>CM042148.1:9814185-9874185 GCA_023376005.1 Doryteuthis pealeii
TTCATATATATAATTTTTTTCTTTTGGCCAAGTATTATTTTCGTTTTTTTTCCCCAGGTGAAGTTTGGTAGTATATCTTTAAAATCAAACTATTTGCTGGGTTTTTTCTTACCGCAAGGGTTTACCAACAAGTTTGGTATATATATATATATATATTTATACATATATATAAATATAACATTGTTATCAAAAGCATTCTGTTGTACCTTCTTGCACAGAAATTAAAATGGTAGATACAAATATTGAGATTATTAGTATGATAAAGCATTATTTAAACTTGGTCCCAGTCCCACCGAAGCTGCTCAGAATCTTTTATTATTGACAAACCACAAAAGAATGGGTGAAAAATGTACTGATAAAGTGACATATCCATTTGTTGAGTGAAAACCATAAATATCAGGTTCCCCATGAACTCTCAATTGATTAAAAAAACATAAATATACATTAGAGACATCCTGATGACATATCTATTCACTTGTTTTAACATTATCATTTCATTGTTAATTAAGTATTATCTTTAATTCGGTAAAAATCAAATCAATCTTAGCCGGGTAATGCCTAGATAACTAAGTTAGTTCTGTTGATATTCTCTTGTATTGAAAGTGTTGTGGCTTGTTACATCGTTCTAGAGAATTGGCAGGAATTCAGAGAGACCAAAAGTTGGCAAGAATCGCAATGAGTGGACAGAAGATTTCACCTGTCAGTTTTGCATCGTTCCAATTAGCAGATGTCTCCTAATTAAAATCAATTAACTCTTTAAGGGAATCTAATTCCAATATTATTGTTTTCTGCTGAGTTAAGCAATACTTAACCTAGTCTCTAATAAATGGGTAACAATTTTGGAAATTTTTATATGAATTATGGTTATTATTCTATTAATCATTCACACAATTTTTTAAAAATTTTGTTTTATCATATTTTGGTGATTCCCCAGACTTCCTCAGGTGAATATTGTATAAATGGTATCCAGAATCTATGTATACGTAAAGCCAACCATGACTTATATATATTATATATATATATATATATATATATATATATGTATAGGGTCATCCACAGACACGTGTTTCGACTTATCAAGTCTCTTCAGTGTGGTTAGACATTTTGTAAGCTACCTACAGCTGGAATTGAACTCTGGTTGGTTGGGTGTCAGTCTGGCACCTTAACCTTAGGCTGTCTTCACTTACAGAATGGGAATATGGGATATATATATATATATATAATTATATATATATATATATATGTGTGTGTGTGTGTGTGTGTGTGTTAGAGATATAAGGAACACAAGGACAAAACTCCACATTCTGTCAGATTTATTACAATCCATTTTCCTCATATATATATTTATATATATATATATATACACACACACACACACTGTTGGATTATCTTAGGTATAAGTTGTGCAAAAAATCACTACTTATAGGTAGGGATTGAATTGACCAATCAAAAATGCCAAACATGTATTTAACAGCATTGATAAATTGTCCAAAATTACTTGCTTGATGGACTGCTTCAAAAAAGACCAACAGAATCAACAGACAAGGATTCAAACTGATACTACATCTTTCTAGTTCAATGAAGGATTAAACTTTATGCCACAAGTGATATCCATTGTGAAACTGCATTTAACTAAAGGCCTAAAATGGCAACTCGAATTTTAACACACACGCACACACACACACACACACACGCACGCACGCACACACACACACACACATATTAATATATTAACTAATTCACCTATAAAACTTATCTTATTTCACTACTCAGAGTTTCTCATGAGAATGATCATCAGGTGAGCTGTACTACAACAATACATAGCCAGTGCTGATAACTATGTAGCAAATAGCATTTTGTAGCGGAAAACTTGCTCTATCTAATGTTGTTATTGTACTCACAGTATCTCTCTGTAGAAATAAATAGGAGGCATTACTTTTGGAGTAACTCCCAAAGAATAAAAAAAAAAAATCCTCAGGCAATTGTCAATCAGGAAGTCTTTACTCAAAGTTTTCCATTCGTCTAATTAAATGAAAACCAAATTATAAATATCTAATTCTTTTTGGAATTTATTCATGAATTTAGAGAACCGACTTTTCAAACGAGGAGGGAGAGGTAAACAGTGTGCGCCAGGTCAATGAGAACCACAGCTGCCATTCTAAAGATGCGGCTCTTCAACTACAGATGCAGAGTTTTGGTTCTCTGACTGAAGTTATTGATAAAGCAAAATAAAAAATAAATAAATAAATAAATAAACTTGATATCCGCACATGGAATGATATAAGAAACAAATTATTTAACATAAATCTCGGGGAATCAAATCCAAGGAACATATTAAATTGATCTCATTAAAATCAAACTGAAATTATTTTATATTTCAGGATTATAGAAATCATTTACTTGTTCAAGGTAAGCATGCAATGATGTATGTTTCACTAGAATTCATTCGTCTTTCGTATTGAGGGCGCATTCAATGATCCGTCAATGTTAGTTAGTGTTGATTATGAGATGCTTTTAAAGAAAGTAAATTGTTTAGCTCAGTTGGTAAAGCACCCACCTACAAACAACAAGGTTCTGGGTTCGATATTGGTCCTCACCAACTGGAGTAGCACAGCTTGGAGCTGTGTGATAAAGTGGGCAGCTGATGATAGGTGTGGCACACTCAGATGCAAAACCATGTGCCTAGTATACAGCTAGTAAAAAGGGGATAGACTCTAATGCTGATATCAATAATAAGCCACTCCACTGTAAATTGTTTAGCTCAGTTAGTAAAGCAGCCGCCTACAAACAACAAGGTTCTGGGTTTGATATCGGCCCTTACCAACTTGAGTATATCTGTGTGGTAAAGTGGGTAGCTGATGGTAGGTGTGGTGCTCCCAGATGCAAAAACATCTCCCTGATCTAGCGCTAGTGAAAAGTGGATAGACTCCCTTGCTGTCTGGCCGATATCAACAATAGGACACTCCACTGACTTTACTTACTCGTACTAAATGTAACATAAGGTTTGTCAGTGCCTTTTATTTTCCAGATCTTCTGCAAAGCCAGATTAACATTAAGTCTTTTTGGCCTTTAAGAACACGTCAGCATGAGCAGGATGTGACACATGGTCAATTATTTAAACAGAATTTAACAAATTTGAGTTCAGAGTTTTCCTTCTCTTTCCTATGGCGATAACCATTACACAACAGGTATATTGACATAAAGTATTTTTTTTTAAGGGGAGAAGCCAATCACAAGCTGAAGCTCATGTTCCATCACTAGTCCCCTTCAGGGGTGCCTCAAATGCAGGGCAATAAACCCATGAAGGCAATGGGCAAGTGTTACCTGGATGGGGGAGACTGCTTGGGATAATGCACCCTTACCCATGTACTCTGTGAGTGTATTATCTGTTTGTAAAGTGGGTTCCGATTGATGATATACTGTTGTAAATGTTAAAATGACTCTGATGGTGAAAGACAGATCATAGAAAGTCCTTATATATATATATATATATATATATATATATATATATATATATATGCTTAATTGGAGTCGTACCTAATTTTGAAAATTAATTAATTAATAATGAATTAGGCGGGAATTCATTATTAATTAATTAATTAATTAATTAATTAATTTTCAAAATTAGGTATGACTCCAATTAAGCACATATTCTCCCAAAAATTGTCGGCAAAAAAGCCATTCCAAACATACCGTGTTTATATATATATATATATATATATATATATATAAGGTAATTTGCTTTAGAAACATTGTTGAGTAAAGTATATTATTATTTATATTTTTTGCTTGAAGGCAGTGGTTTTGATTTCTGTCAGAGGGAAATCATGAGTATACATCACTGATGAGACTTAATAAAGTTGAAACAGCTGCTGTACAATGTTCTACGTAGGGGGCAATATTTACCAAGTTTGCTTGTCAAGATTATTTTCAATAATTATCGAATTTTATACGATATACGCATTGTAACTGCCTTCAAGCAAAAATATAAGATATATATATATATATATATATATATATATATATATAATCCAAAAGTCCAGAGAAGAAATCTTCCTTACGACATAGGAGTTTTTTTAAAACAACCTGTCGCAGTTTGAGAACTCAATGTGCGCTCTTATTGTTAGAGTCACAGAGAAAATTTATAATTAAAGAAATAACAAAAGACTTAGAGATTTTGCTAAGCTCCCTGACATAGACTATAACGCAAAATCTCTAAGTCTTTTGTTATTTCTTTACTTATATATATATATATTATATATATATAATATATACACTGATTACATTCTCTTCTGAGTAATCCTGGTATGACACTAAACTGTATCTGATGGAGAGGCTCCAGTTCTAGAGCTCTAGGGAATGTGAAACACACCTTCATTGCCATTACTCTCAGGTCCACTCTGATTGAGTGGTAGTACCTATTAGTGTCCTATCAATAAGTTAGATATTTTTGAAAACTATTAGTGTTGGATATGAATTTGTGAAAACATATAAACAGATTATTATTATTATTAAATAGAATTATAAATGTTAGATTGGAAGACTTGAAATGATGAATTTGTAAATATCTAATTGTAATAGATACATTTTCAATGCCAAAGTGTATTTGTGTTAATTACACTTTTTTTTACTATAATCATTTGTTTGCATTTGTTTGGTTTCAAACATTCTTATCTAATGCTAAAAATTTCCAAGCAATTATATGGTTTCGGGTAACTAATAATACAAATCTTCAGTAAAGAATTTAAGAAAATAGACTGTAAAAAATAATAATACAAATCCTTAGTAAGCAATTAAAAGAACAAAAAACAGGCAGTAAATAAATATTTTCCTTGTTGAGAAAAGTCATAATTTTCTATTTTTCTGAATTTTTTGGATGAGACTTGATGATTTGTATTATTTGAATTATTCTTACTATTGTCCTCATCTTTATTACTGAGTTCAAAGAGAAGGTTCCCAAGTTTGAGGAGGGGCTTCCTGGGTTTGAGAAGGTTCCCAAGTCTGACAAGTAATGCCTGAAGAAGGCCAGAGGGTACATCGGTCAAAACGTTGTGCAGATAACAATAAAGATAAGGACAATAGTCTGAATGATCCAAATGATACAAATCATAATTTTCTGAAAAGAAACTTCTCAGAAATAGCAAAAAATAGAAAATCTCAAGGAAACTTTGATAACAATATTCAATTAAATCATTATGTCCTATGTGTGTCTAAGTAATTGAAGTTTGTGGCCCTAATAAAAAAATGTTTAATTTTTTCACTATCTTTTTTTTGTTCAATACTGTAAATAACCTATAAGGAGTTGATATGCCATTTAACAGATAAACTAGACTCCTTTTTTATATCAAGGGAAAATTAATATAAAAAGGATTAAAAATTCTCCATCTAAAGAATGAGTAAAAGTAAATTTTTAAATAATTTTAAAACCATAACTGGGGTACAGTTATCTCTAGGTTGCAGGCTCAATCATGGCAGTAGTAACATAGAATAATAATTAACATAGCTTAACACATGTTCCCCAGCTATGGTTATGAGAGCATGGACTGAATAAAGGGTTGGGGTCGAAGTTCTGTGATGGCTCCCAATTATGACAAGAAGGTTCCCAATTATGACAAGAAGGTTCCCAAGTTTGAAAGGAAGGTTCCTGAGTTTGAGTGAGGTTCCCGAGTCCAAACAAGAAATACCTAAAGAAGACCGGAGGGCACATCAGTCGAAACATTGTACAGATAACAATAAAATGAGGACAATAGTCCGAATAATCCAAATAATACTAAATTGTAAAAATAAGTAATTGATGGATAAATATAATGAATAACAATGACTTTCTATAAAAGAATTATAACTTGAATAAAAAAAGGAAAAGAAAAAATATTTTTTTAAAAAGCAAACAAACAGAAAAGAACCGACACCCCCAAGAAACAAAAATTTAAAAAAAAATAAAGATGTTATTCTCTTTTACAACCTTGGATGTCTTTGTCAAAGAAATTTCCTTCCTGTAATGTTAAAAGCATCTTTTCTACATTTCCACTTTTAGAAAGCAATTAGAATGGAAATTGCATGTGGCATCCAATTAGAAGAACCATTGGCATCATTGAATGCTGCAATTTTCAGAGGTAGGATGGAATATGGGAGAAGGGAAGCTGACAAGACCTATGAACAGACATACAGGCATATTGAAGGGTGAACAGAAGGAAGAGAGAAGTAACTGTGTGTGTTTATTCTTAAAAAATGTAATTTGGCTGAATTCAGTGTTGACCTGTCTTGTCAAGGCTTTTATAGATCATTTGAAAATGAAGGAAAGAGACAAACTGGAATTAAGGGAAGAAGAAGAAGAAGAAGAAGAAGAAGATGTGGGAGAGAGAAGATATTTAAAAAGAGAGAAAGAAGATAAAGAAGGAAAGATAATTAAGAAGGCAAATAGAAAAAGATAAGGAAAGAAAGGAAACATGATGAGTATGAGCAAAAGGATGGAAGACAAAGATGAAGAGTGAAAGAAGAGAAAGGATACAAAGGAGAAGGAGGAAAGAAGACAAAAAGAGGAACAAAAAAAAGGAAAAAAAACATAAGAGAGGGAAAAAGACAAAGAAAAAGAAAGACAAACGAAGAGGAAAAAAGACAAAAAGTAGGAGGAAAAAAGACAAAAGTAGGAGGAAAAAAAGAGACAAAAATAGGAGGAGGAAAAAAGACAAAAGTAGGAGGAAAAAAGACAAAAAAGTAGGAAAAAAAAGAAAAAGGAAAAAAGACAAAAAAGTACAAAAGACAAAAAGTAGGAGAAAAAAAGACAAAAGAAGTAGGAGGAAAAAAGACAAAAAAAGTAGGAGGAAAAAAGAAAACAAAACAAAAAGTAGGAGGAAAAAAACAAAAAAGTAGGAGAAAAAGACAAAAATTAGGAGGAAAAAAGACAAAAAAAGTAGGAGAAAAAAAGACAAAAAAGTAGGAGGAAAAAGCAAAAAAGTAGGAGGAAAAAAGACAACGAAGTAGGAGGAAAAAAACAAAAAGTAGGAGAAAAAAAGACAAAAGTAGGAGGAAAAAAGCCAAAAAAAAGTAGGATAGAGGAAAAAAGACAAAAAGTAGGAGAAAAAAGACAGTAAAGTAAAGAAGAAGAGTTGAAGGAGAAAGAGATGGTAGTTATAATAACAAAAAGCCGTACAAATACAGACACAAAAATGAAGACAAAAAATTAAGAAGCAGATGAACTCAGAAAAAGTGGAGAAAAATGAAGTAAGAGGAGAACAGTTCAATGTTTCTAATGAATAATAAAATTGATAGAGGAAGATAAAGAGAAACTGAATACTTAAAAAAAGAAAACAAAGTATAAGTTCAATTGAACAGAATCAAAGAATGGTATTGTGATTATAGGAGAAAATTCATTAGAGGAAGAGGAGAGGGAAGAATAAAAAAAAAAAAGAAAGAAAATAATAATAATAAAATACTGGAAAGAGTTAAAAGAAAAAAAGTTAAATGAGGAGATGGGTGAAAAGTAAAAGGTTAAAAAGAAAGATTTACAATGAATTATGGAGGAATATTGAAAAATAAAATAAGAGATGTCATTTTGAAAAATTTCAAGAAAAAAGATTGGAGATTTCAAATTGGAAAGAATAAATTTTCTAAATCATAATAATCTTATCGAGGCATGTGGAGTAATGGTTATTGTCTTAGGAAATGAACTTGGTGACACAAGTTCAAATCCTGGATGAGGCTGGTTGCATTTCACATAGCGCTAATACCTTTGGAAAAGTATGCATCCTACTATTCTACCTCTAGCTGTGTGTAAATAATAGGGTAGCCTGGGATCTTTTAACCTTGGTTAGGTAACCAGTCTAGGAGAAGGAAAACTCTAAATTCAATGCTGTTAAACTCCACTTTAGTCATTGACTTTGTTTCACATCCTACCCGTGCACAGGGGTTGTTAAATGAATACATTATAATAACCTTATTTTTGTATGTTAGATTGATAGTTTGATTGATTTTAATGGCATGTTAATTCACATTGGATTATTTAATTCCTAGAGGTTAAGGAATTGCATTCATTGTAAATTAATATTTACACTTTTTGTGTAGTTGTTTCTTAATTCATTTATTTATCTCTTTTGCACATGTCATATTGATTATGAATAATTTCTAAACAGATTCATTTGACCCATAGATATGACCCTAGCAGGTACTACCACTCTGACTCAGAGTGGATCTATGAGAATTAGCACTGAGTGGATCTATGTGCAATAGCAACACTCACAGTTTTTTCCAGAACGGGATTGCGTGATCGAGTGATTGATTGATTTTTAACAGCATTTCAACTGATCCGTGGTTATTTTATCAGGTTCATTGTATATTTATTTTCATATTTTTGTGTAGTTGTTTAAGGGTTTTTTACATACAGCTATATGATATCATGTATTCCTAGCTAATACAAAAAAATTGTACAGATATTTATGGTTTCAAGTACTACTATTTAGTATTAATATATGGTTTCAATTAATTACTTCTATTCGATAATAGTCATTTGTTAATAGTCAGTTATATGTTATCAAGTAACTAATAATAATGCTTTAGTAAAAAATTATACCTTCACTTAACTATTTTAATACAAATAATTTACAGTTATGTGGCATCAAGTATTCCTATAAAATATAAATAATTTTTAAACATATTTATTTGACTCATAGGTCACAATTATAGTAGTTATGAATCTGCTAGACTAGCTAGCTAACCATTATACCACCATGAGCTATCTCTCAATGAAGATTGTATGATAGCTTAATAAGATATAAATGCCTATAAAGAGGTTCTGAGAAATTCTTGGCCTAACCAAAAATGCAGGTTATCGTGCCACAAAACCTATTTGCTATCCTACATATTCATCTCACAATTCAATACATTTGGTATAATTTAGTGTTCAAAAATTATTGAGACTAATGCTGTATTTTCCAAGATAGAAATGAACAATGGATGAAATGTTAATTTTCTTCAAAATAGTCCTCTTGCCATTCAACAAACTTATTCCAGCGAGTTTTTCATTAGTCAAAGCACCTTTTGAAACTCCTCTTTTGACATAGTTTGAATCTGGGTCTGGTGAGCACATAGGATGCTGCACTAGCGCAAACTTGTGTTTCACCTAAAACATTCTGTTCAAAAACTATTATACAAATTGCTCAACTATTCATTTAAAATTTTAATTTTAAAATCAGATGTATCTAAAGTTTCAGTATTGATATAGCAGTGCTCATAGTGCAATGGTTATTGTTGTAGGATATGGACACAGTAACCTAAGTTCAATTCCTGGACGAGGCTATTTGCATTTCACATAGTGAAATGGGAAAGGTATGAATCCAACTATTCTCTCTCCAGCTATGAGTAGATAATAGGTCAGACAGAGCTTTTTAACCCTGGTATGGCAACCAGTCTAGGAGAAAGAAAACTCCATAAGGTATGAATCCAACTATTCTCTCTCCAGCTATGTTAGTTCACCTTAGTCCGATGACACAGATATAGATACAATCATACAATTGTTTATATCAAAATAATTCTCGTTTTTAAAAAGGCGAGCAGACAGTCAGGAAGTAGAGACCGAACGCACAGACCGACACAAATAGTCGGGCCCCGAAGGATGGTCCAGTTTGGATCGAAAAACGAAATTTGTCACTGGAAATTTGTTACGGGAAATTCTTAATTAAGAGGGTTGCAACTAGAAAAACTGACTTTTGCTGCTAAAATCTATTCCAGCTATGAGTAGATAATAGGTCAGACAGAGCTTTTTAACCCTGGTATGGCAACCGGTCTATGAGAAAGAAAACTCCATAATCAAACCTGTTAAAGTCCTCTTAAAAATTGACCTTGTATCACATCTTATTTATAGCGGAGGGTTGGGTTAATACCTGTATCATTTTTCATATTTCTTTAACCCTTCCAAAAACAAATTTTTATGAAAATTACTAAAAAAAAAGAAGTTCCTATCATATAATTTGACAAGAAAGAAAGAGAAATTGAAAGAAAGGAAACATGAATTGAAAGAAAGAAAGAAAAAAAGAAAGAAATTATTAAGTGAGGAAAGAAATATTTGAAAGAAAAAATAAATACCACAAGAATAAAAGAAAGAAAAATAAAGAAGGAATGAATGGAAAGAGAAGAAAGAAAGAAAAGAAAGGAAGAAAGGAAGGAAGAAAGAAAAGAAGAAAGAACAAGAAATTATTAAGTGAGGAAAGAAATCTTTGAAAGAAAAAGTAAAGACCACAAGAATAAAAGAATGAAAAATAAAGAAGGAATGAATGAAAAGAGAAGAAAGAAAGAAAGAAAAAGAAAGAAAAGAAAGAGAAAGAAAGAAAGAAAAGAAAGAAAGAGAAAGAGAAATTATTAAGTGAGGAAAGAAGTCTTTGAAAGAAAAAAATAAAAAGACCACAAGAATAAAAGAAGAAAAAATAAAGAAGGAATGGAAAGAGAAGAAAGAAAGAAAGAAAGAAGAAAGAGAAAGATAGATTTTAAAGATGAATGTGTTAGGAATAAAAAGTTAAGAAAAAAAGGGTGACAAAGAACCCCTCCGCCCCCCACACACAAAAAAGCACGAGAGATTTAAGATGGGGGTCAAAAGAAACAGATAAAGATACAGTAAATATCAATAATGACTTCCAACAAAATATTAACGAACATCTGTCTTCAAATTGACAAAGAATGTTCCTCTTCATTCACAAAAAAACAACAAAAAAAAAGAAAAAAAAAAAAGAAAGAAGTTCTTGTGCCGGAGCCAGCGATATCTGGCAACTGAAGCACTGACATTTCTATTGGATTGTTGCAAATGACGGTATGAAAAAAAGCACAGGAAATGAAATGCCTCTCCCCCACAACAATCAATCAATGCTCACAAAATGTAGGTAGAGAAAGGTAAAAGGACATGGTGTAAAAATATGCAACATACTCTAAGTCTCTCTAAAAGTATCCGAAATAAAATACATCTTCAAAAAGTATTGAGACTGAAGCTGTATTTATCAAAACAGAAATGAATAATGAATGAAACATAAAGAAATTATTATTTCTCTGAATGTTTGAGATGAGGCTTCATGATTAGTATTATCTGTGTTATTCGGACTATTGTCCCCATTTTTATTATTATCTATACACATGGCCTAGTAGATAAGGTAGTTAGGTTAAGACAGTTCTAAGTGACAGTTATCTCTGGATTCCAGGTTCAATCCTGAGTCGCGGAAGTAACATAGAAAAATAATTAACACAACTCCTACCCCAGCTAAGGTTAGTGGAATGAGAACAGGATACCCTGGACTGAATAAAGGGTTAGGTTCAAAGTTCCGTGATGGCTCCCGATTACGACGAGAAGGTTCCCGACTACGACCTGAAAGTTTGAAAAAAGGTTCCCAAGTCCAAAAAGAAGGTTCCCGAGTCTGAAAAGAAGGTTCCCGAGTCCGAAAAGAAATACCTGAAGAAGGCCGGAGGACATATCGGCCGAAATGTTGTACAGATAACAATGAAGATGAGGACAATTGTCCGAATAACGCAGATAATACTAAAGAAAGCATTATCATGATTATTTGGACAGTTCTTCCTATCTTTATTATGGTATGTAAAAAACAAAACATTTTGGTCGCTGTATGCTCCAGCTTTCTTCAGGTGTTCCCTATCTATCCAAGCATAGCAATGACCCAACCAGGGAAATTATTTTGAATAGTTTGACTGTTGATCAAACAAGGCGTTGAAGAACTTTTGAAATCTCATTTAAATAATGACATCATTGTTTTTGCATGCCTATAATACACAGGAAACACCTGAGGATACAGCAGCTGAAACATTGTGTTTTTACATACCACAATAAAGATGAGTACAACAGTCTAAAAAATGAAAATATTACATTATTTTATGTTTCTTTCATTGTTCATTTTTGTCTTGATAAATACAGGTTCACTCTCAATACTTTTTGGAGACATTTTTGTTGGAGAGATAAGAAAAAAATCATAAGCAATATTCTATTGTGGGTTCTGACACAGACAAGCCAGTGTTTGCTGACCACTAAAAATTTACATTCATCAGCTCTGTATGGACACTGGATTCCACTTAGAAGACTTACCAAGAGCGATGGCCAATAGGGATGGATGGATTGGGAATCTGTGTTATCAGCATGAGTTGATGATGATGAGGATGATGATCATGGTGGTGATGATGATGATGATGAGGATGAGGATGATGATGATGAGATGAGGATGATGATATGCACACTCCTACAAATATATTTCTGATGATCAGAGAGTGAAACACCTAATTCAATATTCAATTTAAAACAGACAAAACGACTCCATGTGTGAATGTGTTACACATACATGTTTATATCTTATTATAATGGAGATTATGTGTTTGTTTGTCTGTAACCGAAACTATATCACTACTCAAGTCACTATCCATTTAGTTATTATACATCACATTCTCCATGAATCATTTTTATTTAAGCCTCAATTATTAATAAAATTGTTTTTTCATTATTAATACTGCTGGTCATATCTACGTACTAATAACATGCAATTGTATTTATATGTACAACAAAAAGTGGTTTACTGTGTGAACGGGAAGGCTAATTTGCATATTGATATTTAAAATTTGATTTTAATAAATATTTGCTTGGTATTGTTGATTTCTAATTATTTGATTTTATCTTAATGAATATGAGCAAAAATCTCGGAGATAAATCTTAAAAGAAATCAATTAACAAAAAGAAATAACTGTAATTTTATTCTTTACTTTCTTATTTAACTAAATAGTTAAATTAGAAAAGTTTAGCAAGGAAAGACGGGGATGGGGTGGAAAAGGAAGCTACAGCTGTTTTATTTTCCGATTATACTGCTCTCTGTTTCAAACCATTTTATCTGCATTCTTATTTAGTTTATGTAGACTTTCTAATTTAATACGATATTTTATGATGTTAATACTTGCACCCGGAGGGTGCATATATTTGCTAGTATATATAATGAATTGTGTGACTTTTTTTGTTTGCTGTGTCTTTATCTGAAAATTTCCACTTTATGTACATCTATAATCCTAACCATGATGCTGGCTTTTTTATATGCTCACTTAGAAATAACAAAGGTTATACAAGTGCACATTCACATGCGTATATATATATATATATATATATATTATATATATATATATATATATATACTTAAATCCATACACACATACATGTATATATACAATTAGAAAATATATTACATATTCACTTAAAGAATATAAATATCCTTATATATTTGATATAAAAAATAAACAAATGCTTTTATAGGTGTGTATGTCTGCTAGATCAAACATTTTGAAAACACAAAAGATGAAAGTAACTTTAATAAAGAGAGAAATAATCATAATGTACTAAAAATGACGAATGTCAATAAATATTGTAATATTAGCATAATCAACTTATTTCCTTCTTTTCTTGTTGATTAATATTGATTACCTACCAATATACATCAGCTTCTCCTCTCCATGGAGTAATGGGTGACAAACCTACATTGGCTATGTATCTGGTGAATGAGATCCTAACCTGGTGTCTGTTATCACATGAACTCAGATAAACTTGGGATGATACAGATTGTTGAAAAACAAAGAACAGAAGTGGAAAAGAAAAAGAAAGAAAGAAAGAAAGAAAGAATGAAGTGAGAAAAAAGAAAGAAAAAAGGGAAATGGAGAAGAAAGACAGAAAGAAAGAAGAAAGAAAGAAATAAAGAAAGAAAGATGTGATATGAGAAAAATGAAAAGAAATCTGAGAAGTGAAATAGAAAGAAGAAAGAAAGGAAAAGAAGATGAGAAAGAAAGAAAGAGAGAAAGAAGTGAAGTGAGAAAAATGAAAGATAGAAAGAAACAGAAAAGAAAGAAAGTAAAAGAAATGATAAAAAAAAAGAAAGAAATGGAAAAGAAAGAAAGAAAGGAAAAGATATGGGAAATAAAGAAAGAAGTGAAGTGAAAAAAATTAAGATAGAAAGAAACAGAAAAAAGAAAGGTAAAGAAAAAAAGAAAGGAAGAATGAAGGGAAGTGAGAAAAAAGAAAGAAAACGGGAAATTGAAAAGAAAGAAAGGAAAAGATGATGAGAAAGAAAGAAAGAGAGAAAGAAGTTAAGTGAGAAAAAAGAAAGATAGAAAGAAACAGAAAAGAAAGAAAGAAACAGAAAAAAAGAAAGAATTAAGTAAAGTGAGAAAAAAGAAAGAAAAGAGGAAATTGAAAAGAAAGAAAGAAAGAAAGAAAGAAAGAAGTAAATCAGAATGAAATTGTGAAATCTAACAAGACTCTTCCTCTGGCTCGGAATGGATTATTTAGATATCTTTATTTATTTTCATTTGTTTGTATTTTAAGAAGCAACTACACAAAAAATGTGAATATGAACATACAATGAATGTGATTCCTTAACTTCTAGGCATAGAATAACCCTAGATGGATTTACAGGTCATTAAAATCAGGAAATATTAGGAAATATTACTATCAGAAATTAGATTGCATTTCAGTTTATATATTGAGTGGACAAATACATCCACACATGAAAGGCTAGGTTGTTCTTTAGTTAAGATTGTTACAATTTATGTGTAAGCATAAATTGTTGACAGACCCTGTAGTGAGAATTCAAGAGGGCCATTGGCTTTCAGATCAGGGAGGGGAAAAATACCAGTAACGGTTACAGCTCTCTGACCCCTAGAGAACATGTCACAAGAAACACATGACTAGATTTAGATTTAGATGCCTCTCTATGCTAGGGTTGTTATCTCCCCGCATAGAAGAACATGAGCTAGAAGAATAAAATCTTGATCAAGAAAATAAAAGTCTTGTAGTTCATTCAATTAATTATGATGACTAGAGTTAGCTCAGAAGAATCCCTTAGTTAGAAACAGCAACTGGACATGTTCGCTATCAGTCCCCACTAACTCAGTGCTTTAGTAGCATAGATTGAGTAATCTGCTTGGGTAGAGCATCTGGGAGAGCTGAAGGTAGGTGTAGCGCTCTATTTCAGCAAAACAATCTCCCTGGCCTAGTGCAAACGAAAAGGGGATAGACTCCCTCGCTATTCAGCTGATACCGACAATAGGCTTTACTTATTTATTACAAATGTGCATTCACATACACGCACACACAGATGCACTCTCACTCTCACATACAAATAAATATGCACACACACAAATGACCACAAAAATACACAAACAAACACAGATCACCACATTCTTACATACAAATACACGCACACAGACGACCACACTACCACACACAAATACACATACACACTTAGACAAGCACACACAAATACACACAGAGAGATGACCACACTTTCACACACAAATACACACCCATGACCACACAAACACATAAAAATACATATGTAAACACAGGCACATACACATGTATACACATACATACACACACAGGCACACGGACAACTATACTTTAACACAAAATCACAAACTTATACACATGTACACACATACATACACACAGAGAGACAACAACACTTTTACACACAATCATAAACAAATATACACACATACTTACACACACAGACAAGCACACTTTAACTCACAAACACACACACAGACAACTACAAAGAAGTTAAGAGACAAAATATTTTATAAAATACTTCAGAAGTTTCAGAAACATTGATATCATTTCACAATCTAATAACTTGACCAATTCTCATTCAAAAGGTATCAACAGCACACGTAAAAATCATTTGTATAATGTTTTATGTTTTTTCTTTTCAGGTATAGAAATGACATTCACTGAAAGATAAAAAGCATTTGAGCATTAAACATAAAAGTTTGAATTGTATTTACACATGCTGTTAATATATGAGATCATTGGAAGGAAAATTGGTCAATTTATTATTTACAATCTATTAATTATAAAATATCCCCTTCAAATCTCAAATCAAAATCAAATTTAGAACTAACTCCTAATTCTATGGTTAATGTTTAAACACCTTTTCTTTTTCAGGGAATCGTGTTCATTGTATGATCATATTTAGATTTTTTGTGTGTTTGTTTTTAAGTTTTTAAGGGCCATTCTTTGGCCTTTAGGCAGAATGGCTTATCGATGGGAATTGGATCCTTGATAAAGAGTCCCTCGATAATGAATCCTTTGGTTACTAAAATGTTCTCAGTTCCTGGTATAGAGTCCTTTGATAATGAATCCTTTGGTTACTCTGGTAATTATTTAATTCCTTCCTGAGTATTGGTAAAGATCCAACAATCCGTGTCCGTCCTCAAAGAGTGCAGTTGTAATTATGACCAATGTGGGGGGTTTAAGTATTCTATCAGACCCGCAGTATTGCTAGTGATTGGTTGCAAGAATAACTTTCATGACCTCGGCTAGTCTATAAATCTAGGTGAGGAATTAGAACACACCTTATATCCTCAAAATATTCCAACACTTGTTTCTTAAGAGTTTTTTTATAGTCCTATCGAATACAAATTCTTCTAAACAGACATATTTGACCCATAAATGAGACACTAACAGGTACTGCCATTCTGGGTTTGAGTGGACTAGATACTCATAGTGACTGGTATGTTTTGGTGATTGTAGTGTGAACATTTTTCTGAATTAATGCAAAATATAGGAATAATATAGTATGTCAGCGAATAGAATTAGTTAATTCAAAGATAGATTGTGAAGACTAGCCTCCACTTCATTTCAAGTTTCATGCCACATTCATATTTATGTATTTAAATATTGTAAATTAGGTATACCCAATTCATAAAAAATCTGTGTTTTTTCAATACAATTTTGCACACTTTTGAAAAAAATTACCAAAAATCAGGGAATTATTTGATTTAAATGAAATTTTCAGTGTTGATTTATTAATAAATGAATTTTATAATGCATTAGTTATTTTATTTCAAAACTTTCTGATTTTTGCTATAACTGAGAAGAAAAATAAAACATAAACCATAAAACATAGAATTTTGATTTGTTTCTACACATGTTGTTAAAATTTGAGATCATTTGAACAAGAATTGGTCAATCTATTAGATTACAAAATGATATCAATTTTTCTGAAACATGCTTTACATCTCAAATGATATCAAATTTTTTGAAACACTCAGCATATTTTCACAAAATTCTATAGATACAGAAAAATGAATGTGACATAAATACACAACAATGAGTTTTAAACATAAAGAAAAATTCCGATTCATTTCCGAGAGCCTCTTTTGTACACAATATTTCTTGTTCTTTCCGTCTTTTGTAAAAATGTAGAGTCTATTTTTACTACTCATTCATGCCAATCCAGCATACAACTGTCCATATGAAAAACATGAATCTGACCTTGTCTGTTTCACCATTTAGGAGGTCAAGATCATTTTTGAGTTTCATATCAAAATCTCTATCTCAGTCAATTAGGCCAGAAATGGCATATTTTGCTTTCTAATATTTTGTCTTCTCCAGTGACCTAAAATAATCTGAGAGTTGATCATGCATAGGCTATGTTGGAACACAACATTAAGTCTTCAATATCTATTCAAAATCAGATTTTTAGGGCTTTATATTTGGCTGTTGGTTGGTTGGTTGGTTGGATTTTATTTATGGCAACCCTTGTTGGGTTATTTTATGCCAAATGATCAAGTCTTCAATATCTATTCAAAATCAGATTTCTAGGGCTTTATATTTGGCTGTTGGTTGGTTGGTTGGATTTTATTATATGGCAACCCTTGTTGGGTTATTTTATGCCAAATGATCAAGTCTTCAATATCTATTCAAAATCAGATTTCTAGGGCTTTATATTTGGCTGTTGGTTGGTTGGTTGGATTTTATTATATGGCAACCCTTGTTGGGTTATTTTATGCCAAATGATCAAGTCTTCAATATCTATTTCTCTGAATGTTTGAGATGAGGCTTGAAGATTAGTATTATCTGCATTATTTGGACTATTGTCCCATCTTCATTGTTATTTGTACAATGTTTTGGCCGATATTCCCTCCGGCCTTCTTCAGGTATTTCTTGTCGGACTCGGGAACCTTCTCGGACTCGGGAACCTTCTCGGACTCGGGAAATTTCTTTTCGAACTGGGAACTTTCTTGGCTCCCGATTACGACAAGAAAGTTCCTGAGTTCGAAAAGAAAGTTCCTGAGTTCGAAAAGAAAGTTCCCGAGTCCGACAAGAAATACCTGAAGAAGGCCAGAGGCATATCGGCCGAAACGTTGTACAAATAATACTAATCTTCAATATCTATTCAAAATCAGATTTCTAGGATTTATTTGTTGGTTGGTTGGATTTTTTGTATGGCAACCCTTGTTGGGTTATTTTATGCCAATGATCCAGTCTTCAATATCTATTCAAAATCAGATTTCTAGGACTTTATATTTGGCGGTTGGTTGGTTGGTTGGGTTTTACTGTATGGCAACCCCTGTTGGGTTATTTTATGCCAAAGATGTTTTGTTTTATTCATTCTTGATGAGCATTCAATCATTTTTTAAAAACTCAATTTTTTAAAAACATTTTTTTGAATTCATTTTTTAAAAATTTAATCCATAGATGGGAACCTAACCGGTACTATCACTGCAGGTCAGAGTGGATCTGGAAATAATGGCGATAAAGGGATACTACTAACTCCCCAGAGCTCCAAAATTAGATCTTCACTATTAGAAATATTTGGCTGTGAAACTTGGGACACCCATACATACATAAACACACATGGACACACATGGACAGAGAATCTTTGACAAAATAGGATACATTTTGGTTTATTCAGTTGAATGGGATTGAAAAGAAGGACATTATAGACCTTAGCAGGTATGACAGAAAGAGTTATACCTCTGTATTTTATATATTGGTAAACGAGAAGCGAATAAACAGCAATATGAATATATATATATATAGCATTGCTTAGCTTTATGAACAAAGATTAAGGGTGGTCCACATTGACTGCAAGCATGTTTTTAGTCAATGTGGACCACCCCTTAATCTTCTTCATGAAGCCAAGGCATGATGATGATTTATATATAGATATATATATATACTTATATATATGCATATATACATACTTATTCATGGAGGTGTGTGGTGTAATGGTTACTGTAAACAGGAAATGGACATGGCAAGATGAGTTCAAATCCTGGACAAAGCTGTTTGCATTTCACATGTCACTAATATCCTTGGGAAAGGTATCAATACAAATATTCTCCCTCCAGCTGTGGGTAAATAGTAGGGCAGACTGGATTCTTTAACCTTCGTTAGGCAAACAGTATAGGAGAAGAAAATTTTTAATTCAAACCTGTTAAAGTCTGCTTAAGAAATTTACCATGTATCACAACTTGGGTGGTGAGGTTGGGCAATATATATATATATATATATATATATATATATATATACTTATATAAATGTATATCCTTATATACTTTTATATATTTGAATATGTATATTCATACATTCATATATATATACTTTTATATACACATACATAGACACACAGACACACAGTCACACACACACATATATATATATATATTTTAATTTTTTATTTAAGAAATGGATATAAAGTAACCTACTCGAGTTTCATCATCTGAATCGTCAGGGTTACATCCGCTGAATTAATTGAGTTTTCGATTAATATCAGTTGATACCATGTATGTCTGTTGAAACCTACATTGTATTGAGCACTTTGTATTTGTTTTTTCATGGTCTTAACCCCTGGATACTGTGCGCTCCCAACAATCGTACCTGTACCCACCGGTAAGCCACTACTCATACATATATATATATATATATATATATATATATATATATATATGCAATCAAAGTATTAAATGTTACATCTATATATATTAATAGGTAGAAAGAAACTATATTTGATAGCTAGAATAATAGATAGATGCTGATTAATAAAGACAGAACTATAGATGTAAACAGAGTGTTTTTATATACAGAGTGTTAAATGAAGATATGTAGATGTGAACAGAGATGAGATTGTGAGATAGATACAAATAAATTGTCATTGAAATAAAAAAAAAGTGTGAAATAAAATGTCTATCTTCTCAAAGCAATCTATTTGAATAGACAAAAGCAGAATGAGGTCAGGGAGGAAAGACTGACGGAAAAATGTTTTTCTAGGCAAAGATTTAGTTTTATTGATTGACAAAAACAGACTTTTTTCCCCCTCCTCCTCCTCGACAAGACTTCAGAAAAATTATTTTGAAAATCCATTCCATATTATTATTCTCAGTTTTACCGTTTAATAAAAGTATCCACTAAAAGCCATTTTTTTGTTCTTCTTCTAAAAGACAATAATTGCTTCTTGTTTTCAAGTTATTTTTGTTCAGAGGAAAAGATGAATTCACAGAGTGAGATGGACAGTGATGACATCTCTGAAAATATTGCATGTTTTATAGGCAGACAAAAATGACTTTTTGTTAATTATTCCTATGATTATCCTTATCATTTTTTTTTTTCTTTTTAGAACTTGTTTTCACTGGATCAGATATTTTTTATCTGTCTGAATTTTTAAGATGAGGCTAGAAAAAAAATTGCAATATGAGTAAAGGTAAAAAAATCATACATAAGTATAAATGCACAAATTCTAGATAAAAAGAACATTATGAAGGCTTCCAATTATGACAAAAAGTTTCCTGAGTTTGGAGAGAAGGTTCCCAAGTTTGAGGAGGGGGTTCCTGAGTTCAAGAAGGTTCCCAAGTCTGAGAAGAAATACCTGAAGAAGCTAGAGAGTACATAGGCTGAAACATAGTGCTGATAAAAATAAAGATAAGGACAATAGTACAAATAATACAAATAATACAAAAGAATATTAGGTTTATAAGTTTCAAAGATTCACTCTAAATTGCCTAGTTGGACACATAGTGCAACATATACAAGGGCTGAGTTAATACAGATGTAAGTGACAATCATCTGTAGGTTGCAGGTTCAATCCTGACAATGGGGGGAAATAACATAGAATACTTATCATAGCTTAACATTTGTACCCGTTCATGATTAATGGAATGAGAACTATCTACGTCAATGGATTAAATAAAGAGTATGGTTTGTTCTGTGAAGGCTCCCAATTACATCATGAAGGCTCCTGGGTTCAACAAAAGGTTCTGGAGTTTGATAAGAAGGGTCCCCGAGTTTGGGATTGAACCTGCAACCTCCAGATGATTGTCATTTAGAACTGTATTAACTCAATCCTTATATCCATTGCGCCATGAGTCCAAAAATCTAAATAATACAAATTATCAAGACTCATCTAAAAAATTCAGATAAATAGTAGCTGTATTATTTAACCCATGGCTGGCGGGGTGAGGGGTCCATGCCTTTTCCAAAGGTAGTAGTCCATAAAGAACAAGATTATTCAGCTAAACATCAATGGAATATGTTCAAAGTCAACATTGATCCGCTAACTTTCAGTGAGAGTTGCCAACCTGAAACCAAAAGAAGATCAGTCTCATTACTTTCTAGACCAATCTTGTATATCTCAGCAAACATTATTCTTAAGCCAGTCATGTATAAACCTGCTTATGCAGTGGAAGTGAAAATGGATAAACCCCCTTTACTCAAATCAAATTGAAAGCCTTCTTAGAATCAAGTGAATGGTCAACATCACTGGACACTTAATTGTATAATTGATTATTATTGAGACAATTGTCCCTAGAGGATAAATCTGGTTAGGTTTTAAACATTTGGCTAGTATTATTAAACAGGGAACTGCCCAACTGTGACTTGTACTTACCATCAATTTGACAACTTAATTCTCAGGTGTACTATTTAGCCAAGCAATTCAATTGTAGACATTCCTATTATTTAGTGGGTCTTTATGGTCACTCAACAAGACCTGCTGAATACCTTTGTGTATTCAAAAGAAGCACTCGTCCGAAAACATAAAAAAAGAACTTTCTGAACTAATTGAAAAAGAGGTTGAGATTCAGAAGTTTGTCTTTATTCAATGGGGAATGGTTTCATAGCCATTCAAGTAAATCAGGAACAGAATTGAGGCTTAGAATCCATGTCCAGTGCAGCAAGACATTCAGAATATGGTAATGCCTACATAGGATATGCGCACACACCCATACATGTATATTAAGATTAACGCTATTCATTTTCCTGACATTAGTACATTATTCTATGTACTATACATGAGCCTTTGATGAATTGTGGTGCACCTGAGCACTGTATGCAATAATTTCATTATTACTATTATATTATGGCCATCATGCTTAAAATACCTATTAGATCACCAAAGTTAAGCAATAATGTACTTGTTCAATGCTTAAATTGGTGGCCACTTAAGAACAGCAGCTACCTAGAGCAATCCCTGGTACATGTGATAGACTAAGCAAAGCTTAGTAACATAAGTTTATATTTAGCAATCAAAAAGGCCGGGTTAGCTCAGTCGGTAGAGCATTTGGCTAGAAACCACAAGGTTCCTAGTTCGATACTGGTCCTCGCCAACTCAGCGTATGAGTAGCACAGGGATCTGTTCGGTAAAGTAAGGAGCTGACGGTAGGTGTGGCGCTCCACCTCAGATGCTAAAATAATCTCCTTGGTTTAGCGCAAGTGAAAAGGGGATAGACTCCCTAGCTGATTGGCTGATACCGACTTTAGGCCGCCCCGACGACTTTACTTTTTTTACTTACAATTTATTTGATACTGGATATATTATTGATAACTGTAAATAAAATATTTATAAGAAGTTAATATATTTTGATGTTATAAAATCTTGACATTTTAATTGCAACAAAAATTATTTGTAAGATTTTCATGCTATCAGAATAATTAAAACAAACGTATATGAGTGTGTATAGAATTTACTTAGATATTAATTTTTTTTAAAAATCTTATTTATTAGATTAACATTTAGAATTATGATTTAAGTAAATATTTTACCACCCTGTAAATACACGTTATTTCTTATTGTTTATTTTTGTCTTTAATTTTTTAATTTTTAATTTCTTTTTAAAGAAAAAATTTGTGTATAGAAAAATATAAATGAATGAAAAAGAAAAAAAAAAGAAGATAAATTGAGGAATTCTAAATACAACCTGATATACCCTCAAATAATGGGAAGAACTTCCGGTGGATATGATTGGTTGTTGAAATGATCCTCCCTCTACATAATTGGAAAGCTATCACTTGCTCAAATACGGGTCAACCCGGCAAGAGGATCTGATGCTAAGATCCAAAATCTTCAATGAACCAGGAGGCATCACTTAAGAACAGTCCCAGTTTAAGTTAATATATATATTTTCAAGGGATAGAAAAACATCTCCTCCTAGAAACTCCATTATTTTTGTCTTGTACATCTAACATTATTAACAAAGTTAAGATAAAATATATAAACCGGGAATAATGAACAAAGGATGAAATTCATTTGGAAAATGATATAAAAAGTAATCAGTTTGATTAGCAAAGAATACTGGTAAAATATCAAGGATTATATTTATCTATAAATAAAGGGCCTATTTAGCTCAGTTGGTAGAGCACTTGCTAAGGAATTACAAGGTTCCTGGTTCGGTACCGGCCCTTGCCAACTCACCATATGATTAGCACAGAGATCTGTGCAGTAAAGTATGGAGCTAATGGTAGGTGTGGTGCTCCACCTCAAAAGAAACAAAAAATGGTCTAGTGCTAGTGAAAATGGGATAGGCTCCCTCACTGTCTGGTTGGTACCGACATTAGTCTACCCTGTTGACTTTACTTTATTACTTTAATTACAAGTCAAAAAGTAATGCCATTTTCTTCATTTCATGTGAAGTTTTTTATTAATCTAAGGCTTACATTGAGACCTTAACAAGGCTCAGAGCAAGCCTCGTCCAGGATTTGAACACAATTCCCCTTGTCCATTTTTAATGATTATAACCATTACACTACAAACACCTCCACATATTTATGGACAATAATGTATCTCTTATTATAATGGAGATTATGTAACTGTCTGTCTGTAACCGTAACTATGTCAACACTGACGTCATGATAGTTACTTAAGTTATATTCTCAACGAATATGAAATAATCATTATTTAATCATAATTCTTTAACAACAATCTCTATTAAAGTCTAACTGAGTTAGATTTGCCACAAAACTTTCCATATTATTGATTCATTTAAAATCCTGAAATATGTGTTATATCTTATTATAATGGAGATTGTGTGTTTTTTCTGTCTGTAACTGAAACTATATTCCTACTCAAGTCACAATTCTCTTAGTTATTGACATCACATTCTCCATATTTTATTTTTATCTAAACCTCAATTATTAATAAAATTGTCTTACATTATTAATACTGTTAACTATGTCTACATACTGACAACATGCAATTATATTTATATATACAAAAAATAGTAGTTTACAGTGTGAACGGGAAGGCTAATTTGCATATTAATATTAAAAAATCGAATTTAATAAATATGTGCTTAGTATTATTGATTTCTAACTGTTTGGTTTTATTTTAATGAATATAAGCAAAAATCTCTTCAATGAATCTTAAATTAAATCCATTAACAAGATAAAATAACTGTCATTTTATTCTTTACTTCCTCTTATAACTAAATACTTAAATTAGAAAAAATACAATGAAAGACGAGAGTGATGGAAGAGTAAGTTTCAGTTGTTCCATTTTTATTATACTCCCTCTGTTTCAAATCTTTTATTATACTCCCTCTGTTTCAAATCTTTTTATCTGTATTCTTATTTAGTTTCATTAGCCTTTCTAATTTAATACAATATTTTATTACATTAAAACTTAAATACTTGCACCCGGAGGGTGCATATATTTGCTAGTATCTCTAATAAATAAAGATTTACATAGTATATAGTTGGAATAATTTGCATAATGGTTTTAATAAAACTAGGTTTAATAAATAATTATTTGCTGTTACTGATTTCTAATACTCTCATGTATCAAACATAATAAAAGCAATCCTACATATGATTTTATGGAGGCACGTGGTCTAATGGTTTAATAAATAATTATTTGCTGTTACTGATTTCTAATACTATCATGTTAATTTCAAATGTATTTAAAGCAATCCATTATATAATTTTATATAGAAATCAATTAAAATAACATTAAAATAAGTGCAATATTTTCATATTCGGTCTTATTTAGTTTTGTTAGTTTTTCTAATTAAATATAATATTTCATATTAAAATATTACATTAAAATATTACATTAAAATATTAAAAAATTAAATATTACATTAAAATATTACATTAAAACTTAAATATAAAATATTTAATAAATATTTATATTTATTATATTTAATAAATATAATATTTCATATTAAAATATTACATTACATTAAAATATTAAAACATTAAAATATTACATTAAAATATTACATTAAAACTTAAATACTTGTGTCCAAGGGTTGCATACTTTTGCTAGTACTAATTAAAGAATTCAAAAAACCTTGATAAGCTTTTAATGACATTTGGGGTGGGGAGGATATCAGGATCTAAAGCAGTGGCGCCCAGTTTTAATTGGTCTTTTAACAAAGCCACAGAAGGCCACACTTAATAGTTCAGAAGGCTGCATGAAGCCTCAAGGCAGCAGGTTCCCCAGCCCTGAACTCGAATAGCAATACAATTATAATTTCTATTAATACAAATATGACAAAAGATACCGTGAGGAAATGCTGATGAAATTAACAAGGCTTATTTTCTTCTCCAGATGCTGGTAAACAATTGAGACAAGAGTCGTGTGGGCTGAATGAATTGAGGCTCATTAGAATTTGTTATTCTGAGAATAACAAGACCAAAAGGGGAAAACTCGTTTCACAACACTTAATTATTATTAATTGATCCAACAATTGATTGGTGAAATCATTCATTGGTGGCAGGGCCGTGATATTAAGGAAATCATTGCTTGCGGGGATCTGTTGGTAATTTGGCCCATCATTTTAATATAAATTTGGGGTAAGATAAATCTCAATTCCTTTCTAAATATGGGATGTGGAAAGATAAAGATGAGAGATTGAAGAATTATAGAAAATAGCATGTTCCAATCTATCTATCTATCTATCTATTCCAGTTTGTTGGCATCTATCTATCGGTCTATATCTATATATCTATTAGTCTAATGGTATCTATCTATTTCAGTCTATTGACATCTATCTATCTATCTATCCAGTCTGATATCTATCTATCTATCTCAGTCTATTGCTATCTATCTGTCTATATAAGTCTAATATCTATCAATCTACCTATCTATCTATCTATCTATCTATCTATCTATCTAAGTCTGATATCTATCTAAGTCTGATATCTATCTATCTATCTATCTATCTATCTATCTATATCCATCTATCTGATATCTATCTATCTATCCATCTATCTGATATCTATCTATCTCAGTCTATTGATATCCATATCTATCTATCTATCTATCTATCTATCTATCTGTCAAATATCTATCTATTTCAGTCTATTGATATCCATATCTATCTATCTATCTATCTATCCATCTATCTGATATCTATCTATCTCAGTCTATTGATATCCATATCTATCTATCTATCTATCTATCTATCTAGTCAAATATCTATCTATCTCAGTCTATTGATATCCATATCTATCTATCTATCTATCTATCTATCTATCTATCTATATATTTATCTATCTATCTATCTATCTATCTATCTATGTCTGATATCTATCTATCTCAGTCTATTGATATCCATATCTATCTATTTATCTCTCTATCTATCTATCTATCTATAGAACTTTCACTGGAACTAGCATTCAGTGATCCAGCCTCGGATCACAGAATGCTTCATATTGTAAATATCCACAGTGTTAACTGCATCATTCTTGATTGTTTGTCTGCAGTTAGATGTATAGCTTGATCAGTATTTGTTGAAAGAATAATTGGATATACAGTCTTGAAAATACAACCAATTCTGTAGGCTGTGGTGCAATGCTAAATAAAAATGTAAGCACAGGGATCTGAAGATCAAAGAAATCTCATGCAGTGCCATTTTGGTTAATTCAAGGATATAAGCTGAATGGGAATTTAAGCCCTATAGTGTGAGAAAATCATTCCCTTTTCCCAAATTAAGTATACATTCATCTTTACAGCACCATAGTTCTACCTATAGTCTTTAATATCTATAGTATTTAAAGTAGACTCAATGGTTTTATGGTAGTTTCCTCATTTGTTTATAGACATATTTATAACCTTTATAACCTGAGCAGCTGATATTTCTGCCAAAAGCTAGAAGTGTAGATATTTGGACAGACTGATTTTTACATTACTATTGCTTATAAAATGTAATTAGGTAGGTAGATAGATAGATAGGTAGATATATATATATATCAATAGACTAAGATAGATAGATAGATAGATACCAATAGACTGAGATAGATAGATTGATAGATAGATAGATATCAATAGACTGATATAGATAGATAAATAGATAGATATCAATGGACTGAGATAGATAAATAAATAGATAGATATCAATAGACTGAGATAGATAGATAGATAGATAGATATCAATAGACTGAGGTAGATAGATATCAATAGACTGATATAGATTGTTAGATATCAATGGACTGAGATAGATAGATAGATAGATAGATAGATATCAATAGAAATGAGATAAATAGATAGATAGATAGATATCAATAGAGTGAGATATATAGATAGATAGATATCAATTGACTGAGATAGATAGATAGATAGATAGATAGATATCAATAGAAATGAGATAAATAGATAGATATAGATATCAATAGACTGAGATAGATAGATAGATATCAATGGACTGAGATAGATAGATAGATAGATATCAATAGACTGATATAGATAGATAAATAGATAGATATCAACATAGATAGGGGAGCTGAGATAGATAGATCTTCAACAGGCCATGCTGACAACACAGAATTCTATGAGACTTCCTCATATCCTGTCTCTATTGGCCATTGTTCCTGGAAGGTCCTCTGTGTAACATCCAGTATCCACACAGAGCTGGTTGATGCAGGTTTTTGCTGACCAACCCACACTGGTATGCATATGTGTAGGTGCTGACAGGTGTATCGATCATATGGAAATCCGATCTCTCTGACAAGATGAAGGAAAAATTCTTCCAAGCTGTACCTGTGTCAGTGCTACTGTATAGCTGCACCACTTGGACTCTAACAAAACACTTCAAGAAAAAGCTAGATGGGAATTGTATAATAATGCTGCATGCTGTCCTAAACAAATCCACATCATAGAAAGAAGAGAGTTATCGGTTTTGCTCAGTTGGTAGAACCACAAGGTTCTGGGTTCAATACTGGGTCTCACTAACTCAGTGTATGAGTAGCACAGGAATCTCTGAGGTAAAGTGAGGACCTGATAGTAGGTATGGTGCCTCGTCTCAGATGTAAGACAATCTCCGTGGTCTATAGTGCTAGTGAAAAGGGGATAGACTCCTTTGCTATCTGGCTGATACCAGCAATACATCACTCTACCTACTTACTTATATGCATAGTTAATTTATGCTGAAAGGATAAATAAATAAAGGAAAGAAAATGTAATTTTCAAACACTTCTAACTTCAAATATCAAACATTTTGCCCTGAAGAAGGCCGTTTTCTTTGTATACTAAAATATTACATACTTTTCTATTATTATTATTTTATTTCATATTAAAAATAATAATAAATAGAATACAATGTGTACAAGGACAAACTCTCAGCCGAAACACATGTTGGCATTTCATTAAACCATTTTTATCCATTCAACATTTTCTTTCCTTTATTTATTTATCCTTTCAACATATTGTCGGATTTATTTCCATTTTTCAACTTATATAGTTAATTTATATACTTGGTTGGTTGGTTTTACAGTGTGTCAAACCTTGGTGCATTATGGGAATATCATTGCATGACCACATCTGAAGTGAGGTAATTCGGAAGTAGAGTGAAGTGAAGGACATTATCCCAGTGTTCTGAGACCAGAAGTTCTACTGGGCCGGACATGTTGTAAGGTCCATGGACAACAGCTGGGCCCATGCAGTTGTCAAGTGGTATCCGAGAGACAGGAAATGACCACTTGATGACGGGAAGATGAAATTATCAAGTGATTTGGGCCAATATGGAGAAGAAGGCTGAGTTTAAGAACAGAATGGAAGTGGATTGTGGCCAGCAATGTGCAGTACCATACAGCCTGGCCAATATAGGAAATATATATATATATATATATATATATATATATATATAATACATATATATATATATATATATATATAAGGAATTTTCACCTTTAGTTGGCTAAATTCCTAGCAAATAAGGCAGTTAGAGTAACCCCCCTTGACTTTCACTTTGAAACAAGCCCGTAGCTATTTTGAAAGTCTCTGTGCGAAATAAACAAATCTTAGAAACTTTTTTGAAAACAATACAACTACATGCTTTAACACAAAAATATCATAAAATGTGTTCTTAATAACAATTAAGTTCATTTCAGATAATGCGCACACACAATTTTATGCTAGGAATTTAGTCAACTAAAGGTGAAAATTACCAATATATATATATATATATATATATATATATATATATATATATGTATATATATATATATATATATGTATATATATATTTATATATATATATAATTACATTTCATATTTCAGAGCTCAGTCGGTAGAGTGTCCACTTAGGAACCACAAGGTTCCAGGTCCAATACTGGCCATCGCAAACTCAGCACATGAGTAACTCAGTGATCTTTGAGGAGCTGGTAGTAGGAGTGGCACTCCACCTCAGATGTCAAAACAATCTCTCTGGTGGAGCTTATCCCTTCCCCGGTCTGATAACAAGATTAAAGAGCACAACATTTCTTATTGGAGGCAGATTTATCTTTTGTAGAATAATCAAGCTAAGTTCCAATTACCGTCGAATTGGTAAGACACGGCAACAAGCAGTCGTAACTGAATACGAACCTGTCTTGCTGCAACCCAACTGCAGAATGACAGGGTATTTATGAAACTCCACAACATCATTGAAACCAAGCAGCCAATCAGAACTCAAGGAATGGAATCACCCAAATACATGAATGGACTATTTTTGATTTCCATAAATACCAACTGTCTTGGACACTGCTTCAGTTGTGCTTAGCCAGTTGCTGTTGTTCAAACCAACAGTAGACTGACTGACTGACTTTCAATATTTTTACAATAAAAACATTCACAAATGAATCAAATTCCGGCATTGAATAACCCATAAGGAGTTGAAATGCTCAGTTTGTTGATCAATTAATGCAGAAATGTGTTTAACAAATTTCCAAGCTGTAGCTGCGTCAGTTCTACTGTATGGCTACACCACTTGGACGTTAACCAATTGCTTGGAGAAAAAAAAAGCTAGAAGGCAACTACACAATGATGCTGCATGCTGTTTTGAAAAAACCCCAAAGAAACCTTGAGGCAGCACCCTACAAAACTGCAACTGTATGGCCACTTACCCCCATCACACAACCAATCTGTGTCAGTACTACTGTATGGTATAAGAAACCATTTGTGTTTACAATTTCTTTTGAATATAAAATATACAAATCAAAAAACAAAAAAAAAAGAACAAGATGAGATTTTTTGGGTGAGAAGATCAGACTTCCCTTCCTTCAGGCCCTCTCTGATCAATCAACTGGTCACGTAAAGCCCTAGCTGTGGAGTACCCCTTCATCACCATTATTCCCAGGTCTACTCTGACCCCAAGTGTTAGTACCTGTTAAGGTATCATCAATGGGTTAAATAGAAAAACTTGGGTTAAAAAAAAGTGCTTAAAAAAATTGAGTATCCATTATAAGAGTAATTACAGGGTAGTAAGGAGCTCTTAAATCTCCCGGTGGCAGACAAATAATTTTGTATGAAAGAAGACAAACAGAGATGGAAATTAAACACATATATTAAACAAAGGTACAAAAAGATTGCTGCAAATTAATGACATTTGCAACCAGACTTATCTGCTGAGTTTTAAGTTGGAGTTGCGCTAGAATGATTTCTACTCGCAGTCGTTTGGGAGTGCTGTTAAGACACGTCTCTCCAAGGTGGAAGTTCTTAGGATAAGTGAAGGAGTTTGATTTTGCCGCCAAAATCATGTATTGTCTATCACCCTCTGGTGGCAGGGGGAGATAATTCTACTATCAGTTTTCTGATAATTAAGAATGAATAAGACAAAAACGTCTTTGGCATAAAATGACCCCCCATCAGTTGACATGCTGTAAAACCTAACCAACTCCTTCCTCCAAATACCTGATTTATCTCAAACAGATACCACAGAGCAAATCAGAATCTTACCATTAGATTAAAAGGTTGACTAAAGCAAAACACTTATTAGAAACTTGATTTTAGTTGGTTGCTTGGTATTTAACGGCACATCAACATTTGTTGGTTATTTACTGCCAATTCTTTTTATATCTATATCATTTGTTTAACTTCAAGAATATTAATAAATTGATAGAAATAATTTTCATTAACTTCACGTATATTAATAAAAGCTCGTATTTGACCCTCAGCCACTGCCTTCTAGCACCTATATGATAAAAAGACAAGGTATTTGCTATAAGAGTAATTGAAAGAATACGGTCAGGACAATCATTTATTTGCTAGGGTAGAAACTTGATTAAACATGTTGATATTTACCTATGGCCATTAAGAGATAGATTTATAATCAAGTGAGACTGTTTTATAACCCCCCCACCACCATTTACTAAAACCAAAAACTGTGTGATTCTAATTATTTATTTATTTCAAGAAAACATAGAATGACATTGTTTATGTGTCTCTAGATCCCCCATTGGCCCCCCCAATCACCATTGAGTTTATACATTTTCTTCTTCATTGGTTTTTATAAATGATATCAACTTGGAATGTTGACTTTACAATACCTTGTTATATTTTTTGTGTTTGTATTATTTGTAAATGACTGGTTTTCAATTGATTTTTCTATGAACCAATCAAACGAAACTGTTTTGAGGAAAGAAAATGACACAAAAGTCCATTGGAGTATGACCCAAATGATGGTCTTTAATTCAAGGATTAGGGTGCATAATCAGACAGACAGACAGACAGACACACACACACACACACACAACACACACCACACACACACACAGGTATACTTATAAATATATTCATACTTCTTCTTTTTCTTTTTTTCCTCTCCACCCCTTCTCTCTAACACACACATAGGTACCTGGGTATACTAATAAATATATTACAGACTTTTTCTTAGTATTACTTGGATTATTCAGACTATTGTTTTCATCTTTATTGTTATCTGTGCAATGTTTCAGCTGAAGTGCCCTCCGGCCTTCTTCATTCGTAATCGGGAGCCATCACAGAACTTTGAACTCAAATACACACTATTGGATACACTGAAGGAGCGCTTGATGTAACCCCTCCACTACATACAGAATGTAACACAAAGTCAATTTTCAAGCAGAATACAGCAGGTTTGAATTCAGAGTTTCCCTTCTCCTAGACCAGTTTTCTCACCAAAGCTAAAGAGCCTTACTATTTACCCATAGCTGGGGAAGGAGGAGAACAGATAGATTAATGTCTTTTCCAAAGGAATTAACATGAAGCAAATTGCAAACAGCCTCATCCAGGATTTGAATTTGATAAGCCATGTTTATTTCCAATGATGATAACCATTACACATGAGCGCCTCCAACCCAGTCTGTCTTACCATTGTTTGGGGGAGAACAGATAGATTCATATTTTTTTTCCAAGGGTGTTATCATGAAGTGAAATGCAAACAGCTTCATCCAGTATTTGATTTTGATTTGCTGATTTAAGTATCTATGAATATAACTCCTTAAAAGATCTGACACTGCCTGGACACATCAGATTCAGAATTATTAATATTATTTGGTTGTTTGAATGATCAAGTCTGACTTTAGAATAAATATTTATTGCTGAATTAATGAATTTGAACAGTATTTTAATCAGTCAAAATATGATCTATGAACATCTATGCATTTCTGTCATCGATTAACAAGTTTATTTTTGCCTGTATGATAAAACACTAAAGGTTTAGATACTAAGAAATCTTTAAATGCAGTTTCTACTTAACATTTGAAACTAAATGTTTTTGGCATTAAAAAATGTCCAAATGCTTGTAGGAGAGAAAGAGAGAGAGAGAGAGAGAGAGAGAGAGAGAGAGAGAGAGAGAGAGAGAGGGAAAGAGAGAGAAAGAGAGAAAGGGAAAGATAGGAAGAGAGAAAGGGAAAGAGAGAGAGAAGAAGAGAGAGAAAGGGAGAGAGGAGAGAGAAAGGGGAAAGAGAGAGAGAGAAGAGAGATAGAGAGATAGAGATAGAGAGAGATAGAGATAGAGATAGATAGATAGATAGATAGATAGAGAGAGAGAGAGAGAGAGAGAGAGAGAGAGATAGAGGAGGGGGGTTGGTTGGTTGGTTTGTTTTACAGCATATCATATGACTTTTTGAGTCAGTTAATGCTAAATCAAGTCATTTTTATATTCGGTTTCTTACTCTACCTGTTGTTTAGAGAGGTGAGAAGATAAGCAAAAATTGATTGATTTGTTTTTAATGGCAGGTCAACCCGTTTGAGGTTATTTTATGGCTAGAAGATAGGAAATCACATTCATCGTCCCTTTAAATGTTTTTGTGTATCTGTTTATCAAGAGTTTTTGTTTTGTTTTAATAATAAATCAAAATCCTCTGAGACTATTTTCTGATAATTACTTTGTATATTATTGATCATATTTACATTTATAATTTTTGTTTTAATTTTATTTCTCTCAAGAGAAACAAAATGTCATCCATGTTGACATTTTCTAATATATCCTTCATATTATTTGTGTTGAAAAAAACAAACATTGTTTAATGAGAGCAAAAAGTTTTGTACACAATGAGAAATGATGAATAGTGTTTGACATGCCATACACTGATTTTCATTCCTCTTGTTTGAGTATGAAAGATTGTGTAAATCTTTTATGACCAATTGGGATATAGTGTGACGTGTTCCCTTCTGGACTTTCTGAAAGCTATTTTCCATTCTTCTAGAATGGGTTTTATCAGAAAGTGTCTATTGTGTATGTTATTATTCCAGCATTGTTGTCGTATTGTGTGGAAGAATTTATTGATTTTGGGTTTCAAGTCAGTATATGGAATTTTAACTTAGTTGGGGCCAGAGAAAGTGAGATGAGAAAGGGAGAAAGAAAGAAAAAATCAGAAATAAAGAGAGATATAGATAAAGTGTTTAGAGTTTGTTGTAGCTGACTTGGTGAACTGTTAATTATTCATTAAGCAGGGTTTGTGGATGTAGGTTGGGTGCAGAGGGTAATGTAATAATTCTCAGTGTGGAAAGCAAAGAATTCGGCTGTAGTATTAGGGGCCAGTTTAACTCAGTTGGTAGAGCATCTCCCTTGGAACCATAAGGTTCTGGGTTCAATACTGGCTCTTGCCAACTCCAAACAGGAGTAACACAGTTTGGATCTGTGTAATAAGTGTGGAACTGATCTGATGTTAGGCGTGGTGCTCCACCTTATACACAAAAACAAACTCTTTAGTCTAGTTTGTCTTTTGTTTTATTCATTCTGATAATGTATTCAAATTTATTTTTTAAACTCATTTATATATATATATATTCATTTAGCCTTACATTTGAACATATATGCCCACCTAAATTCATTAATTATTAACTAATTAATTTTCAAAATTCGGTATGACTTCAATTAAGCACATATCCTCCAAAGATTGTCGGCTTAAAGCCATATAAAAAATAAAAAAACACATTTGTTTGTTTACTTAACTTCATATATATATATATATATATATATATATAATATATATATTATATATATATATATATATATATATATATGAGTCTGTATGCATTTGTGAATTTACTTGTGAGTAAGTAAAGTAGTAAAATCGTCGGGGTGGCTAAAGTCGGTCAGCCAGACTCCCCCTTAATCTTGCACAGATCCCTGTGCTACTCAAATGCTAGTCAGACATTCTACTGACTGAGAAATGTGTGAAAATAGTTATTGTATTTATGTTAGAGATTATGTATGTATGTATATGTGTGTGTGTGTGTGTGTGTGTGTGAGTGAGTGAGGAGTGAGAGTGAGTGAGAGAGAGAGAGAGAGAGAGAGAGAGAGAGAGAGAGAGAGGAGAAAGTGCAGAAGTGTATGTGTATGAAAGTATGAATATGTGCATATATCTGTGAATCTACTTGTAAGTGTGTGTTAATGTGAGTGCTTATGCAAGACAGAAATAATGTATATATGTGAGTATGTATGTGTCTGTGTGTGTGTTAGGTTATGAATGTCAATAAAAGGTAAACTTGTGGGTCCCCTAGACAGAGTCCGCCCCCCCCCCATTTCAGGCATCTAAAAAGACTTGGCTTATTTATCACCAAATCTTCAACCAAAAGTCAAAAAGCAAACATTTCCATTTCCTCACCAAAGAGAACAAAAAATTGCAAACAGTCTTTGATGTTCACTGTTTTTCGTCAGAGCAAAGTCAAGCCAATGTTGTCCATTTCTGGGGACTCTAACAAGTATTACCACCCCGGGTCAGAGTGGACCTGGGAATAATGGCAATGAAGGTGTACTCCACACTCCCCAGAGCTCCAGAACTGAAACTTCACCATTAGATGCAAATTAACGCCATGCTCAGGACACAGTGAGGTCTTGTAGTTTTAAATGCTAAATTTATGGAAAATGTTTAAAGTTTGGTTTGGGGTTTTGTTTAATGATTATTAACCTTTGTAGAACTGACCTGGTAAATGCTCATAAGGTCATTAATCATCTTAACAACAGCAACCTTTTTGATCTCCATGTTTCTAACACATGTGGGCATGCTTACAAAGTCAGAAAAAACAGCATAGCTCACATGACTTTCAGAAACATTTTTTCACGCTCAGAGTTGCTGAGGCATGGAATAAACTGCCTGCATCCGTTGTAGGCTGCAGAAACACTGCATCTTTCAAAGCCTCCATACTTCCTATAATCTGCCAACACTATACCTGATACCCCCTCCACACACATATGCACACACGTGTACACATAAATGTATATTATTACTGTACGCTATTCATGTTCCTGGCACTAATACATTATTCTTATCTTAATTCCACTCTTAGAACAATGTAACAAATGTGCTTAAAAAGTTGCTGATGTTGGCACCCCTCCATCCACTAAGGACAATGGAGTAGTGTCCAAAAATCTGGCCTCCAACAGACAGGGTTGGTGAGATGCCTACTGCACAGGAGCTAAACAGCTCAATATCAAAATTAACAGGGTGGCAGAGTGGTGACATTTCGCCATCATGAACCACCAAATGCAGATGGGAATTTCCCTTGCAATGTGTGTTACCGCATCTGCAGGTACAGAATTGGACTAACTAGCCACTAGAGGGTCCACAACTGTTGAAGACCTGAAGTGTTGTCATCGTCATCTGCGATGGACTTCTAAAAGGAAAAGGAAAAGGTTTTCCAAAAAATAAATAAACAGATAAATAAATTATCTGCATCTGCGCAAATGTCTGTGCAGGCCTATCCCTGAGTGACAGTCTTTGGTGCACTGATTGCACACAATCTGTGATGCTTTCTGGGGTTGCTGTTTTTTTCTCCCTCTTTCTGGCTTTCTTTGCTGTCGAGGCTACTCTCCTCTCCACCTTATTCCCCTTTGTGCCTTGTTTAACATTAAGGTGCCAGGCCGCTTGATTTTTCTGTATCTAAGATTGTGTCAATGTGGCATATCCTCATGTCTCTCCCGCAGACATCTTTAAAGTGTAGGCGTGGTCTACCTACCAATCGGGAGCCTTTTACTAATTTGCCATACAAAAGATCTTTTGGGGTGCAGCCATTTTCCATCCTCCTGACATGCCCAAGCCAGCAAAAAAGTATGGAAGACTTAAAAAGACTAAATTTGTAATTACCAATGGGGTAGTCTCCATGGCATAGTGGCTAATGTACTTGGCTGTAACATCATGGTAAGTGAGTTCAAACTCCAGTCACATTATTACATTCATTTTCAGACTAATACCAATAGGAAAGGAATAAACTCCCTCATACCCCCAGCTATAAGTTAAACAGTACCACTACTATCCTTCTACAAGGATAGCTTTGGCATTAGATAACCCACAAAGATCGTTATGCCATTAAACAAAGAAAGCAAACTAAACCTGTATTTACAACACCGAAATGAACAATGAATTTGATGCTAATGTTCTTCAAAATATGAGGCATGTTCAAAAAGTATCGAGATTGAAGCTGTATTTACCAAAAGAGAAAAGAACAATGAAGGAGATGGTTATTTTCTTCAAAATACAAAGTGCGTTAAAATAAATGTTGAAACTGAAGCTGTATTCACCAAGTCAGAAATGATCAATGAATGAAACATTACCTTTCTTCAAAATAAAAGGCACATTCAAAAAGTATCAAGACTGAAGCTGTATTTAGCAAAATAGAAAGAAACATTGAATGAGATGTTCATTTTCTTTAGAATACAAAGTGTGGTCAAAAAGTATCCACACTGAAGCTGTATTTACCTAGGCAGAAAGGAACAATGAATTTAGTATTCATTTTCTTCAAGTAATTGCCATGGTATTCAACACATTTCTTCCAGTGAGTTTTCCATTGGTCTAAGCATCTCTGAATGTTTCTTTATAAAATGAATCTGTACTGTTAATGTTGTCCACAGAAGAAGTTTGACTTCTTTATATGAAGTCTAGGCAGTTAGACAGAAATCTAAACATCTAGACATCACTTTATTATATATGTATTTACCAACCACTCCACATAAGCAGGATGTGACACCAAGTCAATTTTTAAATGGAGTTTAACAAATTTGAATTCAGAGTTTTCCTTCTCCTAGACCAGTTGCTATACCAAGGTTAAAGTGTCCAGTCTACCTTACTATTTACCCATAGCTGGAGGACGGTTAGTTGGATTCATAACTTTCCAAAATGTATTAGTGCTATGGAGTTTAACAAGTTTGAATTCAGAGTTTTCCTTCTCCTAGACCAGTTCTCCTAGACCAGTTGCCATAACAAGGTTAAAGGGTCCAGTCTACCCTACTATTTACCCATAGCTGGAGGACGGTTAGTTGGATTCATAACTCTCTCAAGGGTATTAGTGCTATGTAAAATGCAACCAGCCTCGTCCAGGATTTGAACTCAATTCACCATGTCCATTTCCTACAATGATAACCATTGCACCAAAAGCATTTCATTTTATTATATATGCTGCTCTGCTTTGTAGAGTTAAACTTCAGTCTAGATACTTTTTGATCATGCCTATATCGATTATCTATAATGTTGTAATATGATGCATACGGGTTAGTGGTAATAATGCATTGGCCCCGAAACTATGCCTGACCCCAGAGTCATCATCTGATGAAGGTTTTATTGGCTGAACAGATCTTGTTTTGTTTACAGTAGCATGTGCATATAACATTGATAATATATATATATAAGGTCTGTCCAAAAACATTGACAAATGTTTTGAATATCTATCTCTGTGCTTAGTCTTCACAGGGTTTATTCATAAAATATTGAGTTATCCATGTCTATCATCCCCCTATTGTCCAGAATTGGCTCTCTGCAACTCCTGTTTTCCCAAAACTAAAATTCCTATTGAAAGTGAGGAGATTTCAGGTTGTTGTAGTAAGTATTTGGATTATTCAGACTATTGTCCTCATTTTTATTGTTATCTTGGCTGATGTGCCCTCCAGCCTTCTTTAGGTATTTCTTGTCGGACTCGGGAGCCTTCTCGAACTCAGAAACCATCTTTTCGAACTCAGGAACATTCTTGTCATAATCAGGAGCCATCACGGAACCTTGAACTCAACGCTTTATTTAAAAGTTTGAAAAGAAGGTTCCCGAGCTTGAGAAGGTTCCCAAGTCCGATAAGAAATACATGAAAAAGGCCGGAGGGCACATTGGGATGAAAAATTTGTACAGATTACAATAAAGATGAGGACAATACTCTGAATAATCCAAATATATTAATTATCAAGCCTCATCTAAAAAATTCAGAGAAATTAGCTAAATATGTCTTCTATATATGGAGTTAAGAGAAGAAGATCCTATCTGTGACTGGATGTAGCAATCACATGTTGTGCCCAGCAGTTTTTATGCTCATATTCAACAGATAAATATGGATCAGCTTCACGATAAAGTTGAAAGAATTCATTTCTGAGAGGATTGACTTTACAAAATACCAGATATCCTTGTTCTCTCTAAAATTTGACTCTATAGAAGGACATTTATATTGTTAGTCATTTTGTAATATAACAAAACTTTAGAATTGAAGTCTTCATTTATTTATTAGTTGTTGTTAGCCTATAATACCATGATAAGACCATGGATGAGATTAAGAAGAATGTAACAAAGCAGCTGATGGTGATCCCTAGATTGAAAAATTGTAAGGGATGCTAGTATAAATATGTTAGAATCAAAAGGATGCACTTTGAAGGAGAGGCACTGAGCTAAGTAGGAATAATTTCCGGACAGACCTCATAAATATACATGAATATGCACACACAAATATATATATATATATATATATATATATATATAGATATATGTATGTGTTGTGTGTGTGTGTGTGTCCTATGTCTATGTATATATATATAGTTATTTACTAAGCTTAGCTTAGATGTGGCACAAGGCCAGAAGTATGGGGCGCCCAGTGAGACTCGAACTCATTATCAATAGTCTGCTAATCTATGTTGCTAACCATTACATCATGTGAGGTATGAGTGTGAACATAGATGAAAACGTTTGTAGCTTGACTAAATTATTAGTTAAATTCTGAGCTGATATTTCAAGGCAATTAAATGTTTGATCTATGTGATTAATAGATATTAGTTGGATTAAGTGCATTGACAAAGAAGGAGATTATGTTGAAAAATAAGTAATTGTTGTGTAGAATAAATCCTTTGAATATTAGACTAATTGAAATACAACCTACAAATTTAAGAGTGCATTTAGATAGATAGATAAATAGATAGATAGATATTAAATAGATAGATAGATAGATATAAATAGATAGATAGATAAATATATAGATAGATAGATAGATAGATAAATAAATAGATAGATAGATAGATAAATAGATTGATAAATAGATAGATAGATATAAATAGATTGAGATAAATATATAAATAGATATGAATAGACTGAGCCAGATAGATAAGTGGATACATACATGCATATGAATAGAGTGTGACAGATATGAATAGATAGATAGATGGATAAAAAGATAGATAATGAACAAACTTAGATAGATAATGTCTAGGCTGCAATAGATAGAGATAGACTAAGATAGCCAGAGAAATAGATAGATATGAATAGATTAAGCCAGATAGATGGCTAGGTAGATACATACATGCATATGGATAGACAGACAGATAGATAAATAGACAGATAGATTCATAGGAATAGACTGAGCAAGATAGATACATATGTATATCCATATGAATAGAGATACATAGATAGATAGTTAGATAGATTGACAGATAGATTATATATATATATATATATATTATATATTTATATATATATATATACTATATATATATATATATAATATATATATATATATATATATATCACAGATCTTTGCCAATCCATGAAGCAAACAAATATAATTACTTCTGGATTAATTAAAATCGGTAAAAAGTGCTCAATAAAAAAGAGCGAATCTTCAAAGGAAATTCCCTGAAGATTCGCTACGCGAAAAAACTGCAGTCGGAATATTTATACCATTCGCTTTAAAAACGTATCTATTAATAATATATATATATATATAATATATAATATAATATATATATATATATAACATGTCGCGCCAGCAACACAGATATCCATGAACAATCTCTTGCAAATGCTCTCTATCATTATTTGCCCCTGTAGTTCTCTGTACCATCTAGAGCTGGCTTAATGTAATTTCTTGTAAAAAACGCCTTGCTGGCGTGCCCATGTGTGGGATTCCACAGAAGAAGTCACTTATGAGTTTCATCCTTGCTTCTCCAGCAATGTCAAGCATGTGTTGTTTCACCCTTAACATGATGGTTGTGTGAATATGGGGCATGTGGCCATACCGTGTTATTTCTCGGGATGTTGTTTCCAAGTCTTGTTAAATTTGGACACAGCATTCTTGTGCATCTACCATCTAGTTTATTCTCCAGTCACTTCGTTAGATTCCAGGTGGTGCAGATATATTATATACATCAGTAACAATTTTTAATGAGCATTTAAGAATTAAGTAATTCAAGATTAGGAAGAAAAAAGGAGAAAAAACCACCAAAATACTGGAGAAAATACTGCTTTTCATCGATGATTTTAGCGAGAGCCTTACTTGCTTGATTTTATTCTTGGTCTGTCTATTACCCCGAGCCAACCCTGACCCTCTCCGACCCTGGCCATCTCTGCTTCATCCCACACTGCCACCATCATCTCTTTGCCTCTCAAATTCATCTCTTTATTCTTAGGTCTGTTTGACTTCCTACATTTACTTATGGCCACTACCCCTGCTACCCTCCCCCACACTGCATGCCATTCTCTCGCTTTCCGTCCATATTTGTCTGCTTGTTTGACTTTTGCAATCCATTCTCTTGGCTTTATATCACCCTGACACATTTCTTGTTTATAAACAATCTTCTGGTTCCAAAAGAATGTTCATTCACTAAGCAACACCATCTATATAATAGTACGCTTGTGCGTCACGCCCTGTCACCACCTCAGATAAATAATGGAACATTCCGTTTTGATTGTGAGGAAAGGAAGAGGATACAAATAAAATAGAGGAGGGAAAAAAGATAGGAGGAAGAGAGAGAGGGAGAGTTTAGTAAAGAAGGGAAGGAGAGAGATAGAGAAAGAGGAATACAAAGAGAGGAGAGAGAAGAGAGAGAGAGGGGGGGGGTGAAAGAGAGGGGATAAAATAAGAGAAGGGGAAAAAGCATCAGGAGGAAGAGAGAGAGGGGGAGATTGGGTAAGGTTAAAGGGAAGAGAGAAAGAGGGAATACAAGAGACAGGGGAGAGAGAGAAGAGGTGGAAGAGAGAGGAGGAAGATACCAGGTGGAGGGAAGATAGAGGGAGAGAGAAATAGTGTGTGGAAGAGAGAGGTAAGAGGAAAATATATACGAGAGAATGGGGACAAGGTAGAGAGAGGAAAATGAGGGATAGAAAGATGGGGAGGGGGAAGATAGAGAAAGGGAGAATGGGAATTGAGAGAGAGGGAAGGGAGAGGAAAGGATGGAGAAACGAAGGGGAAATAGGAACGGAGATAGAAAAGGAGAGGGGAAGAGAGAAAGAGGGGAAAGTTTTAGGAAGAGATAGAGAGGCAGGAAATATGAGAGAGGGAGGGAAGATAGACATAGAGGGGGGAGAAGCGAGGGGAGAAGGTAGAGAGAGGGGAGAGGTGAGGGGGAGAAGAAGGGAGAGAAGGAAGGGAGAGAGGGAGAGGTAAGGAAGGGAGACGGGGAGAGGGGAGATAAAGGGAAAGGAGATGGGGGAGAAGGAAGGGTGAGAGGGGGAGAGAAGGAAGGGAGAGAGAGGGGGAAAGGAGAGAGGAGGGAGAGAGGGAGAGGTAAGGAAGGGAGAGAGGGAGAGGGGGAGAATAAGGGAAAAGAATGGGGAGAAGGAGGGTGACGAGAGAAGGAAGGGAGAGAGAGAGGGAAGTGAGAGAGGAAGGAGAGAGAAGGGTAGAGAGAGTAGAGTATAACACTGATATCATGTTGTCTGTTTCAATGGAAGGAAATGGAAAAAAAGAAAAGACTAATGTAAGACATGAATATGTTTGAATATTATGACCTGTTGTCACCTCCAATAAATAATGGACCGTTCCATTTTGATTGATGAAAGAAAAGGAAGAAAAAGAACATACAACACATCAGAAAGAGAGAAAGAAAGAAAAAAAAAGAAAGAAGAGAGAGAGATAGTGGGGTGGAAATATATAGAGGGGGCAGAGCAATTGTCTGTTTCAATGGAAAGATGGAAATAACGAAGAGAGAGAGAGAGAGAGAGAGAGAGAGAGAGAGAGAGAGAGAGAGAGAGAGAGAGAGAGAGAGAGTTTGCAATAACTTTTTAGATATACATATCTAATGTAATAATTAAATTATCATACTGTTGTATATCCATGGGTCTCACCAGTTATACATTGATATTATAATATTCAACAATATCAATAATATGTATTAATAATTTTTTTGTATTAGATAGGAATACTTGATTTGTCACTGTGTGCAAAATACTTAAGAAAGCACTACACAAAAAATGTAAATAAAACCATACAATGAATGCAATTCCCTAACCTTTAAGCATAAAATAATACCAGACAGGTTGACATGCCAATAAATTCAATCAATCTATAAGTTTTCCTTTTCTGTATAGATCTCACACCTGAAGAGGGCTATACAATAGTCTGGTTGAAGCCTTGTGGTAACAGCAAAAGCCACACAAAGAATGAATTCAATGATTTGAACAACTCTAGATATGATAATTTTAGGCGGGATCCATAAGAGCGAATTTCGGCTGGCGTTCCACCTGACTGGGTCAGCCCTTGCCAACGACCCTGGTTCTGTGCCAATTTTTGCTGGAAAAGTCTGTTCTGACTGATTGCATCTACTATGAGCTGAAGCGGTGCTCTTGATGGTCGAGATCGGTGATGTGGGCTAGAAGACCCGGTCCAAAGTGGACCAAAGTATTAAGTGCCTGGCTTGATGACATTTATATTTTTTAAAAATTCGTGGAAAGAAGATTTGAGGAGAATTTAAAAAGCACTTTCTCGGTAGCAAAAATCTCCGAGGCGGATGTCCACTTTCGTTTCCCCCCTCCCCTCATCCAATCAGATACACTTAAAAGGTCACTTATGGTTTGATATTAGAATTGAACAGTGATCGATTTCCAATCAATGTTGAATAGATAGATTGACAAGATGGGCATATAAATGAAAACTAGACTAGAATAGAATAAGCAAGGAAAATATTGACATAGACAAATAGGTAGATAGATAGATAATCAACAGAGATGAATAGACCAATTTGAGCAGAGTAGGAGAAATATGAATGGACTGAGAGAACTAGATATGAACAGACTGTGCATACTTAGCTGGATAGATATGAACAAACTGAGGAGAGATGTGGACTGAGAAAACTAGAGAGCTAGCATTGATATATATGATCGGATGGAGATGGTTATATCAATTTGCACAGACAGATAAATAGATAGAAATAGATAGCTAGCTAGCTAGCTAGCTATAAACAGACAGTACAGACTTAGATAGCGAGATAGATAGATATGGACAAACTGAGATGAATGGATGAATTTGAGTAAACTGGGATAAATATGAACAGACTGAAATAGGTAAATTGATAGATAGATAGATAGATAGATAGATAAATATGAACAAACTAAATAAATCAATTTTAGCAGACTGAGAGAGAGAGAGAGAGAGAGAGAGAGAGAGAGAGAGATGAGGGGAAGAGGGGGTGCTGTGCAATCTAAATTTCTAGATAGCTCACTATTTAGATAGATATATATGAACAGAGAGAGAGAGAGAGAGAGAGAGAGAGAGAGAGAGAGAGAGAGAGAGAGAGAGAGAGAGAGAGAGAGAGAGAGACTGTGCAAATTAAGATTTCTAGATAGCTTACTATTTAGATAGATAGATATGAAGAGAGAGGGAGAGAGATAGAGGGGGAGAGAGGAGGGAGAGATAGATAGTTAGGTAGATAGATATGAACAGACTGTGTAAATTGAGGTTGCTAGATAGCACACTATTTAGATAGATAGATATGAACACACACACACAGAGAGAGAGAGAGAGAGAGAGAGAGAGAGAGAGAGAGAGAGAGAGAGAGAGAGAGAGAGAGAGAGAGAGAGAAAGGAACAGACTGTGCAATTCAAATTGGTTGATAGCTCAATATTTAGATAAACACAGATGAATAGACCAATTTGATTAGACTGTGTTTATTAGGAACAGACTGAGAGAGCATGAGAGCTAGCTATTAGAAGGATAGATATAGATAGATAGATAGATAGATAGATAGATATCAACAGAGTGATATCACTAGAGTAACTTGAGAAGACTGGAATCGACTTTAATAGGAGTAATATATACATCCTTATTATATAAGGTTGCTTCTTAGGCTTTTAGAATATACTCCCTTCTCTTCATCTTTGCTGATGACATCAAGGTATATCCTAAATTCTATTCCTTTCGGTGTAGTCTTGTATAAACGAATAGTTTTCCAATTGATGAGATATTGCTACCAAGATATAGGAATTGGATTTATCATGTATTCTACCAATCTTGTAAACCAGTGGTGTCTTGCTAAAAATTACCTTAACCATTTGAACTATAATTTGTAGTTAGATTAAAAAGATTTACACGTGAAGAAGACTGTAGAATTTATTAGTCGAAACTTTATGGTAACATCAAAAATAACACAAAGAATGAATTCAATAATTTGAACAAATTTAGAAATTTGATTTTAAGTAGGAAATCATTGGGTTAAATGAGTGTTACTGACAGGTGATGACACCCGAGACCATTTGAGAACTTGGCTATGTTTGGATATCTCAGTCAGGTGACTAGAATTTTAGGTAGGAAATCATTGGGTTAAATGAGTGTAACTGACAGGTGATGACACCCGAGACCATTTGAGAACTTGGCTATGATTGGATACCTCAGTCAGGTGACTAGAATTTTAGGTAGGAAATCATTGGGTTAAATGAGTGTAACTGACAGGTGATGACACCGAGACCATTTGAGAACTTGGCTATGATTGGATATCTCAGTCAGGTGACTAGAATTTTAGGTAGGAAATCATTGGTTAAATGAGTGTAACTGACAGGTGATGACAACCCGAGACCATTTGAGAACTTGATTATGATTGGATACCTCAGTCAGGTGACTAGAATTTTAGGTAGGAAATCATTGGGTTAAATGAGTGTAACTGACAGGTGATGACACCCCGAGACCATTTTGAGAACTTGGCTATGATGGATACCTCAGTCAGGTGGCTAGAATTTTAGGTAGGAAATCATTGGGTTAAATGAGTGTAACTGACAGGTGATGACACCCGAGACCATTTGAGACGTGGCTATGATTGGATACCTCAGTCAGGTGACTAGAATTTTAGGTAGGAAATCATTGGTTAAATGAGGTAACTGACAGGTGATGACACCGAGACCATTGAGAACTTGATTATGATTGGATACCTCAGTCAGGTGACTAGAATTTAAGTAGGAATCATTGGGTTAAATGAGTGTAACTGACAGGTGATGACACCCGAGACCATTGAGAACTTGGCTATGATTGGATACCTCAGTCAGGTGACTAGAATTTTAGGTAGGAAATCATTGGGTTAAATGAGTGTAACTGACAGGTGATGACACCCGAGACCATTTGAGAACTTGGCTATGATTGGATATCTCAGTCAGGTGACTAGAATTTTAGGTAGGAAATCATTTGGGTTTAAATGAGTGTAACTGACAGGTGATGACACCCGAGACCATTTGAGAACTTGGCTATGACTAGAAGCTTTGACAGGTGACTAGAAGCTTTGAAGTTAGATTGAAACTTTACTTTAGTCAGCGAACAAGCTGCCAAGAGCATGGATCTGATTTCAATCAATGGCTTCCTGATTTACTAATTGGGTAATGTAAGTTGTTAAGCACAAAAGAAGATGTGGTCTTATTGTTTATCACTGATAAGAATTGAATTAGTATGGGGGGGGGTCACAATGAGAGATGATGAGAGAAGACAAGATGGCAATAGCTAGAGATGACAAAGCATGAGAGAAGAATGCAAAGAGAAGGGTTGAGGGATCAAAGAGAAGCAGAGACAATATAAGATAAACCCTTTTTGTACAGAGTTGGAAGATGGTTAAAAACTGTTAGTTGAATTTTATGGCATGTCAACTCTAGTTATCTTATGCTGAAGACATTATATTTTCTTCATTATTGTTGGGCATTCAATTTTTTTTTCTTCAACTCAATTTTTTAACCACATTTTTTAAAACTCATCTTTGATCTATTTAACCCATAGATGGGACAGGTACTACCACTCCAGGAGCAGAGTGGACATGTGAATAATAGTGATGAAGGGGTACTCCATGCTCCCTAGGGCTCTAGGATTAGAAATTAACCACTAGATGCTGTTTAACATTATACCCACAACTGGTTAGAAAATGTCTCAATAGTGAAATAATACCAAAAATATTCAATACAAATGACTTACATTTTAAGCAGTCTTTGTACAATATATATATATATTATATATTATATATATATATATATATAATATACCAAACTTATTGGTAAATCCTCGCGGTGAGAAAAAAACAGCAAATAGTTTGATTGTAAAAATATACTACCAAACATCAACCGGGAAGAAAAAGATTTTTGTAAAAAAGAAAAGACCAAGATAATCGTACCAACAAAAAATAATCTATTAGTACAATATTTTGGCCAAAAGAAAAAACAATTTATATGCATATATATATATAAGATATATATATTCATACAAAACCGCCAGGAGACTAAAGCTGATAAGTAAAAAGTGCTCAATACCTAAGTAGAGCAAATAATAAAGATAAATCTAATGAGTCAGACGAACCTACTAAAAATTTCGCTTGATGCTCTTCAGGGCTAAGATCTGACTCAGATCTTAGCCCTGAAGAGCATTAAGCAAAACTTTTAGTAGGTTCGTCTGACTTATTAGATTTATCTTTATTATATATATATATATATATATATATATATATATATATTAGGTTGCACTTCTGGACTGTATAAAAATATTTTAATTTTGTACAATGTACTTTTTGTCCTTGTCATCATGGACCTTTGTCATATTGAACAAAGAATAAAAAATTGTTTCCAGGGACTCCATTCTAATACTTGAACCACTTTGATTTTCTCTATAAAAGAAATGAGTACATAACATGTTTTAAAGAAATTGCTTTGTTTTGGGGAGGTTTTTGTTCATTTCTTTAAGAAAGCAATTCAAAAATTGCTTTTTTTTAATAGATCATTTTATTTATTTTATTTTGTTCCCCTTTAAAAGAGGGAAGGAAAAAATGAAATAAAAACATGGACTTAAAATTTGAGCTGCTTTAAAATTCTCTGAGTGAATTTAGTGTTTCCTACTTCACATTGTAACATTATTGCAAAAGTGCAGATTTTCTTAAATGGATTATATAAGAATATTTCTAAGGTAATGTAATGGACATATTTAAATATTAAGAAAAAGAAAGAAGAGTAGAGAGAGGAAAGGAGAAATGTAGAATAGAGAAGGAAGGGGAAAGAGAGAATAGAGAGTGAAGGGGAAAGGAAGAGTAGAGAGAGATATGTAGAATAGAGAGAGAATGGGGTAAGGGAGGATAGAGAAAGGAGATATGTAGAATAGAGAGAGAAGGTCATATGTAGAATAGAGAGAAAGGAATATCTAGAATAGAGAGAGATGGATATATGTAGAATGGAGAGAGAAAGGAATATGTAGAATAGAGAGAGAAGGGGAAATATAGAATAGAGAGAGAAGGGTATATGTAGAATGGAGAGAGAATGTGATATGTAGAATAGAGAGAAAAGAATATGTAGAATAGAGAGAAGGAGATATGTAGAATGGAGACAGAAAGAGATACATGTAGAATAGAGAGAGAAGGGTATATGTAGAATAGAAAGAGAAGGAGATATGTAGAATAGAGAGAGAAGGGGATATGTAGAATAGAGAGAGAAGGAGATATGTTGAATAGAGAGAGAAGGAGATATGTAGAATAGAGAGAGAAAGGATATGTAGAATAGAGAGAGAAGGGATATGTAGAATAGAAAGAGAAGATATGTAGAAGAGAGAGAGAGAGGGAGAGAGAGAGAGAGAGGGGGGATATGTAGAATAGAGAGAGAAGGTCATATGTAGAATAGAGAGAAAGGAATATCTAGAATAGAGAGAGATGGATATATGTAGAATGGAGAGAGAAAGGAATATGTAGAATGAGAGAGAAGGGATATGTAGAATAGAGAGAAGGAGAAATATAGAATAGAGAGAGAAGGGTATATGTAGAATAGAGAGAAAAGGGTATATGTAGAATGGAGAGAGAAGGGGATATGTAGAATAGAGAGAAAGGAATATGTAGAATAGAGAGAAGGAGATATGTAGAATGGAGAGAGAACGAGATACATGTAGAATAGAGAGAGAAGGGTATATGTAGAATAGAGAGAGAAGGAGATATGTAGAATAGAGAGAGAAGGAGATATGTAGAATACAGAGAGAAGGCGACATGTAGTATAGAGAGAGAAGGGATATGTAGAATAGAGAGAGAGGAGATATGTTGAATGAGAGAGAAGGAGATATGTAGAATAGAGAAAGAAAGGGATATGTAGAATAGAGAGATAAGGAGATATTTAGAATAGAGAAAGGACTATGTAGAATAGAGAGAGAAAGGGATATGTAGAATAGAGAGATAAGGAGATATTTAGAATAGAGAAAGGAATATGTAGAATAGAGAGAGAAGGGGATATGTAGAATAGAGAGAGAAGGCGACGTAGTATAGAGAGAGAATGGTATATGTAGAATAGAGAGAGAAGGAGATATGTAGAATAGAGAGAGAGGAGATATGTAGAATAGAGAGAGAAGGAGATATGAAGAATAGAAAGAGAAGGAGATATGTAGAATAGAGAGAAGGAGATGTAGAATAGAGAGAGAAAGGAATATGTAGAATAGAGAGAGAAAGTGATATGTCTTATAGAGATAGAAAAGGGATATGTAGAATAGAGAGAGAAGGGAAAAGGGAGAGTAGAGAGAGAAGGTGATATGTAGAATAGAGAGAGAATGGGTAAGGGAAGTAAGGATAGAAGACGGAAAAGAGAGTAGAGAGTAGAAATAAAGAGTAGAGAAAGAAGGGAAAAGAGAGAGTAGAGGGGGTAGTGAGGAGGGAAAGTAGAGTGAAATAGGGAGGAAATAAAGAGCAGAGAGAAAAAAGAGAGTAGAGAGAGATTGTGAAAGGAAGGGTATAGAAATAATGGGAAAAAGTGCGTAAAGAGTGAGAGAGAAAGGGAGTAGAGAGTGAAAGAAGGGGAAAGGTAGAATAGAGAGAGAAGGAGAAAGTCATAGTCAAAAGAAAGGGAGTGTAGATGGTGAAAAAAGAAAGATGGTGAAAAAGAAAAAGGAATGAGCATGAGAGAGAGGGGAGAGGGGGGAGAGTGAAAGGAGGAAAGGTAGAATAGAGAGAAATGAGAAAGTCATAGTCAAAAGAAAGGGAGTGTGGATGGTGAAAAAAGAAAACAGATGAGCATGAGAGAGAGAGAGAGAGAGAGAGAGAGAGAGAGAGAGGAGAGAGAGAGAGAGAGGGTGGGGAGAGAGAGAGGGTGACTGATTCGGGAAAGGAGATGATAAAAAAGACAAGTGAGAACAAAACAAGGGAAAAAAAAAGAGTGAAAATAAAGAAATGAAACTTTTTTGAGTGTAATGGGAGCCAATAAGACTTGTTACCATGACAACTCGTACACCTGATGAACCATAGAGCACTGATCTATACCCTATTGATTATAAAATTTGATACATCCAGATCATTGTTGCTTTCAGTCCCTCACAAAAGGAAGTTTGCTTTTTTTGTTTTTAAGACAAGATCAGAAGCAACAGATCTCTAACAAGAAACTTCACAAAACATTTTTGATATGTTTGTTCATTTACGGTGCCTTCTCCATAAAATACAGAAATCTTCTTTTTTTTTTTGGTAAATTCTTCCTCAAAAATGAATACAAAATAAGAAAGAATGGTGCAGTGACTAATGTGCTGGACTCAGACATCGCAGTAAGCGAGTTCAAACTCCAGTCACACTATCACATTCCCTTTCGGATAATTATCCTAGGGAAAGATATAGTCATCGAGCAGACTAATGTTGGTATCAGCCAGGTAGCGAGGGAGTCTATCCCATTTTCACTAGCGCTAGACCAAGGAGATTATTTTAACATGTGAGGTAGAGCGCCACACCTACCACCAGCTCCTCACTTTAATGCACAGATCCCTGTGCTACTCATACTCTGAGTTGGCGAGGACTGGTATCGAACCAGGAACCTTGTGGTTTCTAGCCGAATGCTCTACGAACTGAGCTAACCCGACCAATGGCTTTGGCATTGAATAACCCATGAAAGTTCATATGCCATCAAACTCCAGTGTCTTGTTCGTCTTACTTGGATGGTTTGTGTGATAGGAGGTAAGTGGACGTATAGCTGCTTCTTTGTGGGGTTAGAAAAGAAAAAACACAGAAAGATGAAAATTTGCTAAGGAAGAAAATTAGAAGAAACTGAAAATAAAGGAAACGGGAAAATTGCAAAGGAATAAATTTGACTGAAACAAAAGATGAAGATATAAATTGAAGGATGAAGAATTTTGGTAAAAAAAAAGGAAAGAGAAAAAAATAAATGCAATTGTTGCATAATTTGGTAGCATAAATTATTGACAAACTCCAGTGTCTTGTTGAATAAGGGGCTATTGGCCTTCAAATCAGAGCATAGGTGGTTAGATTTCTGTTGGAAAAATACCAGATGATTGGTAAAGGTGGGAATCTTGCATGTCACGTGATTTGACTAGTTAAGGAGTTTATAACAGAGATGAAGCAGAACAGACATGTTCTGCTGAGGCTGCTAACTCTGCGCGGTTAATAAGAAATGGGCAATGCAGAAATAAATCTTTGATCAAGGAAAATGTCTTGTAGTAATTATTTGCATGACAGAAGAACTAGCCCCAAAGTAAGCCCTTAGAAAATGAAGCAGCTAGAATCTAGAAGACAAAATGACGACCGGCCAAAAGATAGAAGTAAAGATGAAACAGCCACTGGATGGAGAAAGGAAGAAATAATCAACAAGTAATCACAACACAGATATCGCTAATATCTCTGTCTCTATCACATGAGAACTTTCTCGATGTATATACCCAACGAGAGTATATAACATATGTTTATTTGGTGCCGAGATGACCAGATGCATATCAAGTACATATGAAACAAAACTGGCTATATAACACAATAAAAATATGAAGAAGAATCAGACTAAAGAAAAATATAGAAAGAGAGAAAAGAAGAAAAACAGGTATGGTATTGGAGAAAAGGAAATAGAAGAAGATGAAGCTTGAGAATGTGGCAGAAAAATTAATGGAATTGGTACTTGCGCTAGATAAAGAGAGAATAAAGCAATAAATAAATAAATTGACTTGAAATAGATCACTAAGTAGCCCTGAACCTATTCTAGTAGTGACCACCCCAAGCAGAGAGTTAAGAGGTTTGAATTCAGAGTTTACCCATAGCTGGAGGGAGAATAGTTGGATTCATACCTTTCTGAATGGTATTAGTGCTATGTGAACTGAGGCTTACTCCAGGATTTGAACTCTGGTCAATGAGTCCATTTCATACGACTCTAACTAATGAAATCAGTTAATCTACTGTTGGTTTGAATATCAGTAACTGGCTGAAGCAGTGTCCAAGACAGTAGGTATTTATAGAAATCAAGAATGATCCATTCATGCATTTGGGTGATTCCATTCCTTGAGTTCTGATTGGCTGCTTGGTTTCAATGATATGTGGAGTTTTATAAATACCCTGTCATTCTGCTGTAGAATTGCAACAAGACGGGCTTGTATTAAGTTACAACCGCTTGTTGCTGTGTCTTACCAATTCGACGGTAATTGGAACTGTACATTCTCCAATAAGAAAAACAGGAATGATATTAGAGAAGAGAAAAAAAAAAAAAGATGAAGTTTGAAATTTCTGGCAGAAAAATTAATGGAATTGGTACTTGCTCGGGATAAAGAGACAATCAAGCAAGAATATATTAAAGACAATTCTGATTGTCTTTAGATCCTCCTCCAGGAAGAGAGACTAAGAATCAAGTGGGATTTATCAAATAAATCACAATTTGATTGGTTGGTGGATGTCATAAAGAAACTTATTTATAATCACGGTGATTTCTTAATGACAACTTTGATCAACAGCAATGATTTGGCAATTAGGTAAATCTAAAGATATTTCCTTTGAGAGAAGCTGGAAACGAGAAATGGAGAATTAATATAGATTCAACTTCAATTTTGGAAACTCCTTTTTTATCAACATGAACATCGGACAGAAACTGTAAATCACCAGAAATGTTCATATATATATATATATGTGAAAATAAAATGGAAATTAATCCGACAGTGTGAATATGATAAAATGAAAAAACAAAGGATGTTTACAACTGCATGGGCTCATCAGGAGAGAGTGTGCAAACCGTTTCGGGGCCTTTCTCTCGACGGTTTAGTGAGGAAGGGCCGGTGTTGCTTTTTAAACCGTCGAGAGAAAGGCCCCAAAACGGTTTGCACACTCTCTCCTGATGAGCCCATGCAGTTGTAAACATCCTTTGTTTTTTCATTTTATCATATTCATATATATATATATATATATATATATATATATATATATATTTACCAAACCCCTCCGCTTAAGCAGGATGTGACATAAAATCAATTTCTTAGGTGCAGTTTAACAGGTTGAATTCAGTGTTTTCCTTCTCCTGGGTACCTCTCCAAAGTTAAAGAGTCCAGTCTGCCCGACTATTTACCTATAGTTAGAGAGGGAATATATGGATTCATACCTTTCCCAAAAGTATTAGCACTATGTGAAATGCAAACAGCCTCGTCCAGAATTTGAATTCGGGTTGACGAGTCCATTTCCTATGACTCTAACCATTACACCACACACCTTCTTATGAAGTGTTCATATATAGATGAGTAGGCTGAATTTCACAGTGCTAATACTCTTGGGAAAGGTATATATCCAACTATTCTTTCTCCAGCTATGGGTCCGTAGTAGGGCAGACTGGGCTTTTAAACTTGGTATAACAACCGGTCTGGGAAAAGTAAAACTCTGAATTCAAACCTGATAAACTCTGCCTGAGAAATATACCTTTTTTGCATCCTGCTTGTGTGGAGTGGTTGGTAAATATATACAATGTATATCAGAAAAGTTCCAGGATGTGAGGGGCATCGTCAACTGCAAGTTCTTGACAATCAGCCAGCATGTCTACAAAAGATACTGTGCCATTTGCTTCATTCAGTGTGTGAGAAGAGGCAAAAGATGTGGCAGGACAACTCGTGGGTGCTTCAACATGACAACGCACCTGCCCACACTGACCTGAGTATCCGAGAGTTCCTGACCCAGAAGAACATCAATGTGCTGGAGCAACCTCCCTACTCGCCCGATCTGGTTCCATGTGATTCTTTCCTCTTTCCTAAGGTCAAGGAGGTCATCAAAGGAACCCATTTTGAGAATGTGTACAACATCCAAAAAGCTATGACAACAGAGCTACAGCGAATCCCGGAAGAATCCTTCCAGGAGTGTATGCAAGCATGGCAGAGAAGGATGGGAAAGTGCATTAGACTCCTGGGAGGTTACTTTGAAGGGGATAACTTGTAGTTTGCAGTTTGTATTTGAAATAATTTTTTTGTGACAACAGTCCAAGAACTTTTCTGACATACCTCGTATATATATTCTCTGGGGGGTCTGGGGGAAGGAAATCTTTAAATTCAAACCTCTTAAACTCCTCTTAAGAAATTGACCTTGTTTTGCATCCTGTTTGTGTGTAGGGGTTGGTAAATATATATATGCATATATATGTTCAAATCCAGGTCGAGGATATTTGCATTTCACATGGAACTAATAACCTTAGTAAAGGTATACATTCAACTATTCTCCCTCCAGCTATGGGTAAATAGTATGAAAAGAGATCAGTCTCTTCAGATAGCTATGCATATGATCTAAGATTTGAGTAATCAATTTTGGTTGAATCCTATTCGGAATATATATATATACTATATATATATATATATATATATATTTATATATATATATATATGTATATATAATTGTTTGTGTACATATATATATATATATATATATATATATATATATATATATAATGTGTTAGTGTATATATATATATATATATATATATATGTTATATATATATATATATATATATGTATATATATATATATATATATATATATATATATATATATATATATAATCCCTTTTGGTGCATGACCATATTATCTATTTTTCTTTCCTCTGCTATGCATCTCTATCATAGAATGATTTACAATGCATTTTTGGTACCATCAGACAACAGTTCAAGTCTAATAACACGCATTTTATAAATATCTACCAGGTACTGGAATGAATAAACAACCCTGAGCATTTTGATTAAGCAATGTATTATTATGTTGTAGGCAGTGATGCCTGAGGGTTTAAATGCCATGTGAATCATCTTAAGCAAGACTTTCAGCCATTGGACTTTTTCTTGTTTGATATTTACAAACAGCTGTCAGCAACATAGCACACAGAGACTTTTACAAAAAAAAGAGAGAGGGAATGAGAGAGAGAGAAAAAGAGAGAGAGAGATAGATAGAGAGAGAGAGAGAGAGAGAGAGAGAGAGAGATAGAGAGAGAGAGAGAGAGAGAGAGAAAAAAGAGAGAGAGAGAGAGAGAAAAAGAGAGAGAGGGAGAGAGAGAGCAATGGAAAAGAAAAAAGATCCAATGTATTCATTTATGGGGAATATGGGATTATAGTCTGCCTTTTTTCTTTTTCTCTAGATGTATTTCGGCTGATTGATATTTAATCAATATTTCAATTTGAATGGCATCTAATTCTGTACATATCTATCCATCTATTCATATCTATCTCTGTGTTCATACCTATCTATCTATCTATCTATCTATCTATCTATCTTATTCTATTCATATCTATTTTATTCTCTTCATTTTTATCTATCTATCTATCTATCTATTTATCTATATATCTATCTTATTCTATATAATCTTATTCTATCTATCTATCTATCTATTTATGTATCTTTCTATCTTATTCTCTTCATATCTATCTTATTCTCTTCCTTATTATCTATCTATCTATCTATTTATCTATATATCTATCTTATTCTATATAATCTTATTCTATCTATCTATCTATCTATTGATCTATTTATCTATCTTTCTATCTTATTCTCTTCATATCTATCTTATTCTCTTCATTTTTATCTATCTATCTATTTATCTATCTTTCTATCTTATTCTCTTCATATCTATCTTATTCTCTTCATTTTTATCTATCTATCTATCTATTTATCTATATATCTATCTTATTCTATATAATCTTATTCTATCTATCTATCTATCGATCTATTTATCTATCTGTCTATCTTATTCTCTTCATGTTTATCTATCTATCTATCATATCAGGTTCCTTATTACTACTTGATTTGCTGAGACTACTTAACTTTATCTATCTATCTATCTATCTATCTATTTATCTGTTCATCTATTGAGTCCTGTTAGTAGTACCTAGTCAGAGATGGAAATAATGCTGTCTCAATCGTAGAAACCATTTGTGTTTGTTTTTTGTTTCTTTTTCAACCAATGAAAGAATGATTAGGAATATATATATATATATATATATATATATATATATATATATATATATATATATATATATATATATATATATATATATATATATATACAGTGATATCTTAAGTGATATATGACTGCAGAAAGAAAAGAATCTTATGTATATTTTTTTCTCTCTCAAAACTGTTAATTCTTAGCCATTTATGGTGGACAGCACCAGAACCGTTCTTTTAGAGTAATACCAATTCCATGGTAGTGGTTTTAGGAAATAGAAAGTGAGAAGAAAGTATAAAATGGAGTTATCATCAACTTAATGGTAGGTGTAAACGTTCAGAGTTGCTGCCAACAAGAGACAAAAAAAAAACAAAAAACAAAAAAAAACAATTAAAAGAAACCCCAAAGAACAACACCCCAAAAATGCGTTCTTGTTTTCACCTAATATACATCCAGCATTGATTAATCGTGTTTAAAACTTGCTATTACATGTTTGCAAAGAACAAGTTTGGCAATTCATGAATATTCTAAGCACGTTGCCTACTTACCATTCCATCAAGTCAAAAACAGAAAAGGTTTGCTAGGGTTAGATTCTTGCACTTCTGTCCTTTGAAATTTAAAAAAAACCTTCCCACATGTTATTATCTACTGAAATAGGAAAATTGCAACAGGTATATATTTTTTTTTAGTGGGGGCACTTAAATCTATTTCAGTCACCTATCAAGTAAGATCAGTTTGTGCATATCTATCTATCTATCTATCTATCTATCCTTGTTCACTATCAGTATATCTACCTATGTGTTGTTCTATCTACCTATCTGTTGTTCTATCTACCTATCTGTTGTTCTATCTATCTATTTATCTTGATCTATCTATCTATCTATCTATCTATCTATCTATCTAGTCTATCTACCTATGTGTTGTTCTATCTACCTATCTTGTCTGTTCTTCTATCTATCAATCTATCTATCTATCTAAGTCTCTTCATATACATCTATCATATTATAGAATATGTTGACTGTGACCCCTGAAACGGGGTAATACCCCCCCCTAAAAAATGGGGTGCCCTGGGTTTGATCCTAAACTGCATCTGATAGTGAAGCTTCAGTTCTGGTACTCTAGGGAGTGTAGGAAAACTCTTTATTGCAATTACTCTCAGGTCTACTCCAGACCCAGAGTACTGGTACTCGTTAAGGTCCCATATATGGGGCTAATATGGGTTCCGAGACTGATGCTCTACCAACTTAGTTGAATATATATATAAATCTATGTATGTATCTATCTAGTTATCTATCTATATAACTAGTTATCTATCTATCTATCTATCTATCTATCTATCTATCTTACTTAGTGTTTTTTTTATCTATATCTCTTTGTCGCTCTTCTTAAAAAGATAAAAGCAATTATTTTGATTACAAAATTAATATTGCATATGTGATATTTTTAATTATTTCTTATGAAACTTGGCACCATTCACTGGCCCCATTCCAAGAATCTGCATCATTTCTGCATCTTTTGGATGCTCCTTTGGCATCAAATAGCAGGACAGAATTACAGACACAAAAAAAACCTCATTCATTCAAACCTATCCAGTATCCCGAAGCGGTCACTTCTGGCTGCCAAAATAAACTTTTTGGGGATGTGCTACAACAGTGCCAACACAACACTCACTTGTTTAAACAAATGTAAAAAAGTAAAGTCGATGGGTGGCCTAAAGTCCATATCAGCCATTCAGTGAGGGAGTCTATCCCCTGTTCACTAGCGCTAGACCAAGGAGATTGTTTTTGCATCTGAGCTGGAGCGCCACACCCACCAGCTCCTGAGACAAATCATATGCATTCAAAAATTTTTTAGACAAATGTAAAAAAGTAAAGTCGATGGGATGGCCTAAAGTTTGCATTAGCCTGACAGCGAGGGAGTCTATCCCTTTTCACTAGCGCTAGACCAAGGAGATTGTTTTTGCGTCTGAGCTGGAGTGCCACACCTATCAGCTCCTTACTTTACTGCACAGATCCATGTGTTAGTCATTCGCTGAGTTGGCGAGGGCCGATATCGAACCAAGAACCTTACGATTCCTAGCTGAAGGCTCTACCGCCAGAGTTAAACTGACATCAAATAGTTTTTAGTTAAACATTTAATTTCAACTTTGGGTTCTGGTGATAAGGGGGTTCATATCTTTCCCAACAGCATTAATCCAAAAGTGAATGTGATAGTGTGGCTGGAGTTTTATGGCATATCAATCTTCATGGGATATTCAATACCAAAGCTATCATTATAGATCAGCAGTGGTACTATTTAACCCAAAGATGAGGGGAGAAGAGTGGTTATCTTTCCCAAGAGTAGAAATCCAAAATTTCTTTACAATGCAGTGGTTTTTCTTTTGTGGAGGAGATGTTACTGCCTAAGTATCTAAATTGTTCTACAGAGTTTAGGAGTTTGCCATCGATGGTTGATATGTCGCTTTGTTTTTGAATGACATGAACTCAGTTTTATCAGAGTTCACGTACAGGCTAACATTTCGTGCTGCCTTTTCTAGGCTGTGTAGTAAGGATTCGGCTTGTGCAGGTGTATTTGCAAGTAGTGCCAGGTCATCAGCATAGTCCGCATTTGTAATAGTATGTGCGGGATATCGCCTGCTTCTTGCTTTTTTTAGTATGAGGCCTTTTTCTTTTATGGAATCTAGTGATGTTCTGAGTACGTAGTCTAGGCATATGATGAATATATATGGCGCTAGTGTATCCCCTTGTAGGACTCCAGCGACAATGTCAAAGAAGTCTATGTCGCCATCTGGTGATCGTACCATTGCTTTTGTATTTTGGTAGAGCATCATTATGGCGTTAACCTTTTTTTTTAAATAATAATTACCAGTTTTCTTATAATTTTTGAGCAAGACATAAATTGATGAATGCTGGCAATTCAAATTTCTATGCAATATTCCAAAATGATTGTCCACATATTGCAATTTGACCTTTTTCAAACTCAGACCACTACTTACAAGCTATGAGCAAAAGACTAATTCCAAATTTGGGTATCAAATCAAAGTAAAGAAAATTCTTAGAAATTTACTATATTTTGGAAATTTCTGAGAATTTTCTTTTCAGAAAATGAATAAGTACAAAGGTGGTTACATAATTATTAACTGAATGTATATCGGAAATATTAATCGCACAATATTTGATCTATAGGATTAATGATATTCACCACTAAGTGCATTAAAAAGGAAAGTTACAATGTTGAAAATAAGTATTTATTGAAAAGAAACAGTTCCACAGAAGTCACCATACTACAAAGAAACCAATAACTTCTAAAATATTCCCTAGTGGCTGCTGTGGCAGTCCTGTCCATCCCAAAAAGGCCTCATCAGTCACTGGAATACCTGCACCAATCAAAGAATACTTTCAGCACCCTTTTCAGCACAAGTCATGCATCTTCAGCATCCCCTTTAGAACAATTTATACAATTCAAGAGACATTGTAGATTATCACCAAAGCCACCTCACTCTTTGAGAACAACTGTAGAGTCAAAATGGAGAAAAAAATGGCAGTGCCACAAAAAACTGCAATATAAACAACAACTTTTCAGATATTCCCTTGCAGATCTTGTAGCAGTTCTTGCCCATTCCATATAGATCTCATCAGTCAATAGCATGCCTGCACCAAT
>CM042148.1:9884185-9911685 GCA_023376005.1 Doryteuthis pealeii
AATTTTTTCTTAATATTACATGTATGTGTGTGTGTGTGTGGTGTGTGTGTGTAATTTATATTTATATATATATATATGTGTGTGTAATTTCAATCTTTCAAAACAAACCGCTAGCATCATTTAGCGTCACCTTAGCAACACAATGATAACCTAGATAAAATTTGACAAATAATAACTTGTTTTAACACCTTGATAATTGACTACCAGACCAGACAGAACACCACGTGACCCCATCAGTACAGACAAGAGAAGGTACAGTCCTTTTATCATAAACCTTTGAGAAAGAGGGATGAAAATCAAAATATTGTAATGAATTAGATTAAGAACATAATATCCATCCTTTTCTTTCTGATCTTCGTTTTTTTAATGCTTCTAAGACAACCAAAAATCTGTACTAAAACACAGAAAAGGTACATATTTGGTCAGTTGAATCTAGAAAAATCAGAATTGTTGAATTATTTATACAATCTGGGCGCTTAGGAAGGTTACCTCCAATTATAATCATTGTAATAATGACACTTGAATTTATACTAATAAAAGTATTCATTTGTCTGAATTTTTTAGATGAGCTTTGATAATTTGTATGATTTAGATTTTTTCGACTGTTGTCCTCATCTTTATTTTTATATATACGTTTCAGCCGATGTACCCTTGGGTCTTTAGGTGTTTCTTTTTTTGTAAAACTCAGGAACCTTCTTGTCGAACTTTGAAACCTTCTTGTTGATCTGGGAAGCCTTCATGTCGTAATCTTTTACCTGGTCATTGTTAACGGAATGAGAAACAATCTACGCCAATGTATTGAATAAAGGGTTCTATTCAAGATTTCCTGAAGGCTCCCGATTACGACATGATGGCTTCCAAGATCGATAAGAAGATTCCTGGTTTCGACCAGAAGACAATAAACACCTGAAGAAGGCGGAAACGTTGCATATTTAACAATAAAGATGAGGACAGCAGTCTGAAAAATCTAAATAATACATTTAAAAAGTATTTTTTTCCGAGAGCTTCGATTCAGACTCATGTTGCGCAGTCATAAATGACTGCTATGTTGTTGATGGTCAGTCAAGATGAGGAGGAAAATAGAAAAACAAACAAAAAACAAAACAAAAAAAAAACCCAACAAAAAACACACACAACTCGTCAAAAGTGTTGGGGCCCTGTCCCTTTATTTCCCCTGTTCAGTTTCACAGGTCGTAGAAACAGAAATGGTGTTAAAATTAATTTGAAGATAGGGGTGAGAGGGTAGTGGCGTGTAGCTACCGTGTGCCAGTAGTGGACTAGCTTTTTATAGAAGCCTCCTCTCCAGTAGGCATAAAAATGAGATTTTTTGATGGGACAGAGGGTAACTCGTTACTAATGTATAGTGTAATTCATCTCGCGAGACCATTGGTAACTCTTAATTAGTAGTAAAATTTTTATGTTTTGTTCGACTGATGTGCAAGCCAAAGTTTTTTTCTAAGTTTAGGTCCCCGAGGTTACTCGGTTGCAGGCCGCGTCAGTGGAGTTTGTTGCAATTCGCTGCTACCTTTTTGTAGTCGGTCGACCGCGGGTAAACCAATTTAAGAGTTATTGCGTAGAATTCGCAATAATGGCTGACAAACACATGTTGAGTAGTTTCTTTGTTCAATTTGGAACTGGCTCTTGCTATATCTTTGTGTCGTTCCTCGTTCTACTCATACCCCAGCCACCAAAAAAAAAATGGCAAATCAAGACATCTGTTGCATTATGTTGATATTCACAGTACACTAAACCTCTACTCCCACCTCACGTGGGCGACATGATCCAGCCAGTTGCCATCTTCACTTAGAAGTTCGATCAAGCCCGGCAACCTCGGCCAGCATATCTTATTACACCTAGCACACTGGATGAAATGTTGAACTTTGTTATCTTGTCTTTCTTCTGGTCGTTGGCTTTTTTGATAACGTATCTATTCACACCTTGGAGCCATTTGCTTACAATGTTTCATCTCCTCAGTGGGACAGCAACATCAGGGTGAGGTCTCTCTTGTGTTTCATCCTGTACTGGGGGTGGGAATGATTAAATTCAAAGTGAAATGAATTAATAGAGTACTTACCATTCCTGTATTTTGCCGCGCACATACTTTCGTCACTTCCATCATGACAATGGAGAATTCTATCACAGACTTTTTCTTTACTAACACATTGTAAGCGACTTGCGCACCATGCTGTGTTATTATTGTTTTCACAGATGCTTAAATTGAAATTCTTAGGTATCTCTGAAAAGAGAAAAAAGACATAAAATAAGATTCTTTAGATATTGAATAATCTTATTATAATGGAGATTGTGTGTTTGTCGGTCTGTAACCGAAACTAAATCACTATTCAAGTCACAATTCTCTTAGTTATTGACGTCACATTTACCATGAATTTATTCTTATTTAAACCTCAATTATTGATAAAATTCTCATACCTTATTAATACTGTTGGATTAATCTACATACTAACAACAAGCAAGTATATTTATATATTCAATAAAATAGCGGTTTACAGTGTGAATGAGAAGTTTAATTTGCATATTGATATTAAGAATTTGATTTTAATAAATATATGCTTAATATTATTGATTTCTAATTGTTTGGTTTTCTCTCAACGAATCTGAGCAAAAATCTCGGGGATAAATCTTAAAAGAAATCCATAAACAAAACGAAAGAACTGTAATTTTATCAAATACTTCGTAATCTAACTAAATAGATAAATTAGGAAAAATGAAAGACGGGAGTGATGGAAAATGATGGAAGAGTTAGATTTAAAGCTGTTCTATTTTTCGATTATACCCCCTCAGTTTATCATTTTCTAAATAGTTTCTAATTTGATACAATATTTTATTACATCAAAACCTAAATACTTGCACCCGAAGGGTGCATATATTTGCTAGTAATAATAAATAATATAGATAATGATATCCGAAAAATATGACTGAAAAATAAAAACTGGGTTGCATGTGACATACGTTGGTCATTTAATCATTATCATCATCATGTCGCGCTATTAACACGGATATCTATGACAATCTCTCTCCAACCGTCCCTATCACGCATTGTTCTCGGGGGTCCTCTGCGCAGCATTCAGTATCCGCTCAGAGCTGGTCAACGTACGTCTTTGCTGAAACTGGAAAGGATTTTCAATTATCTGCCTATGTTTATGGCCTTACTTTTGAAAGGAAATAATCACCCTTCTAGCGATTGTCTGTCCCTGCTGGGGTGGAGTAGGGTCCAAAAAGGTTATCTTCCCTTGCTGCCAGGCTTTCGCGAATACTAGCTGGGTATTTAAACTAAGCCTGGGAAGCTCTCTCTCTCTCTCTCTCTCTCTCTCTCTCTCTCTCTCTCTCTCTCTCTCTATATATATATATATATATATATATATATGAAGTGGTCAAACAATGTGTTTGAAATGGCGAAAGCCGACAATTTTTTGGGAGATTATGTGCTTAATTAAAGTCATACCTAATTTGCACTGCCCTGTCTATAGCTCTGCTGGTGAGGCCTAATGGGCTGAAATGTACATACAGAGATCGACTTTTTCTTGATTTGTTTACGCTTTACATTTAAACCGATGTGCACGCCTAATTCATTTAATCATAATTAATTAATTAACAAATTAGGTATGACTTTAATTAAGCACATAATCTCCCAAATATATATATATATATATATATATATATATTATATATATCTTGATCTGGCATCCACAAAGATGGACTAGACGCGTGGTGTCTCTGTCCATTACGTGGGAGGCTTTGCCCCTCCCCCAACTATCAGTAAGTGACTCTTATATTCGTTCTGAATTCTTTCTCACTTCCAAAGGACTTCCGTCCTATCTGTTTTGTAAAATGTCATGTATGTCATGTTCCACGTGCTCAGACAATAAAGTCTGTATTGTTGTTATGTTGTACTTCATTGATGTATATATTTATCTACGTTGGAAGGTTATTATGAGCCTTCTAACATTCTAGAAAGAACCACATTCAATTTGTATACACTCTTTTACTGTAGCAATGCTCATGGACGGCCATGCTTTCAAGGGCTTCCAAAAGTGTGTGTCATCCACAAAGATGGATTAGACGCGTGGTGTCTCTGTCCATTACATGGGAGGCTTTTCCCCCTCCCCCAACTATCAGTAAGTGACTCTTATTATGTGCTTAAGCTTAAGTACAGAAGCCTTTGATATTTGACACTTTTCTCAACTCAGGATCACGCTGACTTGAGCCCAAACAATAAAAACATTATCATAAATATTATCCTAGCTCACTTTTTACTCATAAGAAAAAAGGGCTTACATGAAAAACTTTGGGGATTTTCTTTTCCCTTTAACCTCACCAAAAGGAATAAATGATCCGTAGTAAAACGTAAGATTGTGTTGCTTCATTCACTTAACAATTGTTTTTTTAGTATTATCTACGTTATTCGGACCATTGTCCTCATCTTCATTGGACACTTGGCCTAATGGATAAGGTACTTAGGTTAAGACAGTTCTAAGTGACAGTTATCTCTAGATTGTAAGTTCAATCCTGATCAAGGGCAGCAGTAACATAGAATAATAATTAACACAGCTTAACGCCTCTACCCCAGCTATTGTTAGCGGAATGAGAATAGGATAACCCTATGGGCTGAATAAAGGTTTAGGTTCAAAGTTCCATGATGGCTCCCGATTACGACAAGAAGGTTCCCGATTACGACAAGAAAGTTCCTGAGTCCGAAAAGAAGGCTTCCGAGTCCGAAAAGAAGGTTCCCGGGTCCGACAAGAAATACCTGAAGAAGGCCGGAGGGCATATCGGCCGAAACGTTGTACAGATAACAATGAAGATGAGGACAATAGTCATTCAGAGAAATAATTGTTTGTTTTATATGTAACACACACACACACACACTCTTTCTCTCTCTCTTATCACTTTCACTCTCTCTCTCTCTCTCTCATATATATATATATATATATATATATATATATATATTCAACAGAAACCACTTTGAGCTAGACCCCAAATATTGGAAACAATAAAACTTATAAAAGCAGCAATTAGTAATGCTATTTAGATTTTTACATAGTTTAAATAGCAAAGCAGCTAGAATCCGGGCGCCATGTTTAAAAAATATTTAATAACTGTTGAATGCTTGAAATAAATAGCACATACGAGAATATTCTTTAAAAATATGTAATAAATGTAAGAATATATTAAAAAGACGTAATAACTGTAAAAATGTACAAAAATATGTAATAACCGTTAAAATATGTAAAACTACGTAATAACCATTAAAATGTATAAAAATACGTAGCACATGTTAGAATATTTAAAAAATAGTTAATAGAGGTGTTGTAAAGGGAAGAAACCGGATAATCCCTCACGTATGCAAATGGATACGTATAAAAGAGCAACAGGTAGATTAGCTCAATGTGATGCGAGTTGATCTCCAACCACGAACGTTGTTTCGTATTCTCGGATGTAAACACACGTGATACACTCTTCAGAAGATAAGTAATCTTTACCAATCCTTCTTTTACGCACAGAGACTTTTTACCTTGCCGGCCGGGGGACATTTTTGATATTTGTATTTATTGTAATAATAAACTATTATTACAACCACTCGAAATCTTCTCGTTAATGTATTTCTAATACATAACAGAAGGTATTTGGCAAATTGCCAGTAGACTTGGTTGAGTACACCAATAAAGACCTCCTGGTCTGGTTTGGATAGGGAAAAAGCTTGCAACAAACCTTGTTGCGACCTTGCAAGTGGGTAAAATGGAACTGACACTTTAGGTCTCGTACAAATAGTCCAGAAAAAAAGTCCTGAAGAAAAAGTGCCTTCGTGAGTGGTGACGGGGTATTTATCTACCAATTCGACCAATCAAATAATAGTTGACACCAACCACAAGTATAAATTCCTACGCATTTTTCACTCCTGCTTTCTTCCCTCAGAAGATTGCAGGTGAGTAGTTTTCATTTTTTCCCGACAGGTAAAAACGTATAAAAATAGGTAATAACCGTTAAGATATTTTAAGATACATTATAACCGTTGGAATATTTTTTAAATACGTAATATCCATTAAAATGTATAAAGATACGTAATAACCAGGAGGTGTAGTTGCAAGTATTATGCACAGAGACTTTGCGATTAAGCAGCACCTCCAATTAAGCATTAGGGATCAAACAAGGGAGATTTTGCTTTCTTTGTACTCTGTACAATCAATCAAATTTCTCGAATAGAGATCTTTAGTCAATCTGATCAAACTCAATTTAAATAATAGTCTCTCTTGCCAACCTCTCATCACCTTATGAAAGCAATCAATTTTATTTTATCACAGTCTGCATAATGGTTTCTTTTTTGTTTTGTAATTATTCATTCATTTCCCCCCTCCAAGATTCATTTGTTTCAACCGTCCTCCCCCTTTAGAAGATTAGGCTTTCAAATAGGTGACAAATATAATGTCAGAGTTATCCATCCCTATTTATCCCTTGTGGCAATGACAAATGATAACTGTAACATTCAATGCCCCTTATAGCATTTATCAATGGCTGTCTTCCAGAAAAATAACACTCATTGGCTAGAATTAATGTGGTTGGATTTTTTTGTTCCTCAAACAACGTTTTTTTTTGTTTTTTTTTTGGAAAACATGGCAATTTAAAACACAAGATTAAGAACAGCTTTTTTGTACCTAGCTACATAAAAATAATTATTATTGACTTTTTATCTTTTAGGGTATAAATAGTAAAAGTACATAGGCACTCACTATTATTTTCACACCTTTTGATTTTTTCACATCAGCGTTAGCTGATGGTGTTTCACTGGAGACTGAGGGACAACAAGTCTCCTCAGGTTTCCATGACTCTTCTGAGTATTCTAGCCGATTGCAGCAGTTCAGTAGTCTAGATGGTCTCTATTCTTCCTCTGATTTGTAGATCCTCCAGTCTTTTATCCAAGTTTATTGGTACCGTTCCAAGTGCACCAACTACAATTGGTATCACTTTCACTCTCATATTCCACAGCTTTTTCAATTCTCTGGCAAGGTCCAGGTATTTATCCATCTTTTCCTTCAGCTTTAACCTGTGATCTTCTGGGACTGCAAAGTCCACCAGTTGACACATTCTCTTTTTTTTTGTTAATCAATACTAGGTCTGGTCTCCTGGCTGGGATAGGGTGATCCGTCTTTATCTCGAAGTCCCAGAGAATTTTATGTGTTTCATTCTCAAGAACAGATTCTGGTTTATGCATATACCATTTTGTTGTATGTCAAAGTTTAATTTTTGCATAATTCCCAGTGGATCACCTTCCTAACCCAGTCGTGCCTAGCTTTGTACTCCCGTTGTGCTAATTTGCTACATATTATTATTATTATTATTATTATTATTATTATTATTATTATTATTATTTCCTGCGAGTTTTTCACACCAAAATTAGCTGGTGGTCTTTCACTGTAGTCTAAATGACACCAAGTCTCCTCATGTCTCCAGGACTCTTCTGGAATGCTAGCTGATCTTAACAATGTTGTTGTCTAGATAGTCTTGGTTCTTCCTCTGATTTCCAATTCATCCAGACTCTTTTTTCAAACTCTTTGGAACCGTTCCAAGAACATCAACTATAATTGGTATGACCTTTACCCTCATGTTCCATATTTTTTCTTCAGTTCTTTATCCAGATCCAAGCATTTTTGTTTCCTTTCATTTTCACTCTATGATCTGCCGGGATAGTAAAATCCACTGGATGAGAAGTTCCCTTCTTGTTAATTAACACTGAGTCTGGTTTTCTGATTGGCTGATCTGTCTGTATTAAAATCCCAGAGAATTTTATGTCACAATGGATAGGAGTAACCTACTCGAGTTTCATCGATTGATTCTTCAGGGTTACATCCGTTGGATTAATCGAGTTTTCGATTAATCTAAGTTGGTATAATACATGCCCGTTGGAATGGGACTTATCTTTTATAGACGAACTGAGATTAATCCAACGGATGTAACCCTGAAGAATCAATCGATGAAACTCGAGTAGGTTACTCCTATCCATTGTATAAATACATTTTTACTCTACATTGTATTGAGCGCTTTGTATTTGTTTTTTCTCAGTCTTAACACCTGGATACTGTGCGCTTCCAACGATCGTACTCATACCCACCGGTAAGCTACTACTCATACATTAACACACACACACACACACACACACACACACACACACATATATATATATATATATATATATATATATATATATATATATATATATTAATTCTACATCACGTTATATACCATGTCACATTTTTTTAATTGTAATTTAAACTTAAAAAAAGCCTTTAGACACTCATTTTGTGTGGGGTCTTACACCACTGCTGGGGATATAGTCAACCTATTCTAACCCTCATTGGCGGGGTTATAACCTAAGTTTAGTAAATAACTATATCTATTGGATTTTCCAAGAAAATAAAAAAGGGCTTTAGTTTTTGAGAAACCCTTATATATATTTATCAAAACCTCCACATGAGCAGGATGCGACTCATGGTCAATTTTTAAGCGGAGGTTAACAGGTTTGAATTCAGAGGTTTCCTTTTAGTAGACTGGTTATCTAGCCAAGGTTAATAACCCCAGTCTGCCTTACAATTTACCCATTGCTGGAGAGAGAGAGAGAAAGAGAGAGAGAGAGAAAGAGAGAGAGAGAGAGAGAGAGAGCAGCTGGATGCATACGCTATGTGAAATGAAAACAGCCTCGTTCAGGATTTGAACTCAGATTGAGGAGTCCATTTCCCACAAATCTAACCATTACACTATGGGCTCTACATTTTGAGAAACCTTTATATGTAGTTTAATATCATAGTTCAGAAGACCATTGTTAGTGGGCCTGGTTCTCACAGGGCGCTTCTTACTTCTGGTCTTGTGCCAAATAAAGCCAAGCTTAGAAAAGGACTAATCGACATTAATGGGGAAAACGTACACATTAGGGAAATGGGTATTTTATGAAATTACCAAATAACAACACAAAAAACCCCAAATAAACCACAATGTTTGTCAGGTCTTTTACTATAAAATGATGAAAGTTTTTATTTATTTTTTTTAATCAATTATTGACCTGTAATGAGAGAAAAAAGGCCCTGAATGACAATCAAAAGTAATCACGTGCATTGAGGTCTGCAAATGAAGGTTAATGGTTTTCCATATTGTCTTTGATGTCTTCCTTGTTGGTTTTTAAAAAAATTAACTCACATTTTTGTTTTGATCAGAAACTCACAAAATGAGTCTTAGCCTCATCAGATGGGTTTTTACAAATACAGGGAATCTAAAAAAAAGTATATATATATATATATATATATATATATATACACACCAAACTTATTGGTAGAGAAAAAACCCAGCAAATAGTTTGATTGTAAAAATATACTACCAAACATCAACCGGGAAGAAAAAAAATTTTGAAAAAAGAAAAGACCAAGATAATTGTACCAACAAAAAATAATCTATTAGTACAATATTTTGGCCAAAAGAAAAAACAATTTATATACATATATATATATATATATATATAATATATATATATATAAGATATATATATTCATACAAAACCGCCAGGAGACTAAAGCTAATAAGTAAAAAGTGCTCAATACCTAAGTAGAGCAAATAATAAAGATAAATCTGATGAGTCAGACGAACCTACTAAAAGTTTCGCTTAATGCTCTTCAGAGCTAAGATCTGACTTTTAGAGTCAGATCTTAGCCCTGAAGAGCATTAAGCAAAACTCTTAGTAGGTTCGTCTGACTCATTAGATTTATCTTTATATATATATATATATATATATATATATATATATATATATATATATATATGATTTGTAAGGAATAGTTTGTAAGTAAATATTTTGCTTTTAAACAAATTGTTAGAGTGAGAGACGACATTTGGTAATCAGTTTTGCTTTACTGGTGTTTTTTCTGTAGTTTTGTGAACATATTTCATATTTGATTCAAAATTTTTGGTATATTTTTATTTCTCTCAAAGTATGAGGAATTTTTATATATAACTGTGTGCAAAAAATAACTATATAAGAAATATAAATTTGCTATGAATGTGAGTCCCTAAGCCTGAGGTATAAAATACTCCAAGATGGGTTGACATGCCATTAAAATCAATCAATAATTACAGTTTCAAGAAAAGTTAAATTCATGTTTTCTGCTTCTGTCTTTTGTCCAGATACCAAATGAGCTATCATGTGGTTTTGGGTAAATTTAACAAAAATCTTGACATTTTTAAAGAATTAAGAGAAAACTAATCCAAACTTTTTGTTTCTAATTTGAAAAGAAATCTAAACCAATTCAAATTTCTTTTTTATTGGATTGAATTTCTTTTTTAAAAAAACTAATTTCTTTTTTTAATTATGAAATTTCAATTTGCAAATTAAAAACATGGAATCTCAATTTAGACAAAACTTATTTTTTCAATGAACATAAAAATAGAGTCAATTTGTTCTTAAAAAAAAATTTCTGAAATTTATTATTATTATTATTATTATTATTATTATTATCAATTAGAATTTGCAAATCTGAGAAACGTTTTAACCTAATAAACTGTTTTTTTAATACATTTTCAACAAAGTTAATTTTAATTGTATCAGGCAAGAAAGACAGTGAACTGAAATTGGTGATAAAAAAGGAGATATTGGATTCAAATTAATTGAACACAATTTGATATATGTGGACCATAGGAAACTTTCTTCACATATTCTAGGAATATGTTGGATTAAGGACTGGTTGGATATTTGGGTGCCAGGATGGATGGACTATATCAGTACCAAGACTAATGGAATATGTTGGGGTCAAGACTGATAGAATATACATCGGTGGGAAGACTGATAAAATATGTTGGTGTCAATGGAAGAATAGATTGGTGCCAAAACTGATAGAATATATTAGTGCTAAGACTGATAGAATATTTTCATGCCAAGAGTAATAGAATATGTTGGTGTGAAGACTGGTAGAATATATTGTTGCCACGAATGATAGACTATGTTGGTGTGAAGAATAACAGAATATGTTGGTGCCAAGATAATGGAAAGTATCGGCACCAAGACTGAAAAATATGTTGGATTCAAGATTGATGGAATATGTTGGTGCCAATATGGAGGAATTATATTGGTGCAAGACTGAAGACCTACCAAGTGCTGTGGCTGATAGAGAGAGAGAGAGAGAGAGAGAGAGAGAGAGAGAGAGAGAGAGAGAGAGGGGGGTTCAAGGGCATTTGTGCTATCAGTATTACTTGATGATGGCCGATGGGACGATGCAGAGAGAGAGAGAGAGAGAGAGAGAGGAGGGGAGAGGGGGTTCAAGGGCATTTGTGCTATCAGTATTACTTGATGATGGCGATGGGACGGATGCAGAGAGAGAGAGAGAGAGAGAGAGAGAGAGAGAGAGTTCAAGGGCATTTATGCTATCAGCATGACTTGTCATGCCCGATAGGGACGGATGGCCAGGGAGAAATTTCCTTGCCACGTGGTGGCTATGAACTGTGAATAAAGCCGAAATCATAAAACTACTTTTTGTCTTTGTCTCTTCTCTTTTTTTTCTTCCCCTGTATTCCTTTTTCAGCCGACCACCAAGTAAGATGGGGTTAAAAGCAAAACCCTAGGAACATACACCAAGAATAACAAATAAAATAACATAACATAATAAAAATAAACCTAAAACGTTAAACTTCTTGCCACTATAGGGATCGGCCCCTATATTTTTACGGCATGTGGAATTGACCAAATTAAAATAATTAAGTTTTCTTAAATAACTAGATTTACAATGGTATGTCATGAGTTTAGAATTAGGTAAACAAAAGAGAATCGAATGAATATTAGTTTAGAAATATTTTAGAAACAATAGAAACAATGGTTTAAATTCATCCGATAATTTACGTCACCAGAATTCCACAGATATCAAAATCATTCGATATTGCATCATTGCAAATCACCTGATATTTGAGGAATATTTTAGCTTAATGATCACAATAGACAATGACAAAAAAAAGCTTTCGCTCTTCCTGACTCAACAGAGTTGGAGAGGATGCTCCTAACTCGACAGTGGGAACGTCCGAAAACATCAAATACGACTCAACAGGTCCGTCTATTTTTTCGTCTCCTATTTCTCTCTCTCTCTCTCTCTCTCTCTCTCTCTCTCTCTCTCTCAACAACAACAAATTTCAATCACAAGTTCCAATCACAGACAAACTACTAATATGTTGACACAAGCAATCACACTAATATAAACACCATGTCACAGTTGTCACACACAACTATACACAGACACAATCAGACTGCAACACCACTGAAAGAACAATGAAACTATATTAATTGTACTAGCAAATATATGCACCCTCTGGGTGCAAGTATTTTAGTTAAATTTTATAATAAAATATCATATTAAATTAGAAAGGCTAATGAAACTGAATAAGAATGTAGATAAAAAGATTTTGAACAGAGGGGGTATGATTGAAAAATAGAACAACTTTGAAACTAACTCTTCCATCATTTTCCCTTACTCCCGTCTTTCATTGGTAAATTTTCCTAATTAAAATGTTTAGCTAAAATAGGAAGTAAAGAATAATATTACAGTTATTTCTTCTTGTTAAGGGATTTCTTTTAAGATTTATTGAAGAAATTTTTGCTTATATTCAATAAGATAAAACCAAACAATTAGAAATCAATAATAATAAGCATATATTTATCAAAATCAATTTTTTAAGATCAATATGCAAATTAGCCTTCCCATTCACACTGTAAACCTCTATTTTGTTGTATATATAAATACAATTGCATGTTATTAGTATGTAGATATGGTCAACAGTTTAAGTAATGTAAAACAATTTTATTAATAATTGAGGTTTAAATAAAAATAAAATCATGGAGAATATGATGTAAATAACGAAAGGAATTGTGACTTGTATAGTAATATAGTTTCGGTTACAGACAGACAAACCCACAATCTCCATTATAATAAGATTTATGTATATAAAGTTTGTTTCCTTTATCAATGTCTTCTTCTTTTGTTACCTATGGAAACTACATTTTCCGTAGTCCTTATACATATAAATTGTAGGGACCCATAACTCGGATCTTCAACTCCTCAACCACACACTAACCAAACAAACAGGGTCCCTACACCACCTCATAAATTTTTTGTAGTTGCAAAGATTGAGTTTCCTTTGTTCAAAAGCTTCGCCAATTTTATGTTTATTTCCCTACAAAACTCAGAATTTTAAACGGTCCGTTTTTATGGGATCAATTCCACACAATTCCTAGGTAATTGCTGCTCATACATGATACTTATTTGCTTTAAACCAGCAATAAGAGATGCTACTGTGCTCTCAAAAATATGACATTAAAGTTGCGTACGTCAAATGAAATCCCATATACATCGCTGCTATGCTATCAAGATGCTATCTGACAGACGAGAACTTCCTCACCGAATTTGAACATGTCAACATGGTTAGCTCTCTCCTGATCTGTGATATAAAGTTGACTCAGATTCGCGGATCAACGGATCAAGATGAAGCGAGTGATCAAATCAGAAAGACCTTAATACAAGGCCGGTTAACTGATAAAGCAGATCTACCCTTACTTCCACGTTCAAGAAGAGATATCGACCCAGAACGGTCACCCCCGCCCGTGGTTGGTTGTGCTCTTTGGATGGATATTTCACTGATGGCCACCGATTCCGTTTAAAGGCAAGGCTCTCCTATAATATGGATTGAGATTTCTCTGACGGCCTTTGAATATATACATATCTATGTATTTATCAGTTAAATTCTCATTCCAGTTAGGAGGTGAGCTGATGGCCATTTAAGAACACTGACTGATGATAAATCGGTCGGGTTTCCACCCCGGCTAGAGGTAATCACACTGAGAAGATGTGAAACGTCGAAATACGGTGTATATGGATGATTAAAACTATTATATATATGTATATATATATCCCTAAAAATTGTCGGCCTTCGCCATTTCAAACACATCGTTTGACCACTTCATATATATATATATATATATATATATATATATATATATATATATACCAACCCTCTGCTCGAGCAGGATGTGACACAAGGGCAATTTTAAGCGATTTGTATCTATATATCTACCTAGTTCTTCCTGTTCATTATTTATCTATCTAGTTCCTCATGTTCCATATCTATTTATCACAGGACTTACCAGATTGCCAGTGGCAAAAAATGGCACTGATCCGATTATATATACTAGCAAATATATGCACCCTCCGGGTGCAATTATTTAAGTTTTAATGTAATAAAATATTGTATTAAATTAGAAAGGCTAATGAAACTAAATAAGAATACAGATAAAAAGATTTGAAACAGAGGGAGTATAATAAAAGATTTGAAACAGAGGGAGTATAATAAAAAATGGAACAACTGAAACTTACTCTTCCATCACTCTCGTCTTTCATTGTTATCTTTTCTAATTTAAGTATTTAGTTAAAATAGGAAGTAAAGAATAAAATGACAGTTATTTTATCTTGTTAATGGATTTCATTTAAGATTCATTGAAGAGATTTTTGCTTATATTCATTAAAATAAAACCAAACAGTTAGAAATCAATAATACTAAGCACATATTTATTAAATTCGATTTTTTAATATTAATATGCAAATTAGCCTTCCCGTTCACATTGTAAAGCGCTATTTTGTTGTATATATAAATATAATTGCATGTTGTTAGTATGTAGACATAGTTAACAGTATTAATAATGTAAAACAATTTTATTAATAATTGAGGTTTAGATAAAAATAAAATCATGGAGAATGTGATGTCAATAACTAAGAGAATTGTGACTTGAGTAGGAATATAGTTTCGGTTACAGACAGAAAAACACACAATCTCCATTATAATAAGATATATATATATATATATATATATATATATATATATATGTGTGTGTATGTAGGGAGAGGGAGAGAGAGAGAGACTGGCCGTCGAGGACCATCTTTTATTCAGATTGAAAGATGAAGTAGGGTGAGATGGTATCATATGGGACTGTTACACTACCTTCGTAACAGTCCGTACAATACCCTCTCCTATCAAGAATAGAGTATCGTGCGGGACTGCTTCGGTCCTCTCGTAACCGTCCTGTACACTACCCAATACAATGTTGTCTCGAATTATGCGTACTGAGTTCGTAACAAAATATAGCTCAATATTGTAGCAGAGGAGTTTCCCGAGTGCCGTGATAAAAACGTTAATACTGAAATTCATAGTTAAAACAAGCAAAAACGAAAAACAAATAATAGGAATTTGAGTTGAAACAGACGTTGTCTTTTATATATAGTTTTCGATAATGACCAATAGTTTACAAAATATCTACTCTGTGTATAAATGTATTCTTTTTAAAATGTCTATTGCTTATCAGTCCCGAAATTTTGGAGATGATTTTCTTTTGGTTAGCGGTAACATATATACAGAGCTGCTGATAGATACACGTCTTGCACCCCTGACGCACAAAAATCTAAAAGGACGCAGTAAAATCGTATCGATGCGTCCCAGTCTTTTCCCTTTTTCTTCCATCACCATTTCAAGCTAACTGTAAATACATTTCAATTGTTTCTTAGAAACGAATTACACAGGATAGGTTACAAGGCTTTAGTTGGGACCCATAGATTTTCCCGGGGACTTAAATCGAAAAGCTATCAACATATATATATGCGCGTGGCATAATGGTTAGAGTCGTGGGAAATGGACTTGTCGACCCGAGTTCAAATCCCAGACAAGGCTGTTTGCATCTCACATAGCGCTAATACCCTTAGGAAAGGTATGAACCCATATATTCTCCCTCCAGCTATGGGTAAAATAGTAGGGCAGACTGGGCTCTTTAACCTTAGGTAGGTAACCAGTCTAGGAGAGGGAAAACTCTGAATTCAATATTCCTGAGGTCAGTTGTTGATTATGTTTGTGGCATTCCTTGTGCACCAATTCTTTCCTATCGACTGTGCCAAAAAGTGCGGATGGTCCAACACAAGCCTTTACCACTATAAACAAATCACTATGTGGGTGTTCATTGCATGAACCCTCATGCGTCGAAAATCGACGAGAGAGTCCATTATAATATATATATATATATATATATATATATATATATTTAGTGATATATATATATATATATATATATATATATATATATTTATGATATTATATATATATATATATATATATATATTATGATATATATATATATATATATATTAATCATATATATATATACTAAATATATATATATATATATTAAATATATATATATATATCACAAAATATATATATATATATATATATATATATATATATATAAATATATATATATATATATATATATATATATATATATATATATATATATATTATATATATATATATATTATATATATATATTTAGTGATATATATATATATATATATATATATATATATATATATATATATATATATATGATATATATAATATATATATTAGTGATATATATATATATATATATTAGTGATATATATATATATTATATATATATATATATATATAGTGATATATATATATATATTATATATATATATAATTATAGTGATATATATATATATATTTAGTGATATATATATATATATATATATATATATATATATATATATAGTATATATAATATATATTATATATATATATATATATATATATATATATATATATATATATATATATATATATATATATTATATATATATATATATATAATATTATATATATATATATATATATATATATATATATATATATATATATATATATATATATCGCTTTCTGTAAAATTGTGTTGAGAGTATCTTTTGAAAAAGTCTATACACTTTGAAAAAGGAAATAGAAGACTTACCTGGACACGCAGTGTTGTTTACACATGCCCTTGTTTCTGAAGTGGGTCCATCACAGTCTTTTCCATCGTAGCTTGGATATGGAGCAGAACAATAACGGAGACGTTTTTGGATACCTCCTGGACCGCAGATCTTGTCACATATTGACCATCCTCCCCATTGGGTCCAGTTACCATCAACTGGAAATATCAGAAGACAAAAAATAAATTAGTAATGCTTATGAAAAGATAATACATTCCAAGAATTGCTTGAATATGTCAACTCATTTATTCATTTCCACAATTTTTACATAACCCTCTATTCATATAAACTCTTTTTTTGGTGTATATATTTTGTTGTTGAATTTAAAGGTATTATAATTAGTTCGAAGGCTTATAGTGACCTTCCAGCGTGGTTACATATAAGTACAAGAAATATTCCGACAAAGAAGTTATAAGATATAACAAACAGACTTTAATAGTGAGCACATAGAAATACATTCAAACAGGAATACATATACAAATTACAAGGTACTAGATAGGTATACAAAGCAGATACATAAAGAACACAATTATTAACGTGTATAAAGAAAGTAGGACTTCGTCCTGCAGACGTGATAGAGAGTCCAGAAGGAATATCACTTACTTAGGCTGGGGGACAAGCCCCCCCCTAAAAGGTATAACGCAAATGTCTAACCCGTGTGTCTCGTTTGATGTCTCGGAAGAAAAGAGAACTCAAACTTCGCGCCTTGCTACCTAAATACTCTGCCCCCTAGCAGTAGAAAACCTATAGCAAGGGAAGATAACTCTTCCAGACCAAACAGGGGCAGTCAATCGCTACAATATTTTCCGAGAACCACTTTAACTCATATGGGATTGCAAAAAGGTTTAATGTTTTTAGGGTTTAAAAGATGGCTGTGGTTATTAGTGCGTGTTCATAGGGTTTGCTTTTAACCCATCTTATTTGATAGTCGCGCTGAAAAGGAGGGAATTCAAGAAACGAAAAGAAAGAGACAAAGACAGAAGGTGGTTTTATGACTTAGGCTTTATTCGCCGGTCATAGCCACCACGTAGCAAGGAAATATCTCACTGGCTAGTTATAGTTACTAGACGCAGTTAAGGCCTAAAATCGAATGGCCGATAGATTCTCTTGGGGGTCGGAAGTGGGTCCTTTTTCCCGCACATGCTTAGAGGGCTCTTCCGGCGAAGGCTCATGGGAGTTTGTTATTAAAAAAAATTATTTCAATTTTATTTTAATACCTACACTCAACGAACGAGGAAGAAATCAACAGACGCAAATTATGCACCCGAACCCGAGGTCTTCTCTCTCTCTCTCTCTCTCTCTCTCTCTCTCTCTCTCTCTCTCTCTCTCTCTCTCTCTCACACCTAATTTTTCACGTTTTCATAGATTGGTCGATCACATTCTCTCATTTATTGAAAATGAGAGAATCCGATCACACGTCAACCGGGGTGAAAGCTCGTTTGTTAAAGTTATCTGAACTTATTGTGTGATTTTCCATTTTATCAGATTGGTTGGTGCTAGGGGAGTATTCAATCGAGTCCCCTCTCATTTACAATATTAGCATTAGTATATCCAATGATACACTAGCACTGAATAAACAGAAGAAAAGACAATATATGTTCATTTACACGGATAGAAACATTTAATTCCTAAGTCACCATTACTTCTAGATCTGTTTTGAAAATATCCCTAGGCGCCTACCACACCAAACATCGACATTAGTCCACCCTAGCTTAGAACCGTGATGCCTGGCGTCTCACCATTAACTATGCTGTGTCCTCCTTTGATAAAACCCACAGAGTCAATCCCAAGGATCAAAGGCATAGAAGGAAGAACTACAACACATGAAATTCTGATCAGACCTTCTGCTTCAGCCACTCTGACCGCAACTGCTGTATTTGCCTTAACAGCCATGAACATGTTTTATGTCATCGTGGACCATACCCTTAATCTTCGTTCACGAAACCAAGCCATGACAATGAAACATATAATAAATGAATAGAAAATCCGTCGGTTTGGACAGCCGCATCTCTCCACCGAATAAAGACGTTCTCTCAGCTTCTCCTGACTAAGTCCTTGTCACCTGCAACAATCTTTTCTAGTGTGGAAAATAATATTATCTATTTTCCACCTTATGCAAATAATAAACATAAGCCAAAACAATTCTAATTATCTCCCTTTGTCTATAGCAACAGAGCCCTAATGTCTTAGCCATAAACTGATGAGAAAACTCATACGATTGGCTAAGGGTCTTTGTCGGCGACCAATCAGAGCACACGTTACGAGGCTCAGTTTGGACCGCCAATTTTGATAGTTGGAAACTGCTATCATCCTCTTTTAGCTGGGACTCCGTGTTTTTATACAGCAGGCAATAATTTGCAAACCACCATTACATACTATTACATTATTATACAATACATTTTGTAAACCTGCATACACTTTGTAAACATGCATGCATTTTGTACCTCAACCTTACATATTGTATTTCGTATGTTAAATGTTCTCTTGTTTGATAAACATATTGTTTTGTTTATAAGCCTTGTTATGTTCATTACCTGTAATCTTTATCCTTGTCTTATCTTGTCTCTATGATTCCAACACTAGCAGTCCTTCGCCAAAGCTCACTCGCCTCTTGTTCCTTGTCGTACGTCAGTGCTCCCGTCAGTAAGACTGGAACGCAACTCCCCTGTGTTTAAGGCAGGCCTTAAATAATCATACTAAAATCCCACATCCGGGTCAATCACACAGTGTAGTAATTTACATGCGTGCCAACGAGTTAGTCCGACGTCAAGCCACTACTCACGATCAGAAGGATGTGAGTTCAATCTCCCTAATCGCCCGCTACACTTTCCCCTGATCTCATTTTGCACGCCAGACATATTCGTGCTGGCTTTGAGCTACCACGTGCGTGATTTCTCTTGCCACAACTTAATACCTACAAGAAGTATTGACAAGTATATACAAATGTATCCCAACAGATAAAAAGTGCACAGATTGTTCCATTAACAAGCAGTATCTGAAAGGATCACAACAACAATAAAAAGTCTTACTTGAAGATAAATACAACGTACAGCAAACCCATGATAGCTTTACATTTCAATCACGAGAGAGACAATGTCCATCACTGGGTGGAGAAACAAAGTTTCAACTGTTCAACGAACATAGATTAAAAGGCACGCTTTAACTGTTTAAAGAACTGAGACAAAAAGAGATCGAGATGGATTTTGTCTTTTTCCTGTTTGCACGAGCGGTTCAAAGGACACGCCTCCAAAATCCAAGGGAGACAATTATTTATTGTCGTCCTACAGCATCATTATTCAGATCTTAAAGTATTTTCCATGTCTTTTAATGACCTCCGTCCACATTTTAGCATAATTCCATCATAAAGGAATTGTTTTAAGAGAGAGAGAGAGAGAGAGAAGAGAGAGAAGAGAGAGACAGACAGACAGACAGACAGACAGAGATAGAGATAAATGCTCTCAATCCCATAACAAGTGGCACATTCCCCTCTCTGTCTCCGTCTCTCTCTCTCTCTCTTTCTCTCTCTCTCTTTGTATATATATATATAAGAGAGAGAAGGGGTGGAGAGACAGTAGACATAGACAAAAAGGGATGGTCAGCTCATTATAGGAAAGTGCTCTCTCTCTCTCTCTCTCTCTCTCTCTATATATATATATATATATATATATATATAGAGAGAGAGAGAGAGAAGAGAGAGAGAGACAAACAGACAGACAGACAGACGATCACAATCAGCCATTGAAAGGACAAAGACATTTTCTAACTTTTTCCATTAGTGCATTTTTCTTCTTATTTTCTACTGTTATTCATTGGGCACCATTTTCTTCTTGATATTAACACAGATGTATTTTAGTAACTGCCTAAAGCAGGAAATCAAAAGAAACTGGACAAAAGATATCAGTATAATTTTTGTTATTTTGTCAATTAAAAAGTGGTGTTGTGGGTATGACACTAAACTGCATCTGGTGACGAGGTTCAAGTTTTGGAGCTCTGTAGAATGTGAAGTAGCCCTTCATTGCTATTATTCCCAGGTCCACTCTGACCTGAAGGGGTAGTACCTGTTATAGGCCTGTAGCGATTGTTTGCCCCTGTTTAGTCTGGAAGAGTTATCTTCCCTTGTCGCAGGTTTTCTACCGCTAAGGGGCCATGGTATTTAATCAGCAAAGCGCGAAGTTTAAGTTCTCTTTTCTCCGGGACTGCAAACAAGACACATGGGTTAGACATTTGCGTCTATACATTTTATTGGTTGGTTTGTTTTGTTTTACGGCATATCAACCTCAGTGGGTCATTTAATGCCAATAAAGTTTTGAAATAAATCAATTCTTGATGGATAATACAATTTTTTTATGAGTACATTTTTCTATTTAACCCATAGATGGGACCCTAACAGGTACTACCACTCCGGGTCAGAGCGGACCAGGGAGCAATGGTGATGAAGGGATGCTCCACATTCCCCAAACCTCCAAAACTGGAACCTCACCATCAGATAGAGTTTAACGTCATTCCCAGGACATGTAGACCCGCAGCCACCGCCTTCTAGCACCCATATGATAAAAAGGGGTTGGGGCTTGCCATAAAGACAATAGGGTTGGGAAAATCATATAGGTGCTAGGGCTTGACGTGACCAGCCGATTGATCGGAGGAGGGGCCTCTCCGACCGCCCGTCTAGCCCAAAATAGGGCCAATGTCATAAACTGCTCATCCACCTGGGCTCTATCCGTAAGCATCACGGGTCACCACCCATGGCCAAGAGGTGGCCCCATTGGGGGAGTCTTACCCCTCTGCAGAGGTGTAGTCGGTGCATTCTAACGCCCCAGCCGACAGGGCGGTATACATTTTATGTGGGGGGCTTTGCTACCCAGCCTAAGTAAGTGACATTCCTTCTAGACTTTCCATCACTTCTGTACGATGAAGTCCTATTTTCTGTATACACTTCTATAATTGTGTTCGTTATGTACCTGCTTTGTATACCTATCTAGTACCTTGTAATTTGTATATGTATTCCTGTTTGAATGTATTTCTATGTGCTCACTATTAAAGTCTGTATTTGTTATATCTTATAACTTCTTTGTCGGAATATTACTTGTACTTATATGTAACCACGTTGGAAGGTCACTCCAAGCCTTCCAACTAATTATAATACCTTTAAATCCAACAGTGGTATTCAGTTATGACAGACTGATTAAATGGCGACAGTATTTATTTCTATCCAATGAGAATATGATTTTACTTTAACGTATGTGTTGCAGGAGGGGTTTAATGTTTGAGGTTTAAAAAGTAACTGGATATTCTTAGTGTGTATCCCTAGGGTTTGCTTTTAACGCTGGAAGGTCACTCTAAGGCTTCCAACTTATCATAATATTATATTACAACGTTTGATATGTTTACTTGAGATCTATTGCTAAATAGTTCAATATATAAATAGTATAATAATCTTAATTTAACCCTCTCTCTCTCTCTCTCTCTCTCTCTCTCTCTCTCTCTCTCTCTCTCTCTCTCTCTCTCTCTCTCTTAATATTTTCATTATGTTGGAATGAATAAGATTAGCGTTATGTCTCCCGCAGGCTCAACCCCTCTCTTTATATTTCCCCTATACGCTTCTGTGTAGGATGTCCTGTTTCTACCATAAGAAATAAGAATTCGGTGGATGAACAACACCAGATAATCAGGATTTACATTTATGCATTTCCTTTTTGACAATTGTACGGTCGCATTTTTAACCAGAGTTTGTTGCAGGATGATAACTGCAGTGCAATTAAGTAACACGGTTATTGATTGATAGATATATTTACAATAAAAAATACGATTATCAGATGATACGTTTGTTTGTTTGTTTGTGTTTTTTTTTTAATATTTTAGCGATTAATTTAATTGCATTTCGTGCATTAATATTATTATTAAACGAAAACTGATAACTCAAACAAATGATAATCATAATACCTTTAAAGCCAACAGGCCTATCTATGAGTCAAATAGAACTGTTCACTCATTTCCTAAGGATTATCATTATTAATTACTTGAAACCATAAAACTGTGTGCAAATTATTTATATTAGATAGAAATACTTGATATCACATAACTGTGCAAAAAAATATCCTAAAAGGAAACTACATAAATGTAAATATGAATGTACTATGAACACGATTCCCTAACCTTGACATGCTGTTAAAATCAATCAATCAATCAATTTGTGAAAGTTTGGTTGAAAGCAGGCCAAAAAATGGTGGAGTCTTCGTTGTATAGACTGACAAACAGACAGACATTTGGTGAACTATAATAAAATGTCTTATTATTATTATCTTCCTCCTCCTCCTCTTCAACATCATCACCCCCCCCACATCCTAATCCCCACCAGGTAACTCTCTGATTCTCATCTTTGAGCACAATGAGGCAGGTGCCAAGGCAAATAACATTAGACTCCTCCACCCCCCCCCCCATCCTGCCTGACCCAGCACTACCTATGGACTTATGCTTAAGACTAGCATCGTTTTTATTATTGCTATCTATGTCGCAATCATGATCACTATAAAGATAATGATTCTCCACATCATCACCTGCAATATGTGCAGACGCAGCATCCTCATCATCATCATCAACATCATCATCATCATCATTATCATCTTTACACTGACTACCCACATTAAAGGTGTTAGCTGCTGCTGCTGGTACGGTGGCACCAGCAGCAGCAGCAGCAGCCAGACAGTTCTTTTCTTTATCATAGCTCGTGTAATTAGAATCCACCATTCTCTTGTGATCTGTTGCAATAGATTCTCTAGTCAGATGGAAATAATAGGCAATAATCTATATTGTTTGTCTCTCGGTTGCCATTGGAAAATGAAAAAGGAAAGGTCTATAAATCAATACGCAGGTAAAAAAGAATTTCTGCCGTGGAATCGGTTATTGTCTTTTTACGGAGGGATCACAACACGGGAGCGCGTATATTGTGACACGGGAATGATTGGGAACTATAACAATTGGAGGATTGGCAGATCTTTCTTTGGGAAGAAGAGAACTCGGTTAAAACTGTGGCAGAAGGTGGCGCTTCTGTTTTTAATGATTAGACAGGAGATTCATGATTCGTGCAAAAACTGATTCAGAATGAATGAGATAGATTTTTTTTTTGAAATGATGACTACAAAAAAAAAAAAATGAGGACACCCCTCCCTCCAAAAAAAAAAGTTAAAAAGAAAAAAAATGAATTTCTGTGATGATCAATATTCATTCATATGCTCCTGTACTTGTCTTGCTGGTTTAGCTTAGTCAGTAGAGCAGCCGTCTCGGAACCACAAGTTTCCAGGTTCAATACTGGACCTCGTCAACTTAGTGCATGAGTAGCACAGCTTTCACCTTTTTCTCTTCTACCAACTTATTTATATTTCATCAGAGGGAAAATATGTTTTCTCTGTACTGATGAGGCAAAATAGGAACTTATGATGAAAAGATGGAGTCTGTGTGGTAAAGTGAGGAGCTGACGGTAGGTGTGGCGCTCAACCTCAGATACAAAAGAATCTTCCTGGTCAAGCACTAGTGAAAAGGGTTGTTATTTGGCAGATACCGACAATAGGCCACTCTGCCTATTTAACTTACTTTTATATATCAATATTTCAGCTATTCTACTCTCCAGTCTTCTTCTTTTATGTTGTGTCCTTAAAAGAGATACAATCAGACAAGATTGTAGTCAGGTGGAAGAACCAGTCAACGCATTCATAGATTTAAGATAGAGGGTTTAATTGCAGAGAGATACAATAAGATAGACAAGGAATAGTGAGGTATGCTACTAATCCTCAAAGCCAGCCCAGGATAATGGCATGCTCACTATATATATAGTCAGACCACATGGGTGAGAAAGAGATTTAAGATAGAGGGTTTTATTGCAGAGAGATACAATAAGATAGACAAGGAATAGTGAGGTATGCTACTAATCCTCGAAGCCAGCCCAGCATAATGCCACGCTCACTATATATATATATATAGTCAGTGAGCATGGCATTATGCTGGGCTGGCACCTCATCCCCCCCCAATATGGCTTAAATAGTACCTCTACTGTTCTTCTACAAGGATGACACTAATACACTAGGAAAACTATCAATTCAAATGCATTAAACTTTGCTGAAGAAATTGACCATGTGTCACATCCTACTTGTGCAGAGCGATTGGTAAATATATACAAAGATGGCTTTGGCATTGAATAACCCATGAAGGTTGATATGCCATTAAACAAAGAAACAAAACAGATCATTATGCTTCAAGTAGCTGTTCTTAATAGAAATAATTTACTAATATTTCAAGTACTGAATGAAAATTATCATCAACCGTTACTAAGATAAACATTGTAAATAACTGGAGAAAATCATGTGAACAAATGAGTCTGGTGGATTATTACTAAAAGAATAAATAGGTAAGCAGTTCCCTTGTAAGATACTCTGGACCCTACCTCAATTAGACAAGGGAGGAACTGGGGTGGGTGGATAAAAATAATTAGGAAACTGATGGTGATGCACAAAGCTTTACACCAGAGAGATGACCATAGACAAACTCTATATATCAAGAAAAGAAGGAGGAAGGGGACTTCCTTGCTTTGAAGAAGGTGTAGCTGAAAAAGTTCAGATACTCAAAGAATATACAAAAAAGATATATATCCGTAGATGAGTAAGTTGGTACTAGGATGATTCTAAGTTGGACTTTTCTTCCAACAGCGGAATGTTAGAATTGTTCAGGTCCAATTTGAGAGCTCAATGTTCAATATCACTGAACAGTGCAAAACAATTGGTTAAAAAAAGGCTTAAAAATCGCAAAATGGACGACTTTTAAGACTTTTTTTTAACCAAATATAGATATATATATATGATTTTTTGGGATGATGCTGTTTATATTTATTTTCCACTTCACACTAATTGTCTGTGAGAAAGACATGCATCCATCATTTCTCCATGTAACAAGTTGAATAGGTGCTCATTGTGTAATGGTTATCATTGTAGGAGATTGACATAACAAACTGAGTTCAAATCCTGGACGAGGCTGTTTTCATTTTACATTGTGCAAATACTCTTTGGAAATGTGTGCATCCAACTATTCTCCCTCTAGCTATGGGTAAATAAAAGAACAGACTGGGCTCTATTATGACCTTGTGCCAGCCTTAACTGAGCCGAGCAAATATCTATTTATCTTCATTGTTCATCTTTCATTCTTTTTGGGACATTTTTTCTTTTCCTTTCTTTTTTTTTTTCAACCTTGGTTTTCATTTCTTTCCTTCTCTTTTTATATTTCCCTCCTCTTTTTTTCTCTCTAACCTTTCATTTTGCAACACTATAATTTTTCTTCTTTTTTTTTTTTTTTCAAGGATCAGAACCGATTCGGTCTTAAACAAGAAATTATCCCAAGACATCAAGAACATTAGGAAAAATGAAAAAGAAAACAAAACATGGCAACCATAATGGTTTTCCTCATTCTCTGCTTTCACCTTTTTCTCTTCTACCAACTTGTTTATATTTCATCAGAGGGAAAATATGTTTTCTCTGTGCTGATGAGGCAAAATAGGAACTTATGATGCAAAGATGGAGTCTACACTTGATAACATTTCGGGGAATTGAGTATGTCAGACATAACAATGACATTGGGATAAGAAAGAATATTGGCCAGATATTTTTCAATCACTAATAGTGCCAACAAACTCAAACCAAATAGATTGTTTTTAAAGAATGAGTCATAATAAAGATTTTAGAAAGAATTCTTCTTTTTTTTTTTTACCTCCATATGCTATTTCCTTTGCTATTTTTAAAATACTGATTATTATCTGTGCTTGGTTGGTTTTTGTTTTGTTTTGTTTTTATTGGTTTGGTTTGATTGCTTTGTTTTATGGCATATCAACTCTTTTTGTGTCATTTAATGCCAAATCATATTAATAAATTGGAAGAAATAATTTTCATTAACTTTATGTGTATTAATAAATTGGTAGAAATAATTTTCATTAACTTCATGTGTATTAATAAATTGGTAGAAATAATTTTAATCAACTTCATGTGTATTAATAAATTGGTAGAAATAATTTTCATTAACCTCATGTATATTAATAAATTAGTAGAAATAATTTTCATTAACTTCATGTGTATTAATAAACTGGTAGAAATAATGTTCATTAAACCTGGAAATTTTTTTACCAGAACCCTCAAAAATGTGTCAAACAGCAAATATGAGTTTACAATTCAAGTTAGAGGTTACAATGTATCTTTTAAAACTGGATATATTCAATACGTATATGTTTGATTTAATATCTAAGATAGCACAAAAATAGAACAAAATTTGCCTCCCCAAATGCATCTATGAGCATAAGAGATCAATAAGAACAAATGATAACCTGAACGCCCTATTCAGCCACGTGGCTGACTACAACCATACATTTAATTTCAGCTATGCTTCACTTATCAAACCAATTCACAGAAAAAAACTTAGACACCTATGCAAATCACCTATAATAGCCCACACTGAAACTATAAACCTAAGACCTGGATTTTTTAACCTGGACTTATCTGTCGCAAACACTATCACACATGAACATAAAATTAAAATTAAAATTGAAAATGGGTAATTCAAAAATTA
>CM042148.1:9914185-10011685 GCA_023376005.1 Doryteuthis pealeii
TTATAAAAAACATATTATCATAAACCAGAAATTACTTAAATATTGGCCTGTAGATCGGGATAAAAACTAAAATAAACCTAAATAATTTTTTTCTTACATCCTTTATAGCAGTCTCATAATCATAAGTTTCATGTATTCGTAAATAATACTGATGAAATATGCCTTTGCATATATATGCACATGTATATATATATATAGTCACTATATACTCTATCGTAAAATCTAGGAGGTCCGTTTGGTGTAGGGGTATCGGCCTGTCAGCTAGTAATCACGCACAGGGCGGCCTTGAAATGTACATACAGAGATTGATTTTTCTCGATTTGTTTAGCCATACATTTAATAGGCATTCCCGCCTAATTCATATTAATTAATTAATTTTCAAAATTAGGTACGACTCCAATTAAGCACATATTCTCCCAAAAATTGTCGGCAAAAAAGCCATTTCAAACAACCGTGTTTACAACTTATCATATATATATATATATATATATATATATTTATATTTACCCAGACACACAAACACATATATATGGACATATATACATACCTATTCACACATACACACATATACATACATGTTGTAATGGAATATTCCACACTCTCTCTCACTCATGTGGTCTGACTATATATATAGTGAGCATGGCATTATGCTGAGGCTGGCTTTGAGGATTAGTAGTGTACCTCACTATTCCTTGTCTGTCTTATTGTATCTCTCAGCAATAAAACTCTCTATCTTAAATCTACAAATGTGTTGACTGGTTCTTCCACCCAACAACAACCTTGTCTGATTTTAAGGACACAACAATATATATGTTCTCACATCCAAGATTAGGATTTATTCTTCAAATGGTTTGTCTTTATCACCCCCTCATACCATTCTTTTATAACATTATTTATTTATATAAACTTTATCAGTTTTTTTTTTAAATTTGACCTGTGACCTGTTCTCAATTCTTTCCAACATACCCTCTTCCTCCTCAACCCCAATTGCTATTGTTTAAAATATACAGGTCTGATCCAGATTCATTTTGTTACATAATTATTGGATCCCTAATACTTATATAAGGTAGTGTAGAAACATAATGGCGATTAGTGCAGCTGATGGCCTTGAGAGTGAGTGACGGGGCTTGACCTCACTCTCACCTTGCCTTCTGGGGATAAATCGTGAGAACCGAAGACCCTGTTCCAGTTTAAGGATAGTAAGTAACTCACTCAGTTAGAATGTAAAAGCCGAGCTCGTAGGATGTAAGGATCTGCGCAGACGTCTGGTTTGGGGATTAACAATAAAATAAGATCAAAAGTAAATCAAAGTCTTGTGTTTATTACCTAAAAACTAACAATGACACAGGGCTTCTGATAAGGAGAAATCCCTAACAGAAACCAGACCCGAAGTCCCTAAGAAAGTCCAGACGCTAGACCAGACCAAGATAGATGATAGAAGAACCAAAGCCGACCAGAAGAATAGATGTCCAAGATATAGAAGCAAGTAAAAAGTAAAGAAGTAATGAAGGGTATACAACAATTTTACTTTTGCTGTTGACCTCTGATGGGCTGCGTCATTTTTAAGTAACCTTGTTGTTTTCAAATTTACACAACATTTTGTAACAGTAAATGTACATTGTATTTCACATTTAAATGTTAAACTAAGTGTTACTAATAAAAAAAATATGTAAAAATAAATAAACTTTTAACAACTATATGTATGTATATATCTAGGTATTTATTTATTCCTATTTTTAACGTTTTTAATTATAGAAGTTAAAAAATTCATTCAGAGCAGTGGCGTTTTAAACTTCAACGTTCATTTCTATCATTAATACATTAGAACTGCTTCTATCTTTATCAATTTAAACAGTTTAATGATAATAATAATAATAATAATAATAATAATAATAATAAAGTAAAAAGTAATGTTGTCGGGGTGGCCTATTGTTGGTATCAGCCAGATAGCGAGGGAGTCTATCCTCTTTTCATTACTACTAGACCAAGGAGATTTTTTGAACATTTAAAGTGGAGTGCTACACCTACCACCAGCTCCTCACTTTACTGCACAGATCCCTATGCTACTCATACGCTGAGTTAGGAATGGCTGGAATTGAACAAGGAACCTTGTGATTCCTAGTCAAACGCTCTACTATAGTGAAATAGCACTCAATTTGAAATATTGGGCTTACAGTGTATAGTAAATAGTAGTTTGAAAGATTGGGCTAATGGTGTACAGTGAAATAGCCCTCAATTTGAAAGATTGGGCTTATGGTGTATAGTAAAAAATTATACTAAACAAGCATGGTATGGCAACCAGTCTAGGAAAAGGAAAACTCTGAATTCAAACCTGTAATACTGTTTGTGAAGAATTGCTTGTTAATTTTTTTTCTTTGAAAATTTAGATTCTCTAAAATTAATTAAATCTTGCAGTAACCTGGCTTATCACTGTGTGCCATTAAAAAAAGGATTTTCATTCACTATCCCTTCCAATATCCACATAAGCACACACACACACACACACACACACACACATATATATATATATATATATATATATATATATATGGACAAACACACACGCATATTTCCCACACTCACATGTACACTAAATGTATATGTATACATGTGTGTGTACATGTGTATATGTATAGATAAGGGTATAAGCATGTATAAATATTTACAAATAAAAATGCTAAGTTTGAAATTTATTTTAAAATTCATTGCTAAATGAATTTACTCTTACTGATGTGAGGGTACTTTAATTCATCTACACAAACCCCAATTAAATTGTAAAATACAATATGTACCTGAAATTAAACAAATTTTTAAAATAATATTGTGTGGATTATGTGTACATGTAAATATGTGAGTATAAAATATATATATATATATATATATATATATATATATATATATCTTTACTCTGTGGTCACTGATTCAATCTCTAGTGGCGGAGATTGTGGTATGCACTGCTGATGAGACCTAGGTAGGTCGAAACAGTTGTCCAGTGTTCCGGATGTCACACATGGTGATTGCCGAGTTGTCTGGACATGGTAATTTAATTCATTCCTCTATTTGCGTAATTAAATATATATATATATATATATATATATATATATATATATATATATATCTGGAACAGGTTCCAGTAATTTTGATCTTTTGTCAACCCAGCCTCCTGGCGTTATTTACGTTATGTTTGAGCATGCTGGCATCAGGCAAATCTCTAGCCCAACATAAATATTATCCGAGTCATGTTTTTGTCACTTTTTGTCAGCAAATTAAAGATGTTTTACACACTGTAATAAGCAATTGAGAGTTACCTCCCCTATTTTATGATTACCTCCCCTTTGGAGAACTCTCTAGTGAATACGAGACTATATAAACTCTCAGTAAGTGTATCAATTATTATAAGTAGAATAAAGCATTCCAAAGTCTATCAGTGTTATCATTTGTCATTATACCCCTCCCTGATTGTTATTGGTGTTTTGTTTATATAGGTATTTATCTTTTACATTGTCATGCAAAAAACATTGGCCTGCATGTGAACTCTGATAAAACTGAGTTCATGAGCTTCAAAAAGAAAGGAGACATCTCCACATTAGAGCCCCGTAAGCCCCTTAAGCCAGTAGAACAATTCACATACCTAGGGAGTAATATTTCATCCACAGATAACGATATTAATACACGAATAGGAAAGGTATGGATGGCCACAAACAAATTGTCTGTCATATGGAAATCTGATCTCACTGACAAGCTAAAGCAACATCTCTTCCAGGCTGTAGTCATATCAGTACTGCTGTATGGCTGCACCACCTGGACCCTAACAAGGCGCCTCGAGAATAAGCTAGATGGGAGCTGCACAAGAATGCTGCGAGCAGTATTGAACAAGTCATGGAAACAGCATCTCACAAGGGAGCAGCTGTATGGTCACTTGCCCTCATCTCACTGACCATACGAGTGAGACGGACTAGGCATGCAGGGCACTGCTGGAGAAGCAAGGACGAACTCATAAGCTATATTCTCCTGTGGAAGCCAACACACGTACATGCCAGTGTGGGCCCCCAGCAAGGACCTACATTGACCAGCTATGTAAAGATGCTGGCTGCAGAGAGGAAGAACTCCCTGGGGCGATGAATGATAGGGAAGGTTGGCGAGAGATTGTCATTGGATATCCGTGCTGCCTGCACGACATGATGATGATATATGTTGTCATATTTTATCTAGGATTTTGAATTTTGAGTTTTGTAAAAATTCAATTGAAATTTGTACAAATTCAATTGAAAAAAAACCAATATTTAAAAAAAGGGGGGGTCCAAAGTCATTATGGGAAGAGCTGGTGTGCTAATAATTAGTTTCATAACCAGGCTCACCTATGTAGTAAAAGCATATGAATATGATCAGTGAGTAGGAGTAGGTTGAGTTTTGTCACTGTGACATATGCCAAATCCTTTGGATGGAGTAGATAGGTAGTTACATTGGTATCAATATGTAGATAGATCAAATATGAGACAAGCGTTCTTTTTTGTAAAAAGCAAGTATGGATTTTTGCAATGGAATCAAGGCCAAAAGATATTTGATCTTAGCGGAACAAAGAAGAGAAGAGGCAGTTGGTTTTGGTAGGCAGTTATTGACAAAAGTCAGGAGAGATTTGTTTTTTTTTTAAATTTCCTTACCTCATCTGTGAACAGCAGTGAAGAATGTTAGCCATCACTTGGTGATGGGTAACTTTGCTTAATTTACAAAGAATCGCAGTCGGTAGAGCGTTCGGCTAGGAAACCACAAGGCTCCTGGTTCGATACCGGCCCTCGCCAACTCAGCGTATGAGTAGCACAGGGATCTGTGCTATTAAAGTGAGGAGCTGATGGTAGGTGTGGTGCTCCACCTCAGACGCTGAAATAATCTCCTTGGTCTAGCGCTAGTGAAAAGGGGATAGATTCCCTCGCTGAATGACCGATACTGACATTAGGCCGCCCGACGATTTTTACTTCGTTTTAGATTCATCTAGTTCAGTGGTTTTATGGATCTCTTTCTATTTTACTCTGGTGGATCACCATAGCTATTCAATATTTAAAAAATCCTATTGTAAAATATGAAGTAAAGAATAAAATTACAGTTATTTTTTCTTGTTAATGGATTTCTTTCCTAATTTAAAGATTTTTGCTCATATTCATTAAGATAAACTAAATAATTTGAAATCAATAATAATAAGCACACATTTATTAAAATCAAATTTTTTATATCTATGCAAATTAGCCTTCCGTTCACACTGCAGAGAACTTAAAAGCTAAAAGTCGAATAAACAAAATTACCATTGAAAAGCAGGAAGCTGTATTAATATGAAACCTTATTGCAATCTGCCAGAGTATTTATGAAACCTCATAAGATCATAGAAACCAAGCAGCCAATCAGGACTCAAGGAATGGAATCACTCAAATACATGAAGGGACTATTCTTGAGTTCCATAAATACCAGCTGTTTTGGGCACCAGTCAGTAGTACTTAGTTGCTGTTGTTCAAACTAACAGCATACTCACTCACAACACAGCTGGATGCTAATCACCCAACAACTATATCTTTTTCTCTCCTCCTCTTTTTATCTTTTCCTCACATATATCAATCTGTGTAAACGAATAAAATCATTTACCTGTCTGCAGAGGTGCAGTTGGTGTTCTAGAATGGACATATATTCACATTCACAGGAAAACTACAACTAGCATCCAGTTGCCAGACAAAGTTGCCAGGCGAAGTTGCCAGGCAAAAACAAACCCTACACTAATTCTCAGAACAGTCACATGTTGGGTATTTATGGATCGAAGTTTCTACACAAAAAACCAGCAGCCAATCAGAATCGAGGGAATTAGCTTGTGCAAATTCAGCGAATATCGCATGTGACGTGCGGAACACTGGACAGCTGTTTCCATCTATATTAGGTCTCATATTAGTATACACTGTTGATGAGACGTAATATAGGTCGAAATAGCTTTTCTGTGTTCTGCACGTCATCGCTAAGTTCACCGAATTTGCTTGTCATGGTTATTTAGATAAATAATATATATATATATATATATATATATATATATGTATATATATATATATATATATAAAGGGAATACGAAGGCCTTTTCGACCGCTGTGAACAGGATTGAACTTGTGATGGAATAACCAATTGGAATCGAAATCCAATGGGTTCAACCCTGTTCGCAACACCATGTAGAAATGCTGACAGCCTTGTCCATTGCTTTAGTGTTAAAATTAGTCATTTTAAATTTGGAGTAGATATAGAACCAAGAAAAAGCTTGTATATTCATTATATATGCATGTGTTAGGCGAAGGGACATAGAGTGGGTCACCCCCGTGCTTGGGGCAATGTAAGGATTGTGCCTCCTAACCATGGACAATTTTCTGTATGATGGGGAGGGCACGCTATTTTTCTTTATTAGATTTTTTTTAGAAATTTTGTGCCCGAGGCTTCTTCCACATAAAGCCATTGGTGGGGATAGGAGATGAAGCCTTGGAGCTAAGAAAGCAAAAGCCTCCAAAACGTCTAGGAACCACTATCTTACAGTAAGTTAACCTCTATTTATCTATTCATAAATACAAGGAATATTCAAAAAGCATCGAGTCTGAAGCTGTATTTACAAACAGAATCATGAATAATGAATAAAACATTAAATTATTTTCAAAATAATCCTCTTGGTATTTAACACAGTGAGTTATCCATTCTGTTGCTGACAATAATCATTTTATATGGTGTGAATTACTTAACAAGGAATCTTGATGGCAAAACAGTCCATGACATGCAACACTCTACTTTAACCCTCACTTGGGCTAGATAGGCGGTTGGAGAAGCCCCCTCAGATCAATCGGCTGGCCACATCAAGACCTACTACATATATAATTGTTCCAACCCTACTGTCCTTATGGCAAGCTTGAATTCTTTTTATCATATATGTGCTAAAAATATATGTGCTTTTTTATTATATATATTTACCAACCCTCCGCACGAGCAGAATGCGACACAAGGTCAATTTCTTAAGCGGAGTTTAACAGGTTTGAATTCAGAGTTTTCCTTCTCCTAGACTGGTTACCTAGCCATGGTTAAAGAGTCCAGTCTGTCCTGCTATTTCCCATAGCTGGAGGGAGAATTGGATTCATACCTTTCCCAAGGGTATTAGCGCCATGTGAAATGCCAACAGCTTCGTCCAGGAATTGAACTTGCGTTGACGAGTCCATTTCCTATGACTCTACCCATTGGACCACACGCTTTTTTATCATATATGTGCAGAGGATGAAGTGTGCTGGGTATGACATAAAACTCTATCTAATGGTGAAGTGTTAATTCTGGAGTTCTGGGGTGTGTGGAGTACCCCTTCATCAGCATTACTCTCAGGTCCACTCTGACACAGAGTGGTAATACCTGTTAAGGACAAATCTATGGGTTAAATAAAAAAATGAGTTTAAAAAATACCCATAGAGAATAAATAACCTAACAAAGGCTTACAAGCTGTAAAATCCAACCAATCAACCTATCTATGATGACCTCAGCTTCCATAAAACAGATAATTTTTTGATCTTCTTCTATACATATGTAAAGGGCAGTTGTGTGTATATGTATGTCCGGAGGAAACTTTGAAAAATAAAACAATTAACGACAAAGTAAATATGTATACACATTAAATATCATCAAGGCTTGGTTTTTGAGCAAAAATAATAGAGTATTATCTGCGTTATTCGGATTATTGTCCCCATCTTCATTGTTATTTGTACAACGTTTCGGCTGATATCCCTTCGGCCTTCTTCAGGTATTTCTGAATAATAGAGATTTGATTTATATTCTGAATGAAGATAATTAAAAACATAAAATTTAAATCATAACAGTATGGATTTTTTTTTCATTTAATATTTTAGATAGTAGACATTAACATTTCTTTTCAGAGTAGCTGGATCAATGCAAGATCTATTTTTTTTTTACATAGGGATTTAAATGGGGCATACTACGAGGATTCAGTTCAGGATTCAGTAATAATGGATCTGCGGGACTAACTTTAAAAAAATCCCCCTCTACCCAGGCGACGCCGGGTAGCCACTGCTAGTGTGTATATAAAGGTCAATGCTGCTGGTAATGGCATGTGTCCTCTCTGATGCTTATGGCTTGTGGTGTTTTGAGCCAGTAATGTTGAAGATTTCAAATACTGATTTTCTCTCAACAGGGAAGCTGACTCCAGTTCTAAAACTGTTTTGAACTCTTTTATTTCGATCTTTCACTAGGGCCAGTAAATATAAAATAAATAAACACTTAGATAAAATAATATATAAAATCCGAGTAATTCTTTTTCTCGAAGAAAATGAATCAAATTTTGTTTTCACCTCATTTTTTTTTTTTTTTTTTTTTTCTCAATGAGAGGCTTGGAAGAAGACTAAAGAAATTTCTTTTTTTTTTTCACACTGAGACATAATGACCAATTGTCTTTAAAATAGGATTTCCCGTGAAGCACATTTGGCAACGTTCCAAAAGCTGATTGACTTGCTGGAAGGGGCGACTGATTTTTGTCGATTATAGAAAAAGGTAAAGGGTGGAGAGGTATGGAGGGTACAGATCACTTCTTGATTTTCATGATGATATAATCATGGTGGATGGAAGTGTGGATGTGATAAAGATGATGGGGATCTTCTCACACAGGAGGCCTTTTAAATGAATATCAGTATGTGCATATATGTGTGGGAATATGGTATACAGTAGTATACGTAGAAGATAGAGAATATTATATATGATATATAGTAGAAATGTATATATAGATAACCTACTTAAGTTTCACCAAAAAAGGATCATCAGGGTTAATTGTAATTAATTATTCAAGAAATTGATTAATTAAAGGCAATTTCGGGAGTGAATAATACAATTATATAATTGTCTTTAATTGATCAATTTCTTGATTAATTCTTTACAATTAACCCTGATGATCCTTTTTCGCGAAACTTAAGTAGGTTATCTATATATACCTTTTTCTACTAAATCTGTATTGAGCACTTCATATTCTTTATAACCCTGACTTATTCGGTTAATATTTGTATCGACTGTCGATGTTGCAATTAACTTGATCTTCTATTCCCTGGTAAGTCATCTTCTTTATCATATAGATATAGATAGATAGATAGATAGATAGATAGATAGATAATGTATACCAATAGATATGTTGGTAGGAATGAGAAAGAAAAAGACAGTTTGGAAACTCAGATTGACATGTTTTACCAGATTACAAATTAATCTAAATTAATGGATTTATGATAAAGGGTAAAGAAGCAAGATAATTTGTTTGTTTCATTTTAAGGCATATCAACTTTGGTGGATAATTTAATGCCAACAAAGTTTTGAAATAAATTCATTCTTGATGGGTACTCAATTTTTTTTATAAACACATTTTTTTCTATTAACCCATAGATGGAACCTTAACAGGTACTACCACTCTAGCCAGAGTAAACCTAGGAGTAATGGTGATGAACAGGAACTTCACCATCAGATAGAGTTTAACATCTTTCCAGGACTTTCTGGCTGCCTTTACATATATACATATGTAGGTATTTATCAGTTAAAATCCTCCTCCAAGTCTGTAAGTGCTGCTGGCCAAGTGGCTAAGGAGTCTGACTGATGATAAATCGATCAGGGTGTCCATCCGTTTTATAGGAGAGCATTGCCTTTAAGCATAATCTGCTGTTGTCAGCAAAATTCCCTCCAAAGTGTTCAACCTACCAGGGGTGGGAAGATATATATATATATATATATATATATATATATATATGTGTGTGTGTGTGTGTGTGTATGAAATGCATTGAAATATATCAATGAAATAAATGCTGTACACATATCTCTCTTAATATACACACACATATATATATATATATATATATATATATATATATATATATATATTTATGAGTGTGTGTATGTATATATATTTGATTGTAAGACTATCTAAAAGGTTTTGTTCAATCCAGAGCGGAATTCATGAATTTTTCTTAATTGACTTGACAAGAAAACTAAGGCCTGTCAGTATTAATTGCCAACTTATCAGTTAATTTCTTTTTTTCATTTTTAACTTAAGGAATGTCTTTTATCAAGGCTTATCTAACATGCTTCTCGAAACAAAAGCAAGTTGCAATGTGAATGTCTTGAAAAGAATTTGGTAAATCATAGAATGTCATTTGGAAGATTTCTTTGCATTTAATGATACCTTTGTCAATACTTTAGGACATCTCAGTCATATTGAACACCTTTCTTTTAATGAGCAACAATATTAAGAGAGAATAAGACTAGTGATGTGTGGATTTACAACACTATCATTTTCTCATATAGTAATAATGAAGCACTTATTGACTCAGTGCAGCATTAAATATTTAATGGTGCCTTTGTCAATACTTTAGGACATCTCAGTCATATTGAACACCTTTTTTTTGATGAGCAACAATAATAAGATAAAATAAAACTAGTGATATAATAGCAATTTTTTGTTTGTTTTGTTTCGCGGCATATCAATCTCGGTGGGTCATTTAATGCTGATAAAGTTTTGAAATAAATTCTTAATGGATACTCAATTTTTTTTATAAACATATTTTCTATTTAACCCATAGATGGGACCCTAACAGGTACTACCACTTCAGATCAGAGTGGATCAGGGAGCAATGGTGATAAAGGGACGCTCTACATTCTCTAGACGGTTGGTCTAAAACCATGGATACTCAAGGCCATACTCAAGAGGCAAATCTGGCAAGTAGCACTTGGAGAGGATCAGGGGAGCTCAGTATCTCAGTTCAGTTTAGTTTGTTACCTTCACAAATCAGACCTTCTTCAAGACACAAACTGAGTTCTTTTATTGAAGGGTTCAGTTCTCTTACTGATGAGTGTCTTGTAGTCATGATTGAGAGGCGGGGGTCAGCTACTGATGATCTGGTGTGAATGTTTTGGATAGTAGTGGGAGTTTATGTATGATTGATGTAAATCCTTTACACAACATGCTAAGGCCAAAGCCCTCAAAATCCACAACCTGAACCAATTCCGAACCATCACCCACACAAGCCCCCACAAATCCAACTCCCCACACAGATACATAATTCTACCTAACAACCATACCTACAGCACCATAAAAAAAATCTAAACATCCTAGGAATCAAAATGGTCACCTCTAGCAATGAAAACAATCCACAACATAATAAATAAAAACACCCGGAGCTGCTGAATTGTGCTCATTTTATCAAAATATTGCAAAACTTTTGACTCACCATAGTAAAATGAAATAATAACTGTGAAAGGTTTTATCTTGAAATTTAAAAAAAAAAGAGTTAGTGATATATAAAAAGAAGAGAAGTAGCTTTTTGTGTTGGGAATGAGTATTTTCAGATGTTAACTTAGAAATCATGAGAAAGAGTCCCCTCTTTTGCATTAAAAAAAGAAGAGATTGATTTGATTATGGCATGAAATTCATCGTGACAAAAGTGTCATCTGAGACTGGAGCAAGAAAGTCAAAAATAAATGTTTCTATCCATTAAGGATGATTGAAATTCTTTTTTCTTTTTTTTCTTTTTTTTTTTTTTTTTACATGAGCTCATATTTTACTGAAATTTTCTTTGATATTTTTACAAAACTGACAATCTTATATCAGCGATACTGATTTGGTTAAAAAAATCACCCCCCCCCCCCAAAAAAAAAGATCCATCAGTTTTATGAGGACCACTTTGCCCATTGAATTTCTTTTTTTGAAAAAATATACCCTCATCCCGCCCAAAATTTAAATAACCTAAAAATCTTTCTCTAGAAATCTTTTGACCCCTGAGATTAAATTGGTGTCTTGTTGAAGAGTGATGGTTTGGTTGACTATCATTTTCTCAAATGGTATAAATGGAATGAATATACAGGGTGTCCCATAATGATGTGACACAAATCTAAGATATTATAAAATGTGTTCTGTCATTATGGGACACCCGATATTTGTAGAACAAATCCCAACAAAACATAGACTTTATAATCTGAGCAAACTTTAACAGAAACAATACAAAACAGGATAGAAAAATAAATAGATGTGAATAGAATAAATATTCTAATAGAAAAAGTCTTTGTAGATACAGTAGGGAAAATAAATATTTCACCCCCTACTGATTTTTTGAGTTTGCCACCTTACAAAAAGAGGAATGGTGTATTATTTTCAGAGTAGGTCTCCGCCATGTTGGCTGGGGCGTTAGAATGCACTGACTGGACCTCTGCAGAGGGGTAAAACTCCCCCAATGGGGCTACCTGTTGGCCGTGGGTGGCGACCCGTGATGCTTAAGGATAGAGCCAGGTGGAGGAGCAGTTCATGACATGCAATACTCCACTTTGGCCCTATCTTGGGCTAGATGGGCGGTCGGAGAGGCCCCCTCCGATCAATTGGCTGGTCATGTCAAGCTCTAGCACCTATATGATTTTCCCAACCCTATTGCCCTTATGGCAACCATCCCCTTTTTATCATATGGGTGCTAGAAGGCGGTGGATGCGGGTCTACATGTCCTGGGAATGACGTTAAACTCTATCTGATGGTGAGATTCCAGTTTTGGAGGTTTGGGGAACGTGGAGCACCCCTTCATCACCATTGCTTCCTGGTCCACTCTGACCTGGAGTGGTAGTACCTGTTAGGGTCCCATCTATGGGTTAAATAGAAAAATGTATTTATAAAAAAATTGTATTATCCATTAAGAATTGATTTATTTCAAAACTTTATCGGCATTAAATGACCCACTGAGGTTGATATGCTGTAAAACAAAACAAAACAAACCAAACCAGAGTAGGTCTATCTTGAAAATGAGAGATAGAATATAAAAAAATTAGGAAATCATATTATATCAATTTTTGGACATTTATTTGTATTTTATTGAAAAAATAAGTATTTTACCCCATAGCATAATATAACTCAGTATTTGGGCAAGAAGCCCTTGTTGGCAAGCATAGCAGCCAGGCATTTCCTGTAGTTGGTGACCAAGTTTTACAAATCCCAGGGGGGATTTTGGCCCACCTGTCTTTGCAGATCCTCTTCAAATCCTTCAGGTTTATAGTTGTCGTTTGGAAACTCAAAGCTTTAGCTCCCTCCATGGATTCTCTAAAGGATTAAGGTCTAGAGACTGACAAGTCTTGGGGCTACTGAATTGATAATAATCGTCATTTTCTGGTTTGGAAAACCCTTGTGTAACACACACACACACGCACACACACACAACACACACACATGTAAACAGCACAACCTTTGTGTGATTGCTTTTTGCAACAGTATGTGTATATGATATATTCACTACACACTTTCACAAAAGTTTGGATGACACTAAAAAAAATTAGTGACTGCTGGAAAATACCATCCAATCACTATATCCCGCAGAAATGGGATACACATCCATGATATCGGGTTAGAATATTTTTTTATGTCATTTATTTTTCGATTGTTTCAACTAGTTTCAAACTTAGGTCATTGTTAGGAGAAAACGTTTTTGTAGAAAAAAATGTTTTTAGTAAGTTTTTAAAAAAAGTTTTCAAAGAATTAGTCGAGCCACAAAAGGAGGAATGGAAAATGTGCTGGCAAAATGTCATATCCATTTGTTGAGTGAAAACCGTCATCACACACACCCGCGCTCATATATATATATATATATATATATATATATATATATATATATGAGAAGTAAATACACAAGCGATGTGTTTTGATATGGCTTTTTTTTAGCCGACAATTTTTGGGAGAATATGTGCTTAATTGAAGTCGTACCTAATTTTGAAAGTTAATTAATTAATAATTAATTAATTAGGCGGGCATACCTATTCAAATGTAAGGCTAAACAAATCGAGAGAAATGTACATCCAGAGATTGATTTTTCTCGATTTGTTTAGCATTACATTTGAAGAGTTGTGCCCGCCTAATTAATCAATTATTAATTAATTAACTTTCAATTAAGCACATATTCCCCAATATATATATATATATATATATATATATATATATAAATGGAATAAATCCGACAGTATGAGGTATAGAAATAGAAAAATAATATTGAATATTGTGCTAACAGATATCTGTTTTGACCTTTGGCGATAATAAAGTGTAATCCAATTGAAATCATTTAAAAATTAAAATGAATACAATTGTAAAAGATATATATATATATATATATATATATATATATATATGAGTATGTCTGTGTGAATGTGTGTATATGAATGTTTTAAATTACTCAAGGTTAAATGTACAGGCTATAGAATATGCTGACTGTTCCTCTGCAGAGGGGCAAGACCCCACTAATGAGGCCACCTGTTGGCTAAGTGGCGACTTGTGATGTTTAAGAATGAAATCCTGTTGGCTGACCAGTCAATAACATGCAACACTCCACTTACTTAGTCAAGACGGACGGTCTAATTGGCTGGTCATTTCAGGGGATAGAGTAGTGGTTTACATCTGAACTGATGGGCACATACGTTGTGCATGAAGCATGTGGTGTAATGGGTAAAGTCATAGGAAATGGACTCGTCGTCCCGAGTTAAATCCTCAACATGGTAATTGCATTTCACTTAGCGCTTATACTGTTGGGAAAGGTATGAATTCTACCCTCCCTCCAGCTATGGGTAAATAGTTGGGAAGACTGGGCTCTTTAATCTTGGTTAGGCAACCAGTCTTGGAGAAGGAAAACTCTGAATTCAAACCTGTTAAACTCTGCTTTAGAAATTGACCTTGTGTCACATCCTGCTCGTGCGGAGGGGTTGGTAAATATATATACGTTGTGCATGAGGCACCATGTTGTAATGGTTATTGTCTCAGTAAATGAATATAGTGACACAAGTTCAAATCCTGGACAAGGCTGGTTGCCTTTCACATAGCACAAATATCCTTGGGAAAGGTATTCTCCCTCCTGCTATGTGTAAATAGTAGGGTAGATGTGTCTCTTTAACCTTGTTATGGCAACTGATCTAAAATGGAAATTCTGAATTCAAATCTGTCTATCTGCATAAACATTGACCACGTGTCACATCCTACTCATCTGGAGGGGTTGGGTAAATACATTCATTGTGCACAATAGGAGGGAGCTGCTATTGCTACTATTTCTTGCTGTGGGTGTAAATTTTGGGTACAATGTGCTATATAAATAAACGTTCAGAGCATTGAATAAAGAAACACAAACTCCTGCTCTGTATCCTATTTTTATTCAAGACATCTTTACAGATCTATAATTTAAGCAGCGAGCACCTCAACAGACAGAAATAGAGTTGGCAAATAGAAAAAAGAGTGAAAACAAAACAAAAAATAATTCCTGCCAATGATTGGGATAGAGTTAAAACTTCTCAGAAAGAAAATTAAGAGAGACAAAATGTCTTTGTTCACAGGAGAGTCCTCAGAGATTTTATCATTTCTGTTATTTCTCATCTTCCAGGGAAACCATTTTTTTTAATCAGGGGAGATAACTGCCTAAGAATAGTTTGAACTTAAAATTTATTTTTAGTCTGTATCGTTTGATAACTGCAATTATTTGAATACTATTAGTTTAAAGAAGAATCTATCAAAGGCAAATGCTACTAACTATATAATGCGGACACCTTGAGGAGTGCATGGCTGCAGCCACTCCACATCTGTGGCAATGCTGTGGCTTCAGTAGCAAGAATTTTCTTATGGGGGTGGGGCTGCTAGCCCCATATCCCTCTGGTTTGGAATTCAGGATTTAAAAAAAAATACACTTTATATTTTGTAAGATGGATCAGCCCTGTGATCTCTTAGACAGCTGTTTTGGCAGTGGTCAGAGAATGCAAGATGAGCCAATACATAGATCCGGCATTAGTTCATTGGAAAGTTAGAAAATTGGATATGCATGATCACGCACATATATATATATATATATATATATATATATATATATATATATATATATATATATATATATATATATATATATATATATATATATATATATATATATATATATAATATATAATATTAATAATTTGAAGGCAATTACAATGCGTATATTGTAATTGCCTTCAAATTATTAATATATTATAACATACTTAACAATGCTTCAAGCAAATGAACAATTACTTTTATATATATGTATATATATAATTTATTACATTATTATTACTTTATTATATTTTCATACAATACAGTGCAATTTTTCTTATTAAAATAAATGCAACAAAAAAATGAGGGTGTTTTGGGGGAGCTGGAATGGATTAGTGGCATTTCATTTCATTTCAATGGGGAAAATTGATTTGATATAAGAGTTACAGGTGGAATGAATTAAACTTGTAAATCAAGGTATCACTGTGTGTGCATATATATATATATATATATATATATATATATATATATATATATATATATATATATATATATATATTGTGAATAAAAAGGCCTTAAATACCATGGGTATCATGGTTAGGGACCATTTCCACTTGTGGGTATGCCCATAAGCTTCTTCAGACTACTATCTTTTATTTAGACAGGCACATGGCCAAACTCTTCTTATATTCATACATTTCCCCCGCCACCAGGGGGTGATCTTATTGCATTTTTTTCTTTTCGAGTGTCTTTTTTATTAGTGGAAAAATTTTTTTTTTCCTCCTTTACGTGGTTGGCGGTGTATTTTTGTGTCTGCCTATGTCTGGTTTTTAATTCATTAGTTGGGTTTGACTGACCCACAGAATTCTACTTCTATATATATATAAAGATATATATATATATATATATATATATAATATATATATACATAAAGAAAATTACAGCCTGTGGCAGAGGGGTTGGGTAAATACATACAAGTTCCAATTAGTAAAAATAGAGATTTTAGTGGGCACCCTTGGTATTTATTTGGTTAGTTAACAGTTAGACAGTTAAAAAAGACATTTGAAGACTTTTAATGAACAAGAGAAGGATTCTAATTACAAAGCTTTTATAAAATAAAAAAAAAGCTAAAAATATAAAAAGTATCAAATGATTCTTTCAGCACTTTTGAAAGAATGTATTATTCAATTATAATCAATATGATGCAGTCAGGCCAGGGGTTCTACCTATTTTTTGATATCATGTAACCCAGTCCTGTCTGTCTCATATTACTAGCAGAGGAGACATATCCAATATTCAATATCCAATAATTCTCTTTGCCCTACAAATATTATAAAGGACCTAGTAGAGCACTTTTATGATTGGCAATCTCAAATACTGCAAACTATATTCTTAGTAAACGATAGTAAACGATAATAGCTTTAAGCTACTATTCTTAATATAAATGTTTTACACATATACATACTTATTTACCAATCCCTCTGGATAAGTAGGATGTGACACAAGGTCAATTTTTTAAGCAGAGTCTAACAGGTTATATATATATATATATATATATATATATATATATATATATGTGTAAATAAATGGAAATTAATCCGACAGAATGAATTTAACATTTTGAAAAAACAATTAGTAATTATTATCTGCTGACAGAATCTGTTTCGACACCTTAGTAGAAGGGTCATCATCAACGAGCAAAATATATGAAAGAAAGAAGGGAATTTTTTTATCCCTTCTTTCTTTCATATATTTTGCTCGTTGATGATGACCCTTCTACTAAGGTGTCGAAACAGATTCTGTCAGCAGATAATAATTACTAATTGTTTTTTCAAAATGTTAAATTCATATATATATATATATATTATAATATATTAATGATTTGAAGGCAATTACAATGCATATAAAAATAAAAACAAAAAGATGTTATTTTTGTCTTATCGATTTCAAAGTAGAACTTTATCTTCAGAGATGGTTATCAGTCTTTTTTTGTGTGGTTACATTTTTTTTTGTCCTCTTCTTCTCTTTTTTCTTTCTCCTCCTTTCTTTTTTCTTTATGTTATGAATGAAATGGGCGAATAACTGTAATTTCTTATTTTTGGAATATCTGTTGAGAATGAATGTTTGAACCCCTATGCATGTATATGTATCCAATATTGTCTGGTTATCTTCTGGTTATCTTCCGGTGAATATTGCAACAAAGTAGCTATGTTGAATTCAAAATAAAAACGGTCACATAGAAAAACTCATATACTTAGCTTTTATGTTTTAAAACTGAATTGGTTAAAATCCTCCGACTATACTTTCAGACAGTAGCGAATCTTCAGGGAGAAGATTCGCTACTGCGTGAAACTAAATTGGAGGATTTTAACCCATTTAGTTTTAAAACATATATTTAGCTCTTTTTATTGAGCACTTTTTAAATCGATTTTAATTAATCAAGAAGTAAATATATTTATTTGCTTCGTGGATTGGCAATTAACTGTTATATATATATATATATATATATATATATATATATATATATATATATTTTTTATTTCTATTTCTAAACTCTGACAGTATAAAAAAACTCCTGTCTTTATAATTTGTAATTACACAATACAAATTTTTGCCTGGAGAAAAAAAATATATAAAAAAAAATTTTACAAAATCATCTGCATCTCCTGAAAATAATTAGATGGTACTATAAAAATGGATAAAAAAAACTACTATAAGAGTTGCCTAAGTTAAATATACTAAAGTGCTCAATACAAAAAGTAGAGCTAAATAAATGATATATAATTATTCTGATGATCCATTAGGAGAAACCTAGGTAAATATTCTCTGACTCATTAGATTTATTATTATTTATTATATATATATATATATATATATATATATATATATATAATGAATAGTGAATGAAAAAATGAGAAAAGTATTTGCATGGAAAGGTGCTCAATGCTAATAAAGCAGAGCAGATTTATAATCAATGGTAATATTATGGTTTTACACTCATAACTTGAAGTTTCATGGTAATCCAATCATCAGATGAGTTCAATGGTTCAGATCTTAACAACCAGTCATGAAATGGTTGAGATTTTTTTTAAAATTACTGGTTTAATATAATATTAATGTTTAACCATAATATTACCATTGATTATATATATATATATATATATGTATATATATATATATTTATATAAAAAGCAGATGGTATGTATGTATCCAGAGGAAACTACGAAAATAAAAATAATGACTAAGTAAATATATATAACATTCACTATCACCAGAGCTTGATTTTGTGCACAAATAATGAAGATTTTATTCCTATTTGTGATGATATTTCAAAATTTTTCGTTTCGAAATATAATGTTTATTAAACTAATTGTCCAATTTATATTTCATTTATATAAAAAAAATTGTGAATTTTTGAACTAAAATCAATGTCACTTGTTTACTGACAGTTTCACACCTACACTATTTTCAAACCAACAAATTTAGACATACATGCTCTATCAACAATATTGAGCACTATTTGCTTATAAATATAGCACTCTATTTGGAAAAGGATAGTCATGGGAATCCATGCTAAAAGCGTGATGATTATATATATATATATATATATATTATATATATATATATATATATATATACTATAGTGTGAGATGGTCAGGTGTACCAAAGGCAGTATTATTATAGACATTTGAAACATCTTCACCTGATGATTGCATCGCATGAAACCAATATGGTTGTGAATGTTCCTTTGTCACCTAATAAATAGATATGTAAAACCTTTATATATTTATCTTATTATATTATATATATATGTATATAATATATTTTTACCAACCCCTCCGCACGAGCAGGATGTGACACAAGGTTAATTTCTTAAGCAGAGTTTAACAGGTTTGAATTCAGAGTTTTTCTTCTCCTAGACTGGTTACCTAGTCATGGTTAAAGAGCTCAGTCTGCCCTGCTATTTTCCCATAGCTGGAGGGAGAATTGGATTCATACCTTTCCCAAGGGTATTAGCGCCCATGTGAATGCAAACAGCTTCGTCCAAGAATTGAAATCGGCTCAACGAGTCCATTTCCTATGACTCTAAGCATTAGACCATGCGCCTCCATTTATATATATATATATATATATATATATATATAATATATATATCATATATCATCATCATTATCATCATCATCACCAGGGAGAGAAAATTCAATGTTGAAAGACTTGAAATTTTCAAGGAGTCTATGAAAATGACATTGCTTCAGATTCACTTCTTTTATTTGGAAAGATTTATTTTGCAAAATCATAAGTAATATATAAGTGTTCTTTAAGTACATATGAATATATATATATATATATATATATATATATATATATATATATATATATATGTATATATATATATATATATATATATATATATATATATATATATATATATATATATGTATATATATATATATATATATATATATATATATATATATATATATATATATATATAAGTGGCATACTCATAAGTTCTTTGGTTTCTTATGTAGTTATTCGTTATGCTGCAGAGTAATTAAATTTGAAGTTATTTTTCTTTTAATTCCTATGATTGATTTTCTTAATTCCAATCAAAAATGATTAATAAGTTTCACAGTAAAGTTTTCCAGATTTTTGTATCGTGATATTTTATTTTTTTTACTTCATAAATAGATAGAAGAAAAAAGACATAAAGTGTAATAGAACGGATAACCTATGTAAAATGCACATCTTTTCCTCACACATCAACATGCATTTGTTCACATGTGCACATTTTTTTTTTGTTTCTCCCGCCTTTCCAATCTCAAATATGCATTATTGATCGATACATCAGTTGTGATTTTGCTGCTAGGGGCTTTAAGTAATATAAAGGTCAAATATATGTGCATCTTTATATATACAATGTGTGTTATAAAAGTATCGTGATTTTTTTGTACTTTTTGACACACCTTGTATTCTGAAAAAAAAATCAACGTTCCATCCATTGTTGATTCCTATTTTGGTAAATACAGCTTTAAACCTGTCACTTTTATGACACACTTTGTATTCTGAAAAAAAATTAACGTTCCATTCATTGTTGATTCCTATTTTGGTAAATACAGCTTAAAACTCAGCACTTTTATGACACCTTGTATTCTGAAAAAAATTAACGTTCCATTCATTGTTGATTCCTGTTTTTGGTAAATACAGCTTAAAACCTGTCACTTTTATGACACACTTTGTATTCTGAAAAAATTAACGTTCCATTCATTGTTTGTTTCTATCTTGGTAAATACAGCTTAAAACTCAGCACTTTTATGACACACCTTGTATTCTGAAAAAAATTAACGTTCCATTCATTGTTCATTTCTATCTTGGTAAATACAGCTTAAAAACTCGGCACTTTTATGACACACCCTGTATTCTGAAAAAAATTAACGTTCCATTCATTGTTCATTTTTATCTTGGTAAATACAGCTTAAAACTCAGCACATTTATGACACACTTATATTCTGAAAAAAAATTAACATTCCATTCATTGTTCATTTCTATCTTGGTAAATACGGCTTCAATCTTGATGCTTTTATATCACACCTTGTATATATCTATATATATTTATGAAGAAAGAAATGGATATAAACTCAGACATTGTAGAGGTGTATAAAATTTGTGAAAAAACAAGAAAATATACCAAAAATAAATATTTTTGAAGCCAACACTATAGCATTTCAGTTTTATTTAAACCATCAACAGGGCTAATAGTCATTAATCATATGAAAGAAAATTGTGGACAAGCAAAAGCTTGCATGCCTTTGTTTATGATGTTTAAAGAAAGATGTAAATTAAAACACTAAATAATGATAGCGTTCCCATTCAAATTGTGTTGACAAAATATCAATCCCAGAAATCATTGGTTTATTGATTGAACTTTAAGTGTGTGAATTTTTTAAGAAGGCTGAAAATTGTTAGAATAAAGCAAATATTTCCCATTATATATTATATAAATAAACTCAAGGTAAAAATTACTCTAAAGTAGTGGTTCCTAAACTTTTTCAGGCTAGCACTCACTTGGTTGTATGCTTCAAATTGAAAACAACAAGATTAAACACAAAGATGTATTTTACAAATAAAACAATCTATTAAAACAATTTATTTAGCAGTTTTACCTTCTTATGTCAGTTTTATTCTGTATACACTGCATAGGTGTTCCTGTTACATATTAATTGGAACCCTATTACTTTTTAAGGTAGTATAGAAATCCTTATGGCGATCAGTACAGCTGATGGCCTTGAGAGTGAGTGACAATGCTTGACCTCACTTTCACCTTGCGTTCTGGGATGATCGTGAGAATCGGAAGCGATAGAAAGCCCCTTCCGGTTTAAGGTGTAAGCAACTTAGTCAGTTGCAGAGACAGTTAGAGTTAGTCAGTTGCAGAGTTAGAAGCTAGCAAGATGTGACTCTCAGCGCGCAGTTGTCTGGTCCTGGGGTTCCGGAATAAAATAACATCCAAAGTAAATCGAAGTCTTGTTGTTATTACTAAAAGCTAACAATGACACAAGGCTTCTGATAAGAAATGATCCCCAGCAGAACCAGACACGGAATCCCCATACAAGAAGACCAGACGAGACCTGTAGAAGATATACCAGACCATTAGAAGATAGAAGAAGCAGATCCGGCCAGAAGAATAAAAGAGGTATATAACATTCCTTTATCTTAGTATTTATGACATATATTTTGTCATTTAGATTTTGTAAAAAACAAGTTATGTATTAACTGCTCCTAATGCCATTCTGTTGGCCCCCTCACTGCCATTTTTGCTTCACACATATATATATATAAACCATCTTCTGTTTAAATTTGCTTGGATTGTTTTTTATATATACATGATGAAATTTTGAAAGCTATATATATATATATATATATATATATATATATATAATATATATATAACTTTTAAAATTTCATCATGTATATATAAAAAAAAATCCTAGCAAATTTAAACAGAAGATGGTTTTAACTGAACGAATAGACTCGTTACTATATCAGTACATTTTCAAACTTTTCTTTTGTGGCTTGTCAAACACTTGGAAAACTTTTTTTAAACTTTCTAAAAACAATTTCTTTTACAAAAACATTTTCTCCTGACGATGACCTAAGGTCAAAACTAGTTTAGAATAATTCAAAAATAAATAACATAAAAGAAATATGCCTGTTTGTCTTATCACTTTTTGTTCATTATGTGGAAGTTCCAGAAATGATTTTAGAAACAAAAAATGTACCTTGAACTTAACACCCACCAAGTGAATATGTCCGACACACACACACACACACATACACACACATATATATATATACATTTACCAACTCGTCCGCACGAGCAGGATGTGACACAAGGTCAATTTCTTAAGCGGAGTTCAACAGGTTTGAATTCAGAGTTTTCCTTCTCCTAGACTGGTTGCCTAACCAAGGTTAGAGAGCCAAGTCTGCCCTACTATTTATCCATAGCTGGAGGGAGAGTAGGATTCATACTTTCCCAAAGGTATTAGCGTAAGGGAAATTCAATTACCACGTCCAGGATTTGAACTCGGGCATGAGTCCATTTACCATTACACCATGCACTTATATATATATATATATATATATATATATATATATATATATATATATATATACATATTTATCATCAAAGGAAATAGAATGGCAACACGAGTTCAAATCTAGGGTGAGACTGACTGCATTTTATATAGCATAATACCCTTGGGAAAGGTATGAATCCAGCATTGTTTTTAACATTAATATGTATATAAAATGGTTAAATTATTTTTTCTAAATCCATCACACTGCAAAGATATTTCATATATATTGGCTATTCCTCTGTAGAGGTATGTGGTTACCATCATTGGAAATGGACACGCTGCAATGAGTTCAAATCCTGGACGAGGCTGGCTGCATTTCACATAGCTCTAATACCCATGCAAAACATATGAATCCAGTTATTCTCCCTTTAGCTATGGGTAAATAGTAGGGCAGACTGGGCTCTTTAAACTTGGTATGGCAACCAGTCTAGAAGAAAACCCTGCATTCAAACTCCACTTAAAAATTGACCTTGTGTCAGATCCTGCTTGTGTAGAGGTATTGGTAAATATGTATATATAAATAAAGCAACAAAGTACCTGCACATCACATCAACAGGGACAGCCTTCCTATGTGACATCTGTGGTTGAGAATGTTTTTCGAACATTGAACTTCACAGTTACAGGAGGCGCTGTAACTTCAGGGGCACTTTCGAGACTGCAATGCCAATGATAAATAGATATATTTACCAACTCCTCCGCACAAGCAGGATGTTCTAAGAATTTCTTAAGGAGAGTATTACAGGTTTGAATTCAGAGTTTTCCTTCTCCTAGACTGGTTGCCTAACCAAGGTTAATAAGCCCAGTCTGCCCTACTATTTATCCATAGCTGCAGGGAGAGTAGGATTCATACCTTTCCCAAGGGTATTAGCGCTAAGTGAAATGCAATTACTACGTCCAGGATTTGAACTCAGAGTGACGAGTCCATTTCCTGTGACTTTAATCATTACACCACACGCTTGCCAATGATGAATATAGATATATCCAGACTCTCATACAATTAGACCCAGAACTCTGATATTGCATAATAAAGAAACTTACCTGGACAATTGGTGAGGTAACACTGGTATATTTGTGTTTCTTTTTTCTCATGATTCACAATACCTCCAACAATGAGATAACGTGTACGCTCTTCAGTGCCAAATCCACAAGTCTTTGAGCATCCAGACACAGAGCCCCAGTTTCCCCAGTGAGGTTCCATCACAGTCGTCGAAAGAACTGAAAAGAGAGATTAAAAAAAATGTGAAAATCAAATAAAACAGCATCTTTTTCTACTGAAAATTTCAACACATAAAGTTTAATGGTGAATAACATTGTTGAAACTATTATAAGAATTGAATATGTGTGGTTCTTAAAATACGTTAGAAGGTTCAGAGTAAACTTCCAACGGGGGTGCATATATACATAAATGGAATCTGAATAAATAGGTAAATATAACAACAAATACAGACTTTATGGTCTGAGCATGTGGAGAATGACATACACGAAAATATACAAAACAGATAGGACAAAAGTCCTTTGGAAGTGAGAAAGAATAAAGAATAAAGACAGACAGGTAGTTTTGGTTTTACAGCATATCAACCTCAGTGGGTCATTTAATGCCAATAAAGTTTTGAAATCAATTTTTAATGGATAATACAGTTTTTTATAAATACATTTTTCTATTTAACCCATAGATGGGAAAAGAATAAAGAATATGAAAGTCGATTACTGTTAGTTGGGGGGAAAAGTCCCCCACTTAATGGACAGAGACACCATGTGTCTAGTCCATCTTTTGTGGATGCTAGACCAAGAGAAAGAGAGAGAGAAAAATTTCTGGGCTGCTGTTTAAATACCCAGCTAGTAGTGTCACCTAGTGGCGAAACCCTGGTGGCAAGAGAAGATAACCCTTTTGGACACAAGTCATCCACAGGGGCAGACAATAGCTACACTATTAACAAACACTATACTAAATTAGATCAACATCTGCTCTATCACTGATATCAAGAACTCTTTATTTATTAATATAAAAACTACATTATTTGTTATTAATTATTGTTATCATTCTATTATATTGTGGTGTAATGGTTATCATTGTAGAAAATGAACATACTGACCCAAGTTCAAATCCTAGATGAGGCTGTTTGCATTTTATATCGCACTAATATGTTTGGGAATGGTATTCTAACAAACGAAATAAAATAATAAAAGTAAACTCGGTGGGCACAGTCAAGCCCGACGTATATGTTCTCCCAACTGACAAAGTCCTCAGTCAGCAACAATCTCTACAAAAGTACGTCTCTCTTCTTAACAGCAAAACTCCTACTATCGCTCTCACTCGGTCTGGGAGAAGAGGCTCTTAAATACACAATTTAATATGTACATCCAGACTTCTTACTCTGGTCTGGCATTGCCCGTTTAGAACTTCAATATTCACCAGCATTTTGAGTATGTGTCAATACTGTTTACATCTGGGTTACTGCCAACAGCATTTCAGTGACGAGGAGGTAGCGAGTTCAAATATCCTTGGCCACTCGCCACACTCCTCCCCCTTGCACAGGCCAATCATATCCGGATACGCTTTGTTCGTGGGGGTTGGCTCTGCCTTCAATTTCGCTACAGGTATGCATCCAACTGTTTTCCCTCCAGCTATGGTAAATAATAAGGAAGTACCTTGACATGGCAATGAGAGTAGGAGAAGGTAAACAGATGCAAAATCAACCTCTCTAGTCTAGCACTCATGAAAAGTAGATTCCCTCACTGTCCGGCTGATACAAACAATACACCCCTCTGACTGCTTTCTTTTACTATCAACATTTGTTTATTCAATTTATGTAAATAAACCAAAAAAGCACTGACTCATAAACAAAAACAAATAGATGGATAGATATATTCAAAATGGAGGTGCATGGTGTAATGGTTAGTGTCATAGGAAATGGACTCATCAACCTGAGTTCAATTCTGGACAAAGCTGTTTGCATTTCACATGGTGCTAATACCCTTGTGAAAGGTATGAATCCAATTTTCCTTTTAGTTATGGGTCAATAGCAGGGTCGACTGGGTCTTTAATCATGGCTAGGTAACCAGTCTAGGAGAAGGAAAACTCTGAATTCAAACCCGTTAAACTCCACTTAAGAAATTAACCTTGTGTTGCATCGTGCTCATGTGTATGGATTGGTATATATATATATATATATATATAGATAGAGAGAGAGAGAAAGGTAGACAAACACGAGATGTTATAGAAAATGGATGCCATTTTCTATAATATCCCATGTTTGTCTACCTTTCTCCACATACTGTCGGATTAACGTCCTCATATTTATCCCATATATATATATATTCAAAATACAGTTTACAAAAAGATGGAAGAATCAAAATATTTGACACAACATTTCATGAAAGTTCAGCCTGAGCTAAAATTAAATTTTTCAATTTATTATCTTTGTTCTGTACTTTCCACACGTTTTTGTGGTTGGTGTTTAAATTGTTTGAATGAGGATGAACAAAAAAAAAATGTCATTTTAAAAAAAAGCAAAGAAACAGCACTTGTGTCAATTAGTCGTTTCATATTTACTTGAAGAAGAAGAAGAAGGTGTAGGAGAAAGAGAAGAAGATACAGATACAAAAAATGACAAGTAAGAAAACAGAAAAAGATAGAATTAATTTTTCTGATTTTATAAATGTTTCTTTGCAAAATAAAATATTTTTTTATTTTGAAGAAAATAAGAATAAAACATCATTACCACCCTAGTTTCAATGCACCACATTCATTTTTTTTAACCATATCTTTATTATTAAGATATAAAATGATTTTAAAACTTGATGAAAATAATGGAGATGGGGGGGGTGTTGTTATTGGCAGTGGAGGTGGTGGTGTTGGAGGAGGTGAGTTCGTGATAATGATGGTGGTGGGGTTTGTATTAAAGATGGGGTGGTATAATGGTATTGATAATTGTGGTGATTGTAAGGGGGGTGGGGTGATGATGACCATGTTGTTGGTAGTGCTTGTATTAGTGGTGAGGTGGAGATAATAGTGGCCATGATGGTAATTGTGCTTGTATTAGTGGTGGGGTGGGGATAATGGTATTGTTAGAAGTGGAGTGGCAATTATAGTGGTGATGATGGGGGTGAGGATGACCATCCTATTGTTGTTGTTGCTGCTGGTGAGGTGGTTTGGTTTGGTTTAGTTTGTTTTCTGGCATATCAACCTCAGTGGGTCATTTAATGCTGACTAAGTTTTGAAATAAATTCATTCTTAATGAATGCTCAATTTTTTATAAACACATTTTCCTGTTTAACCTATAGATGGGACTCTAACAGGTACTACCACTCTGGGTCAGAGTCGATCAGGGAGCAATGGTCCTAAAGGGTGCTCCATATTTCCCTCCAGAGCTGGAACCTCACCATCAGATAGAGTTTAACCTCATTCCCAGGATATGAAGACCCTCAGTTACTGCCCTCTAGCTTCCATACAGGTGGCTTCATTTGGGAGGGGGATTCTTATCCGTCTGCCGAGGTGCAGTCGGTGCATTCTAAAACTCAGCTGATAGGGCTGGTGGTATGGTGGTGGCGATGTTTGTATTAGTGCTGAGATAAGAATGGTGGTGGTGTTTGTAATGTGATGGTGAATATTGGTGATGGGGAGGAGGTATGAAGGCCATGTTATAGTTGTTGTTGTTGGTGGTGATGATGGTGTTGGTGGAGGTGGATTGGTGATGGTGATGGTGATGGTAGTGGTGCTTTTATTAGTGGCGGGTATGGTGGTGTTAATAGTAGAGTTGATGGTGAGATTGTGATGATGGCCATTTAGTGGTATAGGGGGTGGGGATAATGATCGTGATGGTTGAGGTGAATGCTGATGATGATGGTAGTGGTGCTTGTATCAGTGTTGGGGTGGGGATAATTTTAGTGTTAGTAGTGGGGCAATGATAGTGCTGATGGTGAGGGTAAATGATGACATGGTCATTGGGGGGTGGTAGGGTACTGATGATGGTATGAACGTCTGCTCTATTTGTATTCGCAGATGTCCGGTGGTGGAGCTCAAGGGTGAACGTCGACAGCAAGACGCTGATGTGTAATTTATCACTTATACCGGACAGTACTTCGTGAACTCTCTAAAAACAACGAGTGCAGAACATAGGTGCTGTAATGGGCTTCAATAGACTAATATATACTGACCAAAAACCTAGTATTATTCTCTCAAGGCCACTTCTCTGTCAGACCCGTTGGATTAGAAATTACTCACCTGGCAGTGCTCAGCTACTATTTTGCTCACGCTTGGCGCGACATATGTAATCAACGTTATCGAGAATATTCAGAGACACCTGATCAGGTTGAGTCTCGCGTGAATTAGGGCTATCTATACATAATAGAATGTTGATGATGGCATGTTGGTGGTTTCGTTGGATGGGGGTGATGCATTATGGTGTATCTAACAAGTTGAATGCTGGTAATCAGTGAAAAGGAAAATATTGATTATTCATATACAAGGAAGTTATTTTGGCTTCCGCGATCGAATATTAGATTTGGGAGACCTTTAGAAATGGAATGAAAAATACTGTGCAAGATGGTTGCTTCTGTTTAAATTAATAATTCACATGGACACACGGATATAAAAAAAAAAAAGAATAAAAGAATTAGTTTTGATACAATATTTATTGGTTTTTAGCCATTAAAAACGATCAAATATTTTCTCAGCAATAAGGACATGTATCATTTGGATTAATCAGTTTGATTACCCTGAAATAAATCTGAAATCATTAAAAAAAAAAAAACCTCAATATAAACAAACACTTCTCCTCTCTCACTCTCTCTTACACAAAGAGAGAGAGAGAGAGAGGAGGGGGGATCCCTGTGGTGTAGGGAGGTATTGCGCCCTCCTCCGCTTACACACACAAATACCACAAACACAGAGAGAGAGAGAAGAGAAGGAGAGAGAGAGAGAGAGAGAGATAGTCCCTGCGGTGTAGTGGCTAATGTCTGCACTCTCTTACACACACACACAATACAGAGGAGGAGAAACAGAGAGAGAGAGAGAGAGAGAGAGAAGAGAGAGAGGAGAGAGAGAGAGAGAGAGAGAGAGGAGAGTACCCTGTGGGGTAGTGGGTAATGTGCTGCATTTCTCTCTTACAGAGAGAGAGAGAGAAGAGAGAGAGAGAGAGAGAGAGAGAGAGTTTAGTGAAATAGATCACTAGTTGTGACCACCCCAAAGCAGATTAACAGGTTTGACTTTAGAGTTTCCTTCTCCTAAACTGGTTGCCTACCCAAGATTAAAGAGCCCAGTCTGCCCTACTATTTTACCCACAGCTGGAGGGAGAGTAGTTGGATTCATTCCTTTCCCAAGGGTATTAGCGCTATGTGAACTGTAGCTTCATCAAGGATTTGAACTTGGGTCGATGAGTCCATTTCCTATGACTCTAATAATTACATCACATGCATCCAACTGGAGAAAGATGCTCCAGCATCAAACCTCTGCGTAGTGAAGGCAACCAAAATCAAGACTATAGAAGGAAGCTTCAGAAGCAACATTCATGGAAAAAGTCTAAGAGAAGGTACTTCGAAACAAAAACTTGCAGTTTGCATAACAACCTGTTATCTTGCTATGTTTGTCATTGGGCTGTTGCTATGTGAACCAGAGAGTGGCATAAGTGTCATACAAACATATATTACTATAATTCAAAACGTTCAGATGGCTCATTACCTCGTGCATTTTGTATATTTTTACCAAGCTGAATTAATTGTTAATTAGGATGTTTGAATTGTAATGTTGTTGGTAAAGATGGATATCATCTTTCAAGGCTGAGTTGAAATGACAGTCCATGGAGTGGAAACATTCCGGTAAAGAAAATGTTCTCAGCACAGTGGTCACTAAAAAAGGTCATCCTGAAAGACTTTTGCAACATTAAAGGACCCATCATTTTTGATTCCCTTGAAAAAGGTGCAACTGTAAATAAGGGAAGCACTATACGTAGAGGACTGTTCATGTCAGAAGTCACCCTGACACAACACCAGAAGAGGTCCAGAAGAAAGCAGCAGCAACAAAGCACCGACACATCAACATCTTCAGGGACAGCCTTCAAATGCAACATCTGTGGTTGAGAAAGTTTTTCAAACATTGGACTTCATAGTCACAGGAGGCAGTGTAACTTCAGGTTCACAAAAACTATATTATAGTCTTCCGAGACTGAAATGCCAATAGATAATAGGTTTACAGTTGCATCTTTTTCAAGGGGATAAAAAATGATGGGTCCTTTAATGTTGCAAAAAACTTTTAGCATGACCTTTTTTACTGACCACTGTGCTGAGAACTTTTTCTTTATCCAAATTCAAATCTTGGATGATGTTGTTAAGGGCAATGTTGATGAAAGTTAAGCAATTTTTGCACTGTTCGATGTGTTACACCCCACATTAAACTGCCCTTTGTGTCAAATTTGGGAATCATGGGCATCAACTAAATACTCCTTATTTGTTTAATTATGATATTTTGGACTCTTTTCCTCATCTTTATTGTGTATAAACATAACGGTCAGGCCACTGTAACCTCAAGCTCTGTTTTAGGTGCTTTTTATCTATTTTAATTACCTTTAAATAAGTCATCTTCAGATCATTACCCATGAATTTGAACAGTTTCAGAGCTTAATCATTGCTGCTCACTCAAGGGCACACCAAGCAGCATAAATGCCACCAGACATATTGACAAAATTGTGATTAGATATAGAAAAATTAAATGAAAGAAGTTACTGTTTCTAAACACTGAAATTTCAAAATGTCGTAAAGAATGTTATCCCTTACCTAACCATTTTAATCTAAGAACATGAATTGAGAAGGTCTCAAAATGCAACAATTGCATCCTTATTTCTTGTTATTAAATTATAAATATTGTTTTTATAATCTTAACAGAATCATTAACAGGCAGTGGATAGTAAGGTAACTTGGTTTAGATGAACCAGAGTATTTTAGAAAATATAGGGATGGTTGGAAGTACATGCTGTAATAATTATTGTTGTAAAAAATGGACATGGTGTTGGATCATCTATAAGTATAAGATGTACACAAAATGTTCACTTCTATTTCTGAACATTCTGTTAGAAATTGGCCAATGAAATAAGATGACAGAAAGCATTTAAGATCGTTTGCAACTGTCCTCAAATCAATTGCTGGTTGAACTTTCTGCCAAGAAGACCTATCTTTTGGATTAATACTAGATGAAACCTACAGACTAGGATAACCAACTCACTACTTGGACTTATACATTACTGAATATATTACAGAGGAAGCTTACAGCCTAGGATTACCAATTGGATTATGGGAACAACAGAACAACTGAACCCCTAAAATGGCAACAAGGATTTTAACACAGGGCGATCTGAGTTCAAATCCTGGACAAGGCTGTTTTCATTTCACATAAGATTAATACCATTTGGAAAGGTATGAATCCAACTATTCTATTATTTATGGGTAAATAGTAGGGCAGACTGAGCTCTTTAATCTTGGTTAGACAACCAGAATAGGAAAAGGAAAACTCTGAATTCAAACCTGTTAAACTTTGTTTTAGAAATTGACCTTGTGTCATATCCTGCTTGTGCAGAGGGTTTGATAAATATATCTAGTCCATTGCAAATTACTTGGAGTAGAGATAGTCATGACTATATAACCCCCATTGCCCAAAGAGCTACCAGAAAAATTACTTTACATGGCACAATGCTGTTAATAGGCAATGAGAAACACCAACGTCCACCTGCGGTTACATAAATAGCTTAAAATAACTTCTCATATATCTCTCCCAATCCAGCCCCACTGCATGAGTAGAATGTGAGAGAAGGTCAATTTCTTAAGCAGAGTTAAACAGGTTTGAATTCAGAGTTTTACCTCTCCTAGATTGCTCGCTTAACCAAGGTTAAAGCGCCCAGTCTGCCCTTCTATTTACCCATAACTGGAAGGAGAACAGTTGGATTCAAATCTGAAACACAAACAGTCTCATCCAGGATTTTAACTCATCTTGTCATGTCCCTTTTCTATGACAGCAACCATTACACGACTCAACTTATCAATTATTGTCAACACTATTTGCGGCTCTGTCATCTGGGGCTTTAGAATACACTGCATCTCTGCAAGACACACCAATGGGGCCACCTGTTGGCTTTGGGTGGCAACCCATGATGCTTAAGGATGAAATCCTGGTAGATGAGCAGTCCATGACATACAGGTCCTCATTTAGACCCTTACTTAGGCTAGACAGGCAGTCACATCAAGCCCTAGCACCTACATGATTGTCCCAACCCTCTTGCACTTATGGCAAGCCCCAGGCCTTTTTATCATACATGTGCTAGAAGGCAGTGGCTGAGGGTCTTCAGGACCTAGGAAATGAGGTTAACCTCTATCTGATGGGAAGGTTCCAGTTTGGATTTCTGGGAAATGTGGAGCACTCCTTCATCACCATTGCTCCCAGGTCCACTCTGATCTGTGGGTAGTACCTGTTAGGGTCCCATCTATGGGTTAAATAGAAAATTTGTTTACAAAAAAAATTTTCTTCCAAACTATCGCTACGAATCTTTCAAAACATTGCCAGCATTAAATGACCCACCGTGGTTGATATGCCATAAATAAACAAAAAACACTATCAGCTGATAATAAGCAGAAAGAATAGCATTGATAGTGTCAATGTCCTCGTGCAGATGTTTCCATAAAAAGAAGATAACGGCTATTGAAGATGTCTTTAATTCTGTTGTTGGAGAAAAAATAAACCAGAAAGGAACCAAAGCGGCGGGGGGGTGGGGAGTTGCTGAGAATGAAATAAATAGGGGGGGGAGTCAATAAGTTCTTTTGAATAATCTAACAACCTTCAAATAAAGAGACAAAAAAATTATTGGCTACTTAAGAGTGACTTCAAGGGTCATTGACAATATTGAGGTCCATAATTATTAAGTCCTTTTTTCTAGGGGATGGGAGAGAGTTGGGGCATTTTTTTTTATTCGTTTGTTATTTGTTTATTTGTCAATCTTTTCTTTTCTTTCATTTGGTGATTTAAAACTTATTTTTTAAGATCTTTCTTTTAAAAAAATTTTCTTTTTTTCTATTCTGCATTTCTGTTCTTTCTTTCTATCTATATTTCTTTTCTCTATTCTAAATGATAATAGTGATGATGGTGTTGATGTCTATGATGCTGGTGATGATGATGGTATAGTACTTTTCTTTTTTCTTTTCTGTTTCCTTAATGATGATAGTGATGATGGTGTTGATATCTATGATGTTGGTGATGATGATGATAATAATGATGATGACATAGTACTTTTCTTTCTTTTCTCTGTTTCCTTAATGATGATAGTGATGATGATGTTGATGTACTTGATGATGATGGTGATGATGATATTAATGATGGTGACATAGTACTTTTTTTTCTTTCTTTTCTGTTTGTTAAATGATAGTGATGATGGTGTTGATATCTATGATGATGATGATGATGATAGTACTTTTCTTTCTTTCTTTTCTGTTTCTTAATGATGATAGTGATGATGATGTTGATGTCCTTGATGATGATGGTGATTATGATATTATGATGATGACATAGTCCTTTTCTTTCTTTCTTTTTCTGTTTCCTTAATGATGATAGTGATGATGGTGTTGCTGTCAATGATGTTGGTGATGATGATGATAGCATTGTACTTTTCTTTTCTCTATTTTCTTAATGATGTCTATAATGATGATGATGATGATGGTGATAGTGCAATATTTTTCTCTCTTTTCTCCATTTTCTTAATGTTCATAGGGTGATAATGAAGTTGCAGTTGGTTGTTGATGTACTTTTCTTTCTTTTTTTTCTTCTCTGTTTTCTTAATGTTGATGGTGATGATGATGTTGGTGTTGGCAGTTGTAATAATCATGTTGATGATGGTGTAGTATTTTTATTTCTTCTTTTTCTCTGTTTTCTTGATGTTGATGGTGATGATGAGGTTACAGTTGGTGATTGTGATGATGATGATGGTGTAGTATTTTTCTTCCTTTTTTTCTGTTTTCTTAATGTTGATTGGGATGATGATATTGCAGTAGGTGATTGTGATGTGATGATGATGATGATGATGATGATGGTGTAGTATTTTTCTTTCTTTTTTTCTCTGTTTTCTTGATGTTGATAGTGATGATGATGTTGCAGTTGGTGATGATGATGATGATGATAGTGTAGTACTTTTTTTTCTTTTCTCTATTTTCTTAATCTTTCTTTTCTTTCTTTCTTTTTGTTTATAATACTTTTTTTCTTTCTTGTTTCTTTCTTTTTGGCATCATTTTTTTTGTACTTCTTTCCTTTTCTATTTCTCTTTCATTTCTTTTTTATTTGAAGGAATTTTTTAATTTCTATCTTTCTTTCTTTCTTTTTCTGTTCTTCTTGATTTAAAAAAAATCTAATTATTCATTTTGTGGTTTCTTTTTTCATGTTTCATCTTTTTCATGTTTCATCTTTTTCTCATTTTTTTTTTTTCTTTTTCATTTTTTTTTCTTCTGTTTCTTGACTTTCTTCATTTTTTCTTTTTTTTTCTTTTGCTTTTCTTTTTTCCTTTTTTTTTCTCTTTCTTTTATGTTTAAACAAAATTCTTTTCTATGCTTTTTATTGTATTTTTTCCTTTCTAATTTATTTCTTTTAGATTTCTTTCTTTTTCTGTACATTTTGATGATAGTTATGATGGTGCTGATGATGTAGTACTTTTCTTTCCTTTTATGGTGATATTGGCGCTGTTGGTGTTGTTGGTTGTGATGAAGTGATGATGGTGATAATAATGATGATGATGATGATGCTGTGGCACTTCTTTTTATAGTGGTATTAATGCTAGTGGTGGTGATGACAAGGGTATGGTGTTGTGGTTGGGATGATCATGGTGTGGTGTTGCTGGTTGTGATGATGATGTGGTAGTGGTGGTGATAATAATGACAGTGTGGTTGGGATGATGATGATGATGATGATGATGATGATGATTGATGATGATATATTTTCTTTCTTTTATGGTAGTATTGGGGATGATGATGATTATGTTAATGATGATATAGTGATTTTCTTTCTTTTATTGTGGTGCCGATGGTGGTGATAGGGATGAATATGGTGTGATGTTGGTGATTGTGATGATGCTGCTGTAGTATTTCTTTTTATGGTGGTGGTGTTGGTGGCGGTGACGGTGGTGGTGGTGGTGGTAGTGGTGGTGGCTCTGATGATTGTGTAATACTTTTCTTTCTTTTCATTAATTGCAAAATCTTGATTCTTTCTTTCTTTTTTTTTTGTGGTAGTTTTCTTTCTTTTTTTTTAATTGCAAATTCCCCCTCCCCCTCTCCGCTTTACTTTCTCCTCTTCTTTTTTTCTTCTGATTTCTTTTTAAAATTGTCTCTAATCATCTTTTCCAGAATCACCCGCTTCCCCTCCCTCTTCACTCTCGTTACTTATGCATCCTCCCACCCCCCAGCCCCACCCCCTTCGACTAGTGAGTTGGTGCACAACAGCCAAAATGGGACACTGTCTTCTGCACTCTTTCTTCCCGCTTATAGATTATAGAGAATTGATTGGCAAAATCACCCTCCCTATAACAATCAATCGAAAGGCACATGGTTATCGTCTTTTGGAAATGGACTTGATGACCTGAGTTCAAATCCCAGACAAGGCTGTCTGCGTTTTGCCTACGTGTTAATGTCCTTGAAAAAAGCATGAATCCTTAGGAAGAGGAGAAGGGAGCCGTCAAGGTATTTTTTTTTATTAACAAGAAGAGAGCCCCTTTCATTTGATTACAGTTTTCCTTCTTCTAGACCAGTCGTTCCCAACCTTTTCTATTCCTGCACCCTTAAAAGATTTTTGCTCTGACCTCGCACCCCTACAATTTATAATTTTGTTCAAAAATATAGAATGTGAATCCATACTACAGTTTTATCAAAAGATCATATATATTTCACTGATAATAATGTAATATTTAATGATAATAATCTGAAATTAAGAAACTAAAATTTAAATAATATTAATTACAAAAGAAAAAAATTAATCTGAATTTGAACAGACACTTCTCGCACCCCCTGGAATGATGCTCACACCTTCTGGTTGGGAACCCTGTTCTAGAGCAGTTTCCACCATTAAAACCAATGAACTAGCAGAGCAAGTATTTTTTTTCTCCTTGTGTCACATCCTATCTGTGGCAAACGGGTTCAATAAATACTTAAGGACATCCCATCATGGTGAAATAGTAGGTCTCAGAGATCCATTTCTACTGAATAGCGAGTTCAACCCTTGCTGGATGATCCATACTTGCAACCTTATGTCATATCCTACCCATAACAAATGGGTTGGGTAAAAATGGGTGTGATGGTTAGCAAGCTGGTCTCGTGGATCCATTACTATGGAATAGCGAGCTCAATATTTGCTGGATGCTCCACAGTTGCAACCTTGTCTCACATCCTATCCGTGATGAGCAGGTTGGGTAAATGCTTAATTAAGGGTACCCCATTATGGTGTGATGGTTAACAAGCTTATCTGACATATCTATTACTACTGAATAGCTAGCTAAACACTCGCTAGATACCACATACTTGCAACCTTGTGTTACATTCCATCCATGGCAAACAGATTGGGGAAAGGATATCCTATGGTGGTGTAGTGGTTAACAAGCTAGTCTTGTAGACCTATTTCTACTGAATAGCGAGCTCAATATTCACTGCCCCATATTTACAACCTTGTGTCACATCCCATCTGTGTCAATTATGTTGCGTAAATACCTATTTAGGAGTCCCATTATAGTGTAATGGTTAACAAGCTAGTCTCATAGACCTATTTCTACTGAATAGGGAGCTCAATATTCACTGCCCCATATTTACAACCTCGTGTCACATCCCATCTGTGGCAATTATGTTGTGTAAATACCTATTTGGGAGTCCCATTATAGTGTAATGGTTAACAAGCTAGTCTCATAGACCTATTTCTACTGAATAGGGAGCTCAATATTCCTGCCCCATATTTACAACCTTGTGTCACATCCCATCTGTGTCAATTATGATGCGTAAATACCTATTTGGGAGTCCCATTATAGTGTAATGGTTAACAAGCTAGTCTCATAGACCTATTTCTACTGAATAGGGAACTCAATATTCACTGCCCCATATTTACAACCTCGTGTCACATCCCATCTGTGGCAATTATGTTGTGTAAATACCTATTTGGGAGTCCCATTATAGTGTAATGGTTAACAAGCTAGTCTCATAGATCTATTTCTACTGAATAGGGAGCTCAATATTTCCTGCCCCATATTTACAACCTTGTGTCACATCCCATCTGTGTCAATTATGTTGCGTAAATACCTATTTGGGAATCCCATTATAGTGTAATGGTTTGCAAGCTAGTTTCGGAGGTCCATTACAACTGAATAATGAACTGAACCCTTGCTGGATAGCCCATACCTTCAACCTCGCATCACATCTTACCTGTGGCAAATGGGTTCAGTAAATAATTAATGGCATCTCATTGTGGTGGAATGGTTTGCAAGTTATTCTCGCAGATCTATTTAGTGCTGAATAATGAGCACAATCCTTGCTGGATGCTCCATACTTGCGACCTTGTGTCATATCCTACTCATGGCAAACAGGTTGGGTAAAAAGGGTGTCCCATTGTGGTGTAATGGTTTTTGCCAATTAATCTCATGGATCCATTGCTATGGAGTATTGAGCTTAATATTTGCTGGATGCCCCATAGCTGCAACATTGTTTCATATCTTACCCATAAAATAGGTTGGGTAGGAATCTCATTGAGGTATAATGGTTTTCAAGTTAGTCTCACAGATCTATTACTGCTGAATAGTGGGCTCAATCCTCACTGGATCCCTCATACTTGCAACCTTGTGTCACATCCTACCTATGGCAAACAGATTGGATAAATACCTAGTTTGGGTGTTCCATTGTAGTGTAATGGTTCAATCCTCACTCAACAGAGGATATTCAATTGAAACGAGTAAATGGGACAAGTAAGAAAAAGAAGCAATAAAAGAAAACAATTTCTTTTCTTTTCACGTAAAAAGGGAGGAAAATGAGACTAGGGATTGATATTATTAAAACGAGTGCGACTTGCTCTCAACAGAGAACCTGTCAGCACTAAATTAGTTGCACAGCTACAGCTATTTTTGAGGTGTCTGCCTATGGGGGAACTATAAGTATTTTTCCGTAAAATAACTGACTTAAAAAAAAATTAAGCCGGATACAGCAGATAACTTGTCTGTTTATCTTCGCCTATTTTAGCTAGGCGACATAAGGACAGATTTTCAAGACAAATTTCCAATTGTGTGCATAATTGTTACCCTTCTTCTAATCTGCGGGTTGTTTTTAAAACAAAATCTATGTTGGTATCCAATGGCAAGGATGTTCTTCCTCCCTCACCACAATAATTCTATAATTTATTCAGATGAATTTATCATGGTTGGGTCCATCACTACTGAATAGCAAGTTTTATCCTAGCTATACCTCCAACCTTGTGTCTCATCTTACCTGTCGTGAATTCATTGGGTTGTTACCTGTTATGGAAGCAACATCCCACAAGAAAGCAGCGATACAGCCACCTGCCCCTGTTACACAAACCATCCGAGTAAGATGAACAAGACATAAATCAATACCATACAACAAAATCCCCAATAATGCTAACACATTTTTAAAACCAATTACTAAAAAGTATAAATATAAATACACAATATGTATAACTTCCTAACTGTTAGGCATGACATAACCCAGATGGGTGATATGCCATTAAAATCAATAAACAAACAAACAAACACGACATTGCTGGATAAGTAAGGATGAACTTATAAGTGACGCCCTTCTGTGGAAACCAGTACATGGCCATGCTAGTGCGCGCCGTCCAGCAAAGACCTACATAGACCAGTTCTGTGCGGATACAGCTTGCAATGTAGAGGACCTCCCGGGGGCAATGAATGATAGGGATGGTTGGCGAGAGATTTCATGAATATCTGTGCTGGTGCACATGATGATGATGATGATGATGATGAATACCTAACTAACAATTGAAGAATGGCAGTCTGAGAGTTGCAATTAAAAAAGAAATTGAAATAAGGTTGAAAGAAAAAGCAGTTTAAAAAATTAATAACTTGGGTCATAACAAACAATAGTTGAACAGTTAAACCTTTTATATTTTGGAATAGAGCCTCTGTCAGTAAAAGCCGATCGAGAATTGAATGCTTGTCCCAAGAGGCCAGCAGAATTAATTAGAAACTTGGCAAATGTTCCTGCGGCTATTTCATTCCTCGGGGAAAACTTTACAAATGAGTTTGATGCCAAGGCAGTCAGAAATATAAAAGCCAGAAGAATTGTAAGTCAGTAGATTCATTGGTTGGTTGGTTGTTGGTTGTTGGTTGGTTTGGTTGGTTGTTTTTTTGGTAATTTTCACCTTTAGTTGTTAAAATTCCTAGCATAAAATTGTGTGTGCGCATTATCTGAAATGAACTTAATTGTTATTAAGAACACATTTTATAATATTTTTGTGTTAAAGCATGCAGTTGTATTGTTTTCGAAAAAGTTTCTAAGATTTGTTTATTTCGCATGGAACTTTCAAAATAACTACCGGCTTAGTTCAAAGTGAGAGTCAAGGGAGGTTACTCTAATTGCCTTATTTGCTAGGAATTTTGACAACTAATGGTGAAAATTACCGTTTTTTTTTTGGGGGGGAGTAAGAATTTGCAGAATTTCATTTTTCTCTAGAGTCAACACCATGAAGCCAAGAGGTCCAGACAAAAGAGGCAGCAAAAAGCACCGACACATCAACATCTTCAGGATAGCCTTCAAATGCGACATCTGTGGGCGAGAATGTTTTTTGAACATTGGACTTCACATTCACAAGAGGCACTGTAAATTCAGGGGCACAAGAACTATACCGTCTTCTGAGATTGCAATACCAATGACAAGAGTCTTTTTAAGTCAAATTTAAGTATTACAGACAAGTCATTCAGAAGCAAAATTCTGAAGTCAAGCAGTGATGAGCCTGTTCAGTATGTAATTGGGTGATCATTTAAGCAACAGCAGGTTCTGTAAGTAACCTGTGTCCTTTGTTTATCAAAATCATTTGATTTGGCATCAAATAACCAAAAATGAGTTTGATGCCAAGGCAGTCAGAAATACAAAAGCCTAAGTCATTTTTTTGTTTGTTTTGGTTTTACAATATTTTAAACCTCATTGGACTCAAGCAAAACACTTGGAGAGAAATCTAAATGGAAACTGCACGAGAATGCTGCATGTGTTACAATTCATGAAAAATCATAAATTGTGAACACATCTGTAGCTAGAAATATTCAAATTAATGGCCATAAACTTTAGAATCAAAGAGTCCCCATGATAAAATTACCAGTGACTGTTAATAACCCTTGACCCCTTAGAAGCGTGTGATTTGGGTGCCATGACAGACATGTGATATAGTTTAGTTAGTTATTCAGATTCAACCAGATTTTGAAGGAGAGAGATGTGATTGTCATCTCTTCCGGGTCAGTCTCATCGCCACGGCGTCATAATCAATATGGGCTAATAAAACTTGATCAAGATCAAAGTCTTGTTGTGTTTGTTAAATAAGTAAGACAATGACCAGCTTAGCCCAGCCCAAAGAAGAATTAGCAAGAAAGAAAATCAACCCCCAGCAGATACCAAAGAACAATGGTGGCCGATGAGTTAGACAAAGAAGCAGTAAGTAACAAGAAGAAATATGCAAGTAAAATCTACCATCTAATTTAATATATCTCTGTCTCTCTCTCTCTATTATAGACGTACCAGTTTACCTAGGCCTAGCCTTAGCCAACTATTTTCACACTCAAAGTTTGTATCTTGCATATGGTGCGATATTTTAATATTGGATTATATACTCGAGTATGTCAGAGGTATGAGAGAAAAGGATGAAAGAAATTAATAGAATGAACGCAATAAAACACAGAGAAAAAGATAGTGAAAAAAAAATTTTTAAGACAAGACATTGATCAGAGTGACAAATCTAAATAAAAAGAAAATTGTGTGGGTTTTGAAAAATTATAAACTGCTCTTTTTTCTTTGTTTTCCACATATTGAAATGAAATACAATGAAAATAAATTAAAAATAAAGATACACATAAACTCATAAGTGACATTCTCCTATGGGTACCTATACCTAAAAGATATCAGTGTGGATTGGCCAGCATAAACCTACATTGATCAGCTCTGCATGAATACTGGATGCTGTGTACAAAACCTACCAGGAGCTATTTACAATAAAGATGGGTGGCGAGGAAGAGTCATGGAGATCCCTGCTGATAATGATAATGCTGATGATACAAAAATCAGTTTAACAGTTAAGTCCTACAATTATAGAAGCATATCCATATGATTCATGGATAGGACCCTAACAGTATTACTGTGTTTAATGTCATATCAACCTTTATGGGTTATTTAATGCCAGAGCAATCCTTGTAGAATTACAGTAGTGGTGCTATTTAACCAATAACCACAAGGATGAGGAAGTTCATACCTTTCCTAAGGGTATTAGTTCGAAAGTGAACATCATAGCACAACTGGAGTCTGAACTTACCAACTACAATGTTGCAGTCCAGTATATTATCCACTATGCCACAAAGATGCTCCACAACAATTGTAAACTATCTAATACTGTTACATAATTATTAGATTCTAATATTTGTGTACAGTAGTGTAGAAACCAAAATGGCTGTTATAAGTTGCAGCCGGTGGCCTTGAAGGATGAGTGACAAGGTTTGACCTCATCCTGCTCCTACTTCCAGTGGATACCGTGAGAATCGGTGGAGAAGACCTTCTTCCGGTTTAGATTAGAAAGAGAATTTTAGTGATTTCAGTGGTAAGTCGTGTTATGCACGCTCCGACTCAATCTGGTAGTCTGGGGGGATTTCAGAATAAAATATGATCTAAGTTAAATTGAAGTCTTGTGTTATTATCTAAAAACTACCAATGACAGCAGGGCTTCTGATAAAGAGAAATCCCAATGGAAGACCAGACACAAAGTCCCCAAGACGAAGTCCCAAAGATGAAGTCCAGACACTAGAAGAGATGCTAGAAGAGACGCTAGTAGAATAGAAGTAAGAAAGTAAGGAAAGAGAGTATATAAAAATACAATTAATTTGAACACAGTTGTCTGGTTTCAAGTATTCCTATCTGATACTAATAATTTATACACTATTATATATGGTTTCAAGTATTCCTTTCCAAACTAATAACTTATAACAATTATATGGTTTCAAGTAACTATTCCTATTTGATAATAATCTTTTGTTTGCACCAAATTATATGGTATCAAGTATTCTTATCTATGAGGAAGAGTAAAAAATTATGCACACTTTCACAATAATATATCTTTATTATTGTCAAACTGCATTCTGGACATCTGTGCTTATACTTAGCACTGTTGTGGGTCGAAGTTTGAGCCTGATTGCGACATTTTGCTTGCTGTCTTTACAGAGTAAACATGGCTGCTCCACTAACAGTATGCACCAAGGATGTTTTCTCTGGCTGGAAGAAATGTCATGGTCTAAAATTCATCGGAAGCAGCATAAAGGGTATTAGTGCAAAAGTGAATATAGCAGTGTGACTTGGAATTCAAACTCATTAGTACAATGTCACAGTCAAGTCTGTTAGCCACTATGGGATAAGAGGGTTCATATCATTCCCAAGGATATTAGTTCAAAATTGAACGTATTTATACACCTAGAGTGTGAACTCACAATGGTGTTATAATCAAATACATTATCCACTATGCCACAGTGACTCCCTTTCTGTCAGTAGAGTATTATCTACAGGTGAATAAGAATGACTATTCATGAGGAAGTTTTGGCTAAACTTGCAAATCGGTCAGAAAATTAGGCCGACCCAGAAAAAACAGAACCCACAAATTTTGTAATAAATCTGTTAATTTTAACTAGGGGGGTTTAGGGTTAGGGTTATGGTTGGGTTTTAGGGTTAGTTTAATGGGAAAATAGATAAATAATTTGGGTTCTGTTTTTTCTGGGTGACCCAGTATACAGGGTGACTTAGAAAAAACAGAACCAACAAATTTTGTAATAAAACTGTTAATTTTAACTAGGGGGATTTAGGGTTAGGGTTTAGGGTTAGGGTTAGGGTAAGGTTTGGGGTTTAGGGTTAGTTTAATGGGAAAATAGATAAATAATTTTTCTGTTTTTTCTGGTCACACTAATTTTCTGACCGATTTGCAAGTTTAGCCGAAGTTTTTAATATATCTATACTAATTTACTATAACATATTAAAAAAAAACAAAAAACTAATCAACATAAGGTATCATATAACATTTTAACACAAGTTTGACTAAGTAAGGGGATAAGTTGAAAAAAAACGAATCTTTGTTTAGTAGTATCATAGAAATAAGAATAAATTCTACAATTTAAAAACATTTTTTTGTTATGTATATTAACTAAGCTTGTAGCTGGTGAATAAGGGCCAGTTTAGCTCAGTTGTTAATAAGTTTCTGGGTTCCATACCGGCCCTCGCCAACTCAGCATATGAGTAGCACAGGGATCTGTGCAGTAAAGTGAGGAGCTGATGGTAGGTGTGGTACCCGCCTCAGATGCCAAAACAATCTCCTTGGTCTAGCGCAAGTGAAAAGGGGATAGACTCCTTTGCTGTCTGGCTGGTATCGATTTTAGGCCACCCTGACGACTTATATTAACTAAAATTTTGGAATCTTTGAAATCAAAATGGTGATTAGTTTACAGAATGTGCTTTATATATCCACATTGCTTGAAACAGACAGTGGTTTTTGAAACAAAGCAAAAAAAAGTCTTTGAGATATTCTTGTAAAAAAAACCAAAAATATAACCAAAAAAATTCTTGTCAAAAATCAATAACCAAAATGCTTCAGTAAAGAAATTCACTCAACTTCAGACGATTATTCTTCCTACCTGCATTTGAAAAGAAAGAAGAAAAAAAGTCTTTAATTAAAAGAGATCCTCACTTGAATATTTGATCTAGACATTACCAAACAATTAATTTTTGGCTTGTCTTTTTTCGTTTTATGCTTGCTTTAGGCCAACAACCTTCCAAGCATTCACCTCAGTATTCAAATAACGTAAGACCCTTGATACATATCAATAACGAGCAATATGGAATGAAGATTTTTGATAGAAAGTTCACAATATGACTAGATTTGTGTTATATTGAGCCAGAGGTTTCCTTAGTTAAATTGGTTAAAGTGTTGTCCAGGAAAAATGAGAAGAGGTACCATTTCAAGATTTATTTGTAGCTATTTCTTTAATTTTTAGTATACTGAGCTCCATATATAGTAAGTAAAGTAAAGTCGTCGGGGCGGCCTAAAGTCAGTATCAGCCAGTCAGCGAGGGAGTCTATCCCCTTTTCAATAGCGCTAGACAAAGGAGATTGTATTTAGCATCTGAGGTGGAGCGCCACAGCTACCATCAGCTCCTTACTTTACCGCACAAATCCCTGTGCTACTCATATGCTGAGTTGGCGAGGACCGGTATCAAACTAGGTACCTTGTGGTTTCTAGCCGAATGCTCTACCGACTGAGCTAACCCGATATATATATATAATATATTAATGTTACTTTGTATCGGACAATACATTCATTCCAATCCCATATCATATATATACATATATATATATATGGAAGCATTGTGTAATGGTTAAAGTTATGGGAAATGGACTCGTCGCCCGAGTTCAAATCCTGGATGTGGTAATTGCATTTCACTTAGCACTAATACCCTTGGGAAAGGTATGAATCCTACTCTCCCTCCAGCTATGGATAAATAGTAGGGCAGACTGAGCTCTTTAACCGTGGTTAGGCAACCGGTCTAGGAGAAGGAAAACTCTGAATTCAAACCTGTGAACTCCACTTAAGAAATTGAGCTCGTGTCACATCTTGCTTGTGCAGAGGGGTTGGTAAATACATACACATATATATATATATATATATATATATATATATAGGTTTGGAATGAAAGTCTTGTCTGATACAAAGTAACATTCATTTTTGTTGTCTTTATTGGTTAAATGAATACTATTTTGCATCGGACAAGACTTTCTTTCCAATCCTATATATGTGTGTGTGTGTGTGCATGTGTGTAACATCAAAGGATCTGATATATAGATATTTCCATGTGCCAAGGCAGGAGAGCTCCTTTCATTTACTTGTATATATATATATATATAAATATATATATATATATATATATATATATAGAGAGAGAGAGAGAGAGAGAGAGAGAAAGGGAGAAAAGAGGGATGAAATAGATTGAACGGAACAACAAAAATTTTTTTCATTTATTTGAATATATATGAATGTATGCAAAAAAAAACTATTGAGATTTTTTTGTACTTTTTGACAAACCTTGTATTCTGAAAAAATTAACGTTCCATTTATTGTGCATTTCTTTCTTGGTAAATACAGCTTCAATCTTGATAGTTTTATGACACACCTTGTATATATATATATATATATATATATATATATATATATATATTGAGAGAAAGAGAAAGAAAGAGAGAGAAAGTGAGAGAGAGACATAGAGAAAAGAGAGGAGAGTGAGAAAGAGAGATAGATATGAAATAAACTGAGATAGATAAGAAATAGATTGAATATAGATAGGTAGATAGATTGAATAAAAGAAAGAAATGAAGTACGCTTATTTTGAAAGCTTATTTTTTAAAGTTTATTTCTAAATATAGAAAATAAGAGAACTCATAAAAAGTGAAATTTCCATTGGTGCTAGAAGTTATTTATTAATTCCCTATCCATTTGCTGTATTCTTTAAAATAAAAACTCAACTCTATATTAATATTATATTACCACACCAGGCCTCTGGCTGAAAAATAACTGAAATTGTGGCAATCTGTTTTTTTAACAGTCTGCAAGGCTGTTAAATAGGAGAGCATAATATTTTATTGAAAAATAAAAAGAAATTGGGGATTTTTCAGGAGGAATTTAGGCAACCTGTATATCAAAGTATTGGTACAAATCTCAGTCACTTAGGTTCTTAGGGTCAATTTTGATTAATAATAAATTAATTTTAATTTTATTTTATTTTATATTTCAATGGTTAGAAGGTATTTAGCCTTAAGGTTGTGATATACATATTAATCAAAATTCTCAATTTATTTTGTTTTTATTATTTTGATCCCCAATTGTTTTAATTTTATTCTAATTTATATTTTAATGATCAGAAGGTATTCAACATCTAACAAGTAGCACAAGTAGGATGTGACACAAATTCACTTTCTTAAACGGAGTTTAACAGGTTTGAATTCAGTCTTCCTTCTCCGATTTGGGATACAAGATGGATCCCTAGCAGAAAATGCCTAACTACTTCAGCTATGAAATAAGCCCTGTGTGTGTGTATGTGTGTGTGTCTGTGTGGGTGTGTGTCTGTCTGTCTGACTATCCGTCTGAATTTGCATGTTTTTGTGAGTGTCTGTGTTTCTGTGTGTGTGTGTGTGGTGTGTGTGTGTGTGTGTGTGTTACTGTCATTGAATATAGTAGGAAAAAATATCTCTTTGCCATATGGATTTTTATCTTCATATTTTTTCTTCTCAGTGATGTTTTCAGCCATTTGGAACGATGTAAGCAATGGCACAGAGCCGGGGAAGATAGTAGGGTGGGTAGTAAGAGGAGAGGATGACAAGGGAGATAACTCAACGACACCAAAACTATCTTTATTCTCTGCATGCACAGGAAGAAAACAATCCTCAAGCTTTGCCCTCTTTCGCTTTTTTAATGCCATGTAATCCAACTGCATTTTTTGTCGATGCTATAGGATTTTTTCTATATCTTACTATATGCTTCTACACTGTTTTGTAAAACTACTATAATCGATATGAAGTCAAGAAGACTTGGCGACTTATTTCTAATTCTCAGTAAACATATCTGAGATTGGATTTTTTTAAAAACTTTTTTTTATTGGAGTCTTTTGTTCACAGTTCTTGAAATTCTCTGCCAACTGGAAATGATAAATAAAAAAATGATGAAGAGAGAAGGACAAGAGACAAGCACTAGAAAACAGAGATGAAAAAAGAAAGAAAGAAAAAGAAAAAAATGATGAAGAGAGAAGGACAAGAGACAAGTACTAGAAAACAGAGATGAAAAAAAAAATGATGAAGAGAGAAGGACTAGAGACAAGTACTAGAAAACAGAGATGAAAAAAAAATTGATGAAGAGAAAAGGACAAGAGACAAGTACTAGAAAACAGAGATGAAAAAAAATGATGAAGAGAGAAGGACAAGAGACAAGTACTAGAAAACAGAGATGAAAAGAGAAATGATGAAAGAGAAGGACAAGAGACAAGTACTAGAAAACAGAGATGAAAAAAAATGATGAAGAGAGAAGGACAAGAGACAAGTACTAGAAAACAGAGATGAAAAAAAAATGATGAAGAGAGAAGGACAAGAGACAAGTACTAGAAAAACAGAGATGAAAAAAAAAATGATGAAGAGAAAGGACAAGAGACAAGTACTAGAAAACAGAGATGAAAAAAAATGATGAAGAGAGAAGGACAAGAGACAAGAGACTACTAGAAAACAGAGATGAAAAAAAAATGATGAAGAGAAAGGACAAGAGACAAGTACTAGAAAACAGAGATGAAAAGAAAATGATGAAGAGAGAAGGACAAGAGACAATACTAAAAACAGAGATGAAAAAAAATTGATGAAGAGAAAAGGACAAGAGACAAGTACTAGAAAACAGAGATGAAAAAGAAAAAGAAAAAGAAAAAGAAAAAACGATGAAGAGAGAAGGACAAGAGACCAAATGACCTCATTGATCTAGTACTTCTTATGGTGCATTAATTAGCAAGTTAAGCTTGCAGACCATTGTTAGTGAGTTTAAGATTATGTGCACTATACTTCTGGCCTTGTGCCAAACTAGGCTAAGATTAGTAAAGTGATTCTTGACTGTAACCTTGAGGAGAATCATTACTAGAAATTGTCTGGACAGTTGAATGCCTTCTTTGTATTCTTGATGTTAAAAATGTTTCAGCTGATTCATTCTCCAGCTCTTGTCATGCGTATATAATCCGAGAGAACAATGAGAATTCTCATCTTCCTTGTGAAAACAAACAAACAAACAAAAATAGAAAAGAAAATGGTCACTAATGTACCAAGCAGATAAATCCATTCCAGCAATAAAAGGTACATAACCCGTATAACAACATTATTAGCTTAAAGCAGACGATAAAGACAAGTGTGATACATTAAAAAAAAAAAAGAAAAGATAAACTTAAATATTAAATTCTTTTTATTTTTTAAATTGGAATGCATCACTAAATAGGCCTGAGCCTATTCTAGTAGTGACCAGGTTTGAATTCAGAGTTTTCCTTCTCCTGGACTGGTTGCCTAACCAAGGTTAAAGAGCCCAGTCTGTCCTACTATTTACCCATAGCTGGAGGGAAAATAGTTAGATTCATACCTTTCCCAAGAATATTAGCACTATGTGAACTGTGGCTTCGTCCAGGAATTGAACTCAAGTTGACGAGTCCACTTCCTGTTACTCTAACCATTACATCACCGCGCTTCCCTAAATTATTATCTTTCAACATAATCATGCCAAAATTAATTAGTCTCTTTGGAAGCTGAAAATGTTATTGAAGGCAGAATCTGAGCATTTCTTTGTCATCTCTGAATAACAAGTGTTAATTTAAAGCAGAAAAACAAAGCAACCAAAAATAAATATGGCAATTATTCTCTAAATTACAGTTGTAAAAAAATAATACAGCCACCACAAGGTGCGAACAGTGAAAAGTAGTAGTGACCTAGATTATCCAGGCAAGTAGTTAAGAATAATATGTTACCAATAACCTGTTCTATTTAAGACAAAAATCTTTGGAATAGTCAATTTATGATGTGTAGTATTGTGGGGATTAAAATAAAATTAAAAAAAAAACAAAAACAAAAAAAACTCCCATGTGCCTTCACTGGAAGAACTCTTCAAGTATGCGCAGGAAAAGGACTCACTTCTGACTCCCAAGATTATCTCTCAGTGATTCTTAGGCCTTAACTGCATCTAGACACTACTACTGGCCAGGGAGATATCTCCTTACCATGTGGTGGCTATGATCAGTGAATAAAGCCTAAACCATAAAACAACCTTCTGTCTTTGTCTCTTTCTTTTCGTTCTTTGAATTCCTTCCTTTTCAATGTGATGATGGGGTAAAAAGCAAACCCTAGGAAACATGCACCAAGAATAGTCACAACCACCTTTTAAACTGTAAAACGCAAAACCTCTTGCCATCCCATAGTTTATATCATTCTCTAAGTAGACACTTTAAAATCATTATTTAACAAGTATGACCTAACTGAAGAATACTACAGGAACAGAAATGGGTAATCTTGAACTTTAAGTGACTAAATTCCTCCATGAAATTGTACTTGTGCATTATTTGAAATGAATAATTGTTATAAAAAGACATTTTATATATTTTGGAATTTAAAACATGGATTAAAATGGATTGAAAAGCATTGTGTTTTCTTAGTGAAAATTACATTGAATCAAAGATGGCTGATTGTTTACAAGCTTCTCTCAGAAAAAGAACAAAGGACTTAACTCTTAAAGCAACATGATATATAAGTAAGAAAGAGGGAAAGAAAATGAGAAGAAAAGGAAAAAAATGTTTTGATTTGGTTACTTTGTTTAATAGCATATCAACCTTCATGGGTTACTTAATACCAAATTCATCCTTGTAGAAAAATGGTAGCAATACTATTTAACCCATAACTTGGTAAATAACGGGACCATACATTTCCCAAGGGTATTAGTCTGAAAGTGAATGTACTAGTGTGACTGAAGTTTGAACTCACTTACTATGATGTTGCAGTCTAGCACGTTAGCCACTTGGCTACAGAGACTCACACCGTGAGGAAAAAGTAGACAGAGTGAAAAGGATGAAGATAAAGGATGATATGCAAGTAAGGAAAAAGATAAGATGAATATGGTGTATATGTGTGTGTTGTGTGTGCGTGAGAGAGAGAGAGAGAGAAGAGAGAGAGAGAGAGAGAGAAAAATCCCAAAGAGAAAAAATAAGGATGAAGATAATTTTTTTTTGTTTCTTTGTTATATTTGAGAATTTATGCTGAAAAAAATCAATTTACAGTTTTTTATTAAACAAATGAAAACTGATTATATATATTTTAAAAACTTTGCATAGATTATTATAATTCTTTTTCTTTTTGTTCTCTCTCTCTCTCTCTCTCTCTCTCTCTCTCTCTTCTCTCTCTCTCTCTCTCTTGTCTGGACTTAAACTCACTATGAGTCATTGTGACATTTGCTGAAAGAGGAAGTGGTGTACATTTCTTTCCCTATCAGCTATTATTGAATATTGGTTCCAATACGAATCATTGTGAGTGAAGTCATTCTGATCTAGGCCAACAATAGCATTAACAACATCTGTAAGGAAGTATAATGCCAAAACTTGCAGAGAAGATTAAAAACACCAGTTTTTTTTCTTTCATTTTTATCATAAGTGGATCGTTTTTTTGTTCTCTTTTTTTTTGCACCATGGGTATCATAGATTTATAAGTTATACATAACAATGAAAAAATATAATAAAGTTTAAATTGTTATTTATCTGCCTGGAAACCAATATGCTGAGTGGAACTAGAAGGTTCCGGGTCGATACCAGCCCTAGCCAACTCGTGCAATGAGTAGTAAGTCAGCTTGGATCAGTGCTGTAAAATGGGGAGCTGATGTTGTTAGAACTTATTAGTTATACATAGTAACAAAAACATATAATTAAGTCTAAATTGTTATTTATCTGCCTTGGAACTAGAAGGTTCCGGTTCGATACCAGCCCTAGCCAACTCAGTGAATGAGTAACACAGCTGGATCAGTGCTGTAAAATGGGGAGTTGAATGTGTGAGAACTTATTAGCTATACATAGTAACAAAAATATATAATAAAGTTTAAATTGTTATATTATCTGCCTGAAAACCATATATACTGAGTTGGCAAGGCGGTATTGAACCTGGAACCTTGTGATTCCTAGGTGGATGCTCTACTGATTGAGTGCATGGACCACTGTTAACTATAAAAAGCTAATTAGAATATACTCTTTCCTAAATAGATTGTTTGGTTTTGGTTTTTGTTATGGCATATCAACCTCAGTGGGTCATTTAATGCCAATAAAGTTTTTAAATAAATCAATTCTTAATAGATAATACAATTTTTTTATAAATACATTTTCTATTTGACCCATAGATGGGACCCTAACAGGTACTACCACCTGGTCAGAGTGGACCAGGGAGCAATGGTGATGAAGGGTGCTCTACATTCCCAAACCTCCAAAACTGGAACCTCACCATCAGATAGAGTTTAGCGTCATTCCCAGGACATGTAAACCCTCAGTCACCGCCTTCTAGCACCATAGGATAAAAAGGTGTTGGGCTTGCCATAAGGGCAATAGGTTGGGAAAATCATATAGGTACTAGGGCTTGATGTGACCAGCGATTGATCGGAGGGACCTATCCGACCGCCCGGAGTAATCCAAGTCATGGACTGCTCAACCACCTGGGTTCTATCCTAAGCACACAGGTGCAACCCACGGCCAACAGGTGGCCCATTGGGAAGTCTTACCCTTCTGCAGAGTGCAGTCAGTGCATTCTATGCCCCAGACAACAGGGCGCCTAAATAGAAGTTGCAATATCATAATGGACCATTGTTAAGTATAAAATGTTAATTAGGATCCTTCATTCCTTCCTAAATGGAAGCATCAATATGATCATAGACTGTTGTAACAACAGAATTGCATTTAGTTCCATGGTTTACTAGTAATTAATAAATCTCTTTTCTCTTATGTTGGTTTACCTTTTATCATAACAATTAGCATTTGTAACAGTTTGGTGTAAAATTGTCAAATTGACCTGAACATTTTACCTCTTACCCTGGTAGATAGGTAACTTCAACTAGTAGTGATATTTTTTTCTTTTTCAAATGAAATTTACCAAGTTGACTACTTATTCTGCCCAACTCTTTCTGTTAGTCACAGGCAAAATTGTCAGCACTATACAAGCCATCTCCTTGGTCTGACATTTTCCCTTTGTAGTCATCTTCAATTATAGGAAGTTGAATTTTCCGCAACAGACAGTTTCACCAATCTTTATTTTGGCAACAAGGGATTCTGTTAATTCAGCTCTGATCTATATTTTCAAACTGCATCCTGTCATTTCTTTGGAGAAGAAATACGCATGAATTATTTTGAAAGGACGCAATTAGGTTTGATAAACTGCAGCTGCGGCACTCAATTGCAATGCCTCATGGATTTCCGACTTTATTAGAGACGGGAATTTGCCCAGCTGACTTGTGGGTGTTGCTGAATTGAAATGAAGAAATTTTAATAACATTGCGGACAGTTTGAGTTGAACCCAAATATTAAAAAGAGTTAAATTACAGTGACCTCGTCCACTCAAAGCAGTTGCATGTCTATGACACGAGTACTCAGGTAGACGAGCTGGACTGATTATATACCATGGTAAATATCGTTAACTGGTAAAGACAGAGTGTCTCATGGTATGTGAGTGCATCTTGGTGTGTGCGTCTTTATGCTTATTTTTTTATGAGAGTGTGGTCTTGGGTTGGCTTGGTTTCTTTTGTTAAATGGCATATCAAGCTTTGTGGTATTTAATGCAAAAGCCATCCTTGTAAAAGAACAGTAATGGTACTATTTAACCCATAGTTGGGAGGGTGAGGTCATACCTTTCCCAAGATTATAATCAAAAATAAAATAAATGTGTGTACTGGAGTTTGAAATTGCTTACTTGTTATATACCTACCTATGAACATTAATAAGTATGCCCAATCCTCATAAATACGGTAGTATTATGCTGACTGAGTAGTCTTATACCACTAGCATTGGTTTACCTTCTTCATGTCACTGGTGAATATTGTATTTTGTTAATGTTACTAGCTAAATATGTGCCTCTGGGTGTAAGTATTTAAGTTTTAACATTATGAAATTATATCAATTATAAACACTAACAAAATCAAGAAGGCATATAAAGATAATGCAAATTATTTTATAATTTTAATTGGTTTCAGTATAAAAATCATTCATAGGATTGATTTAATACATTGGAGAATAAAAGAATAATATTAGAGATCAATAACTCCAAGTGATTATTTATTAAACCAGTTTTGTTAAAAAAAATTATGCAAATTAAACACACCAATATTATGTAGACCGTCACATCTTAGTGATATATAAGACACATTGAGTGAGTCATAATGTAAAAACGTTAACACATTTCTTCAGTTCTGACAGGAGAGCGTAACATTACACACACACACACACATACATATATATATATATCATCCATTGTCATGGTAATAATAAGGAGCTATGTCATGAAGCTCCATCAAAGATAATATATATTACTTCGCAATGACCTACTTCTCCTTACACTCATCTACCCGACTATCAAATTTCCTCTGATACACATCAACACACTGGACCCACACTCCAAATATCAAATTCCTCTTCTAATCAACCGATACCTCATAAAAAATAAAAGTCCCTACACACCAACCCGCCCGACTTTCCCTCACCCTCACCATTCACCTTTTCACTATAAAAGCAGAATGTACAAGTACTTAGTTAATAAAGTTCTGAAGAAGCTTTATCTACAATGGAGGCAAAATATCAATTGAATTTATGCGTCTCTGTTGTTATATCCACACTTTCCTCTATTCTCAACTACATTTTGTCAGATTATTCAAATCCTTCATCCTTATATATGTATATATATATAGGCGGATTAGCTCAGTCGGATAGAGCGTTTGGCTAGAAACCTCAAGGTCCTAGTTCGATACCGGCCCTCTCAACTCAGCGTATGAGTAGCACAGGAATGTGCGGTAAAGTAAGGAGCTGATGTTAGGTGTAGTGCTCCACCTCAGACGCAAAAACAATCTCCTTGTTCTAGCGTAGTGAAAAGGGATAGACTCCATCGCTGATAGGCTGATACTGACTTTAGGCCACCCCGACAACTTTACTTTTACTTTTATATATATATATATATTTTTGTTGATGGAGCTTCATGACATTGCTCTTTAAAATTACCCTGACAATGATGATATATAATATATATATATATTATATATAAACAAAAAAAACATGTGAATGTAGGTATAACATTCATTCATTTATAATAAATACATTCTCTGAATATTGTCTTTATCAGATTTTTATACTCGTTATATATTTTAAAACCTACATCAATCAGGTCTGTATGGATACTGGATGCCAAGTGGAAGACCTGTCAGGGGTGATGACATTTACAAACAGGGGTGAGAGAGAGAGAGAGAGTCCTAGAAACCATGCAGTCAGCATGACCTGATAATGATTATGATGATTGATTAACACAATAATCACAACCTTAATGTTTTCTTGTATTATGAATATACATCTTCAACCAAATTCTAGCATACACATAAATGGTTTTGTCAAATTGTTTTTATGAAAATAAATAAAGAGCTGACCTTCATTTCAGATGCAGGTGTCAGTCTAGACCAAAAGAAGACACCCTAGCAATGATGGAGGGGGGTCATAGATCAATACTGGTTTATGTGTGGTGGTTTATTGAAACCCAGTCACCAGAATTCAAATGCTTTTATATCAAAAGAGGGTAAGGGCTGTGGATCTAGTATCACTTTCACACAGCACACCTGCACTGCTGATAATTGTTCCAATTTTTTTTTTACGTTAACTCAGAGAAAAAGATTCAGTTCAAAAGGAGAGGGGTGCTCTCTAAATAAATCTAATTATACACAAACTGCCCCCCTGACACCCACCTACACACCTGATAAAATACACATACACACACATAATAGGTTGTATATGTCTGTTATAACACTACAATAACTATAAGAAAAAAATTATAATCTAAATTTTAGTGTATTGGTTGGTGGTTGGTTGGTTGATTGTGAGTGAGATTTTATGGCATGTCAACCCTTGCTGGGTCACTTTATGCTGAAGATCTTTGTGTTATTCATTCTTAATGGTACTGAAATTTTTTTCTTAAACTCAATTTTTTAAAACACATTTTTCTAAAACTCATTCTGTGTATCTAACCATAAATGAGACCCTAACAGGTACTTCCACTCCGGGTCAGAGTGACCTGCAGTAATGATGATGAAGGCGTACTCCACATTACCCAGAGCTCCAGAACTGGAACTTCACCATCAGATAGTTTAATGTCATATCAGGACCCTCAATAGTGCTTCTAGCACATATATGATAAAAATAAGGGTTGCTATAAGGTCAATATGGTATGGACAATTATATAGGTTCTAGGGCTTGACATGGCCTGCCGATTGATTGAAGGGGGTCTTTCCAGCCTCCGTCTAGCCTATTAGTGTAATGTTCTCATAATAGGAAATGTACAAGTAGGAGTGAGACAAGGTCAATTATTATGTAGAGTTTAACAAGTTTGAATTCAGAGTTTTTCTCATCCTAGACTGTATGCCTCTTAACAAATTTTACCCATAACTGAGGGGGAATAGTCAGATGCATACTTTTCCCAAGGTTATTGGAAATGCAAACAGTTTTGGCAGTTCAAATATTGAATTTCACTTAGCACTTTGGAAAATACATTTGTGATCCTGGAGGAAACCAGTCTCAGGAGAAGGAAAATTTGTGTGTAACGATTATCATTGTAGGAAATGGACATGGTGAACTGAGTTGGATGAGGCTGTTTGCATTTCACATAGTGCATAGGGCTGGTTTAGCTCAGTTGGTAGAGTGTTCGGCTGGGAACACCAAGGTTCCTGGTTCAGTACCTGCCCTCACCAACTCAGTGTATGAATAGCACTGGATCTGTGCGGTAAAGTGAGGAGGTGTGGTGCTTCACCTTAGACGCTTGGTCTAGCCCTAATGAAAAGGGGAGACTCCCTTGCTGTTTGGCTGATACCAACGTTAGGCCACCCTGACGACTTTACTTTTACTTTTACTTACCTTCAGCTATGAGTGAATTGACGGGTAGACTGGGCATACCTTAGTATGGCAACTAGTCAAGGAGAAGGAAAACTCTGAATTCAAAAGAGAAATGGGCTCCACTTGACTATTCTTGCTTATGGCACACAAAATGAGTAGCACCCTCACAAACCAGTTTATAGAATAAGTTTTTTAAAATTCTGGGTTCTTATTCTTTTTCCTCACTAATTGGCCTTATGCCATACTATGCTGTCCAAAAGAGGGAAAACTATTTCAACCAGCTGTAAGTCAACAGAGTGGCCTAATGTCGTATCAGCCAGACAGCGAGGGAGTCTATCCCCTTTCACTAGCGCTAGACCAAGGAGATCATTTTTGCATCTGAGGCGGAGCGCCACACCTGCGATCAGGTCCTCACTTTACCGCACAGATCCCTGTGCTACTCATACGCTGAGTTGGCGGAGCTGGTATCGAACCAGAACCTTACGATTCCTACGCAAGTACTCTACCGACTGAGCTAGCTTAAATATTGACTTGCATTGCATCCTACCGTGGCGGAAGGGTTGGGTAAATATAATGCATGCTGCTGATTGCAATATACAATGCAGAGAGAATTTTATCTGCCGATGCTCCATTGAACATCCTCCCTACCCCCACCAAAATAAAAAAAATCAGTTCTTTACCAAAGAACCGAACTCTAAAGCATAAATTGATGCTCTTTGTTTTCCGAACCCCACCCCCATTAAAAAAAAAAAAAAGATACAATTCCAAGATTTTTTTTGGGGGGGTTGTTTTTTTTTGTTTTTTTTTAGAAATTATTCAGACTTGGCTGAAGTTGCAATGTCCAAAGTTTCTTTCTCTTTTTTTTTTTTTTTTTTTTTGTAGGGGGGGGGTGCATTGAGTTTAAAAAGGGATTTATGTAAAGAGAGACACTTGAAAAATATAAATAAAATCAATAGAATATTTCTTTAAAAGCACAAATTGATGGTTGCCATAATTCCTTAAAAAAAAACAAAAAAAAAATATTGTACAAGCTATCAGCATTGATAAGACTTTTTTTTTTGAAATGTGAGTTTTATAATGAGGATTGACATTCAATACAAGAAAAGAGAAAAAAAAAAAAACAACAAAAAACACACACCAAAAAACCTCCGAACAAAACAAATTCTCCACACTTTATAAACATCTCTCGCATGCAGAGACAGAAGATCTTTGATGAATGAGAAGCACACAATAAAATTTCTAACATCTCTAGACTCGATTTGACGATGCCCGGTGTATATCAGGTTAGAAACTTATTCTCAAATGAGTCACATGATGCTACAGCTTGCACCAGAGATTCATTCATCGGCTGTACCTTCCCACCAAATTTAACGGGAGATCAAGGCATTTTTATAGGCTCTGTTTTCTAAAAAAAACTGTCATTTAAAAATAAATACCCATCCCAAAAATAATAACAAAAATACAAAAATAATTACTCAAAATTAATAATAGCGAAAGATTATATTGGCCAGAATCAATCTGTTCATTTATTAAAATTCTCATGGGTATATATATATAATATATATATGTGTATAATTCTCATTATATACATATATATATATATGTATATATATATATATTTTCTATGTGTTTGTTATATTTTTAAAATATTTTCTTCTCATATACATATATATATATATATGTATATGTATGTATAATTCAGATTATATAAATATATATATATATATATATGTATATGTATGTATAATTCTCATTATATATAGTAAAGTAAAGTCAACGGGGTGGCCTAATGTCGGTATCAGCTGGACAGCGAGGGAGTCTATCCCCTTTTCACTAGCGCTAGACCAAGAAGATTGTTTTGGCATCTGAGGTGGAGCGCCACACCTACCATTAGCTTCTTACTTTACCGTACAGATCCCTGTGCTACTCATATGCTGAGTTGGTGAGGGCGGGTATCGAACTAGGAACCTTGTGGTTTCTAGCCGAACGCTCTACCGACTGAGCTAACATATGTATATGTATGTATAATTCTCATTATATATATATATATATATATATATATATATATATATATATATATATATATATATATATATATATATATATATATATATATATATATATATATATATATATATATATATATTCTTCAAATGCTGCTCCCACGTTTTCACTGTAGTAGCATTAGTTATTGTTAATCCATAAGGGCTCAATATACTTCATAAGATATAGATCCTTTACAGTTGTAGAAAAAGATTTTCTCTCTACCACAGTTTCGATATTCAAGGTACACATTCTTCTATATAGTGTATGGTTATCACTATCTCACTTGGTGAGGTACTGGTTAGCCAAAACTTATTTATTCTTATATATATATATATATATATATATATATATATATATTGGGTGATGAGTATCATTCCATGTAGGATTCAAATGTGATGTTACAAGTTAATGGCAGTGAGTGCTCGATGTGTTTATTACTTTTAATTTGCTGTGACTTGTATAGTCAGTCTACTTTGCGATAAAAAAAATGGGACACACTAACTTGTGGTTTTCTCACCCCAGAAGATTTGGACCTGGTTCCCGACAATGCCGTGTCTGTGCCAATATTCATGGTGTAATCAGAAAATACAGTCTCTTCATGTGCAGAAGATGTTTTAGAGACTTACTCCAATGACATTGGATTCAAGAAGTTGGATTAAAATGTTGGATTCCTTGAAGATTCCAGAGATGCTGAAACATCTTTCATCTCATTTATTCCATTTCATAATGGAAATTCAATAAATTAATGTCTAGGGCCAGGTTAGCTCAGTCGGTAGAGCGTTCGGCTAGAAACCACAAGGTTCTTGGTTCGATGTTGGCCCTCGCCAACTCAGCGTATGAGTAGCACAGGGATCTGTGCGGTAAAGTGAGGAGCTGATGGTAGGTGTGGTGCTCCACCTCAGATGCTAAAATAATCTCCTTGGTCTAGCGCAAGTGAAAAGGGGATAGACTCCCTCGCTGTCTGGCTGATACCGATATTAGGCCGCCCCGACGACTTTACTTTTTTTTTACCAGTATATGAACAGACATAGCAATATAGTGAATGAATGAACAGAAAACTTTTAAATTTGCTTCATGTAAGAATTTTTTCCAGGGTCTAAATATCTAATTTAGTTTGGAGGGTGTTTTGGCTTGGGAGGGTAGGTGGGGATAGGTGATGAGGATCATTCCACGTGGGGTTCAAGTGTTATAATACAGGTCATCCGTAGTGAAAGCTCGATATGTTTTGTTCTAGATGAGTGAATGGACAGAGCAATATAGTGAATAAATAAATGAAAAAACTTTTATTTCAAGTTTTTGATCAATTTAATTTTCAACTTTCATTGCAATGACCAGTTGAAAAGCCCCAGAATGGAGACATTCCAACCACTAAATAGTAAATAACCTAACCGACCCCCTATCCATATTCCTCTCACTCACTTCCCCCTATCACCTACCCCCTCCCCAAGTCAAAATACACCCACTAAAATAAGCATAGTTATATATTCTTGAAAATTCTAAATAAATCAGTAACAACCATGTTTTTGCACTTTGTCTGAAACAAATTTGCAGTTGAAATGAATTATTTTTTTTTTCCTTCATTTATTCACTATATATATTCCAATTATATATAAATTTATTTTAGATACTGAAGTTGACATTAAAACATTTTTGTAATCTTTCATCAGGATATTAGGATGAATGAAGAGTTCTCTAAACAGTGATGGAAATCCTTTCAAAATGAGATGGGAGATGAGAATATATAAGAGAAAAATATGGGCACCTCATGTGGTGTAATGGTTAAAGCTAGATTCGTAGACCATTGTTAGTGAGTTCGATTCTCACTGGGTGCCCCACACATCTGGCCTTGTGCCACATCTGAGCTAAGCTTAGTAAATAACTATAAGAGAAAATATTCTTTTTTCCATTATTCATTTATCTATATCAATGTGTGTGTATATGTGTGTATGTGTGTGTGTGTGTCTGTGTGAGTGTTTAAATATAGAAATATGAAAAAACAAATATGTAGAGGGTGTATGTATTCATGAATGATTACCTTTTTGTTGTTTTTCATATTCATTTCCTTTTTCTTCAATATATATATGTATATATAGATATACACACACACATATACATATATGTGTGTTATCATCATCATCATCATCATGTCATGCTGAGAACATAACTCTCTTGCCAACCATCTGAGTAGGTTTTTGCTGATTGGCCTATATGTATGTATACATATGTATATACAAATGTATATTTATATATATTTAGATATATATGTGTGTGTGCGAGTGAGCATATATAAGTGTATGCATATACGTATGTATATATATATATATATATGTGAGCATATATAAGTGTATATATATACATATATATATCTGAGCATACATAAGTGTATATATATGTATACATCTATATATATAAAAGAATGTTTCTGGTATGTACGTGTCGACATAACTCTGAAAAAAGATGTCATTCTGATTTGAAATCTCACAGACACATTAATGTGTTTCTAACTAAGAAACACACTGAATTTAGTTTTTGATTTTTACTAATTAAGTGATATAATTAAATGATTAAACAAAAATCAACCAATTTCTAGAAATCTTCACGGTAAGAAAAAATAAAGTAAGGAAAATTGGGTCAAAAATGAAATGAATTAAACTAATACATTTCATTTTAACTCAACAGTTATTCACCCAGTCTGTTCGTCTCTCTCTCTCTCTCTCTCTCTCTCTCTCTCTCTCTCTCTCTCTCTCTCTCTCTCTCTCCTGTGCTTGTCTCTCAAATGAAATTATGTTCTAAAACAAGTTTAGGATTACATTTAAAAAAATAGTATTTTAAATGTAAACAAAAAAAGCATTTCCTAAAAAAACAAACATTGTAATATATGAATTCTCTGTGATTTCTTTAATTTGATAAAATATTTTCCTCTTATTCTCTCTTACTCCTGTTTTCTCCCTTTCTCACCGGTGTTTCTAAAGAAATTGGTACGGTCATGGGCCAGGTACTTTTGCTAGTATATATATATATATATATATATATATATATATATATATATAAAGAGAGTTTCATAATTTGCTTGAAGCATTGTGTATGTATTGGTTAGGAGGTTGATTTAGAAGGCTATCACAATGCAGTTTGGAATAAATAAAAAATAATAATACGGTAACAATGGTGTTGTGTGTTGACCTGTATTTTTTATTATTTCTTGAATTTTCGAGGTAATACCTCTTTATCAAAAGAATTGAACTGAAGCAGTACAGCTATGGCATTTCTTCCTAAATGAATATATATATATATATATGTGTGAATATATATATATATATATATGTGTGAGCATATATAAGTGTAAGCATATATAAGTGTATACATATGTACATATGCACACACACATATATATATATATATATATATATATATATACATATACATACAGACATATATATATGTGTCTGTGTTTGACTGTAACCCAGCACAAACTGCTTACCATAGTGAGATTTTCATTAGAGCAACAGACTTAAAGAACAAAATATTGTGCTCTCCAATTTTTAAATAAATGATAATTTTCGGGGTCAGCCTTCATTTTCCTCACAATAACAAAAAAATTTTCATCAAAATAATCAAGAAAATTTATAAAAAATTAATAATAGCCAAAGAATATACTGGCCAAAATCTATTATCTATTCATTATATATATATATATATATATATATATATATATATATATATATAAAGCGTTTGGCTGGGTCTCAAGTAGACAATGAAAATTAACCTTGTTTTACCCCTTTAAAACCAATTTGTACGATTCTTGTTGAATTGTACTATTCTTGGAGACACAGCCAAAAGCACTTGAAACCCTGAATCATTCACATTATTTCTATATTCATCCCATTGTTTGTACACAAGAAAATCTTTTAAGGAATTCTTTGTCTGGAGAATTCCTCATGGCATAGAGGCTAAAGTGCTGGGCTGCAACATTGTAGTGAGTTCTAAACTCCAGTCATATGATTACATTCACGTTTGGACTAATAAATGGCATATCAACCTTCATGGGTTATTTAATGCTAAAGCCATTCTTATAGGAGACCATTAATGGTACTAATTAAAGGATATTTAATTAGTACCATTAATGGTCTCCTATAAGAATGGCTTTAGCATTACATAACCCATGAAGGTTGATATGCCATTGAAAACCTTCTTTGACCATATGCACACACATTCACACACAATCACAATCCTCATTTATGAAACGGTTATGTTTTTAAGGGCTGCTACAGCATAAATTTGCTTGATAAACTGCCAGTAGCAGCTGTACAGCCACCTGCCCCCTATCTCACAAAGTGAGACGGACAAGACATGCTGGACACTGCTGGAGAAGCAGGGATGAACTAATAAGCGACGTTCTCCTGTGGAAGCCAACACATGGACATGCTAATGTGGGCTGCCCAGCAAGGACCTACATTGACCAGCTCTATGAGGGTACTGGATGCTGTACAGAGGACCTCATGGGGACAATGAATGATAGAGATGGTTGACGAGAGATTGTCATGGATATCTGTGGTAATTGTGCAACATGATGTTGATAATGATGATGATGATGAGACATCCAAAATACAGGACTGGGAGCTGCAACATCTGACAAGCAACTGAGGAAGCTCAGGATCCTTGCAAAGGAAAGGACAGGGCATTACAAATGAAGAAAGACAGATTGCTACTGTCAGCTAGAGCAGAAAAATACACTGACTGCACCTCTGCAGAAGAATAAAATCCCCTCAATTGGGCGACCTATTGGCCATGGGTGATTACCCATAATGCTTAAGGATGGAATCTCGGTGGCTGAGAAGTCCATGACATGCAACACTCCACTTTGGCCCTTACTATATGGGCTGTAGGAGAGGTCCTCTCCAATCAAACTCATTTTAATCATTTTAACCCATGGATGGTACCCTAACAGGTACTACCACTCCGGGTAAGAGTGAACATGGGAGTAATGGCAATGAAGGTGTACTCCACACTCCCAGAGCTTCAGAACTGGATCTTCACCCTTAGATGCAGCTTAGTGTCATACCCAGAACACAAAGATCCTCAGCCACTGCCTTCTAGAACATATATGATAAAAAGATTGTGGGTTTGCTATAAAGGAAATAGGGTTAGGACAATCATATAGGAAGCAATGGAGGTTATGTTAATGATTAAATGTTTAATTTATAATACAATCAGGAAACTGGTGACTGGGGTATGAGGAGACAAGCATTTATATGTACAGAGAGTGAATGGAAGATAAGAGTCAGTTCCAACTAGAATGAAGACGCTACCCCACATGTGCGTTTGTTAATGATTTCCCCCGATTTTCATGGCCTCAGAAATTGAATGGAGAGAATAAAGCAACAGAGGACCGTTAGTTGTTTTTGTGTTTCTGCCACCCCCAATCAGATAATTAGTCATCACTGACATAGCAGTCGTCAGTGACTACACTATAGATAAATGAGAAAAAAATAATTTGTAAAAACAATAACTTGTCACTGTTCTATTTTTGTACATATTGACAATCTAAATCCCCCTCTTTCGTCCTTCTCCCCACCTTTTCTTTCTCCACTCTGCTCCCCAAATTCTCTTGCATTTGGTTTACCAATAGCAACCAAGATCGAATGTGTATTTATAACTGCATGTGTGACACACACGAACAATAGGTAGGTAGTTATAAACGAGTGTATTAAGATACAGAAAATATGACACTAGAAAAAATAGAAAAGAAGATCTTCATTGAAGTGTCAGAGATATATCATTGGCAGGTGCATCAGGAGTTGGATACGAGTTGGAGCAGGTGTTGTTGGGTAGCAAATCAATCAATCGATCAATATACTAAGTTCTGACTAATACCAAGAGATCAAAGAATGTTGTAAGTCAGGCAAAGAATATGTACGTCTGTCATTGTACACTTTCCTCGGTATCTTTTTGAGAAACATGCACTGTCTAAGCCAGGTTCCACCACAATAAAAAAAAGAAATAACAGACCAAAAATAAATATAAACATAAATATGGCCTTGTGAAATTCTATATAATGGTCATTTCGAGGTGCGTTGTAGGAAATGGACTAGTCGACCCGAGTTTATATCCTGGATGAAGCTGTTTGCATTTCACATAATGCTAAAACCTTTAGGAAAGGTATGAATCCAACTACTCTCCCTCCAGCTATGGGCAAATAGTAGGGCGGATTGGGCTTTTTAACCATGACTAGGTAACCAGTCTAGGAGAAGGAAAACCCTGAATTCAAACCTGTTAAGCTCCACTTAAGAAATTAAACTTGTGTCACATCCTGCTTGTGGAAAGGGGTTGGTAAATATATATATATAATGGCCATTAGATGATCCCCAAACCTGCTCTGTTCCTGTTGGAAATGTGGTCCATCATGATACTGATGCTCCTATTTCAGAAGGAGTGAAGTATTCTAATTAGTTTTTCATGATTATCTATTTTATATTGAGGATTTTGAGGTGTAACAGTTATTGTTGTAGGAAATGGACTTGATGATCGGAGTTCAAATCCTTGATGGGGCTGTTTGTATTTCACATAGTTCTAATATCTAATATTGCCAAAGACATTTTGTTTCATTCATTATTTTTTGATATTCAATTTCTTTTAACTCAATTTTTTAAGCACATCTTTTAAAATGCATTTTGACCTATTTAACCTATAGATGGGACCGTAACTGTACTTTAATGGAGACATTTAAAAATTGGCTGAAATTATAACTATTCATGTAAACACAAATGATCTTCAATGTAGACATTTAAAAATCGGCTGAAGTTAGACACTAATTTAACTTCAATGGAGACATTTGAAATAGACTGAAATTATAACTATTTATGCAGACTCAAAATTTATTTTTGATGGAGACATATAAAAATAGGCTGAAATTATAACTATTTATGTAAACACAAAAATTGTCTTCAATGTAGACATGCATTGGATGCTATGAACTCAGATAAAATGGAGTTCATGTGTTTTAAACAAGATGGAGACATCTCCACACTGGATGGTAAGCGTCTGAAATTAGTAGACCAGTTCACATACCTAAGTAATACTTTTGAAGGATACCAACATTTCAATCATTGTTAATGGTAATACAGCTTCAGTCTCCATACCTTTTGAACACCTCATATCCCACAATGAGAAAAATGAATATACATTCAAATAGGTGAGGTAGGGGAAATTTTCTGAATTGAAACATTGAGAGAGAGAGAGAGAGAGAGAGAGAGAGAGAGAGAGAGAGAGAGAGAGAGAGAGAGAGAGAGAGATGCAGGCAATCTATGGCTATGAATATCAATATTAAGTATTAGAGGACAAGTGTAGAACAGAAATTCTCTTTCAGCCACACTTCACTCCGCTTTCCTTGCCATTGTGAGCACTCTGACTTCATGTCTAGGAATTTTATTATTTTTTGTTTTTTTATTCTGTTTAATAAATTTTCCTATTTTTCCATTTGTATTTGGAAAGTGTTACTGCCTTACATACATGATAGGCAAACCCTAGTATCTGGCCTGGGCTCTGTTTTGGTTCTACTTTGTGTTGGGGCCAGTTTTTAGGAATGATAATCAAGACAAATTCAAGGAACTCTCACAAGAGTTAGCAGACTGTATTATCTGAAGACGTTCAGTTCACAAGAATTTAATGCCATTAAATGACGTTAAACTCTATCTGATGGTGAGGTTCCAGTTCTGGAGGTTTGGGGAATGTGGAGAACCCCTTTATCACCATTGCTCCCTGGTCCACTCTGACCCGGTGCGGTAGTACCTATTAGGTTCCCATCTATGGGTTAAATAGAAAACATGAGTTGATAAACAAAATTGAGTATCCATTAAGAATGGAATTATTTCAAAACTTTATCAACATTAAATGACCCACTGAGGTTGATATGCCGTAAAACAAAACAAACCAAACATTATTTTAGCAATCAAATAACCCCCTTTCATTTTATTCAGAGATTTTTTGCTGGAAATTATTTTGATAAATGATTTTTTAATGATCTTATAATTCTCTTTCATTTTATTTAATGATTTTTAAAAAATAATCTGTGAATGTTTCTGAAAATTATTTGATAAGATTTTTAATAATAATAATAATAATAATAATAATAATAATAATGTTGGTGTTCCCTTCTGGTTACATTTAATAATGTTTGCTTTATAACATCTGTCAGGGGATTTCAAAGAAGACTTCAAGGCAAAGAACAAAACAAAACAAGACAAGAAAAAAAGAATCCTTGAAAGCATTTCCAATATGAAAATAATGCTAAGATAAAAGTCCAATGCATCATCTGGTCTTGTTGGGCAATTCAAGAAGAAACTCCATGAGAAAAGTTAATTTCACTGGTGTGGATATTGGTTGGTCAATCTCTTGAGGAGGTCAGGTGGCTATGTTGAGATTTTGCTCTTTGTTGAGTCTCAGAGGATCAATCTATGATATGTATATTGTGATGTTGATTCAAAAAGGATCTTGAAGGCTGATTTTCTTTGGGGAAAAAGATGCTGCTTCGCCTCAGAGAATATGAAAATAATAATAATCTTCTGGTATATGAACATTTTGAAATTAAGAGTTTTCCTTCTAGGAAATAGGAAATAATTAATGAACATTAAAATGTCATTTTAGAGAATGGTATAGACCACATTGGCCAATTAGAAATGGTATAGACCAATCTACCCAACAGGAAATGGTATAGACCATACTACCCAACAGGAAATGGTATAGGCCATACTACCCAACAGGAAATGGTATAGTATAGACCATACTACCCAACAGGAAATGGTATAGACCACACAAATCAATTAGAAATGTTGTAGGCCACACTACTCAACAATAAATGGTATAGACCATACAACCCATTAAAAATGGTATAGTCCATACTAACCAATTCAAAATGATGTAGACCACATTACCCATTAGGGGTGTCCCATCATGGTGTAATGGTTAGCAAGCTAGTCTTGCCTGATTCATTACTACTGAACTATGAATTTGATGCTTGCTGAATGCTCCATACTGATGACCTTGTGTCACATCCTGTGGCGAATGGATTGGATAAATAGAGACCATACTACTCATTAGAAAAGGCTATAAATTGCACTACCTACTATAAATGGACTATTTCAAAGATTTATTTCTTAAATCGACAATTTTTGGTAACAGATTACTCTAAATATGTACCTGCTTTGCAGGGCAGGTAAGTGAGGTAAAATAAATCACATGGTTCCAGGGACCTTCCCACCTTAACAGCACCTCCCTACTTGCCTAAAAGCAGTAGGGGTTGGTTTTATTGCCTAGTACCTGAATCACCCTATGAAAGTGAATGCCAATGGGACCACATATTTTTTGCACTGGCCATGCATGATCTTCGGTTTGTGTGAGGCACCTCCAGATTAAAAAGAATATGATTGATCATTTCCTGGTCAGCGTTTTAGGGTGGCTAAATTTTGACAGTTGAAATTTGTTGGATCAGCTATACACATCAACACGAATCCAAATTTTGTATAAGGCTGGTTGCATTTCACATTGCACTGATACCCTTGGAAAAGGTATGCATCCAACTATTCTACCTCCAGCTATGAGTAAATAGTAGGGCAGACTGGTCTCTTTATGTTTGGTATGGTAACTGGTCTATGAGAAGGAAAACACTGAATTTAAACCTGATAAACTAATTAAAAATTGACATTGTACCCTGCTCATGGGGTTGGTAAATACACACATGCATTTATAATTGCCTTCAAGCAAAAATATAAATAATAATTTATTCAACATTGCTTCTAAAAACAAACATCCAAAAATCTTATTCACTTCGCCGAAGAGCTAACGGCTGGGTTTGTTTACTAAATAAACGTCTACTTGCCTACTATGGCAGGGGCGTGTAATAGTTTCCTTGACAAGGTTAATTTCGCAGGGATTGTTCGCTATGTACCGGCGGCCGAACGGATATGGTCTCTGACTATGCCTGTGAAGTCCCGGTTTTGATTCCTGTCGGAGGGAGTCGTTAGTATACATCGCTGAAGAGACTTAATAAAGTCGAAACAGTCTGTACGGTGTTCTGCATAGCGAGCCATCCTTTGCGGGATTTACTTGTCAAGTTTATTTTCTATAATTATCGAATTTTATACGATACATGCATTTATAATTGCCTTCAAGCAAAAATATAAATAATAATATATATATATATATATATATATTTACCAACCTCTCCTCATGAGCAGGATGTAACATAATGTTAATTTTAAAGTAGAGTTTACCAGGTTTAAATTGAGAGTATTCTTTCTCCTTAATTGGTTGCCTAACCAAGGTTAAAGAGCTAAGTCTACCCCACTATTTACCCATAATTGGAAGGAGAATAGTTGGATGCATACCTTTCCCAAAAGTATTAGTGCTATGAGAAATGTAAAAACTTTGTCCCAGATTTGGACTCATCTTGCCAGGTCCATTTCCTAAGATGATAAACATTACACTCTGTACTCCATATATGTCTGTGTATATATATATATATATATATATATATATATAGATAGATAGATAGATGTATGTATATAATGAGATGAGTTCAAATCCTGGACGAGACTATTTGCATTTCACATAGTGCTAATACCCTTAGGAAAGGTATGTATCCAACTATTCCCCCACCAGCTATGTGTAAATAGTAGTGTAGACTGAGCTCTTCAACCTTGGTTAGGTCACCAGTCTAGAAGGAAAACAATTCAAACCTGTTAAATTCTGCTTAATAAATTGACCTTGTATCGTAACCTGCTCGTGTGGATGGGTTAGTAAATATTTATAATTGGCATAAGAATCTGTATCATGTTGTGAAGAACTTAACCAATCCCTGCTTGCATGGATTCAATCATTTTCCAATATTATTTTTTCTTTATGCGATTTCACATGAAAAATATCTGCCATAATTTGTGATTAGTCCCATAACAGTAGAGGGGGAAAATGGTCTTTATCACAGCTATTGTGCTTTATTAGTAATAATAAAAAGATTCTATTGGTTGATTTAAATTGAAAACTGGGTCTTTTATTCTTATTATGTCAATCTGTTCAGAATTTAAAGAGATTTAGAAGACCATTAAATATTCTTATGAGAACCAGATTAAATTTAATGTCGAAATAGGCCAAAAGTTCTTCATGATTGTTTGATTTCTTTTTTTTTTTTAACTGATTTGATTTATATTTTTCTTTTGCTATTCAATCTTTTCCATCTTTTCTCTTATTTTGGTCGTTCATTTATTTCCTTTTTATTCAGTTTATTTTTTTAGATACTTTCTCATAAAAAAAATATCATTCTTTTTTAGGCAAGATTTTACCAGTCTTATAAGCTTCTTTCTTTCTTTAGGTTTAATTTGAATTTATTTAAAAATTCACTGTTTTTATCTTTATCAATGCCTTAATTTCTTTGTGCGTAATTAATTTAATTTTTTAAATCAATTCTTTTAATTAACTCTTTTAATTAAATTTTTCAATTAATTTTTTTAATCAAATTTTTTTTTTCATATTTCAAATTAATCTTTTCAAATTAGATTTTTAAATTAATTTTTTAATTGATTTTTTAATTGATTTTCAAGTAATTTTAAAAATTGATTTTTTATTAATTTTTTAATTCAATTTCAGTTTTAATTTTTTTTATTCAATTTTTGTATCCATTTTTGAAATTATTTTTGAAAATAATTTTTTAGATTAATTTTTTCAAATTGATTTTAAATTATTTTTTTCTATTAAGATTTTTCAAAATGTTGTCCTCATCATGATTGTTATATACACAACATTTCAGCTGATGTGACCTGGCCTTCTTCAGGTGTTTTCATGTCACTGGTTGGCACATCAGACAAAAAATGTGTATATAACAATAAAGTTGAAGATAACAGTCTGAAAAATCTGAATAATACAAATTTATTTAGCAGTTTAGCATGTTGTCAAATTCTGTTTCCTTCAATCATAACCATTACACCACGCACTTCCACAAATTTATTTGTATTTGATAGAACCATGTGCAAAAGAAAGTCTCTTAAGAAACAAATTTAAATATTTATTCACCTTTGAAAATGTATACCTCTAATATCAGAATTCAATTTGCAATGTGCCCTGATGCTGAGGGTCCAGTTTGGAGATCTGGGAGTGTGGAGCATTCTTTCATTGCCATTACTCCCAGGTCCACTTTGACAAAAGTGGTAGTACCTGTTAGGATCCCATTGATTGGTTCAATATATCTGTTTAAAAATTATTTATATTGATAGGCCATGTACAAAAAATTCTTAAGAAACAACTAAACAAAAAATATAAATATAAATGTTATTCATTAGCCATAAAATAACCCTAAAATAAAATCTAAAATCAATTTGCAATGTGACCTAAAATAACCCTTGATGAGTTGGCATGCAATTAAAATCAATTAATCAATTATTCAATCAACACTATAGTGAGACTCGATGAATTTATATCTATTGTAATGAACACTTGAAATTTGTAAGTAGACATTTACCTTTTGAAAATCTATAGTTCTGATCGGCAAAATTCAATTTGCATTAATCTCTTTCCACAATAAAATGATCTGATACTTCCTGACAAAAAATAGAGTGAATTTGGATAAAGATTTTAGTTAGAGAGAAAGAAGTTCAGCTCCTGCTGATTTGGTGAAAGTAGGCCAATACAAATGTATAGCATTTTTCTTAAATGTACTTTGCTCAAATATCTTTTTAAAATTCTGTTTTGGTTGAATTAATTTACTTATCATTATACTTCTTGAAAGCTAACAGAGAAGAAATTTGAAAAAAAACCCCACAGATCTTATTAATTAATGTTGTATTTATTGGCTTATATTGCAATATTTCAATTTGTGTAAGATCATCATCAGAGCCAATCTGTTATGTAACAAAGAAAATAGTTTTTTATTACATAACAGATCGGCTCTGATGATTATCTTATACAGACTGAAATATTGCAATATTAGCCAATAAATATAACATTAATTAATAACATCTGTGTGTTTTTAAAAAAAATATTTCTCTGATATACTTTTGGATTCAATTTTTTATTTTTTATTGCCTTCTTGCTAGATAACATAATATTTCAATAATGGGTATAGCAAATATTAAAATTCAATGGAATAAACCCTTTTTTTTTTCAAATTTGATATCTTTAAAAAAAATGAGTACGCTTTGAGGACAATAAGTATAAACATTTAATTGTAAAACAATTAAAAAGATTCAGTTAACATGCACACTGCTGTATAAGTAGAATAGAGTGATCTGCCCCTGTGTTTAGTCTGAACAGAGACAGAGTGATCTGCCCTTGGCAGAGAAAGTTTGCTCGTACTTTATAACTGCTACTAGAGCGGCCATGTTTACACTGTAAAGGCAGCAAGCAAAATGGCCTGATCAGGCTCAAACATTTATCACGTGATTCTAACAGAGCCAAGTATTAGCATGCTTGCATAGAATGCAGTGTGACAATAATAAAGATATTTTATGGTGAAAGTATGATTGATTTTTTTACTCTTCCTCATATTTATCTTACACGATTTCTTTTTTACTTCTAATGATATTGGCCATATAATGGAGGAGTCTCCATGGCAATGGCGTAATGGTTAACAAGTTGGGCTGTGATATCATAGAAATTGAGTTTGAACTCTTGTTGTGTTATTATGTTCACTTTCAGACTAATACCCTTGATATGAACCCCTAATCCTCCCCGCTATGAGTTAAATAGTACCATTATTATTCTACAAAGATGGCTTTGGCATTAAATATCCCATGAAGGTTGATATACCTTAAAAAAAGAAACTAAGCCATATAATTGTGTACAGTTATATCTGTATTAGATAGGAATATTTGATATCATAGCTGTGGTATAAAACCTCTTAAGAAACAATTGCATAAAAAATGTACATATGAACCCACAATGAATACAATTCCATAACCTCTACTCATAAAATAAACCGAGACTGGTTGACATTCCATTAAACTCAATCAATCAATCAATCAATCATTTCTTTCTTCAGCAATCCTTCATCCTTCCTTCCTTTTTGTATATATACATTTTTTATTGTCCTTCTATTCCTCTCTTTTTCTCTCTCTTTCTTCCCTCTACAATGCTTTTCTTTATTCTTTTTCTCTTTCCTCCTTTTCTTCCTTCCTTCCTTCATTCTCTTCTTTTATTTCTCTTCTTTCTCTCTCAGCTTATTAATTTCCTTTCCTTTTTTTTCACTTTCCTTTTTTTCTTTATCTTCTTTTTAAATCAATAAACTTTTTGGCTTTTGTTCTCTCTTTTCTTTCCTCCCCTTTTTTCCCACCTGAATTTCTTTTTTTTTTTTCCTATTCTTTTCTCTGTCTGTCTGTCTGTCTGTCTGTCTGCCTCTCTCTCTTCATCCATTATTCTAATCAGTTCAGTACAATAGTCAACCTTGCTTTTCAGAGACTCTTTTTTGGCAGAAATCAGCAGAAAGTACACAAGAACTGCACCAGTCGACTGACTGACCCATCAAAAAGGGTTGAACTGCAATTTATTGGCAAGCCAAAAGCACAAGCTGCTTTATTAAGTTTTGATGGACGAGATCAGATTGATGAACAAGTGGGTGGAGCTAGTTTATACTGATATTCAAATTGAGTCAAAAGTGGTTGGAGCAAGTTTATGCTGATATTAAAATTAAGAGAGAAATAGTCGGAGAGGTTTATACTGATATTCAAATTGAGTCAAAAGTGGTTGGAGCAAGTTTATGCTGATATTAAAATTGAGAGAGAAATAGATGGAAAGGTAATACTGATATTCAAATTGAGAGAGGTGGGTGGAGGAAGTTTATACAGATATTGAAATTACAAGAGAATAGTTGGAGAGGTTTATACTGATATTCAAATTGAGAGATACGTGAGTAGAGCAAATTTCGGTTGATATTCAAATTGAATCAGAAGTGGGTGGAGTAAGTTAATCTTGATATTCAAATTCAGAGAGGTGGGTGGAGCATGTTTAAGCTGATATTCAAATTGAGTTCTAAAAGTGGGTGGGGCAAGTTTATGCCAATAATTGAAATTGAGAGAGACGTCATTGGAGCAAGTGTATACTGATATTCAAATTGAGAGAAATAGTTTATTCTTATAATTAGAATTGAGAAAGGGGTGGTTGTGCACAGGGGATAGACTCACTCCCTGTCTGGCTGATACCAACAATATGCCACTCTACCTACTTTTGTTTTTTATATCGTAGTCTCCATTGCAATTCTCCAGTTCATGCCTGATTGTTTTATAGTGTTCAGGGAGCATAGGGCAGCAACCATAATCTCCAAATTTTGATGGCCAGCACAGATCATCAGGATACAAGTTATTCTCTTCCATGATTCAGGTGGGTTCCAGTCATCCATTCTATCTGTCATCACGTATATGAATGAAGAAGGGTCCAAGCTTTTAAATGATGCGTAGCCTCATGTTAGGAGACCCATGTGGTTTAATGGTCACTTAGCTTGATTAGCAGAGTATTGTAAATGAGTTCAGTTCTTGCTGGGTGCCCCATACGTTGTCGACATTTATTTCAAAATTATTTCAAAGCAAATATCAAAGAAATGTATAGCAGACCAGCATGGAAATCAGCTTTGTGTGGATTTCAATACTCAACAGAAAGAAGAGACATAGATGGAGGCTGCTTAAAAGATCTGATAACAATTCTATGTAAAAAAAAAAGAAACATTTGATACCATTTTTGTTTTAAACTTGGAATAAAGAGACCATTACAAGAGTCTGTTTGCCTTACAGATATGCATAGTACTTCACAGAGGTGGATTTCATTCATTCATTCATTTGAAATTTTATTTGAAATTTTTTTCATGCATTTTAAATCTTTAAAATCTATGATGATTCCTACTTCAAAGAATAGGAAAAAAAGAAAAATACTGGAAATTACCAATATAGTTTGTGTCGGATCATTCTCTTGGAATAAGTAACAGACAACATCCTGTAGGATATATATAGCAATTTGGCAATGCATTCTGGGAAAAATAAACATAATTACTATAAAAAAAAGAAAAATGCTAAAAATAAACAATATAGTCTATGTTGGATTATTCTCTTATTTTAAGTTATAGACAACTTCCTGTCTGATGTATGTAGAAATTTGGCATTGCATTCTGGGAAAAATAAATCTTCTAATTACTATAAAATACCTGACGAGTGTCAGTCATTAAATTTGAAGATTTTCTGTAAAAAAAATTTATCCCACGAACTGTCTGTAAATGTTGAATAATGGATTATGACTGGAGGCCAGATACCGACCAATTTGTGAGTATATAAGTTTTATTCTTTGTATTGCCATTAAATATCAGTTCTGTGCAGACACTGAATGCCATGTAGAGGACTTGTCAAGAGCAATAGCTGATAGACAGATTGTGCGATAGAGTTAAGGGAAGCTGTGTTATCTGCATAACTAGATGAGGATGATGATAAGCTATCAACTGCTTCCTGTCTGAAATATATAGGAATTTAACATTGCATTCTGGGAAAAATAAATCTTTTAATTACTTTAAAATACATGACTATTTTCATTCAGAATTTTTGCTTGCCAGAAGCACCTATTTTATTAGTGTGTGTAAATGCTGAAAAATGAATATTGACTTGGAAGATTGATCAACCATTTGTGAGTTTACAAAGTTTATTCTCTGTATTGTCGTTTAATGTGTCGAGCTTATTAACACTGTATAAGATCAAATTTGGAGAAGCAAGGACAAACTCAAAAGTGACATTCTCCTGTGGGAATCTGTACATAGGCATTCCAGTGTGGGCCGTCCACCAAGGACCTACATTGATCAGCTCTGTGCAGATTCTAGATACTGCACAGAGGACCTCCTGGAGGTGATGACTTATAGGGATGGTATATGGAGATGCGTGGTCAAATGGTTAGAGTTGTGGGAAGTGGACTCGTCGACCTGAATTCAATTCCTAAACGAAGCTGTTTGCATTTCACATAGCGCTAAACCTTTGGGAAAGCTATGAATCCAATTCTCCCTCCAGCTATGGGCAAATAGCAGGGCAGACTGGGCTCTTTAACCATGGCTAGGTAACCAGTCTAGGAGAAGGAAAACTCTGAATTCAAACTTGCTAAACTTCGCTTAAGAAACTGACCTTGTGTCGCATCCTGCTCGTGTGGAGTGGTTGGTAAATATATATAGGGATGGTTGGCAAGATATTGTCATGGAGAAGCAAGGACAAACTCATGAGTGACATTCTCCTGTGGAAACCTGCACATGGGCACACCAGTGGGAGCCATCCACAAAAGACCTACATTGATCAGCTCTGTGCAGATTCTAGATACTGCACAGAGGACCTTCTCGCGGTGATGACTGATAGGATGGTTGGCAGGATATTGTCAGGGATATCCGTGTTGGCAGCATGACCTAATGATGATGATTAACATGAAATTTAGGCAATTTTTAAGCTAGTCTCGCAGATCCATTACTAGCAAGTTTGATGCTTGCTGAATGCTCCATATTTGCAACCTCGTGTCATATCCTACCTGCAAAAGGGGTTGGATACATACCTACAACAGTTATGTGTGGATAATGGATTCCATTCTGAGGATTTGTCAGAAGTGATGACTGATAGGGACTGGTTGTCATAAAGTGAGTGAGTCATGCGAATCCGTGCTGTCAACATAATTTGAGGATGATGATGATGATGATGATGATGATGATGATGAAAATGATTATTATTAGTTACTTGAAACCATATAAGAGCTTGATAAAAAATACTTTTTCCTTCTCCTAGACTGGTTACCATACCAAGGTTAAAGAACTCAGTCTGTCCTACTATTTACCCATAGCTGGAGGGAGAATAGTTGGATTTAAACCTTTCCCAAGAGTATTAGTGCTATGTGAAAGGCACACAGCTGCATCCAGGATTTGTCCATTGCCTAGAATAATAACCATTACACCATATGCTTCCAATTCAATATTAAGTAATCCAACAAGAGATGAAATGCTGTAGGAAAAAAGAATACAACTGACCAACCAGCTAACCAGCTTTCTTCCCTTTTCTCATCTACTGTAAGAGAAATTCTTAAATGAGAAAAATTAAAAATCATATTTCCCTTATCGCTAACATAACAGCCAATCACCGAATGGGAGGTCGGTGGTAATCAAGATCGGGTTGTATCTCCTTTGGGTTTTATCAAATATTCATTTTTTTAAAAACCTTTTTTCATCTTGCATCTGACTCTTAAGTTAAATTCTATCCAAAATCTCAAATATAAAGGAGAGTCCCCATGGCATAGTGGATAATATGCTGGAGAGTAACATCATGGTAAGTGAGTTTGAACTGCAGTTGAGCAATTATGTTTACTTTTGGACTAATACCCTCCCAGTTATAGGTTTAATAATATCAGTACTGTTATTCTACAAGGATGGTTTTAGTATTAAATAACCCAAGAAGACTGGTATGCCATTAAAACAGAGAAACAAACCAAACCACAAAAATTGCTCTTTTTCACTGAAAAGTTGCTGCTAATTAAGAGCATTGGTGCTTCTACATGAAATAGAAAATTCTTGGTAGGAACCTTTTATTCCAGACTTTGGTTTGGTTTGTTTAATGGCATATCAACCTTGTGGGTTATTTAATTCCAAAACTGTTAAAGTGTGAAATAAAAGTTGGTACTCAAGTTTCCTTTACAGGTGTATTTTTGAAGATCTATGTATTTTATATCTGATTCAAAATTTTCGGTATATTTTTATTTCTCTCATCCATGTCAGTATTCTCAAACAGATACCTCATATTATTTGTCTTGAAATATTTATTTTCTAATTGGAGTGAAAACTCCACATTCTATGAGGAAATGTTTGACAGTGCAGAGTGTTTGACATATTTTGCACCGTTGTTGATCCACTTGTTTGAGTATAAAAGAATGTGTAAGTCTTGTATGGCCAATACATAGCTAAGACAGTAATACTCTTTCTCTTGTGATTTTCTATATCCCAGCTTCAATTCTTCTACTGTTGGTATTGTGGCTGATCCTCCTGCTTGAGCATAAAACAGTGTATAAGTCTTGTATGGCCAGTTACCAGCCTTTGAGAAAGTTAATTGAATAAAGAAATCTGCATTTACTCACCAGGGCGAAGAGAAACCAGTAATAAAGAGACCAGAAGATGTTCTGCTTCCATTTTGCTTCTTTGCTGAAGAAGAATAAAAAAAATGAAAGAAATTGTAATCAATAATTAAAACTGGGAAAAATAAGAATAATAACAATTATTTCTTAAAAGACAACAACTAGAACAGAAAAGCAACTCTTTATACTGTAGAAATTTGGGACCATATGACCTTTAGGCACCCCTTTTGTGATCTCGTTTCATAAAGACATTTTTTTCATTTACACCGCCAAAATCCGGTTGTTTATTAGGGGTTAGGGTTAGGGATTAGTTTTATAATTTAAAAAAACTCTAAAAATCTTCTATTAACAAACAACCGGATTTTGGCGGTGTAAATGAAAAAAATGTCCTTATGAAACGAGAACGCAAAAGGGGTGCCTAAATGTCATATGGTCCAAAATTTCTTGGGTAATTAGCATCCAGCTGTGTTGTGAGCTGAGTATGCTGTTGGTTTGAACAACAGCAACTAAGTACTACTGACTGGTGCCCAAAAATCTGGTATTTATGGAACCCAAGAATAGTCCATTCATGTATCTGGGTGATTCCATTCTTTGAGTCTTGATTGGCTACTTGGTTTCTGTGATGTTATGATGCTTCATGAATACTCTGGCATTCTGCAGTAGGATTGCAACAAGGTTAGATCCATATTAAGTCGTGGCTTCCTTGTTGCCTTATCTTACCAATTCGACGGTAATTGGAACTTAGTATGTTTATTCTACCTATATGAGAGTAATTTCATAAATAAGGTGAATTTTGCCTAAGGTGTTGGCAATAAGAAGCTCTGTTTACAGTTGTGACTTCTTCAAGGAATTCAATGGTGATGGTTTCTATCAAGTTCCAGAAGACAAGCATGACCTTCTTTACTGAGCACTACAACCAGAATATTTTATTTACTTGAGAGTCAATGTGTTTCAATTACTTTTTTGACTCAGGCTCATTGTGGAAAACCCGTGTTTAGCCCATTAGTAAAAATATTTTTTACTAAAACATACACATCAGCCATTCTTCTGGAAATTTCATATGGTTTGCACTTCTCAGCCAACAGAAATTTGATAAACAGACCTCTGTTCATGCCAGGAGAACACTGATTTGCTGCCATTTTGAATATCCTCAAAAATATTTTCTGAGATTAAAATGATTTTTTGCTATAAACCAATTCCTAACAATGCAGGTTTTCATTTATGGGAAAAAATCTGAACATTTTCTATTTGGGTTAAACAAATTTCCTTTATTTATTGTACAGCACTCATATATATATATATATATATATATATATATATATATAATCAGGGCAGGCTAAATTTGGTATCAGCCAGACAGCAAGGGAGTCTATCTCCTTGTGCTAGATCAAGGATATTTTTTTGGCATTTAGGGTGGAGCGCCACACCTACCATCAGCTTTTCACTTTGCCACACAGATCCGTGTGCTACTCATACGCAGAGTTGGCGAGGGCCGGTATCGAACCAGGAACCTTGTGGTTCGTAGTTGAACACTCTACTGACAGCTATACCAGTCCTAGATAGATGGAGAGATAGATATAAATTCCTCTTATTCATTGTATAACCCTCTTATATATGGGTGTGTGTGGGGGATCTAAAAACTACTACTTTATATTACAATACATGAAAATTTAATTTCTAAGAAAGTGCTAAATGATTAATTTGTTAGCAAATGGTAAAGAAGATTAATTAAATGTTTGTCACAATTCTTTAGATAGATCATTCAAACAATTTATATTGAAATAAGACACTATAATTTAGAGTATATTTATATTTTAAATAATTTCTCTGTACATGCACAAAAAAGAAGAACTACCTGGAGTCACTTGGGATTAAAAAATTAGAAATAAACCTTTTATCTGAAAATTCTTTTTCTATATATTTGTTTTATTATCTATTATTAATAGATATGTTATTGTATATGTTGAAGTGAGTTAGCGTACTGTTGGTTTGAGCAACATGCTAAGCACAATGGACTCCTACACAAGGACACACCATCGTTGGCCAACCAGCGACTCTGTATGGACACTGGCTGCAGTCTACTAGAGAGAGAGACAGAGACAGAGACAGAAAGACAGAGAGAGATGGGTAATCCTTGCTATCAGCACAACTTGATGATGCTGATATTTGCGTAGACTGTTGAAGTGAGTTAGCGTACTGTTGGTTTGAGCAACAAGCTAAGCACAACTGAACTAGTGCAAATATAATTGGTATTTATGGGTATCCAGAATAGTCGAATCATGCATTTGGGTGATTCCATTCCTTGAGTCCTGATTGGCTGCTTGGTTTCTATGATGTTATGAGGCTTCATAAATAACTTGGCATTTTGCAGTAGTCTTTGCAGCAAAACAGTTTTGTATTAAGTTACGACTGCTTGCTGCCTTTCTTACCAATTCGACGGTAATTGGAACTAGTATGATTATTCTACAATATATTTGTGCTTTTAAGTTGTTTATTTTTATTATTATTCTTGTTTGTATTGTTTAGGTGAATCTGTAGTCCATTGGTGCACCATTCCTCTATTACCACCTCATCCAAAATGTTTGGATGGTCCTACTCAATCATTCACAACTATAAACAAATCATCTGCACTGGTAGATTAATAGACCAGCACAATGATTACTGGTGCAATGGGGTAGAGAGACCTCATTCAAGACCGTGCATCTACATATATGTAAGAAGACATTTAGAATTAAATTCAGTAGAGACCCTTAACCACTTGCCTACCAATCCTAAGTCTACTTACTTTCACATATTACAAATTCACATATTACAAATTCACTTAAAACATTAAACAAGTAGATTAGTACAATAATTGGACCATATGACCTTTAGGCACCCCTTTTGATCTTGATTAAGAAAGGACATGTTTTCATTTACACCGTCAATATTCGGTTGTTTTAACAGACGATTTTTAGATTTAAAGAAAAATTATAAAACTAACCTCTAATCCTAACCCGTAACCCTAACCCAAACCTCTAACACTAACCCCTAACACTAACCCCTAACCCTAACTCCTAACAAACAACCGGATATTGACGGTGTAAATGAAAAACATGTCCTTTCTTAATCGAGATCAAAAAGGGGTGCCTAAAGGTAATATGGTCCCAATAATTACAAATCTATCGGGTTGAGAGACTATGTTCAAGACTATACCTGTGTATATATGCAAGAGAACATTTAGAAATTAATTCGGTATATGAATTTAACCCATCACCTCTGCATGTGCAAGATGCGACACAAGATCAATATTTTAAGTGGATTTTCCCTCTTCTAAACCAGTTGCTATACCAAGGGTAAAGAACCCAGTATATCCTGCTTTTTACCCATTGCTGGAGGTAGAATAGTTGGATTTATGCCTTATCCAAGGATATTAGCACTATGTGAATGCAAACAGCCTGGTCCAGAATTTGAACTCGGTGCACCATGTCCATTTTTTATGATGGTGACCATAACACCATAAACACCTCCATGAATGAGGCCATTAACTACCGTATTTGACGGCATATAGGATGCACTCTTTTTCCAAAATTTTGGCTCAAAATATTACCATGTGTCATATACATCTTAGGTGAAGTTTGAGACCTCCCGTAGGCCTAGGCTAATCTTCTCTATGAGGCTCACTAACCCAGATGCTCAGTACTTTTACCTACCCTAAACTCCATGCATCCTTATTTTATTGCTGGTATTGTTATAATCAAGGTTAACCGGAGACTGTTTTCAACAAAATATGCTTAAATACACTAAACACATTTTTTTCATGAATCTGACCAGCTGAAATTGGTGTGCGTCTTATATATATATTTACCAACCCCTCCGCACAAGCAGGATGTGACACAAGGTCCATTTCTTAAGCGGAGTTCAACAGGTTTGAATTCAGAGTTTCCCTTCTCTTAGACCGGTTGCCTAACCAAGGTAAAAGAGACCTGTCTACTCTACTACTTATCCATAGCTGGAGGGAGAGTAGGATTCATACCTTTCCCAAGGGTATTAGCGCTAAGTGAAATGCAATTACAACGTCCAGGATTTGAACTCGGGGCGACGAGTCCATTTCCTATGACTTTAACCATTACACCACGCGTCTTATATGCCGTCAAATACGGTACTTGCTAACCAATCCCAAGTATACTTACTTTCACCCAGTAGTAAATAATCTATGGCAAAAAAAGATCTGCTCTACGAACAATGAAACTACTATTGTATTATCCATCATTTGGAGTATTATGTTTTTAATGTTCTAGGAAAAGGATGCAAAGCACGGTTTCCATTTCGCACTCCTGATTGTGGGGGTTCATTTGACATTTGATTGGTAAGTAAGGAGTTGAATTGCCGCTTGTGGGATATGTGCCCTATATTCAGAATAAGTGATGTATGTCTACAGACAAACAGACAGACATACAAATACACACACACTCACATACGAACGTTTTCTTTGGAAAACAAACACCAAAAAGGGTCTTGCATAGTTTTTTGGTTAAATTAACCCCTGTCTTTCGTTGATTTCCTCAAAGGAAGATAAGTATGTAAACAATGCAAAAATCTTATTCGCAGTTTTTGAGGTCTATTTTTTTTTTTATCTTTGTATTTTATTGGGACATGTAATCATTGGTTTGAACTGATTTCCTTGTCTTCATTTTACAATGTTTCAACTCTGTGTGTTAGTGCATGTATGTGATTATATATATATATATATATATATATATATATATATATATATATATAGTCATCCACAGACACGTGGTTCCACTTATCAAGTCTCTTCAGTGAGGCTAGACATTTTGTAAGCTACCTACAGCTGGGATTGAAATCTGATCGGTTCAGTGTCAGTCCGTCACCTTAAGCATCAGGCTGTCATCACCTACAGAATGTGAAGCGGGGTTTAACTGTTTTAATACACACATCGCTTTGTATGTAAAGGCCGCCATAAAGTGCTCCATCTTTTATAGAGGAGAGCGTTGCGTTTACGCTTTTAGTTGGCGTTAAGTTTTTAAGGGCCATTGTTTGGCCTTATAGCAGAAGCGCTTATCTGGTGGAATCCTTGATAAAGAGTCCGTCCACAATGCGAATCCTTTGGTCACTAAAGTATCCTCAGTTACTGGTAATCATATAAGTCCTTCGTGAGTATTAGTAAAGATCCCTGCAATCCTATATGCGCCCGTCGTCATAGCCCCCCCCCCCGAGTGCTCAATCATGTGGAATGGGGAGCATATATATATATATATATATATGAGGATAGGAGGACTGGAGTAAATCCGACAGAATGTGGTAAAGAATAGAGGGAAAAATGTGGACAAAAGAACAAACTCAGACAAGTAGATGTGGGAGATATATTTTACTGTGCCTTGAGCACGGCTTCTCCCGTCTTTATTTGAACATTTGAGCATCATACATGTGTTTTTATAGAAGGGAAAGTGAACGGGTGAGGGGTGAATTTGGTGATGAAATCTGGAGGATGGGGTAGCGTTTGAGAGGATTTGATTGGTTAGAAGAAAATCTTTCATGGCTGGGGTGGGAGATATGATCAAATATGTGGAATTGGTTGGAATAAATATGGTGAGTGAGGTAGTTCAGCGCAAAAAGGGGGAGAAGCTTGGCAGGTGAGGAATTAGGTCAACATTCTTTGGTTGGCTTGGAGAGAATTTTGATTCTTTGAGTAGAGGGGAAGTACCAAGCTTTCATTGGATGTTCAGATGATACTTTCTTCGCGGGATTCAAAATTTTTTTCCCTGTATGTAGATATGTTTGTCTGTGTGAAGTAAACAAACAAACACACACACGCACAGAAATAGACAGACAGACAAACAGATAGACATACACACAAACACACACACACACATATATATATATATATATATATATATATATATATATATATATATATATATATATAAACATGTAGTCATAGAAATATACACATATGTACACAGAAACACATTTATACATACAGAAAAAAATACACTTAAAGACTTCACACTGGGTACCATAGACAGACCAGTGTGCGTTAGTCAGCAAAAAATTTAGGTCGATAAGTTCTGCGTGGATACTGGATGCTGTGCAGAGATCCTGCCAAGTGGGATGACCGACAGGGATGGGTGGCGAGGAAGAGTCATGGAGATCCGTGCTGTCAGCAGGACTAGATGAGGATGTTATATTTCTCTCTCTCTCTCTCTCCCTCACACAAACACACATACAGACACACACACACATACATATATGATTTATAAAAAAGGTTTAAATATCAGTCATGTTGGCAGTTATAAATTTATTTCAACCAAAATGCTTTTCGAATGAACGTGAAAATGTTTTTAAAAAATCAGTATTTCGAGTACCTTCGTGTGTTTCATTCAAGAATAATCCAGTCGACTAGGGCTATACACTTGTCCTTCACTCTGTAATATGGAATTAGTCACAGCTATCACACAGACACACAGACACACACACACACACATATATATATATATATATATATATATATATATATATATTAATTAAAACCGAATGGTCGAAAACCAGTCTGGCTCAAGTTTCTAGTTGGCGTAGCTCACTAATCTTTGGGGTAAAAGATATTTCTCCATTATGGGTCTTTAAAAAGATGGGTTGTTTCCACTTTCAATGTGGTGGGTGGTTTTACCCACGTGTTCTTTCTCCCTATGGGATTCCCGAATTCCCAAGGTAAAGGGTGTGTTTATTTTTGTGCCTGGACCTATTTGTTTATACTGATCGACTGTTCAAAAGAGCTGACCTGGGTAACTGAATTCAGCTTTTTTAAATTTTTGTTTTAGGCACCGAATACAAGGTTGATCAATACCATTGTGTGATTGTGCCTTTTTAAAAATTCTCCAGCTCACATTTGGTTCTTTTTTATATTTACATTTTAAAATTTTTCGAATGTAGTAGTCTCTTAATATTTTATGAAGATTTGTTAGCTACACTAAGAAACTCGAGTTGGTCTGAAATCCAATCGGTTCATTGTAGAAATCACACCAACTCGAATTTCTTAGTGTAGAAATCAGACTAACTCAAGTTTCCTAGTGTAGAACTAGGAAACTTGAGTTAGTCTGATTTCTACACTAAGAAACGAGTTGGTCTGATTTCTACACTAAGAAAACTCAAGTTGGTCTGATTTCTACACTAAGAAAACTGAGACTGATTTCTCTCTGATTTCTAAAAAACTCGAGTTGGTCTGATTTCTTGATTTCTACACTAAAAACTCGAGTTGGTCTGATTTCTACACTAAAAACTCGAGTTGGTCTGATTTCGACACTAAAAAACTCGAGTTCTGATTTCTACACTAAAAACTCGAGTTGGTCTGATTTCGACACTAAAAAACTCGAGTTGGTCTGATTTCTACACTCGAGTTGGTCTGATTTCTACACTAAAAAACTCGAGTTGGTCTGATTTCTACACTAAAAACTCGAGTTGGTCTGATTTCTACACGAGAAACTCAAGTTGGTCTGATTTCTACACGAGGAAACTAGAGTTGGTCTGATATTTACACTAAGAAACTCGAGTTGGTCTGATTTCTACCCTGGGAAACCCGAGTTGGTCTGATTTTGGACCATTTGGTTTTAATTGTTTATATACCTTTTTTTTATTGAACAAGTTTATTGAGCTGTGAATATCGGAGTATTTAAATTTGGATATTTATTTATTCTATCTGGATTTTAATTTTCGACTTCGCTATATATATATAACGCAACGCTCTTCTCTATAAGGAATGGAGCACTCTGTGACAGCCTTTACACACAAAGCGATATGTGTATTAAAACAGTTAAAATCCCCTTCCCATTCTGTAAGTGAAGACAGCCTAATGGTTAAGGTGCCGGACTGACAACCGATCGGATTTCAATTCCGGTTGTAGGTGGCTTACAAAATGTCTAGCCACACTGAAGAGACTTGATAAGTGGAAACACGTGTCTGTGGATGACTATATATATATGTATTATATATTCCTGCAACATAATATTTTTAATGGGATATCGATAATTACCGTTTTACATGCCATAAGCCAGGGTCAACCAAAAATAACCAAAATACAATTCACAAAGTAGGTTTTATTTATCTGACAAACAAATATTTACTCACAAGGATTTCGAGTTTTTTGCATCTTCGTTCCCGTTTGTTAAAAAGAAAGAAACTTAAGTATTGTTTCTTTTTTTTTTTTCCTCAATGGAACTTAATGTTTTTGGAATGGTGCAGGTGTCTTATAAATCAATGTAACCACGTCGTAAGGTATCTACATTGAAAGCTGGGAAAACTTTTTTTTAAAAACCGCAAAGAGAAAGGGGGTAATGAAAATGAGAGTAGGAAAAGTCGGTAGGAAGAAAAAGAGACAAGTGAGAAAATCTAATGAGGCGGAAAAGAAAAAGAAAACGGGACAAATCGACAATTCTTCCTCGCAGTCAGTGGAAAAGAATTTAGTTGTAACTCCTGCTTGACTGACGACCCAATTACAGGGGTGCAATTGAAACTGTCTGCGGGGGTGCTGCTGTACGGTAAGGTCGACACTAGTGGCACTGGGGTAGGGTTTTGACAACAAAAAAAGCCTACATAGATCTGTGTGTGTATGTGTGTGTATATGTATGTATATATATATATATATATATGTGTGTGTGTGTGCGCGTGTGTATGTATACATATATGTGTGTATATATATATATGTGTAGTGTGGGTGTATATATATGTATGTGTGTGAGTATATATATATATGTGTGTGTATGTATGTGTGTGTGTGTATATGTATATATATGCGTGTGTATATATATATATGTAGTGTGGGTGTATATATATGTATGTGTGTGAGTATATATATGTGTGTGTATGCATGTGTGTTTATATGTATATATTTGCGTGTGTATATATATGTGTGTGTATGTGTGTGTATATATGTATACATGTAAATGTGTGTATATATATAAATGTGTGCATATATATATATACATAAATGTGTATATATGTATGTGTGTATGTATATATATATATAAATGTATGTGTGTATATATATGTATAAATGTGTATGTATATATATATATAAATGTATGTGTATATATATATATATATATATATAAATGTGTGTGTATATATATATGTGTATATATATATAAATGTGTGTGTATAATTATAATATATATATATATATATATATATATATATATATATATTGTGTGTGTGTGTGTGTGTGAATAGCGTAGATATTCACTGTAGGGGAATATAACATTGAATTAGATGATTGTTCTTTTGTTTTTCTTGTGAATGAACAGCTTTAGGTGCATTTTTAAATGTTCACTTCCGTCAGGTAGAAGGGAATTCGAGACTCAATGTGGTTGATTTGTGAAGAGAGACGTACATGGAGAAAGTATCGTATTTACTCGTGTATAAGTCGATGTTTAAGACTTTTTTGTCTTTTGTTTTTGAACGAACAGCCTTCAGTGCATTTTTAAATGTTCACTTCCGTCAGGTACAAGCCAATTCGAGACTGATTGTGGTTGATGTGTGAAGAGAGACGTACATTGGAAAGTATCGTATTTACTCATGTATAAGTCGATGTTTATGCATATGTCGATAATTGACTGCTATTCATTGAACTAAATAAAAAAAATTAATGTAGACATAATATATATATATATATATATATATATATATATATATATATATTTGATAAAGGATATGACTTACCGGGAAATAGAACATCGAGTTAATCGCAACATCGACCGTCGATACAAATATTAAACGAATAAATCAGGGTTATAAAGTATATAAAAGTGCTCAATACGTTAGTAGAGCGGATTTAGTTGAAGGTATATATAACCTACTTAAATTTCACAAAAAAAAAATATATATATATATAGTAGTAAGTAGTAAAGTCGTCGGGGCGGCCTAAAGTCGGTATCAGCCAGTCAGCGAGGGAGTCAATCCCAATAATTCGCTAGACCAAGGAGATTGTTTTTAGCATCTGAGGTGGAGCGCCACACCTACCATCAGCTCCTTACTTTACAGATCCCTGTGCTACTCATACGCTGAGTTGGCGAAGACCGGTATCGAACTAGGAACCTTGTAGTTTCTAGCCGAACGTTATACCGACTGAGCTATTGCTCTTTTGCAGAAGTGTAGTCGGTGTATTCTACAGCCCCACCGACTGGCGATCAATTTTCGGGGAAACATAGGATTGTGCAAGCGCACCTCTCTCCATATTACTTACCATACCTAGTTCTGTGCGTTTTCTTGTTTCCTAAACTGATAACTTATTAAACGGTAAGATTTGAGAACGCGAAGGGCATTAAAAGGAATACGAGCGTACAGCTTCACACTTTATCAAAAGTTATAGGGGTGCTTAGACTAATAGAAAACCTATTTTGGACACATGTGGTCAAATATACTAATCACAGCCCTCCTGGAGGTCAGGTGAGGCCAGTTGTAAAATCAAAGGTCCGTGAAGGATTGCTCTCTTTATCACTTAGTCACTGACTAACACTAGCAGCTATTACCGTATTTGACAGCGTATAAAACGCACCCCCATTTCAGCAGGTCAGATTCAGGAAAAAAAGTTTTTAGTGTATTTAAGCATATATTGTTGAAATACGCTCCTGTTAACCCTGGTTATAACACTACCAGCAATAAAATAAGGTTACATGGAGTTTAGGGTAGGTAAAAGTACTGAACCGTAAGCTGGGTTAGTGAGCATCATAGAGAAGATTAGCCAGACCTACGGGAGGTCTCAAACTTCACCTACGCAGGGCAATTTTTTTAGCCAAAGTTTGGGAAAATAAAGGACGTTCTATATGCCGTCACATAACGGGGGACAGTAAGAGTCTGCTTCTCTATCCCTAGACGGCGAGATCAAAGCATTGTCTTCTTCCACCACTAGGACTGGGAGCCGACAACCTAAGTTCAGCAGGCATATTCTCTGCAAGCGCCTAACCTAAATCCAATCTAACCAATCCTAAACTTTGAAGAATGAACTGTCAATTACCATTGCTTGTTTTATACATTGTTTGTACTTATTATATAGTCTTGTGCTTTTTGTCTTGTAAATCTTGTAGTAGAAAAAGGTTGTTGTTCCTTTCTTCAAAAGCTTCGCCCAGTTTTCTCTGCGCATTTGGTTTGGTTTGGTTTTGTTTTACGGCATATCAACCTCGGTGGGTCATTTAATGCCGACAAAGTTGTGAAATAAATTCATTCTTAATGCATAATACAATTTTGTTTATAAACTCATGTTTTTCTATTCAACCCATAAATGGGACCCTAACAGATACTACCACTCCGGGTCAGAGTGGACCAGGGAGCAATAGTGATGAAAGGGTGCTCCACATTCCCCAAACTTCCAAAACTGGAACCTCACCATCAGATAGAGTTTAACGTCATTCCCAGGACATGTAGACCCTCAGCCACAGCCTTCTAGCACCCATATGATAAGAAGGATTGGGGCTTGCCATAAGGGCAATAGGGTTGGGGCAATCATATAGGTGCTAGAGCTTGACGTGGCCAGCCGATTTATCGGAGGAGGCCTCTCCGACCGCCCGTCTAGCCCAAGAAAAGCCTAAAGTGGAATATCGCAAGTCATGGACTGCTCAGCCACCTGGGTTCTATCCTTAGGCATCACGGGTCGCCACCCACGGCCAACAGGTGGCCTACTGGGGGAGTCTTACCCCTCTGCAGAGGTGCAGTCGGGCATTCTAACGGCTCTGCACATTTACGTATCGGTTTATTCCCCAACAAATCTTCGGGGTATAATTTGTACTTATTTTCATCAAACTAGGTGGAATACGGGAATTGAATGCTAAGAGGACAGTTTCGTCCATGAATCATTTCTATCTTGGCAAATATAGCTTCAGTCTCATTACTATTTTGAAGAAAATTAACGTTAAATCTATTAACTATTTTTATTTTGGTAAATACAGCTTCAGTCTTGATACATTTGAACACACTTCGTATAATTAATGAATTTTACATTTAAAAAGAAGAAACTTCCTAAATTTACTTTATTAATATTACAAACGGAAATATGATTATTTTCTTGCTGTAATCTTACAATACGTTTGATACAATGTGATAATATCACCTTTTGAAATATGAGTTAAAAACGGATGTAAATATAATTAGATTTTATTAATCAATGACACAATCGTTGTTATTTGCAATTATATTAGTTAAACGTAGAGCTTATTTTTCATTCCTTTGTTAATAAAATTAGATTAAAAGAAAGAAAAGTAATAAACTTGAATTGACTTCCTATTAGTTTCTAAATGAGCTGGCATCAGTGGCTTACCAAGAGGGAGACGGGGAAGGTGGACCGCCCCAGCAGGCACAATTTACGGAGCAGCACATTCGAGTTGAGGGGGCAAATGAAAATAAAGGAAATTTTCTGGAGCTTGTTCAACTGATTGGAAAAATTCGACCCAGTGCTACGTGAAGATTTGGTGAGGGTAAAAATTAATAAGTTTACAACTTCCTATCTCTCACCAAAAAATTCGCACTGTCCTATCCAGTAACACACAATTTAAGAATATAATTCATAGAGCGTGACCTTACGGTTTAAAATGATTCTGATGAAATCATTCAAGATTTCGCGAAGAGAAAGACACGTAAAATCCATTTGTAAAATGTTTATTTTTGTAATTCATTCATCTTTTCTTAAACATATATTTCGTATTATTTTCTTTGTGTATGAAAATTATAAAATTAGACTGCGGGAAAATAGATAGTTGCTACTGCTTGTTCTCTAATATTGCATACTTATATAGATGTATTGTTCCGTTTTCGGTTTTTTGAAGTGTTAGAACTTTTAAAAGGCGGCAAAAAAAAACCAACATCCATCCCGGATGGTAGTTGTGCTAATGTTATGCAACAGAAATATATATCTCTCCTGATTCTCAAATTCAATAACTCAATACACCCACCAAACAAATTAAAACACTTTGAAATAGAATCTAAGATGTTTAGAAATGTAACATTAAATAAATGTTGACCCGGCAGTAGCTTCAAACCAAATGAACAACACATCTTTCTGCGCATAAGGCTCCACGCAATCTTCCGGGTGAAGTTCGTGCAGTTATTCGGCTTTTGAACGCAAAAGGCATTAAACCGATTGAAATTCACCGCCAATCAACGGAAATGTATGTTGACTCGTGCATGAATTTCAAAAATATCCGCAAATGATGTTGGGAGATCAATGTTTCTTCAACGACATGGCAGTGGTCTGCAACAACTGCAACAGCGCCCACAAAAATACATGGACCGAAATTATGTAGAAAACTAGAAATATTTTAAAAGTTTAAATGTAACATCAAATGAATGTTGATCCGGCAGTAGCTTAAAAAAATAACCAAAGCATGTTTCTGCGCATAAGGCTCCACGCAAGCTTCCAGGTAAAGTTCGCGCAGTTTTTTAACGCAAAAGGCATAAAACAAAATATTAACACTGTCCTATCGAGTAATATACAATTTTAGTAATATTATCCATAGAGCGCGACCTTGCAGATAAAATTGGTTTTGATAAAGTCATTCAAGATTTTGTGAATAGGAAGGCACGTAAAATCCATTTGTAAAATGTTTATTTTTTGTAATTCATTCATCATTTTTTAAAAAGTGTTATTAGAACTTTTAAAAGGCGGCCAAATAAATATCCGCCCCCGGGCGACACTTGTGTTTGGTACGCCACTGGTTGGCATCAAGACAATATTCTAGAATTCGAAACAAGTGATATGCATATTGGAATATTTGGTCCTTGTGAACATACTATTGACGAATCGCAATTCTCCAAGTGTTGCGTTTCCTCTTCTTAGATTATATCGTGTCTTTGTGTTCTTAAATTCTTCTAACGTTTTCTTGTCGTATCGGACTTATCTTTTGAATTGGAGTTCCTTCTTCCTATTGAGGTGTTTCTCTCTGTTACATCAATGTTCTTGTTCTTTAATCATGGAAACTCGGAGACTTATTTTCGTGTACACATTTTCTTTTTATTTCCACGATTCCCAAAAATTCTTTAGACCGCACACGCGCGGGGGAGGGGAAGCATCATGGAGACGAAATACACGTCCGTCAAGAAAGGCTGCTTGCGTTAACTCTGCTAAACTGTAACCTACTTTTCCAGATTCAGATTGGACTGTTGATAAAATTAACAGCGTTGATCCCAGGGGGCCACCCCCAGGCAACACCTGCCCATCAATTTAAAGGGACAGGGGTAGATTTGTTGCCTGGCGCATGAGGCGCCCTCCTCGAGGGGGAATGCCGACGGGATCAACGTATTTTTTGCACCCACCTCCCATGAGCTTCGGTTGGTGGGTGGTCCCACATTAATAAGGTTTTGTGCCTGACCGGGATACGTGGTAAATATCAGTTTCCCAGACTCATTTGAGGGCCTCTTTATTTTGCCGCAAAGATCGCGGAGTGGACGAAAAATGCTAATTTTTATTTTATCTTGATAATTCCTTCTCAAGATTTCAGCATGCGCGGAGCCTCATGCGCACATACGCGTTTTTTTCCATTTCTTCACAAATCACGGCCAGTCAACATCCGGCAAGTGTTCTCCTGGCCTGTTAGATGGAAATGTTAAGATTTTGTTTTGTTGGTGAGTGGGTGTATTGAGTAAGTGAATTTGTAAATCAGGATGGATATTTATTCCGGTTAAATCCCACTTAACGGACATAAATTCCACCATCATATTTTACCTCGCCGAAATACAAAAATACAAAAAATCAAGGAATTAATCGAATTTAATGAAATATTCAGTTTTGATATATTAATGAATAAACAATATAATGCACCAGTTATTTTATTGGAAAATTTTTACATTTTTTTCAGGTCAGTTAATTTGAACCCCGAATATTTGAGGCGTAACACAGATTCTCAAACATGGTTCAAAGTTAATTGGCCTGAAAAAATGTAAAAGTTTTGAAATAAAATAACTGGTGCATAATATATTTTATTCATTAATGTATCAACACTGAAAATTTCATTAAATTCGATTAATTCCTTGATTTTTAGTTTTTTTCTTTCTTTCGGTGGGGTGACATACGATGGTGGAATTTATGTCCATTAAGTAGGATTTAACCTTTATTTCTGTTGTAAAGCAACTAGTTGTTCAATATCTAGGAGTCTATAAGAGAACAGCACATGAGTCTGTAGCTGTGTCCCGCGTGTCTTGTTCGTCTTAATTGGATGGTTTGAGTGATGAAAGCTGAGTGACCATATATATATTTACCAACTCCTCCGCACGAGCAGGATACGACACAGGGTCAATTTCTTATGCGGAGTTCAACAGGTTTGAATTGAGTTTTCCTTCTCCTAGACTGGTTACCTAGCCATGGTTAAAGAACCCAGTCTGCCCTGCTATTTACCCATAGCTTGAGGGAGAGTAGGATTCATACCTTTCCCAAGGGTATTAGCGCTAAGTGAAATGCAATTAACACGTCCAGGATTTGAACTCGGGGCGACGAGTCAATTTCCTTTGACTTTAACCATTACACCACGCGCTGAGTGACCATATAACAGTTTTGTAGAGTGCTGCTACCAGGATTTGTTAAAAACAGCTCCCAGTATATTTCCCATAAAGCCTTTTCTTCAAGCGTTTCGTTAGAGTCCAAATAGTGCAGCCATACAGTAGTAATGACACAGCTACAGTTTGGAAGAATACACGGTTTATTCTATCGGACAGCTCGAATTTTCATATGGTCGATAACCTGTCAATGGCATTCCATACTTTACCTGCTTACACAGCTTAAAGTTACGACACAAATAGACGATATAAATGGAGCAGCTTAAGTAACCAACTAGCTCAAATATTAGCAGCTGACATCATCCGGAAATAGGCGAGTATCTCACTGTCATTAATAAAATGCAGGGTGTGTTTTACTTGGAAACATTTGTAAATCTTATTATAATGGAGATTGTGTGTTTTTCAGTCTGTAACCGAAACTATATTACTACTCAAGTCACAATTCCCTTAGTTATTTACGCTACATTCTTCATGATTTTATTTTTATCTAAACCTCAATTATTAATAAAATTGTCTTACATTATTAATACTGTTAACCTTGTCTACATACTGACAACATGCAATTATATTTATATATACAACAAAATAGCGGTTTACGGTGTGAACGGGAAGGCTAATTTGCATATTAATATTAAAAAATCGAATTTAATAAATATGTGTTTAGTATTATTGATTTCTAATTGTTTGGTTTTATTTTAATGAATATAAGCAAAAATCTCTTCAATGAATCTTAAATGAAATCCATTGACAAGATAAAATAACTGTCATTTTATTCTTTACTTCCTCATATAACTAAATACTTAAATTAGAAAAAATAACAATGAAAGACGAGAGTGATGGAAGAGTAAGTTTCAGTTGTTCCATTTTTTATTATACTCCCTCTGTTTCAAATCTTTTATTATACTCCCTCTGTTTCAAATCTTTTTATCTGTATTCTTATTTAGTTTCATTAGCCTTTCTAATTTAATATGATATTTTATTACATTAAAACTTAAATACTTGCACCCGGAGGGTGCATATATTTGCTAGTTCACATAAAGGATATTAGTGTCAATTCTGCACACATTTTTCTTTGGAATTGAATCTTTATCTATAGATTACTAACCTTTCCATTATATATACTAGCAAATATATACACCCTCCGGGTGCAAGTATTTAAGTTTTAATATAATGAAATATCATATTAAATTAGAAAGGCTAATGAAACTGAATAAGAATGCAGAAAAAAAATTTGGAACGGGGCGGGTATGATTGAAAAATAGAACAACTTTGAAAGTAACTCTTCCATCATTTTCCGTTACTCCCTCTTTCATTGGTACATTTTCCTAATTTAACTATTTAGTTAAAATAGGAAGTAAAGAATAATATTAGTTATTTCTTCTCGTTAATGGATTTCTTTTAAGATTTATCCCCGAGATTTCTGCTCATATTCAAAAAGATAAAACCAAACAATTAGAAATCAATAATACTAAGCATATATTTATTAAAATCAAATTTTTAAGATCAATATGCAAATTAGCCTTCCCATTCACACTGTAAACCGCTATTTTGTTGTATATATAATACAATTGCATGTTCTGTGTATGTAGATATGGTCAACAGTCTTAATGATGCATTTTATCAATAATTGATTTATAAAAATAAAATCATGGAGAATATGTAAATAACGAAGGGAATTGTGATATAGTAATATAGTTTCGGTTACAGACAGAAAAACACACAATCTCCATTAGAGAGAGAGAGAGAGAGAGAGAGAAGCGTCTGGTGTAATGGTTAAATCATGGGAAATGGACTCGTTGCCCCGAGTTCAAATCCTGGATGTGGTAATTGTATTTCACTTAGCACTAAATACCCTTGCGAAAGGTATGAATCAACTCTCCCTCCAGCTATGGATAAATAGTAGGGCAGACTGGCTCTTTAACCTCGATTAGGCAACCGGTCTAGGAGAAGGAAAACTCTGAATTCAAACCTGTTGAACTCCGCTTAAGAAATTGACCTTGTGTCACATCCTTCTTCTGCGGAGGGGTTGGTATGTATATATATATATATATATATATATATATATATATATGTATGTGTGTGTGTGTGTGTGTGTGTGTGTGTGATTTAGCTCAGTCAGCAGAGCACTTGCCAAGAAATCGCAAGGTTCCTGATTCAATACCGGCCCTCGCCAACTCAGCGCATGAGTAGCACAGAGATCTGTGCAGTAAAGTGAGGAGCTGATGGTAGGTGTGGCACCCACCTCAGACGTTAAAACAATCCCTTTTGTCTAGCACTAGTCAAAAAGGGGATACAATTCCTCGCTGTCTAGCTGATACTGACATCAGGACATCCTGCCGACTTCACTCACACACAAACACACGTGTGTGTGTGTGTGTGTGTGTGTGTGTGTGTGACTGCAATTCAGCAAGATTTTTAATTGCAATTTTCACTTCAATCTGGAACTGAACAATAATTTTGTTGGATTTTTATATGCGTCGATGATTGTTTTACGACACATCAACCTCGATGGGTCATTTAATGCTGACAAAGTTTTGAAATAAATGAATTCTTGATGGGTGACTGAATTTTCTATAAACACATTTTTCTATTTAACCCACAGATGTGACCCTAAAAGATGCTACCACTCCGAGTGGACTTAATGGTGATGAAGGGGTATTCCACAGTCCTCAGAACACAGAATTGGAACCTTATCATTAGATAGTTTAACATCATATCCAGGATATTATATGCGCTGAATATGATTTTTTTCAAATAATCCAAATTCTCGACATTACGAGAAATGAAATAGAAATTAGAATAATTCACTCCTTCCTAAATAGAAGCATCAATATAATCATGGACTAGTATTAACTTTAGAATGCTAATTCAAATCCTTCACTCATTCCTAAATAGAAGCATCGATATCATCATGGACTGGTATTGACTATAGAATGCTAATTCAAATCCTCCACTCCTTCCTAAATAGAAGCATCACATGGACTGGTATTGACTATCTAATTCAAATCACTCCTTCCTAAATAGAAGCATCAATATCATCATGGACTGGTATTGACTATAGAATCCTAATTCAAATCCTCCACTCCTTCCTAAATAGAAGCATCAATATCATCATGGACTGGTATTGACTATAGAATGATAATTAGAATCCTTCACTCCTTCCTAAATAGAAGCATCAATATCATCATGGACTGGTATTAACTATAGAATGCTAATTCAAATCCTTCACTCATTCCTAAATAGAAGCATCAATATAATCATGTCTACCCTCCCTTCACTCATTCCTAAATAGAAGCATCAATATCATCATGGACTGGTATTAACTATAGAATGCTAATTCTTGGAAGCATCGATATCATCACTCTATAGAATCCTAATTCAAATCCTCCACTCCTTCCTAAATAGAAGCATCAATATCATCATGGACTGGTATTAACTATAGAATGCTAATTCAAATCCTTCACTCCTTCCTAAATAGAAGCATCAGTATCATCATGGACTGGTATTAACTTTTAAATGAAATCTAGAATCATTCACTCCTTCCTAAATAGAAGCATCAATATCAAGCCGTGCTGTTCCAACGGGAGCCCAACGCTTTTATGGTTCGTCTAGTAGTTAATAAATGTTTGATCAAAGGTTTTTCGTTCATCCACAACAGATTACAAGTCAGTTGCATCAAATGGCATTTCACTTATGAGGCATCCGAGCAAATTAATGGCCAGCCGTAAAATAAAACTTTTGCTCACGACACCCGGTCAAGCAGACAGTGTCGTGATTCACCGTAGAGTCGAGGAATTTTGTTGCGTGGGCGATCTGTCAGATCACACAGAGAAAGACGAGTGCATTGAGTCAATAAAAGCCGTCGCTCTCTCCCTTCCCTCAGACAAAAGAGGGAGAAACCGAAACACAGACACCGAAGAAGAATTACAACGTGACATGGGTAGATAAATAAAGGTTGAAAGTTGATTGACAAATCAGCATAATACCTCCAATGATAAACAACAAGTTGTTGAACTCAAAAGGAAGTACAAGAGTGGAGAGATAGCCCCGTCGGCAGGACTTAATATACGGTGCAGTGGGGGAAAATTCAATTAAATTCTAAATTAAAATTTAGCGAAATAGATCACTAATTAGGACTGAGTCTATTCTAGTAGTGACTACCCCAAAGGATTTTAACAGGTCTGAATTCAGAGTTTTCCTTCTCCGAGACTGGTTGCCTAACCAAGGTTAAAGATCTAATTCTGCCCTACTACTTACCTATAGCTGGGGGGGGGGAGAGTGGTTGGATTGGTGCCAATTTAATGCCGACAAAGTTTTGAAATAAATTCATTCTTAATGGATACTTAATTTATTTATAACCACATTTTTCTATTCAACCCATAGATGGGGCCACTCCGGGTCAGAGTGGACCAGGGAGCAATGGTGATGAAGGGGTGGTCCACAATCCCAAGACCTC
>CM042148.1:10016685-10101685 GCA_023376005.1 Doryteuthis pealeii
GAAAGAGATGAGGATCATACCAAAGAAGAAGAAGAAGAAGAAGAAGAAGAAGAAGAAGAAAGAGGATAACAACAACTATAATATTATGCAATGGCCTCCACCAGCCAATCACCCCGAGCGGAAGTGTAGAGGTTTTGGACCATATGACCTTTAGGCACCCTTTTTTGATCTCGATTAAGAAAGGACATGTTTTTCATTTACACCGTGAATATCTGGTTGTTTGTTAGGGGTTAGTGTTAGGGGTTAGCGTTAGGGTTTAGTTTTATAATTTTTAAAAAATCTAAAAATCGTCTGTTAAAACAACCGGATATTGACAAGTGTAAATGAAAACATGTCCTTTCTTAATCGAGATCAAAAAGGGGTGCCTAAAGGTCATATGGTCCGAGGTTTTCATAGACAGGTATGTGGTTAGAGTTCAGTTTCATTGAAATGGGTCTGAGAAAGTTTGCCTTTTGAATTTTGGGAGTTAGATTAGAGTGCAATGGAGTGGACATGTATAAGTATGTATGTGCATTTTTTGTAGAGATTAGAAGTCCCTTTTTAAGGGTTTCGATATTTTCCTTGAAAGATGCAGGGAGCTTCCTTCTTCCTATGAAAGACGGTTTGTAACCTCATTAAGATGGCCGACTTAAATTCTTAACACATTAATAAACGTGGAAACTAAACTGTTACTGTGTGTTTGACTATTTCCTTTCATCATCCGGATCATGTGACAGCCCTTTTGTTTCCCCGGTTTTCTTGTTCTAATGCCCATATTTCTGAGTTCCTTTCTTGTTTAGTTCATTATTATTATTATTATTATTATATTATAGAGTTTTTCACATCCGCCTTAGCCAATGGTTCACTGGAGGCTGAGTGATAGCAAGACTCCTCAGGTCTCCAGGACTGAGTATTCGAGCTGATCTCAACAGTGCTGTAGTCTGGATGGTTTCGATTCTTCCTCTGATTTCCGGTTCATCCAGACTCTTTTCCAGACCCCTGGGGACCATTCCTAGGGCACCAATTACAATTGACACAATCTTCACCTTCACGTTCAAAAGTTTTCTTAGCTCTCTGGCACGGTCCAAGTATTAATCTATCTTTTCGCCTTCTTTCACTTTCACTTTCACTCGGTGATCGGCCGGGGCGGCAAAATCTACGAGATGACAAGTTCTCTTCTTCTTGTTGATCAACACCAGGTCTGATCTCTTGGCTGGGATTATTATTATTATTATTATTATTATTATTATTATTATTATTATTATTATTATTATTATTCACTTCTTTTGAGTTTTTCACATCAGCGTTAGCTGATGGTATATTATTATTATTATCATCATCATTATCATTATCATTACTATTATTATTATTATTATTATTATTATTATTATTATTATTATTATTATTATTATTATCACATTTGGGAATAAGTGTTTGTGTATTTGGAGGTTCATTAAAAGTGATTTTGCATCGAGTTGTTTAACTCTTTGCCTACAAAATTTCCCTCACGGCGCTACCAAATGTTCTTGGTATTTTTTTATCTGTATGATGGGATATGATGGGACATTTCTCTTATACAACTATGTATAAGATCTACCTTGTATATTCTGTCATGTCTGTATTCTCTTCTACTAAATCTGCTTAGGCAATAAAATATTCTTGTTATCTCTTCATCGTTAAATGTTCTTACATTTATTCCGTACAAGGAAACAATATACTTTATCAACTATCGTTCTTCAACAGTAATATCACGGTAGTTGGTGTGCTGACACGTTGTACATTGTTTCACCCTGTGTGTAATTTGAAAGTCGCACGGATAAATGTGCAATGTAGTCTAATTCGGGAAAGTATAGTTTACGAGTTCGAACTAGGCCATTATGCCGCGGAAGCAACCAAAAACATTTGTTGTGTGAAAGGTGAAAATGCAGTACAGTAACCAGATGGTTGAAGAAATTTCGCTCGGGCTGCAAGGACTCATCGTTCAGGCAAGCTTAACTAAGACAAAAACCGTGGATTCCGAGACCGAGCTCTGAGCTATAGGGGTAAATCCGACGAATAGCACACGGAAAGTATTGTGGGATTAAAGTAAAATCAAAATTTAAAAAAAACTCCCATGAGCCTTCACCGGAAAAATCCTCCGCGCATGCATGGGAAAAAGGACCCACTTCCGACGCTCAAGAAAATCTCTCGGCCATTCGAGTTTAGGCCTTGTCTGTGACAAGACACTACGACTGGCCAGGGAGAAATAAAGCCAAAATCTTAAAACCCCTTCCGTTGTTGTCTCTTTCTTTTCGTTCTTTGAATTCCTCCATTTTCAGCGCGACCACCCAATGAGATGGGGTTAAAGGCAAACCCTAAGAACACGCACCAAGAATAACAACCTAAAACGTTTAAAACCTCTTGCCACCCCATAATATCAAACCTTCACGATTCCGGCAAAAGCATCTGAAGCTGCCGAATTGTGCCTCAAGTTACCAAAATATTGTGAACATCTTTGATTGCCTCTGTGTAAAGTAGACATGGCATGTCCCATTATATAATATGAGCTTCTGTAGGCAAGCATCGAACTACAGAAGTTATCCCTCCGATGATATGAAAGAGCCTGGTCTTTAGTGACCAGGGACTTTGTATTCACGTTTGATACTGAATAAAGTAATTGAGTGTCAATACTACTACTTAGTTGTTGTTACTTTACACTCTGATATTAGTCGTTACGTTGGGTTTCCATTTTAGTTCTTAAATCTCAAGCAAACAAAGTGGTATAAAAATATAGGTTATTCCCCATTAATATTATGGACGATTCTATCTTATACGAAAATTGATGTAGACCGAGGTTAGGCGAGAGTTTCAAAGAGAGGGAGGGAGGGAGGAGTAAGAACACGATAACTCCGAGAGATGGGGTGACCCCGAAAGAAACAAGCAGGAGTAGCCGAGAGCCTACAGAGACAGGGATGAGTAGCCGATAACCTGGCACTCGCAGGCCAGATACGACAATAGCAGGAAGCAGCAAAGATGAGGCTCCCTGGACATAAGCCAAGGACAAGCAAGGTACAATTTGGACCTCTGCTTGCGGCAGGAAAGAAGAGGGAAGCCGCTAAGACGAATTGTCGACGAAAATAATAACAACACAAATCAACCACCTCAAAGATGAGTTTTTTTTTTTTTTACATAAATTGAACTTAACTTCCATTGAAGGTTATTTACCGCTAAAAGAATGTTTTAGCAATTTATACGCACAATATATAAAAACGTTGTTTGAATTATCAATTTACCTTGTTTTTTTCTTTCTTTCTTGCGACTCACATGGGGAGTCGATAAATTTTCCCATAGCAGAAGATAAAGGTCATGTGACCATTAAGCTTTTTACTGATTGGCTGTCGTATTTGGTGGCCTGGACACTGCGATTTCTATTCTGTACCTTTAACTGTCTACATTTGGAAAGTCGGCAGCTGAAATTGAAATTTTGACAGGTTGTCTTCACGCTGTACTTATCGAATTCAGTTCGTATTTCTTTCGACTGTTTATGATTTACAGCAGCGCGACGCTTTGTGGCCATCTATTATTATTTTGTTGTTCTTTTTTTTTTTTTAATAAAATGGGAACTAAACGCCATCCAATATGGTTGACACACGTAGCCGACGACGACGTTAAATATGACTGGCTTGTGGAAAGGTTAGATTTTAAATGTTATGAGTAAAAATTTATTCGTCTGAAGCGATCGATTGCGATGGTGATGAGAGAGAGAGAGAGAGAGAGAAAGAGAGTGAGGAGAGAGAGAGAGAGAGAGAGAGAGAGAGAGAGAGAGAGAGAGAGAGAAAGAGAGAGATAGAGAGAGAGAAAGATAGAGATAGAGAGAAAGAGAGAGAGAGAAGAGAGAGAGAGAGAGAGAAGAGAGAGAGAGAGAGAGAGAGAAGAGAGAGAGAGAAGAGAGAGAGATAGAGAGAGAAGAGAGAAGAGAGAGAGAGAGAGAGAGAGAGAGAGAAAGAGAGAGAGAGAGAGAGAGAAGAAGAAGAAAGAAGAAAAGAAGAAGAAGAAGAAGAAGAAAGGGGGAATGATGAGGCGGTAAGAGCTACTGAGCTAGCTAGAAAGATAGAAAGAGTGGTGCGAGAAAAAGAGATAGGAAAAGAAAAAAATAGACGAAGTCAAAGATATAGATGGGCTAAAGGGAGATTGATAAATAAACGGATAGATAGATAGATAGATTTACTGGCTTTTATGGGCCGGTTTAGCTCAGCCGGTAGAGCGTTCGGCTAGGAATCACAAGGTTCCTGGTTCGATACCTGCCCTCGCCAACTCAGCGTATGAGTAGCACAGGGACCTGTGCGGTAAAGTGAGGAGCTGATGGTAGGTGTGGCGCTCCATCTCAGATACTAAAATAATCTCCTCGGTGTAGCGCTATTGAAAAGGGGGTAGACTCTCTCGCTGTCTGGCTGATACCGTCATTAAGCCGCCCCGACGACTTTACTACTATAAGAAGAGAAGGAAAATAAGGAAACTGAAGAAGGTGAGGAAGGAGCTAGATTGATAGATAGACAAAAAGAGAGAAAGAAGAGTTGGAAAGTAAAAAGAAATGAACAAAGTAGAGAGAGAGAGAGAGAGAGAGAGAGAGAGAGAGAGAGAGAGAGAGAGAGAGAGAGAGAGATTGTCGATTATAGGAAAAGAAAGAAAACAAGGAAAATAAGGAAACTGAGAGAGAGGAAAAGATAGATAGATAAAGAGAATGAAATAGAAAGAAAAAGAAAAACTGTACAAAATAAGATATAGAAAGGATATAGTTATATAGATGAATAGAGAGAGAGAGAGACAGACAGAAAGAGGGGTGGGTGATTCGCGATTATTGCGATAGACAAAAAAGGGAAGATAAGGAAACTGAAGAAGGATGAGGAGAGAGCTAGATAGATAAAATAGATAAAGACAAAGGAAAAAAGAAAGAGGGAAGGAATTAAAAAGAAAACAAAAGAAAAGATAGAGAAACTACAGAAGTAGCTAGTTACATTGATGTGGTTTGTTTAATGGTATAATAACTCCTAATGGGTTATTTACTGCCGAAATTTGATTGATTTTGAATTTTTTGTAATAATAAATATATTTCCACCCTAATGCTGGGGCTTATTCCCTGAGGAGAGATAAGACCCCTCCTCCAAAACAAAAAGAAGTGTCCACGGTATGACACTCAATTATCTGAGGGCAAGGGTCCAATTCTGGAGCTCTGTCATTACTACCAGGTCCACTCTTACCCGCAGTGTTAATACCTGTTAGGATCCCATTTATCGGTCAAATAGATCTGTAAGAAACATCTATACAACAATGTAAATATGAACGCACAATGAACACCATTCCCTAACCTCTTGGCATAAAATAACGGCAGACAGGTTGATATACCTTTAAAATCAATCAAGGAATCAATCATATCTATTAATAATGGAGATTCGCTTCCGGTTTTTGTCTGTAACAAAAATTAAGTCACTGCTTACGTCACATTACCCAAAATCGTCATAACATAGAATAAATACAGTCAAAATTTGAACATGCAGCATTAGACAGTCCTCATTGTTTTTTAAAACAAGTTTTAATTAATACATGACTGGTATTATATATCTATATATAGTTTGTTTTATTTTAATACATATTTAAAGTTTACATTTCAAATTGTTTTATTTTTTAATCCTTTAATGAATTTGATGATTTTACTTACTTAAGGTACAAACTCGCTGACATTGAATTTTTTACTCCGACCCCTCAGGCAATATGTTTCAAAAATCTATTTTTTACATCGCCCGGAGGGTGTTTTTTTTTTATTTTGTACTAGTATCTTTAATGTCCCATTGCATTTTTAAATTACCCCTTTGTGTATAATCATTGGTTTTCACACTGTTATATGGTTTCAAGTACAGGGTGACCCCCCCCCATTTCTTATTGTGCTGGTAGTCTGCATAAGTAATAGTATATATACAGGGTGAACCCCAAAAACAGTGGGTTCTGAGTTTTGAGGTCATCCTGTATTACTATTTAATACTAATTTAATTACTATTTAATACTAATAATTTACAAGAAATTCTATAGTTTCAATAACTAATTATAATCATCATCATCATCATGTCGCGCATGTAGCACGGGTATCGACAACAATCTTACGCCAACCCTCCCTATCATTCATTGCACCTGGGAGCTCCTCTGCGGAACAACCATCATCTTCACATAACTGGTCAATGTAGGTCCTTGCTGGGCACCCCACACTTGCATGACCATGTGTTGGCTTCCACAGGAGAACGTCGCTTATGAGTTCACCCTTACTTCTCCAGCAGTGTCCTGCATGCCTTGTCCGTCTCACTCGGATAGTTTTTGAGATGGGGGGCAGGTGACCGTACAGCTGTTTCCTTGTGGGGTGCTGATTCCATGACTTGTCCAACACTGCTCGCAGCATCCTTGTGCAGCTCCCATCTAGCTTATTCTCAAGACGTTTAGTTAGGGTCCAGGTGGTGCAGCCATATAACAGCACCGACACATCCACAGCCTGGAAGAACTGTCGCTTCAGCCTGATCGGACCTCCATATGACCGATAATCTATTTGTGGCCGACCATGCCTTTAATTATACCTTCAAGTAATCAGTCTTAATATCAAATAGATCTGTTTCAAAATTATTTGTATTAATGTGAACTGTGTGCAAAAAAACAACTTGTAAATAATCAACTACACAAAAATGTAAATATGAACGCAATTCCCTAACCTCTAGGCATAAAATAATTCAAGACAAGTTGAGATGCTGTTAAAGTCAATCAATCAACTAGAAACCAACTCTCCATAGAGGCCCAACACCTTTCTGATATCTTTGCTATTTCTATTTATGTTACATAATATCATGGGTAGCCTACGAATTATGTATGTAAGTGTAGCTAGGTTTTTGAATTGAAGATTCAAAATCGGAGGGGGTTAAATGAAAAGTTACCGTTAGCTGTATAGTTATTATTGGCAAGTAATGACTTTTATTTGACCCCCACCCCCGAATTCTGCTAATAGAAAGGCGTGTGAAAAGGAACTGGTCTAGAGCAGATTTCGGCCGTTACCTGCCAGGAGCAGACATTAGGATCGTCGCTCCCAAGATACCGACTTCTCACCGCGCGGTTAGAAACTCTTTTGGGCTGTGGGTTCTTAATAAAAAATATAACAAATTCTTGCTTATTTATTACAGGAAATGAATACAGAGGACCAGTCCAAAAGAAGAAGAAAGAAATCAGTTCAACAGAGGAATGAACGAGCCAGAACAAGTAAGAAGCATAAGAACCCAGCTCATCTTCTCATTTGTCTATTTTCTCCCATTTACGAGGTTGAGTTAAAAAGTAATGCCATTTTGTTTAGGACAGGTATAATTACCAACACAGGAACATGTATCATACATGAAAAATCAAGCTGGTCCTCTGTGGATCATATCCCTATTTCTCCACATAGTCACCGTTCCTTTCAATAGCAATGTTCCAACTTCGAATGAGAGCATTTATTCCCGCCCCGTAAAATTCTGTTGATTGTTCTTTGAGCCACTTCTTCACTACAAATTTCATTTTCTTGTCACTGGAATAATATTTGCCTCTCGAACCCTCTTTCATGGGACCGAAGAGATGATACTGAAGGCGCCCAAATCTGGTGAGTAATCAAAGGTCCAGTTTTATTTTGATGTATGATACATGTTCTTGTGTTGGTAATTATACCCTGACTTAAACAAAATAACATTACTTTTTGCTTCACCCTCCTATATACCCAATATGTAAAGGGGTATATAACAATTATGGTAATTTTCACCTTTAGTTGGCTAAATTCCCAGCAAATAAGGCAATTAGAGTAACCTCCGTTGACTTCCACTTTGAAACAAGCTGGTAACCCTTTTGAAAGTCTCCATGCGAAATAAACAAATCTTAGAAACTTTTTCGAAAACAATACAACTGCATGCTTTAACACAAAAATATCATAAAATGTGTTCTTAATAACAATTAAGTTCATTTCAGTTAATGCGTGCACACAATTTTATGCTAGGAATTTAGCCAACTGACTTTCACTTTGAAACAAGCTGGTAGTTATTTTGAAAGTCTCCGTGCGAAATAAACAAATCTTAGAAACTTTTTTGAAAACAATACAACTGCATGCTTTAACACAAAAATATCATAAAATGTGTTCTTAATAACAATTAAGTTCATTTCAAATAATGCGCATGCACAATTTAATGCTAGGAATTTAGTCAACTAAAGGTGAAAATTACCACAATTATTTGCTTACTCTTTTTGTTTTTAAAAGATGTAATAGATGTCAGACCGTCTCCATCTTGTTCCCCCCCCCCGACTTTTGTTATTTGTCCGACCCAAGAACCAATCACACAATTCATGTTTATATACGTGTAAAACATGACCTGATTTTTCAACAATAAAATCGTTAGATGATAAACAGGTCTTGGCATTTTATAAAAGCAACATTGATTCCAGAATAATTCAAATTGGTAGGGGCTGCGAATTACACGATAATTGCATGAGGGGGAGGGGGGAAGTGTTCAAGTGTACGTTTCCAGGTATGTGTGGGCTGGTGACTTCAAATCAGCTAAACAGACGATTTTCATTAATCTATTCAAAGGCTACGTATTTTGTGTGTGTGTGTTTTGTTGCTATTGTTAACCTTCACCGGATCATTAGTGAGACATTTCTGCTGAATATCAATACCTACAAAGTTAAGATAAGTAAGACACAAGGCTGAAATCAAGAAATGAGAGTAAAAAAGATTGTGTAGCGCCAGGATTTGTTGCAAATAATATTGGTTGAACTGATAATAATAATAAAAATAATAATAATAAGAAGAAGAATAACAGCAATGATAATAATAATAATAATTTAATTACTACAACGTTTGATATGTTTACTTAAGAGCTATTGCATACTACAATATGTAAAAGTTAAGTAAAGTCGTCAGGGCGGCCTAAAGTCGGTATCAGCCAGTCAGCGAGGGAATCTATCCCCTTTTCAATAGTGCTAGACCAAGGAGATTGTTTTGGCATTTGAGGTGGAGCACCACACCTACCATCAGTGCGTTACTTTACCGCACAGATCCCTGTGCTACTCATACGCTGAGTTGGCGAGGACCGGTATCGAACTAGGAACCTTGTGGTTTCTAGCCGAAAGTATAATAATATTGATTTAATTCTTTCTCAATCTTTTTTTCTTTCCTTCCTTCTTTTCATCTTTTCATTACGTTCGATTGAAACAAATTAGCGTTATCGCTTCCGCACACTCACCCCTCTTTCTATTTTTTCCCTACTTTCTTTCTTTCTTTCTTTCTTATTATGTTTCTTGTGTGTAGCATGTCCTTTTTCTTCCCTTTTTTCTTTCTTTCTTTATAGTAAAAACAGAATGGTCCATTATTTAGCTGATGTGATGACACTCATAAGAAATAAGAATTCGGCGGATAAGTAACACCAGATAGTCAAGGATTTTCATTTTTTCATTTCATCTTGGACAGTCTCATTTTTAACCAGAGGGTGTTGCAAGATGGTAATGGTCATACAATTAAGGAACACGAGTATTAATATATGGATTATAATAATGAATGAGAATGTCAGTGTGTAAGTGTGTCATAGTTTTTTCAACTTAACTCCTCAATGCCATAGCCCAACATATCATACCAGTTTGGAACAAATTAAACAACATTCTGAGCCTAATCTGAACCTGCAATCCTGAAATTTTGGATCCCAAAGTTTTAATTACTGTGATTGTTTTCAGCCATTTTTTACGTGATATTTGGTAAGAATTTTGGTAATCCTTAACTATTTCCTCGTAAATTACTACCATAAAATAAACTGAACCCTCATTTTATGTCCGTGTTTTTGCAACAAATGTTTTATTTTTCTTGCACCCTTTATTTTACAATACTAAATGTATTTTATTTATTTATTTTAATATTCACTTCAATGTGTTATATTCTACAAGTTTTTATTTTGTGAGAATGGTTAGTGTTAAAGGCTTATTTTACAATTTAGGCATAAATTGGATCCTCTTTTTATGACTGTGATTTTTGTTTTTTCATTGATGATGATTAAAATCTGACATTTTTATTTTGGAGTACCAAAGCCCAAAAAAAAAAAGAAAGAAAATAACAGCAAAACGAGCCCCCACTTTAAAATTAAACATTCTCACAAAATAAAAACTTTTAGAATATTTTAGAACATTGAAGTGAATATTAAAATAAATTAATAAAATATATTTAGTATTGTAAGATAATGGGAGCAAGAAAAATAAAACATTTATTGTAAAAACACGGACATAAAATGAGGGTTCAGTTTATTTTATGGCAGGAATTTACGAGGAAATAGTTAAGGATAACCAAATCTTTTTTGTAAAATACACAAAGTACCAAAGTCCCAATCAAGAGCCCTCTCCAGGAAGTAGCTTAATTGTCACCTTTGATTGGCTTTTAAGTTTGTACATGATATGGCACAAGACCAAATGTAAAGAAATAGGAGCAGTAGGAGTGTGTACTTACTCAACCACTCCACCATGGGCAAAATGTAAGACAAAGTCATTTTTATGCAGATTATAAGAATTTAAGATTGATAGATTGATTTTAAAAGCATGTCAACCCATCCAGGGTTATTTTATTCCTAGAGGTTATATAATTCTTTTTGGTGTACATTCATATTAACATTTTTTGTGTAGTTGTTTAGAGGTTTATGCACATAAATATTCCCATCTAATGAAAATAATTTGTACACTATTATCAGGTTTCAAGTATTCATATCTAATAGTAATAATATATACACAATTATATGGTTTCAAGTAATGATTTCTTTAATAATAGTAATTTGCATGCAAACAGTTATATGGATTCAAGTAACTAATTATAATAATCCTTAGTAAACAATAATTGATTCAAATGTCTTAATACAAGTAATTTACCAACCTCTCTACACAAGTGGGATGCGACACAAGGTCAATTTCTTCAACGGAGTTTAACAGGTTTGAATTCAGAGTTGTCCTTCTTCTAGACTGGTTATCAAGTTAAAGAGTCCAGTCTGCCCTACTATTTACCCATAGCTGGAAGGAGAGATTAGTTGGATGCATACCTTTCCAAGTGTATTAGCATGGGGCCGGGTTAGATCAGTTGGTAGAGTGTTCGGCTAGAAACCGCAAGGTTCCTAGTTCGATACTGGTCCTTGCCAACTCAGCGTATGAGTAGCACAGGGATCTGTGCGGTAAAGTAAGGAGCTGATGGTAGGTGTGGTGCTCCACTTCAGATGCTAAAATAATCTCCTTGGTCTAGCGCTAGTGAAAAGGGGATAGACTCCCTAGCTGACTGGCTGATACCGACTTTAGGCCGCCCCGTCGACTTTACATTTACTTACATTTATGTGTATCAAGTATTCCTAATATGAATAATTTTCAAATAGATCTATTTGACATATAGATGGGGATGTACAACTGCTCGAATCAGAGTGGACCTGGGAGTAATGGCAATGAAAGGATATGTTATATTACCAGATCTGCAGAACAGGATTGATTGATTGATTGATTGATTGCCTAAGTTTCAAATAAAGTAAATTATATAACACATTTTGTACGTTCCATAACTACAAGGAAATCTGGTAGATAAATTTGATAAAGCAGTGAGCTTACCATGGCCTCTTGCCAGACTAAGGTAAGCTTAGTATGTAAGTATAGGGAATTGATATAAAGAAAATTCTAGGCGCTAGAAAGCTGAGAATTAAAACAGCTATAAATGCACTTCTTGGTTCTTTCCCAAGAAAAAAACAAAAAGCTAAAATACATTTAATGATTTTTTTAAAGAAATGGAAACAAAACACCTTGGACATATTGTTCTCTTTTTTTCTTTTTTTTTTTTAGAAAAAAAATGTCTTTTAAAACCAACCAACTTGTTCTTTTTGGCTTGGAAAGTATTGTTATTTACTCTCTTTCATCTTTAACATAGTATATCTCTTCTTTCTTTTTTCTTTTTACTTATACTTCAAATTTGTTTTTATTCTCATCTTGATACTGGGGTCTGTTATAATGCCTTAAGCTATTACATACATTCCACCTGTGTTAAACTAAATCTGATGGTGAGGCTTTAGTTCTACTTTGGCTTAGTTTTGTTTTGTTTCTTTGTTTAATGGCATATAAACCTTTCTGGGTTAGTTAATGCTAAAACTTATATATGTTGTTTTATTCAGAGCTCATATAAATGAAAATGTGCAAATTTGCATGTTTGTTTTTTTACATAGAAAATAATTTGATTCTTAAATTTCATTATCCAAGGCACAAAAGCAAATTTTGAAGGGAATAATGGCTATTTTCTATAGTTTTATAATATAAACAATTATGAAATAATATATTGGTTTGGTTTCTTTGTTTTATAGCATATCAACCTCCATGGGTTATTTAATGCCAGAGCTATACTTAGAGAAGAAAATTAGTAGTATGATTTATCTAATGCTGGTGGAATAATAGTGTTCATGCCTTTCCAAAGGGTAATAGTCTGAAAATAAATTCAATAGCGTGGCTGGTTTGGTTTGTTTTGTTTTACGGCATATCAATTTCAGTGGGTCATTTAATGCCGACAAAGTTTTGAAATGAATTCATTCTTAAATGGATACTCAATTATTTTAATAAACACATTTTTCTATTTAACCCATAGATGGAACCCTAACAGGTACTACCAATCTGGGGTAGAGTGAACCAGAGAGCAATGGTGATTAAAGGGTGCGCCACATTACCCAGACCTCCAGAACTGGAACCTCATCATCAGATAGAGTTTAACGTCATTCCCAGGACATGAAGATCCTCAGCCACCGCCTTCTAGCACCCATATGATAAAAAGGGTTGGGGGTTTGCCATAGGGCAATAGGGTAGAGAATCATATAGGTGCTAGGGTTTGATGTGGCCAGCTGATTGGTTAGAGGGGGCCTCTCCGACCGCCTGTCTAGCCTAAGTAAGGACCAAAGTGGTGTTGTATGTCATGGACTGCTCAGCCAGCAGGATTCCATCTTTAAGCATCATAGCTCACCACTCACGGCCAACAGGTGGCCCCAACTGAGGAGTCTTACCCGTCTGCAGAAGTGCAGTCAATGTATTCTAATGTCCCAGGGCGGACGTGGCTGGAGTTTAAACAAAGTTTGAACTCTGTTACTATGATGTCAAAGGTCAACATGTTAGCTACTATGCTTGAAGAACTCGTCCTCCAGTTCTGGAGATTTAGGGAGTGTGGAGTGCCTTCCATTGACATTACTCCTATGTCCTCTTTAGTGGTAATATATAGCTAAACACCATATAAACAGAGTGGACCAGAGAGTAATGTAGTAGTACTATTTAACATATAGCTGGAGGGATAATGGTGTTCATGCCTTTCCAAAGGGTAATAGCCTGAAAATGAACTCAATAGTTCTTTATTATATGATCTATCAAATTGTCTTTACATTCTAGACTCTTGGCAAATGGGACAAATAAGAAATCTGTGATTAATCAATACTAGATAACCTGGATTTACATTTTTGCTTTGCAGCTTGAACAATTTGAATGGTCTCATTTTTAACCAAAGGGTGTTGAAGAATAATATAATTCTGTAATCATAATAGAAATTGGAAATTATTTTTTCTTAAATTGATCGATTTTGATGTCCTGGAATGATAGTTCCTGTTAGGGTCCCTGTTTAAAAATGATTCATTTTCGATAGGATGATGTGTCCCAAAAAATAATGGTTTAGCTCAGTTGGAAGAATGTTCGGCTGGGAACCTCAAGGTTCCTGGCCCTCGCCAACTCAATGTATGAGTAGCACAGGGATCTGTGCGGTAAAGTGAGGAGCTGATGGTAGGTGTGGCACTCTGCCTCAGACACTAAAAGACAATCTCCTTGGTCTAGGACTAAGCAAAAGGGATAGATTCTCTCGGTGTCTGGCTGAACTCTAGAACTCCCAGATGACTTTACTTACACAAAAAATGTAAATATGAATGTACAATGAATGAGATTCCCTAACCTCTAGACATAAAATAACACTAGATAGGTTGATATGCCATTAAAATCAATCATGCAATCAATAAAAAAGAGGCATATCAACCTTCATGGGTTATTTAATGCCAAAGCCATCCTTGTAGAAGAACAGTTGTGGTAATATTTAATCCAAATTTGAGGAATGAGGGGCTTCATACCTTTCCAAAAGGTATTGGTCTGAAAGTGAATGTAATAGTGACTGTAGTTTGAACTTGCTAACTAGAAGGTCACAGTCCAGCTTGTTAGCCAAAGGTGAAATCTTCCAGGAGGACACATTATCACCTCTACTATTTGTTATAGCATGGTGTAATGGTTATCATCAAAGAAAATGGACTCAGAAATACAAGTACAAATCCTGAACAAGGCTGTTTTCATTTTCATATAGTACTAATATCCTTGAGTAAAGTATGCATCCTACTATTATTCCATCAGCTATAGGTAAATAGTAAGGTAGACTGGGCTCTTTAAGCTTGTTTAGGAAACCGGTATAGAAGGAAAAAAACTGAATTCTAACCGGTCAAACTTTGCTTAAGAATATTACCATGTGTCACTTCCTGCTCGAGTAGAGTGGTTAGTAAATATATACTATTTGTTATAGCAATGATACCACTAAATTATTTACTAAGAAAATTCAAAAGGATGTTACAAATTTACAAAGGCACAGGAATTGATAAACCATCTCATATATGGAGGGTATTAAGATTCTTTTTTGCAATGAATGAAATGAAATTGGAATTCCTAATGTAAATTATTAGAATCTACAGCCAATATATAGAAATAGATTGGGTTTGGTTTGGTTTGTTTTGTTTTACGGCATATCAAACTCAGTGGGTCATTTAATGCCGATAAAGTTTTGAAATAAATCAATTCTTAATGGATAATACAATTTTTTTATAAATACAATTTTCTATTTAACATATAGATGGGACCCTAACAGGTACTACTACTCTGGGTCAGAGTGGACCAGGGAGCAATGGGATGAAGGGGTGCTCCACATTCCCCAAACCTCCAAAACTGGAACCTCACCATCAGATAGAGTTTACCGTCATTCCCAGGACATGTAGACCAGCAGCCACTGCCTTCTAGCACCCATATGAAAAAAAGGGGTTGGGGCTTGCCATAAGGGCAATAGGGTTGGGAAAATCATATAGGTGCTAGAGCTTGACGTGACCAGCTGATTGATCGGATGGGGCCTCTCCGACCGCCCGTCTAGCCCAAGATAGGGCCAAAGTGGAGTATTGCACGTCATGAACTGCTCAACCACCTGGGCTCTATCCTTAAGCATCACGGGTCGCCACCCATGGCCAACAGGTGGCCCCATTGGGGGAGTCTTACCCATTTGCAGAGGTGCAGTCGGTGCATTCTAACGCCCCAGCCGACAGGGCGGAAATAGATTGGGGACTCCAATTTTTAATTAATGTGATACCCTAAATTTAAGCCCAAAATAACCAGCGTACATCACTTATGAGTTCATCATTACTTCAGCTGCGTCCAGCATAAAACTCACATAAAACTAAGAGTATTTTCTTTCATCATTAAAGATAAATGAGATGTGAGTTTGAGATTCTTCTTTAATATCCTTTAATATTAATAATCCGCAGCATTCCACGCTTTCACAGAATAACGACCCATGAGGGTTTTGTTAAAAAAAAAAAAACAGCTAGAAATTTAAAAATAAAATGCGAGTCAAAATTAATGACAATAATGGATGATAATGTTGTGTGCAAAGAATAAAAATAAATGAAAGATTAATTTTAAATTGTTGTGAACGATGTAGTTTTTAAGTGTTTGCTTTTTCTATTTTACACAATACTTTCATCTTAAAAGTTCCTGTAACTTGGTAAAATTAGCCAATGAAGGTTAATGATAATGCCAGTAGCCATTCTACTCTAACCCTTGTGAAATAATTTAGCAGAATAGAGCAAAAAGAAAAAAAACAAAAAACAAAAAAAAACAAAACAAAACCAATTTTCAAACAAATTAGAATCAAACATTTTTTAAGTGCTAATCAAGAACTTGTTTTGTTATCATTAAGTTGATAATTAAGACACGCACTTTGAAAATCTTGTTATGTATGGTCTTCCATACTTCTATTTTTAAGCAATTAGTGACAAAAAGGTCACAGCTCATAAATCATACTTAATCTGTGTGTGTGTGTGTGTGTGTTGTGTGTGTGTAAATAACAGAAGGCAGCTGCTAATGGAAAAGGTCACTTTTGCTGACAAAAAGCTGCCAAATTTTGGGCCAAATAGACACTTTTTAACTTTTTATTTACTTTCTCTAAAGAATTGAATAAGGAACATTCTTTATCATATGATCTATCTAATTATTTTTAAATTCTTTGCAAATGGGACAAATAAGAAATCTGTGATTAATCACACCAGATAACATGGATTTACATTTTTGCTTTGCATCTTGAACAATTTGGATGGTCTCATTTTTAACCAAAGGGTGTTGAAGAATGATAACAGACAGAAGATTTAGGAACAAGTATATTAATATATAGATCCTACTGTGAAGGAAGTGTTATCTCCCTTAGGTTTTTAGCCTTTGATTGGTCCCCTAAGCCCTGGAAAAGATATTTAAAGACAGAAGTTGAAAAATGCCTGACATTTCCCTATAGTATGTTTAAAAGAGATGGTTGACCTAATATTTAGAGGAAGGAGTGGTGTGAATTTAGGTCACCAGAAGAAATTTTGAAGGGAATGTTTCCTATCTTATTTTTATCAGGGTAATGGTTGAATTACAAAACATTTTTAACTAATAGAGGTGTTCATTTTCTTTTGTTTCTGATAAGAGTAGAATAAAATTATTACATTTTTCATTGTCTTAAGAGGTTTAAAAAAAAATAGACTCACTATTTTGTCCAGGTTTAAACTTCTTCCTTTTATCCTTTTCTGCTGTTCAACCTACAAGAAATAAATACATTTTTATATAATACATTCTTCTACATTCATTTTGACTTCACACACACACACACATTGAATAACAAAAAAATATAAGACAAACAGGAATATTTCTTTCATGTTGTTTATTTTTCTCAACTAGTTTCAACCTTAGGTTATTGTCGGGAGAAAATTTCTCGTGAAAGAAATTGTTTTTAGAAAGTTTTTAAAAATTTTCCAAGGGTTTGACAAGTCACTATAATCTGGGCATCGAAATGGATTAGAAGTGGTCAGTCCATCTGTCCAGTGAAAAACTTTGTTTTTGTTTTCTTTCTCTCTCTCTCTCTCTCTCTCTCTCTCTCTCTCTCTCTCTCTCTCTCTCTCTCTCTCTCTCTATATATATATATATATATATATATATATAATATATTAATATTTTGAAGGCCAATACAATGAATATGAAAAATAGTTATTTTTGTCTTATCGATTTCGAAGCATGAACTTCATCATCAGAGTTTTGTATCAGAAATGGACGTGCTTATGTTTTTATTTGTGTGGTTATAATTTCTCTTCTTATTTCCTTTTCCTCTCCTTTTTTTTTCTCTTAAATATATATATATATATGTGTGTGTGTGTGTGTGTGTGTGTGTGTGGTGTACTAATAATTAACTTCTTAACCATATTCGCCCGATAATCCAATTCCTCTGCCACATAACTGATGTAATACAAGGTCAATTTTTGAAAATGGATTACAGCTGGTTTTAATTCATAGTTTTCCTTCTCCTAGACTGATTAGCCAACCAAGGCTGGAGAACAGTGAAAGGTTAAATATATATATATATATATATATATATACATAACAACTCTATCACTGATATTGAAGCACTCCATAATAATAATGCAAAATAATTAGTCCACTACTAACTCACTGAGTTAGTGATAACCATATGGTATTACAATACTATATAGGTATATATCTTTATCTATATCTATATCTATCAATCGATAATGGACTCTCCCATCGATTTTTGACGTATGAGGGTTCATACACACAATGAACTCCCACACAGGGATTTGTTTATAGTGGTGAAGGCTTGTGTTGGACCATCCACACTTTTTGGCACAGTCGATAGGAAAGAATTGGTGCATCAAGGGTTGCCACAAACCCAATCAACGACCGACCTCAGGAATTTTGAATTCAGAGTTATCCCTCTCCTAGACTGGTTACCTACCCAAGGCTGAAGAGCCCAGTTTGCCCTACTATTTAACCCATAGCTGGAGGGAGAATATATGGATTCATACCTTTCCCAAGGGTATTAGCGCTATGTTTGATGCCAACAGCCTCGTCTAGGAATTGAACCCGAATCGATGAGTCCATTTTCCACGACTCTAATCACTAGCCCACACGCCTCCATCCTATATATATATATATATATATATATATATATATATATATATATATATATATAGAGAGAGAGAGAGAGAGAGAGAGAGAGAGAGACAGAGACAGACAGACAGACAGACAGACAGAGATAGACAGACAGACAGACAGACAGAGACAGAGATAGGGAGAGGTGTTGAAGTAGAGTTAACTTATTTATGTTTTATCTATGTTTTATATTTACACATGAGGTGGTACCCAAACATTTACAGAATAACATAATTACTTACCCTAACACCTAGTTTCTTTTCTCTCTTTTGAAGTTGTCCCCTTGGGTATATACCTGATAAGGGTTCTAGAATAATCTAGTCCATCCTACATTCAGTTCACTTTTTGCTAACACCTCATTTGGGCATGATACTTATATACAGATACATACATGCATACATATATATAAATATGTGTGTGTGTATGCGTGTGTGTGCATACCTATATTGACTTATACTTGCATACATGTACATATATATTTAAATACCATGAAATACTTATGAAAGATATACATATATGTATATATCTAAACACACATATATACACACACACAAACACATACCTATATATATATATATACACATATTTCTATATATAAACACATACACACACATATATATACATACACATATTGTTATATATACACACATACACATATATATATATATACACATGCATATACATATATACATACATATATATATATACATACACATATATATACATGTATTTTTATATATACACATACACACACATGTATATATATATACATACATATATATATTTTTTTGCTATACATAGCATTTGACTTTTTAAATTATTTATATATATATATATATGTATATATATATATATATATAATATATTATTATATGTAAAAATGGAAAAGGAATTGAATCCGACAATATGAGGAAAATGAGTAAAGAAAAGAAAAGTAAATGGATAAAATGAATTTAATCGATCACTTACACATGTGTTTCGGTCAGTTTATGTGTGTGAAAATATTTCGCACACATACAAGAATCGACCTTCATCAGAGCGAATATTTATTTTATTTATTTTATAAAAATAAATATTCACTCTGATGAAGGTCGATTCTTGTATGTGTGCGAATATTTTTCACACATAAACTGACCGAAAACATGTGTAAGTGATCGATTAAATTTCATTTTATCCATTTACTTTTCTTTTCTTTACTCATTTTTCCTCATATATATATATATATATATATACATACACACACTCACACATTATATATCATATATAAGAATTCGAAAACATAAGTGGAACAAAAAAGAATTCCAAATGATAAATGATTTATTGCTTTTGATCTTCTCCATTATATCCAACATTTCGGGTGGCCTCCACCCTTTTTCAAAAGATTCAGTAGACAGACTGAGTGTAATAAAAAAAAAGATTAAAAAAACATGTTTTTTATTCACCTTGTATTTTCCAATGCTTTTAATTTAATAAAAATCTTTCCCAATAACATTATATATTTATATATATATATATATATTTATAAACAAACAGACATGGACCCAACATTAACTATATATATATATATATATATATATATATAAAAATCATGATCATCATCATTAGGTCGCACCAACAGCATGGGTCTTCATGACCCTTCTTTGCTGCCCGTCCCTATTGTTCATAGCTCCTAAAAAGCTCCTTAGTACCACATGCAGTAGCTGCACAGAACTGATCGATGTTGGTTTTGTATGTCCATGTGCAGGTGACCACAGGAGAATATTGCTTATGAGGTCACCCTTGCTTCCTCAGCTGTGTGCAACATCTCATTTGTCTGACCTAGATGGTTTGTGTGATAGGAGGCAGGTGGCTGTACAAATGCTCTTTGGTTTATTCAAGATGGCATGCAGCATCCTCGTACATTTCCATCCGGATTTTTCTACATATATATATATATATATATATATATATATATATATATTGTGTTAATGTGCTAGATGGTCATTGAGCAAGGTTCCTTACAGGTTTTGCCACCCTCCTCACCAGGCAAGCTTGGTGGGGGTACCAGTTTAGTCGCTGATTATCCGAAGCTGGTAGTACGGGGTTACATAATACCCATAGTGCTTTGTGCAACCTGAGACGAGATATATGATACATATATAAAAAGTAAAGTAAAGTTGTCAGGGTGCCCTAAAGTTGGTATCAGCCAATCAATGTGGGAGTTTATCACCTTTTCACTAGCGCTAGACCAAGGAGATTGTTTTGGCATCTGAGGTAGAGCGCCACACCTACCATCAGCTTCTTACTTTACCGCACAGATCCCTGTGCTACTCATACGCTGAGTTGGCGAGAGCTGGTATCAAACTAGGAACCTTTTGGTTTCTAGCCGGACGCTCTACCAACTGAGCTAAATCGAACCCTTATGATACATATATACTCTAGACAAAATTTTGCCCTGTTTGGTCACCCATTGAGCTCCAGGCAGATAATTGTAATTAGGGTGAGTTTGTAAAGTGAATTAAATTTTTTTAAAAATAAATACTGCAGGAGGATTTGGAAAAAAATTATTAAAATCATTTTGTAAGATTTCTAAGAAAGGGAACCTTTGACCTAATTTAAGCTACTGACTAGCTGCCTTCGCAACAAAACATACAAATATATTTCACACTCTCTAAATCACAAATGTGTGTGAGTATTGGGAATCATTATTACAATGATATCACTTCAGATCTATACAAGTAACATATGCAATATTCAATGACACTTAAAGTTTACGAAACAGAAGCTGAATACTAAACAGCTAACAAGAATATGATTTAGCTCAGGCAGAAAAATAAGAAGTGTATATATATATGGTGTGTGTGTTGTGTTGTGTGTCTTTGTGTGTGTATATATATACTTGTGTGTGTATGTGTATATATATATATATATATATATATATATATATATATAGGGTGCGGCATAAGTAACGCCCTTTGTTTAAGTGGAACAAAATTAAAGCCTTTTTGATTATCCTTTATTTTTTCAAACATGAATGTATTGCTCTATTCTTTGTTAATCTCATGGTTGTATAAAATAGCTGAGAAAATGAAGATTTATCAAATTAATTAAAGAAAATAATAAAGAAAATATACATTATAAGATATGAAATTAAAAAGGGTGTTACTTATGTCGCACTCTGTATATATATATATATATATATATATATATATATATTAGGGGAACCAGAAGTGATAAGATAAACAGGAATATTTATTTTATGTTATTTATTTTTTGTTGTTGTTCTCTACGTAAGTCATCGCCAGGAAAAAAATTATTGTGAAAGAAATTGCTTTCAGAAAGTTAAAAAAATATTTTCTACGTGTTTGACAAGGCACAATAATTCCGGCAAATATGTATTAGAAGTGGCGAGTACATCTGTTCAGACAGTGAATATATATATATATATATATATATATATATATATATATATATGTGTGTGTGTGTGTGTGTGTGTGTATATATATATATGTTTATGTATATATATATATATATGTGTGTTTATACACACACACACACATATATATATGTGTATGTGTGTGTGTATATATGTTTATGTATATATATGTGTGTGTTTATACACACACACAAACACACACACATATATATGTGTTTGTGTGTGTGTGTGTATATGTTTATGTATATATATATATATGTGTGTGTTTATACACACACACACATATATATATGTGTGTGTATAAACACACACATATATATATATACATAAACATATACACACACACACACACACACACACACATATATATATTGGCTTGGTTCCTGGACCTGGCCCAATCATCCTCAAGCCTTCCTTTCGAATATCTTAAAAAAAAAAAATTATAACACCCCCCTACTTTACTGATTTGTAGTTTGTAGTTACCCTTCTGATTCCTGACTTTTTTGACTGACTACCCACGTGTGTATACTCATAGACTGTAATAAATACTAGGTGGACGTATTACACTTGAGGAAGATGTGTGTGTGTGTGTGTGTGTGTGTGTGTAAGGTAATCCAAATGACTGGTTCTATTTGGGATCTTCAAAATCTCATTGTTTAACCATACTGTATGCTCTTGTAGGTGCAAACATATATTTATATTTTTATAAATCCCGATGAGAGCTCAATGTATAATAATCAATAAATTAGATTATATACAGAGCAATATTTAACTTTCAAAGAAAGAAAAACTTAACAAACCATCATCCCGTAATAATGTATTTCGACCAGAAATTCAAAAGATTTTTAAAATTTAAAATTTTAAAGAAAATTTTTAAGTGCCAAGCCTCATCAAACAGAGTTTACAAAAATAATGGGATTCACTGAAAAGAGAAGTTATACAACCAGAAAAATCTCAATATTATATTTCTCATATATATCAGGGAAAATCGAGATAAATCCAACAGTATGTACAATATGAAAAACAAGGTATTGGGCATTAGCAAAAAACGAAACACAAACAGCCTCATCCAGGAGTTGAATAATGATCACCATTACACGAACGCAACCCCAAGAAAGTGTATAACTTTAATTTGTACTTAAATAACCAACACAATATAATAAATAAATATGCAATGATAGTGCAAGTTTCTGATAAAATTGTTACTCGGAATCACTTTTTATTCTATTTTAGCTTCATGTCTTATGGATATGAGATACATGCATATGAATACATATACATACACATTATTATATATATATATATATATATATTGTTTTTTGTCTTTTTATGCTTACAATGTAGTTGTTATTCTGCATAGACATTTGAATAATTATATACAAACTACATCCTCGGATTTAATAGACATAATAATATGTGACAATCAATTGAATGCAGTCAGAAAAGTAAGATAAATATCTGTGGACTATAATTGCTTGTCTTAAGTTTTAATAAACCAGTGTATTATTTAGTTGGGTATTATTACACACAATACATTAACTGTTGTGTTTGACATGCAATGAGGAAACACTTTTTAATATGCTCTATTCACATTTGTATACTAATAATTAAAAAAAAAAACTAAGACAAATTTCTTGCAGCTAATTAGTTAAGATTTGAAAATTTGACTGCCACAGCCAATCATTTACAGAACTGTTTATAAGTATTTGAACAGAGGACAACTACAACAACAATAACAAGAACAAGAAGAACAATAATGATAATAAGTAAAAATAATGATAATAATAATAATATGATAGGGCCGGGATAGCTCAGTCGGTAGAGCGTTTGGCTAGAAACCACAAGGTTCCTAGTTCGATACCGGTCCTCGCCAACTCAGCGTTATGAGTAGCACAGGGATCTGTGCGGTAAAGTAAGGAGCTGATGGTAGGTGTGGCGCTCCACCTCAGATGCTAAAAAACGATCTCCTTGGTCTAGCGCTATTGAAAAGGGGATAGACTCCCTCGCTGATTGGCTGATACCGACATTAGGCCGCCCCGTCGACTTTACTTACTTTACTTATTATCAATATAGTAATAATAGTAATAATGGCTGGCTTAGCTCAGTCGGTAGAGCGTTAGCCAAGGATCCACAAGGTTCTGGGTTCAATACTGGCTCTCGCCAACTCAGCGTATGAGTAGCACAGGGATCTGTGTGGTAAAGTAAGGAGCTGATGTTACGTGTGGCACTCCACCTTGGATGCAAAAAAACAATCTCCTTGGTCTACTGTTAGTGAAAAGGGGATAGACTCCCTTGCTGTCTGGTTGATACTGACTTTAGGCCACCCCAACTACTTATGTAGATGCCACAATCCAAGTACTCAAAAAATACACAAAAAAGAGCAAGGAAAGATTAGTTTATGGAAACAATAGCAGCAGCTGTACCATATGACAAGCAGAAAATTAACAAAAAGAAAGCAGAATTGGGAAGAAAAACATTTATATAGATACTTCAAACAACAACTTAGGGAGGTTGTGCATGAAAAGACTTTGACATGGTTAAGAAGAGGAAACCTTAAAAGAGAAACCAAGTCACTCATAACTGCAGCCTAAAACAATGCCATAAGAACAAATTATATCAAAGCAAAAATAGATAAGACACAAGAGAACAGTAAATGTAGGAGGGTGTTTATAAGTATTTGAACAGAGGACAACTACAACAACAATAACAACAACAAGAAGAACAAATTAACAAGAAGTAAAAATAATGATAACAATAATATGATAACAATAATATGATATTATCAATATAATAATAATAGTAATAAGGGCTGGCTTAGCTCAGTTGGTAGAGCGTTGGCTAAGGATCCAAAGGTTCTGGGTTCAATACTGGCTCTCGCCAACTCAGCGTATGAGTAGCATAGGGATCTGTGTGGTAAAGTAAGGAGCTGATGTTACCACTTTTTGGGGACTTACTGCATGGCAGTATGAAAGTAAATAGACAACAAACATGTTTATTTTTGATATGGCCTTTTTTAGCCGACAATTTTTGGAGAATATGTGCTTAATTGAAGTCATACCTAATTTTGAAAATTAATTAGTTAATAATTAATGAATTTAGGCAGGCATATATGTTCAAATGTAAGGCTAAACAAATCGAGAAAATGTCAATCACTGTATGTACATTTCGACTTATATATATTATATATAATATATATATATATATATATAGGTAGTTTTTTCAAGTATTGGAAAATTGAAATTAAAGTGCTTGATTATGGGTGTAAGAGCTGTCTGTAGATGTATTGGCACATGAGGGTGTACATGTGAGTGATCGTATACACACTATTTTCACCCCTAAGTGAAGAAATACAAAAATCGACTCACACAAGTACACACATAAATAAATGATTTGACATTCCCTACATTTCATAAGTGGCTACGTTGTCTTGATGATAAGTGGCTAACATGCTTCTTTGAAACCAATGGGAGCATTATCAACTTAAATTTATTGCACACTATAGTGAATAATATATATATTATATATATATATATATATATGAGAGTAAGTAAACAAACAAATGTGTTTATTTGATATGGCTTTTAGCCGACAATTTTTGGAGGATATGTGCTTAATTGAAGTCATACCTAATTTTGAAAATTAATTAGTTAATAATTAATGAATTTAGGCGGGCATAATAATCAAAGAAAAATGAAAAATGTGAATCGAATAGGTTGAAATGTACTTCAGGGATTGACATTTTCTCGATTTGTGTGCCTACATTTGAACATATATGCGCCTAAATTCATTAATTATTAACTAATTAATTTTCAAAATTAGGTATGACTTCAATTAAGCACATATCCACCAAAAAATATATATATATATATATATATATATATATATATATATATATATAATAAAAACAAACCAAAATATACATATATAATGTCCTCATTTACTCTTTTTGCAAACATTATCAGCGTGTAGACACATTTCATATTCCATTGAATTTTTTTGAAAATAACAAGACAAAGACATAGTTATTATAGGCAATACATGTGGCTCATTATATTTAAAAAAATTCTTTATTCCTTTTATATTTCAATAAAATTTGCTGAATAAGAATGATACATTTTTATGTTCCTAATTTATTTCTTCAATCAATAAAATTGGAACATGAGCTAAACTTCATGATTCAGCAAATAATGAGGCGTCAAACATGAATTTTAATTTGAACAAAATGTGGGTATTATATATATATATATATATATATATATATATATATATATGCTTATATATATATATATATATAATGCGTGTATTATATATATACATATATATATATATGTACATAATCATATGTGTGTATTATATATATATATATATATATATATATATATATATATATATATATAATCATATGTGTGTATTATATATATGTATATATATATATATATATATATATATATATATATATATATTAGTAATAATATGTGTGTATTATATATGTATATATATTATCATATGTATATATAATATGTGTATTATTATATATTATATATATGTGTATTATGTATATATATATATATATTATCATATGGTGTGTATTATATATATATACATCATCATATGAGTGTATTATATATATATATATATATATAATATATATATAATATATATATATATATATTATCATATGTATATGTATATGTATATATATATATATATATATATATATATATATATATATTATCATATGTGTGTATTATATATATATATATATATATATATATGTGTGTATTATATATATATATATATATATATATATATATATATATATTATATATATATATATATATATATATATATATATATCACCATATGTGTGTATTATATATATATATATATATATATATATATATGTATATATGTATATTCACTGCATGCTTACAATATTCATACATGTTTTAGGCTGTTCAATTTCAAAATGTGTATGAATATTGTAAAAATCAATGAATAATAAGTATCTGGGTTTTTTTTGTCACATTCATGAGAATCATACCATGTGACAAAATTCTCATGCTTAACTAGTGTTAGAATCCATGTGCCCATTGTTAGAGTTCAGTTGTTGTGTCTGTGGTTAGCCTCTGATGTTAATCTAAAGATAAATCTTCATAGCTGAAAGTTCAACCAGCAAATGAAATAAGCACCGTGCAAATGATCTTACATGTTTTCTGTCCTTTCATCCCATTGGCCAATTTGTACCGGAAATGGCTGCTACTGTTGGTAAAGTCCATAAATAGAAGTGGTGATTTTGCTTACATCTTATATCACTATTCCAACAACTAGCCATCATTTCTTCTTGTCTGTTGCATAATTTATGTGGTAGCATAAATTATTGACAAACACTTGTAGAATAATGGGTCATTGGCCTTGAAATCAGAGCGTAGGTGGGTAGATTTCCATTGTAAAAATACCAGACCATTGGTGAAGGCCGGAATCTCGCACGTCAAGTGATCTGATTAGTTAGGGAATCAGATTCAACCTAAATGGGATGCAGAGCGGACGTGCAACTGCAGGGTTGAACTCAGCTGCACAGTGAATAAGGATGGGCAGTAATAAAATCTTGTACAAGAAATCAAAGTCTTGTTGTTAATTAATGCATGACTTAAAATGAAGCCCTTAGAAGACAAAATGACAAGAAAAGATAAAAAGTAAAGATGAAACAGCCACTAGATGATCATAGCTAAAATAGAAAGGAGAATGAATAACAGACAAGTAAGTCACAATGCTGTATCTCTCTAATACATCTCTCTCTATCACTATCAATTATATACCCAGCAATGGGATATATAAAGTTCTATCTTCTCATGAAACTCTGAATAATGGACTTTTTTTTATTGTTATTAGTAAAATAGATAACTAATTAGAAGTGAGCCTATTCTAGTAATGACCACCCCAGGCAGAGTTTAACCGGTTTGAGAATTTTCCATCTCATAGACTGGTTGCCTAACTAAGTTTAGAGAGCCCAGTCTGCCCTACTATTTACCCATAGCTGGAGGAAGTATTTGGATTCATACCTTTCCCAAGGGTATTAGTGCTATACAAACTGTAGCTTCATCCAGGATTTGAACTCGGGTCGACAAGTCCATTTCCTACGACTCTAACCATTACACCACAGCTTCCAGCTTTAATTTTCTTTTTCTTTTTACTCAGTCAGCATTGAGCACTTTTTATGCAACTTGTCTAACTTTTTTTTTATCATTTTCACAAATACATCTGCCCAAGCCGAATCTCTGCTGCGTAGCCAGGAGCAGGCAGAAAGAGGCATTGGTCACTACGTGAATTAAGATAAAACAAAGTTCATGTGTTTTACACAAGATGGAGCCATTTCCACATTAAATGGAAAGCCTCTGAAATTTATTGACTAGTTCACATACCTAGGTAGCAATGTCTCATCTACAGAAACCAATGTCAATATACTCATAGAAAAGGCATGGACTGCTATTAACAGACAGTCAATTATATGGAAATCTGATTTTTCTTAGAAGATAAAACAAAGACTCCTACATATGGACACACAATTGTTGGCCAACCAGGAAAAACTTACATACATATTGAACTATTATGCAATAGTTATTATGTAAACATAATAAACGTTGTAATAATTAAATTATCATACTGGAGTATATCCACAGGTCCTGCTAGTCAATTATCATTTTGATAACTCGATTGCAATCTATTTGATTTCCATATGCCACAGTTGAATGAGATGTATATCTTTATTGAATAAGAAAATGACTTGATTAGTTAAATTAAAAGTTAAAGTTAATAGAAACAATGACATCGTGACATGCATTAAAAAAATGTGAAATAGTTTATTATAAGTTATTCTAATTTATTATCTAGATATATAAATTAATTATTTATATGTATGTGTGTGTTATTAAATCTTTCTTTATTACAAATTGTTTGTTCATGAAACATATTGTTTATTCATTTCTAACAAATGAAATAAAATGATGAAAGTAAACTCGGTGGGGGGCACAGTCAAGTCCGACGTATATGTTCTCCCAACTGACAAAGTCCTCAGTCTGCAACAATCTCTTACAAAAGTACGACTCTCTTCTTAACAGCAAAACTCCTACTATCGCTCTCGCTCGGTCTGGGAGAACAGGCTCTTAAATACACAGTTAATATGTACATCCGGGCTTCTTACTCTGGTCTGGCATTGCCCATTTAGAACTTCAATATTCACCTGCATTTTGAGTACGCGTCAATACTGTTTACATCCGGGTTACTGCCAACAGCATTTCAACTCATTTTTATCTATTCAACCTATAGATGGGACCCTAATACTCTGGATGTTGGGTTGTTTAAAAAATTCTAATGGCTAAAGATAGATTGTGCCAAAAGTGGTTGATAAAAATATTCAAAAACCATTGCTTAAATTTGGAAGTAACAGCTAATTTAAAAAACATTAATTTTCTACACATTGCATTGGATTTAAATAATGGTATATGCCAGCTTTATAGAAAAATAAACAACACACAGATATATATATATATATATATATATATATATATTTATATATATATATATATATATATATATATACTATTATTATATTTTTTGAAGGCACTTACAATGCATATATCGTATAAAATTAAATAATTATTGAAATAATCCTAACAAGAAAACTCGGCGAATAAAGTGCGCCATGGGAACACCATACAGCTGTTTCAACTTTATTAAGTCTCATCATCAATGTATATACTTAATAAAGTTGAAACAGCTGTACGGTGTTCCCATGGCACACTTTATTTGCCGGGTTTACTTGTTATGATTATTTTCAATAATTATCGAATTTTATATGATATACACATTGTAATTGCCTTAAAAATATAAATAATCATATATTTTACATAACAATGCTTCAAAAGCAAATTATCAAATTCCATATATATTATATATATATATATATATATATTAAATCAGGTTACCAACCCAGAATCATAAAACACATTCACAAGCCTATAGAACACAGGATAGCAATGCATATATTCAATAAAGCCAAAATGGAAAATGGAACAATGCTAAAGAAATAGCGGGATATTAATAAACTTATTCATATAGAAAACAATAACAATAATGAAATACACAAGAAATAGAAATATGGTGCCCCCCCCCCACACACACACACACACACATACAGGAAAACTGTGAAAACGAATTTGAGAAGAATATTGTGTCAGTTAATGAAAAAACACTTGGAAAAATCTGCAACACTTCTGTTTAATAAAAACATTATTAGAACAATTCAAAAATGTCAAATGAAAAAGATAACAAACCAGATACAACTGCAGGGATAGAGAGAGATGCCCTTTGAATGGTAATTGCATGATTGATAATATCATATGTCTTCAGTAAAAAAAGAAAGATGATAATGATAATGATCAAACAATTAAATTGTATGAATAGAATGTATAATCAGAACTACATTTACCAACAAAAATACACAAATAGCACTAAATTATCAAAATATGTATAGTAAATAAAAGATGAAACTGATAAATCTCTGACTTAAAAAAATGAAAGAAAGTATTTTCTTTTATGTTATGTATTTTTTTAATTATTATTCTCAACTCGTTTCGAACTTTGGTCATCGTCATGAAAAAAAAAAAAAAAAGAAAAGATTTTAAAAAATTAGAAAGTCTTTATTAATTTTTTAAAGTACTTAATTTGTCCCAAGAGAATCAACGAAAAACGTACTGGTAAAATGACATATCCATTTGTTGAGTGAAAACCATCTTCTGGTTAAATTATCTTCAATTGGTTTTTCATATATACATATATCTAATATAGTGAAAAATTGAAAAAACACAAGTTCATAAAACGAGTGATATTTATTTCACCAACGCTGTAGTAATCGATCTATTTCAATTCAGTATTTTCCTAATCTCCCACCAAGCTGGATTGACCCAAGGATTTTTTTTTAATGTGAGGAGACATGCTCAACAGAAGCTCATGCAGGGGCCAGTGCAAAAAGTTTTGAATCCCATTGCACTTACCCATTTGGGGCACCACAGGCACTGGGCAATAAATCAAGTCCTGGCCCTTTTAGACAAGGGGGCAGGTGCTGCCAGGGTGAAAGGCCCCTGGGATCATGTGATTTTAACTTATTGGTCCTGAAACCAAAGCTACTGGACACAGGGCTCAAACGCCTGGTAAGTGTGAACATTTAGTAGGGTATAACACAGATTATGTCTGGAAGCAAGATTATGTATTCTATAATACAATGAAAATAGTAAATCGCCGAACAAAAAAAGCAAATTGATTTTTAAGTGTAGACACATTAACAAATATCTTTTGTGTCACTTATCACCTAATGACCTAAAGATGTATTTTACCAATATTCTTATGTATTTTTGATTGTTCAGATAGCAAAAATCAATAAATAATGACTATCTTTTATTTCTTTTTTTTTTGTGTCATGTGCACAAACATCATGTCTGGTGACACAAATCTTATAGAGTTGCCAAGACACTTTTCCTCCTCTTTCCATCTGACAATTGTGGGCTTCACATGAAACTCTGAATAACAGACTTAACAAGAACATAATTTTTAATGTTTTAGGCCAACTCTGCTATAGTAGCATTGACCACTTTTATGCAGCATTTCTTACCTGCAACTCAGCATATGAATAACACTGGGATCTGTGCAGTAAAGTAAGGAGCTGATGGTAGGTGTGGCGCTCCACCTCAGATGCAAAAAACAATCTCCTTGGTTAAGTGCTAGTAAACAGGGGATAGACCCCTTGCTGTCTGGCTGATACCACTTTAGGCCACCCTGACGACTTTACTTACTTTACTATTATTATCTACTAGCAGAGCTATCTGGAGTTGACCGGGATTTAAAAAGTTAAAAATATATCTCTTATCTATATTCTAGGGACTGGCAAACTGAGCCTAAAATGCGTTTTGACAAAATGACTTTAGCCCCCCTCTACAGAAAATAATTTACCAAAAATCAGGGAATTATCGATTTTAATGAAATTTTCAGTGTTTATTTATCAATGAATGATCTTTATAATGCATTATGTATTTTATTTCAAAACATTCTCATTTTTTTCAGGTCACTTAATTTTGACCCCCCTTATGCTGGGGGCGTAAAATTGTTTTGAGTTGGTCTTTATTGTACTAATTACAGTATGAATAAATAGATAAAAGACCGAAGTTATCAATAGAAACAAAAAAAATTTTTTACGGTTGCTGTTCTATGAGAAAATAAGTACCGATAATCGAAAAATAAAATGTAAAAAAAAAAAAATTTTAAATAATTTTTAGGAGATTTCTTTTTTACTCATTTCCATAATTATTTAATCGGCTATTATCTTATTAAAAAAAAATTATACATCGATATTTTTTCTGCTTAAAAAGGGGAGCCTAAATTTTTAATAGAGTTTTTCTTCAAAACTTATTACTTATAAGGTTTGCATTAAATAGTATTCATATATAGATTAGTCAAAATTCTTTTTCTATGTATTTTTTATATTTTTTTATATTTATTATTTTTTGTTTAAGTTGTTTATTTTTAATGTTATTCTTGCTTGTATATTTTATTTTATTTTTTAATTTTATTTTTATTGTTTTATCCTTATGTTTTATTTTTTAATCATTTTTCTAATTAATTCTTTAATATATCATTTATTATACCTTATTATATTTTTATTTAGCTTTTCTTATAGAAAATGAGGGGTAAAAGTTTTTCAACCCCTCCCAGACAAAAATAGGTTGTAGATTTTATTGACTTTGGACTTTGCTGGTTGCCACCAACTCTCCATTATAAAAGGATGTGCACTCAGTTGTACAAACAAACATACATAGATAGATACAGACAGACCGATGGAAGCTTTCTTACCCCCTATCACATAAACCATTTGCATAAAATGGAAAAGACATACTGGATACTGCTGGAGAAGCGAGGAAGAACTCATAAGTGATCTTCTCCTGTGGAAATCTGCACACAAACATGCCAGTGAGGGCCGTCCAGCAAGGATCTACATAGAACAGCTCTGTGCAGGTTCTGGATGCTGCACAGAGGACCTCCCAGTCCGAAAGGAATAAATAGCAAGAGATTTCATGGATATCCGTGCTGTCTGATGACGATGACTTATTATCTGCATTTACATTGTTATGCATTTGGTTAAGAGAGGGCAGTTTAGCTCAGTCAGTAGAGCATCTGACAGGAACCACAAGTTCCACGTTCGATACTGGCCACCTCAGCATATGAGTAGCACAGGAATCTGTGTGGTAAAGTGAGGAACTGATAGTAGGTGTAGTACTCTGCCTCAGACACCAAAACAATCTCCTTGGTCTAATACTAGTGAAAAGGGGATAGACTCCTTACTGTCTGGCTGATGACAACTTTCTTTACTCTACTATCTTGTGGTAATATTTTTACATAATTCGTGGGTTGCCTACGAATTATGACTTAGTGTAGTTAGATTTTGAATTAAAATTCATTGAAATCAAAAATTGGAGGAGGTTAGATGATTGACAATTGGTAACATCAAGTTGACCCCTCAGCCCCCGCCACTGGGAAACGTGAGAAATGAAGGCCCAGAGTTTAGCTTAGTAAGTCAGCAGTAAGTCAGCAGGAGACACCATGATGTAGACATTGTCTCTGCTTTGTGAAGTCTGGTTGAAAATAAAAAGATGTAATGACTTAAAATATAAGCCATACGTTGTCTTTGGGAACTTATGGCGAACCATCTTCTATAGAACCAGAACTAGAACGAAGAACTAAAGTCAGCCCAGCATCTTTAGAAATGTACCAGCCACACAAGAGACAGACTAAGGTACCAGCCAGCTACTCAAACTACTCAAGCAAGTAAGTAAAGATAAAGACTTAAAATATGTGGGAGAATTATACAAATGCCTCCCACGTTTCTCATCATCTCATAAGGATTCTCACTATTTTATACACCATAGATCCTTTTAGTTAGGAGGCTGAATGATCATCAACCCCAGTTTTTTTTATAGGACATATCCAGGACCCCAATCCCAAGTTTTTTATAAAACCACCCGAGTCACCCTAATATTTTCCCTGGAAAGTCAATTTTTCTAGCAACCCAACCCGCCTGGCCTACAGAATCCCAATTTTTTACCGACCACCCACTAAGGACACCCACTCCCATATTAGAGGCACTGACCGGCTTGCTTTCAAACAACAAAGTGCGGAAGACAGTCGGCGGGCCTACACAATAGCTGAGGGAAAGGGGGAAACCAAAATGACCCACAATTTTTGTTTTGCTTACATGTGTTTTTCAGTTTCTTGGGGTTTTTATTTTCAATTTTTTCCCACCCCCTCCATCGCCAATCATCAATATTGGGAAATTTTTAAGTAGGATACATGCATAGAGCGAATGATTGAGGTGCATGACATAATGGTTAGAATGTAGGATATGGACTAGTCAACCCAGGTTCAAATCCTAGACAAGGTTATTTGCATTTCACATAGGAAAGCTATGAATATATAAAGTAGAGTAAAATATGGAAATACATTGGTCAGTAGGTGGAAAATTAAAAACAAAAGTACTCCAAAAACATTAATTTATTCTTGATGGTGAAGAAAATGTAAAGAGTTAATACTTTTTCTCATCTATTGTGTCTCTAAAAAATAAGTCACATAATTTAAACGTCCTCACATCATGCTGCAAGAAGGAATGCAGGCAAAACGGTTATGAACCTTTATCATCTACCATTATTTAAAACATACACCACAACACTTTTTCCATCCTAATGTTCTAATTATTATACCACGCACCAACTAATATTATATATGTTCTGTGCAAATTTCACATAGCGCTAAAACATTTGGGAAAGCTATGAATCCATACATTCTCCCTCCAGCTATGGGTAAAATAGTAGGGAAAACTGGGCTCTTTAATCTTGGATAGATAGGTAACCAGTCTAGAAGAAGGAAAAAATTGAATTTGGGAACCTGGGGTCAGTTGTTGATTGGGTTTTTGGCATTCCTTGTGCACCAATTCTTTCCTATCGACTGTGCCAAAAAGTGCAGATGGTCCAACACAAACCTTCATCACTATAAACAAAATACTGTATAGTTTGCTTATTGGATTTACCCTCATGCATCGAAATCAACAAGAGAGTCCATATATATATATATATATATATATACCCAATTAAGTAAGTGACTATACAACAATATTAAATAAACACGACACAAAAAATTCCACCTTTTTTTCCCCAAAAATTCATATGAAAAAAACTCCATATAAATTCAAATCATTATTATTCATTCATCAAATTATTTTCACTGCATTTGTTTTCTGAGCTTATGTGACCTGTAAATAATATTGTGTAGTTTGATATAAAAGAAAAATTCTAGTTTATAATTTGCGAAAAAACGAAATAGTCGAATCATGTGTCTGCAGATGACTATATATATATATATATATATATATATATGTGTGTGTGTGTGTGTGCCGCGTGTGTGTGTGTGTGTGTGTGTGTGTGTGTAATATAGTGAAAAATTTGAAAAAACACAAGTTCAATAAAATGAGTGATATTTATTCAGCCAACGCTGCAGTGTTTCAATCTGTTTAGTAGATCTTCTGCAGGGCTTTTGTTGATTTAAGGAAAAATAAAATTTATTACAGATAATAAGGAGACTGTGAGAGTCTTTTGTTGATCAGTTTGTTTAAAAATGTTTGAATGAAGAATTATCGCTCTTAGAATAGTTTGAAAATTGGGAACATGAATATATATATATATATATATATATATATATATATATCACAGCTGCATAAACAGTTATTGTATGAAAAAATATCTTTTTTTTATTTATTTCACTCTGGCCAATTGCTGACTGCTTTGTTGAGTAATAACTTGTTCATTTAAATTGAAAATAGATCACAAAGTCGACCTGAGCTTATTCTATTAGTGACCACCCAAAGTGGAGATTTAAGATGCTTGAATTCAAAGATTTCCTTCTCCTAGACTTGTTGCCTAACCAAGGTTAAAAAGCCCAGTCTACCCTACTATTTACTCATAGCTGGAGGGAGAATAGTTGGATTCATACCTTTCCTAAGGATATTAGCACTATGTGAACTTCGTTCAGGATTCAAACTCGGGTCATTGAGTCCATTTCCTATGACTAACCATTACACCATGGTCTCTCCAACACCACTGTGCACTCCCAATCTTCAGAGATTCACCAATTTGTAAATACTACAAACACAAGAAAGAATATTATCCTTCATAAACACGGTTTATGTTAACTTATTGTAGCTGTCACTTGGATCTAACTTTCAAATGAAAGAGAAATACTAAAAAATACAGACTAGAAAAAAGACCTTGGTAATTTATGAGGAAGTGCATCCCGGTCTCATGCCTCAAAAATTGCTAACTATTAAAATAACGATCCAGCTCAGTCTAATCTTCATATCTATCTATCTATCTATCTCAATTTGTTCATATTTATCTATATTACTTTAAATACTAAGATTTTTTAAAATTCAAATGTCTTGTTTTAGTTTAAATACAAGAATTACAACAAAAAAAAATACCCTCCCCCAAATACATTTACTTGTCGAAATATCTATAATATCTATCTCAGCTTACGATAAATAAACAAGAATACGATGATGGTGTGAATAAGGATCCTGAACTAAATTTTTCCAAACATATAGAAATACAAGTAAATAAAGCAAACAAGATACATGGATAAAGAACTATTGAAAGATTTATTCATTGCATTGGTGAGACCTCATTTGGAATTTGCTAATGTGGTCTGGAGTCTAATCAAGGACATAAAACTCATCGAGGGAGTTCAAAGGAGAGCTATTAAGGTAATGAATAAATTAGAGAATCTTTCATATGACAAAAGACTTAGGAATACTGACTTACCAAGTTTGGCTTAATGATGAACCTAAGGAGATATGATAAATATACACATAGATTTTATTTAACAAACTTTAATCTATTGAATGTTGCTTAAAAAATCAATACCAGGGGTCATAAATTAAAACTCTCAAAAAAATTTTGCAAAACAAATATAGAGCAAAATTATAGGGAGTATATTCATTATCATCATCAGTTGAGAATGGCTCATCTCTGAAATCTTTTAAGGCATCATTGAATGAACTTTGGAAAAATATAAATATTCAGTGGAAATAAGATGAATGTTTTAAATATAAGGAACAGCTGACAGGTCTCAGACCTAATATATTAACTGAAAAGATATTATAATTAAGATTCTCAAGAATTCATTCTTAGGCAGAGTTGAAAATTGATTTTTCCTTTTGTCAGTTTGTACTTTAGTTTGTGGGTCATGATGGGAAGGCTGGTTTTCTTTGTGTAGTGCATTATAGGAAGGGCCAAAAACTAAACTAGCTCTCCCATAATGACTCATATGTTTGACCTTTCCCATGATGTACCACACAACAGCATATAAGGGAAAATAGGAACACAGTTCATTTGGTATGAAAATCACGTAGGTGAGAAACTATCAGTTACCAAGTGCCATTGACTTCATGATTTCACTACCGTTAACTTTATATATATATATATATATATATATATATATATATATATATATATATCAAGATATTAACAAAATATTTTATTTCAGTGAGTATATATATTAATACATATATATAAGTATATATAAAAGGATATGAAAACACACAATGCTGTTAAAATGAAAATATTTTATATCATATTCATAGCTAATATTGAACAATATTTTGATTTATAAAAATCATCCTCAGAGCTTGTTTTTAAGCTGGACACCTCGAGAAGCAGAAATTAGTCTGGATTAAAAACAAGCTCTGAGGATGATTTTTATAAATGAAGGCTGCAATATCTTCAAATGCATTCATACTGAGATGTTTTTGTATTTAAATATGCTTTTTTAAAGTTAGCATACCCTGCAATTTTGCTTGGGTCTTTTAAGCATTGATTAGAATTCTGGAAAGGTATAATCCCACCCAAACATTTGATAAAGGAACCCTGCAGCCCACCACCGCCGAATTCCCTGACACATCAACTGGTTTCTCCAGCATCCTCTATTGTACCACCATCCTCAATCCCTACCCTACCAAGATATCTGACTGCCCTGTCAACTGGGGCGTTAGAATGAACTGACTTCACTTCTGTAGAGGTAAGACTCCCCCAATGGAGCCACCTGTTGGCTGTGGGTGGCAACCCGTGATGCTTAAGGATAGAACCCAGGTGGATGAGCAGTCCATGACTTGCAAAACTCCACTTTGGCCCTGTTTGGGGCTAGACGGGCGGTCGGAGAGGCTCCCTCCGATCAATCGGCTGGTCAAGCCCTAGCACTTATATGATGGCCACAACCCTATTGCGCTTATGGCAAGCCCCAACCCCTTTTTTTCATATGGGTGCTAGAAGGCGGTGGCTGCGGTCTACATGTCCTGGGAATGACGTTAAACTCTATCTGATGGTGAGGTTCCAGTTTTGGATGTTTTGGGAATGTGGAGCACCCCTTCATCACAATTGCTTCCTAGTCCACTCTGACCCGGAGTGGTAGTACCTGTTAGGGTCCCATCTATGGGTTAAATAGAAAAACATAAGTTTATAAACAAAATTTTTATTATCCATTAAGAATGAATCTATTTCAAAACTTTGTCGGCATTAAATGACCCACCGAGGTTGATATGCCATAAACCAAACCAAACCAAACCAAACCAAGATATCTGAAACCATTTTTTCAGTGTCCCTCTTTGAATCACTATTCTATTTGTTTAACATTATTTTAAACTTTCTCTTCCATTAGAACTGATGATATTTTGGTATTTTCATTTTACTTAGTGACTCAAGCACCTGTCATTTATTATCACTTTTCTGGTTTTTTCTCTACACGAAAATCTCTTGAGGCATTTCCTGAGGAGATTGAATGCATCTCTTAGAGGTACAATTCTTGCCTATTCAAGAAACCTTTTACCCCAGGCAACTAAGAGAACCCGTGTGACGCCAATGTGACAGGCAAGTGGAATAACACTTGATGACATATAACTTATGTCTTAATAATTATTTTAACTCAATAACTGTTAACTTTTGATCAAACAATTTCCATCTTTTAGATTTATTTAGGTATTTTATTCTTTCTTCTCTGACTCCCCTCTCTCCAAAAGTACATCTTTTTGTATATAAGTGTCTTTCTAGTTCTGTGTATAGTTTTTGGTGCAAATCACATTCATGTGTTCTGGCCTCCTGCCCTAAAAAACACTAAGCAGTGCCTGCTCAAAATCTGACCTTTGCTAGTTATGAACTCCCTAGCTGTTTGAAGGCATTTTTCCCAAAATGTTAATGTGATAAGAAAGCGATATTTTACAAGTAGATGTAAATATTTTACCCACCACCCTTTTAAAATATCTTTTTTTAACTTGTTGATTTTAATGCCTTCAAACCCCTAAAAAAAGTTGTCTGCTTATAAAAACGGCTTCAAATCCAATATTTTAAAACTTTTTCAAATCCAATATTTTAAAATATACGAGCAGCCACAGAGGGTATCTTCCATATTGCAAAACTTTTGACACTCTTTCTCTCCAATGCTTTTCATTATTTTAATATTTCTCTTGAAACAGAATAGGGAATGAAATAAATGAATAGGACATACTCCACCACCAAAGGATGGATCAAGGCATTGCCCTGATCACTACAAAGAGGTGACCTTAAGCACACAAGCACACATGGACAACACACACACACACACACACACACACACACACACACACACACACACTCATAAGAATTTGGAAGAATACTAGTATATGAAGCAAACATACAAACACATAGATTACCAACACCACCACCTCAAATAAGTACAAAATACTAACAGAATGGATTGATATATTCATGAAAAAGAGAGATTTTGAATAATTCATTGATGAGGATATTTGACAAATTTTCAATCGAATCGTGATCGACTATTGGAAACAAAATGTGAGTTTGTAATAGAGTGCAAACTAAAAAACAAACCAATTCATAAAAATCCAACCAAATTTATTATGAGAGAAGTAATCTTACAAACACACATTAAATAAACAATTCTATACATTTTATTACTACTTAAGTCTTTAACTTCACCTGCAAATCCTAAAAGTGGATTCTAAAACTTGTGTTATTTACTAAGCTTTAGTTTGACACAAGGCTAATTGTATGGAGCACCCAGTCAGACCAAAACTTATTAGTAATGGTCTGCTAATCCAGCTTGCTAACCATTACACCACATGAGGGACCCATTCTAAAACTTCTGTTGCAACTCAATTTCTGAAATTTTTCACAATTACTTATATTTTAGTTCCTTAGAACTTAAAAATCATTTCTTTGAATGATAGCCAAGTCTCTCAATTCCAGGTTGTTCATCTCACCATTAAATTCTGCACCAGAAATGAGTTTTCTAAAACAAGGTTCAGGAAATAAACCTTCTTTTAATTTATCTTAAGATAAACCAGGAAACATTTGGCAAAACAGATTCCATTTTGTGATAAGGATTTATACCAAATGGATTAAAAAGAAACCAAAGTTGTGTAAATCTACTTCTATAAATGAAGTACTAAATTCAAGATTATCATTGTTTTATTATTGAATTAAAAAAAAATCCCAGCAACAACAGGTAAGATGAGGTTGTAAAAGTTAGGGAAAAAGGACAACTGTGAACATCCCTCTATATGATTCAAACCTTTTAGAAGTATTCTGACGAAGGGATATTTCATCCCGAAATATCAAGAAAACAATAAATCACAGGTTAATAAATAACATCCTTGTGACCTTGTCTTTATTTACACTCGCATTGTAATAGCCTTCAAAACTAAATGTACACACAATGCTTCAAGCAAATTATAAAAGTCTCATTTTCTTATTATAATGGAGATTGTGTGTTTGTCTGTCTGTAACCAAAACTATATTACTACTCAAGTCACAATTCCCTTAGTTATTTACGTCATATTCTCCATGATTTTATTTTCATTTAAACCTCATTTATTAATAAAATTGCTTACATTATTCATAGTGTTGACCATACCTACATACTCATAACATGCAATTTTATTTATATATACAACAAAATAATGGTTTACAGTGTTAATGGGAAGATTAATTTGCATATTGATCTTAAAAATTTGATTTTAATAAATGTATGCTTAGTATTATTGATTTCTGATTGTTTGGTTTTTATCTTAATGAATATGAGCAAAAATCTTGGAGATAAACATTAAAAGAAATCCATTAACAAGAAGGAATAACTGTAATTTTATTATTTATTTCCTATTTTAACTAAATAGTTAAATTAGGCAAATTGATAATGAAAGACAGAAGTGATGGAAGAGTAAATTTCAGTTGTTCTATTTTTGATTATACCCCTTCTGTTTCAAATCTTTTTATCTACATTCTTATTTAGTTTTACTAGCCTTTCTAATTAAATATTGTAGAATAATCATACTAGTTCCAATTACCGTCGAATTGGTAAGACAAGGCAGCAAGCAGTCGTAACTTAATACAAATCTGTCTTGCTGCCAATACTACTGCAAAATGCCAGCTTATTTATGAAGCCTTATAACATCATAGAAACCAAGCAGCCAATCAGGACTCAAGGAATGGAATCACCCAAATGCATGAGTGACTATTCTGGATTCCCATAAGTACCAGTTGTCTTGACACTGGTTCAGTTGTGCTTAGCTTGTTGCTCAAACCAACAGTACGCTAACTCACTTCAACAAATATGATATTTTATTACATAAAAACTTAAATACTAAGGCTGCATATATTTGGTAGTATATATAAAAGTCTAATGTCTGGCATTTCTATATTTTGTATTCATGGTATTCTTTTTCTGTTTTGACATTCAAGGTCATTATAGAAAATGACTTCATACCCAGGCCACACTTCAACACAGATTTCCTCGAGGGGATATTCCACAACTATAATCTAGAAAACTATGTATTTGGGTCAATTGAGTATATCTACCTACATCTGTGCCTGACATTGGTAGCTAGTTATCAGGCAAGACACCAACAATCTGTAAAGTAAGGTATCAATTTGGTTTAATCACAAGTAGATACGACGGTTTGCTAGTAAAATCTGAAAAAACAGCTGTTAGTTTTTAAACTCGCAGGGAATGATAGATGTACGAATTTGGGCTGAAAAGTTCATTGGCAAAAACTTTTTGTTTTTTAAATAAACAATTTAAAAAAAATTGAAATAGATCACTAAGTAGAAGTGAGCCTATTCTAGTAGTGGCCACCCCAAGCGGAGATTTAAGAGGTTTGAATTCAGAGTTTTCCTTCCCCCAGACTGGTTGCCTAACCAAGGTTAAAGAGCCCAATCTGCTGTACTATTTACCCATAGCTGGAGTGAGAATAGTTGGATTCTTACTTTTCCCAAGGGTATTAGTGCTATATGAACTGTGACTTCGTCCAGGATTTGAACTCGGGTTGACGAGTCCATTTTCCACGACTAACCAGTACATCATGCTCCTCCCTAAAAAAATCATATAATGACATCATATCCACTGTTGATGACTTATTTAAAAAAGTTTGGTTGGTTGGATTTTACGGCATATCAAACCTTGTTGGGTCATTCTATGCCAAAGACGATTTTGTTTTATTCCTTCTTGTTGGGTAATCAGATTTTATTGTAGATTCATTTTTTTAAAACTCATTTTTTAATTTATTTAACCCAAAGATGGGATGCTAACAGGTACTACCACTCTGGGTAAGAGAGGACCTGAGAGTAATAGGGATTAAGGGTTCTTCCCACTCCCCATTGCTCCATAACTGGAGCCTTACCATTAGATATAGTTTAGTACCATATCCAGGACACCCTATTTTGGGGGAGAGTTGCCCTTCTGCATGGGGATACAGTGAATTCTGAGCCTCACTGACAGGGTGTGTTGTATTTAAGAGGTGAATGAGTTTTACTTTTGTATTCTTCATTTCAGCTGCAAAAGATCTTTTATTTGTTTGTTTTGTTTTACAGCATATCAACCTCAGTACGTCATTTAATACTAACAAAGTTTTGAAATAAATGTATTCTTAATGGATACTCAATTATTTTTATAAACACATTTTTCTATTTAACCCATAGATGGGATTCTAACAGATACTACCACTCCAGGTCAGAGTGGACCTGGGAGCAATGTTGATAAAGGGGTGCTCCACATTCCCCAAACCTCCAAAACAGGAACCTCACCATCAGATAGAGTTTAACGTCATTCCCGGGACATGGAGACCCTCGGCCATCACCCATATTATAAAAAGGGTTGTGGCTTGCCATAAGGGAAATTGGGTCAGGACAATCATATAGGTGCTAGGGCTTAACATGACAAGTCAATTGATCAGAGGTGGCCTCACCAACCCCCTGTCTAACCTAAGTACGGGTAAAGTGTAGTGTTGCATGTCATGGACTACTCATCAACCAGGATTCTGTCCTTAAGCATCACGGATTGCCACCTATGGATAACAGGTGGCCCCATTTGAGGAGGGAAGGTCTTACTCCTCTGCAGAGGAGCAGTTGGCATATTCTAAAGCCCCAGCTGACAGAGCTCTTAGTAAATCAGGGAGCCATAGATAGAAATCAGATCTATGCTCTTGGCAGGTTGTTGGCTGAATAAAATAAAGTTTCAATCTTTCAAAGCTTCTAAAATTCTAGTCACCTGACTAAGGTATCCAATCATAGCCAAGTTCTCAAATTGTCTCAGGTGTCATCACCTGTCAGTTACACTCATTTGACCCAATGGTTTCCTACCAAAAATTATAATTTCTGAATTTGTTCAAATTATTGAATTCCTTCTTTGAGATATCCAATCATAGCCCATTTCTCAAATAATCTCACTGTCACTGACTTTTATATGCAATTCTTAGTCATTTTTAATATAGTAAGTCTGACCTTGTAGGTTGTGTGAAGTTTTGCTTTTGAATATTGTACTAAGAATTGATATTCAGAATATTTTTTGTTGAACTTTGAAAGGGAAATGGGTTGATTGTTGTTGGATTTTGGTTATTGTCCGCCAAGCATCAGCTTTTGAATGTTATGCTTGTCACGTAGATAATTCTTGTGGAGCAGAGGTTACTTATTTGGATCATCTCACATTTCTATTGAAAAATAGACAACACTTTTCTATCATTTATGTGTGTTTATATAGATATGCAGGAAGACACACACACACACACACACACACACACACACACAAATACACTCATATACAGAGAAAAAGAGAGGAGGAGGAGGAGAAAGAGAAGTAGAAGAGAAAGTAAAGAAAGAGAAGGAAAAGGGATTGATGAATGGGAAAAACGACAGTTGAGAGAGAGAGAGAGAGAGAAAGAGAAAGAAAGAGAGAGAGAGAGAGAAAGAGAAAGAGAGAAAGAGAGAGAAGGAAAGGATGGAATAAGAACAAAGATAGAGGAAGAGATGGTGAAAGAGAAGTGAAAGGGAGATAAAGAGAGATGAGTGGGAGGTTGGTAGGAGGTTGGTGTAAAAAAGGATGGAATAAGAATGGATGGGCGTTGAGAAAGAAGAGGCCAGAGATAGAGAGAGATAGATAGAGAGAGAGAGAGAGAGAGAGAGAGAGAGAGAGAGAGAGAGAGAGAGAGAGATGAATAGAGAAGGAGAAAGAGAAAGAAAGGGAGTGTAGAAAGAGAGAGAGATGGAGAGGTGTTAGGAGAAAGAGGGAGTAGGAAAAGAAGTGGGAGAAAGAAGGACAGAGAGAAGATGGATATAGATGAAGAGAGATATGATGAAAGAGAAGGTAAAGGGAGATGGGGAAAGACAAAAAAGAGAGAGAGGTGTGGGTGGAGAGAGAGAGAGAGAGAGAGAGAGACGATGGATAGAGTGTAGGTAGAGAGAGAGGTGAAAGAGAAGGGAAAGGAGTAGATGTAAGAAGAGAGAGAGAGAGAGAGAGAGAGAGAGAGAGGGAGAGGGGGAGAGAGAGAGAGCTGAGAGTTGTTAAAAGAAAGAATGAAAAAGGAAGAAATAATAAGAGAGGATGAAGAAAAGTGTATAAAAGAAGAGATAGATAGATAGATAGAGAGAGAGAGAGAGAGAGAGAGGATGGATAGAGAGAAAGAAGGTGGTGAAAGAGAAGAGGGAGGAGGAAATGGAGAGGGGAGGAGAGAGAGGTGGGTGGGGAAGAGAGGGTAAGTAAGGAATAAGGAGATAGAGGGAGGACAGACGAGGAAGGAGAAGGAAGGTAGATTGTTAGTAGGCCGATGGGATGGGGGTGAGTAAGTAAAGAGAGAGAGAGAGGGGGGAGGGAAGGCAGGAAGGAAGGAAGGAAGGAAGGAAGGTGGTAGCAATGGAGATGAAAATGGAGAATACACAGGAAGGTAAAAACTCGAGAATAAAACTAAAACTAAATTTCAATTTTAAAACTCATCAAATGAAAAAGAAGACAGAGAATGGATTTCTTTTCTTTTCTTTTTTTTTTCCATTCTAATTAAATTGAAAAAAAAAATGTTTTTTTTTCTCATTCTTTTTTCTTTGTTATTTTAGCTTTTAGATCTTCTTAGAATAGGGAAAAATTTGAAAAGTCAGTTTGCCTGCTGCTGCTGCAGGGGTGTGAGAAAGATGCAAGAAATGGTAGACAATTGGAGGATGATTGAAATTAATTAACGAGAGGCACATGTAGATGGAAGATAGGAGACTGGAACTTACATAAGTACCAAAATGAACCAGTAAAAGAAAAAGCCTTTTTTGTAATCTATATCTTATTATAATGGAGATTCGAAGTCTCTCTCTGTCTGTAACCAAAACTATGTCACAGCTTACGTCATGATAACCTCAGGTATTGTGTAGTCTATCAATGAGTATTTAATTCATAGTCAAAATCATCAATATACATAGAAAAATAAATCTTACTTATTATAATTTAATTTAATTATTACAATGTTTGATATATTTACTTAAGAGCTTTTGCAAATAGTTCAATATGTAAAAGTATAATAATTTAACTCTCTCTCACTCTTTTTTTTCTTTCTTTTCTTTCTTTCCTTCTTTTGATTATGTTTGATTGAAACAGAATCACATTATCACCCCCTCTCTCTATCTTTCCCTTACTCTCTCTTTCTCTTTCGTTTTTTCTTACATTATTCTGTGTAGCATATCCATTTTCTTACCTTTCTTTCTTTATAATAAAAACAGAATGGTCCATTATTTAGCTGAGATCTGACACTCATAAGAAATAAGAATTCAGTGGATAAGCAACAGTAGATGATCATGATTTACATTTTTGGTATAATTTTGGATGATTTGGACAGTCTCATTTTTAACCAGAGGGTGTTGCAAGATGATAATGGGCAGAAGATTAAAGAACAAGCATATTAATGTATATATATATATATATATATATATATATATATATATATATATAGGCATATATATATATAGCTGAATGGTATAAGGTATTTCTGTCATAGGATTCAACCAAGATTGAGAACTCAAATGTACATAAAAAGATTAGTGTATATATTTTTACGATTTTTGGATGTTTGTTTATTTTAGAAACGTTGCTGAATAAAGTATATATTAAATTTTTACTTGAAGGCACTTACAACGCATGTATCGCATAAAATTCGATACTTTTTCTTATAGAAAATGAACTTGACAAGTGTAATCCCGGCAAAGGATGGCTCGGTGTGTAGAATACCGTACAGACTGTTTCGACTTTATTAAGTCTCATCAGCGGTATATACTAACGATTTCCCTCCGACAGAAATCGAAACCGGGACTTCAGCAGACACAGTGAAACACTAGTGAAACACTTTTATCGCCTCGGCCACAGTACACAGCTGACCATCCTAACATATGAGTACCTTAGTCTATCAGATATGAATTTATTTTGGCACTCATGCATCTTCAAAGCTGATTTTTGAAATAAATGATGATTTCATATCGAGTCTACACATAAAATCTCATTAAAAATCATCAACCATTTAAAAAATTAGACTCGAAGAGGCAACAGTGCCGAAATAAATTTATATCTGATAAACAAAGGTACTCATACATAGCAATAGCATAATCTTTACCGATCACTGCCATCTCTCACAATCCTATAACCCCATCACCAGAACCTTTCCTCTCATGAGCCCTCAAATGACTCATCAAACCCGCTGCAGATCCACAAAGTTTGATGCAAATATGATATAGGAAGTATGTATCTCATACATACATACATACATACATACATATATATATATATATAAATATAGGAGTATGCCTATGTATGTGAGTACAGGCATGTAATATGCTTTATGCATACAATAGGAAATTAAATAATGTGTAGATGGAAGATAGAAGACTGGAGCTTACATAAGCACCAAAATGAAACAGTAAAAGAAAAAGTCTTTTTTGTAATCTATATCTTATTATAATGGAGATTCGATGTCTCTCTGTCTGTAACCGAAACTATGTCACTGTTAATTCATAGTCAAAATCATTAGTATACATTTATGAGTTTGATTAGTTCTGCTCGTAACTCTATTTCCTTGTATCAAATTTTCCCCATTGAAATAAACTGAAACTCCATTAATCTGTTCCAGCCCCTACAAAAACACCCTTATTTTTTTGTTAGGTTTTTTAATAAGAAATATAGCACTGTATTATATAAAAACATAATAAAATAGAATGTAATGATTTATGTGCTTTAATATCAAAATCCCTTTTGTTATCATAAAAACAGAATTTCTCATGGTAATGCATTTAACAGTTCAACCAAATTGTATTAATATGAAAGATAGTTTGTTTTATTTATACTACTAGACAGAATGTGACCTGTTGAATCACCCATTGAGCTCTGGGTAGATAATTGGGATTAGGGAAAAGTGAGTTTGCAAAGCGAATTAAATTTAAAAAAAAAAATGGCCGAGGAATTTAAAGAAACATTGAAATCATTTTGAAAGATTTCTAAGAAAGGGAATGTTTGACCTAATTTAAGTTATGGGCTAACTTCTTCTGAAACGTAACATACAGATATATTTTGCACTCTTTAAATCACTCTCTTTACACTCACAGAGAAACTAATATATATAACAAAGAGGGAATCAAGATATATACAGAAAGGGGGAAAGTAACAGGCAGAATGTGATGTAAGGTGGGTCAGTTTTTGATGTAATTGCAAATTACAACCAATTAGAACCAATTAAAATGGATTTTTTTCTAACATAACTCAATCTCAGAACTAAGGAATAAATTAGCATATTTTTTGTGTTGTTAAACTAAACAGTAAAAAAGCCTTTAGGAGACAATCATTGATTCACTCAGCTTTACATAAACAAAATGTGAATATGAATATGATTCCCTAACCTCTTGGCATAAAATAACCCCAGAAAGGTTGACATATTAAAAATCAATCATATGAGCAAACATTTGGAAGAAAAACAGTTGTAATGTAGTAAGCAGCTTTCCCACACTGGTGAACCTGGTGACTGATAACAAAGGTTCAACCATAAAAACTCTAGAGGTAAGTGCAAGAAACAGTCACACTAAAGTTGAAGATTTTTAAAAGGGTTAGCAGTCAGTTAGCAACTGGAAGAGAATAAGAAAGGAACTTAAATTTTTTAAACTAGTGAAACTCCCCCCCCATTATGGTGGGCTACAATTCATGAAACAATAAGATCTTTCCTTCATTGACTAAAAAAAAAAATACTACTACTTCATACTATTTCTTGGAATTTTTTTTAGATGAGGCTTGATAATTAGTATTATTTGGATTATTCAGACTACTGTCCTCATCTTTATTGTTATCTACTCTATTTGTCTGAATTTTTTAGATGAGGCTTCATAATTAGTATTATTTGAATTATTCAGACTATTGTCCTCATCTTCATTGTTATGTCATTGTTACATTGTACAGATAACAATGAAGATGAGGACAATAGTCCGAATAATCCAAATAATACTACTACTTCATATCATCTTGTTTTGAGATTGGTTTAAAGGGAGGCTGAAAGATCCTAACAAAGTGAACGGTATTTCTCTGTAACCACATGTTTGACTTTTTCCTTTTCTCTGAACTTGTCACCATCTCTTCATTTTCTTTGTCTCCTGCAAAATTGCACCAAGATCATAGATTTTCCCTATGAAACAGAAACTGAAAATTCAATATCTTTACTAGATATTATACTCATTAATAAATCTTCTATAATAGATATGACTTTGTCTTGTTATTTTCAAGAGAATTCATTGGAATATAACTAATGTCTATACCCTAAAGATGATTCATTTCAAAATGAAGATGTGACAACCTCTAAGTGATCGAGACAAAGCCACACATCACAATTACAGTACAGACTGTTGGGAAGATGAAGACGATTTTATTACTTACAAAATGAACATCAGAAAATCAATCTAATATTTTACAATTTCATTCAGTCGAATTTTGAAAAATGGGACAATTTATATCATTTGGGTTATTTGGACTAATGTCCTCATCTTTCTTGTTATCTACACAATGTTTTGACCAATGTGCTCTCCAGCCTTCTTAGGTATTTCTTGTCAAACTTGGGAACCTTTTCTTTGAACATGGGAGCCTTCATGTTGTAATCAGGAGCCTTCACGGAACTTTGAACCAAACCCTTTATTCAATCCATGGGGACAGACTATTCTCATTCTGCTAACTATGACCGGGTACAAGTGTTAAGCTGTGTTAATAATTCTATATTACAATCGCCCTTGGCCAAGATTGAACCTGCAGCCCAGAGATGATTGACATTTAGAACTGTTTTAACTCAAAATCTATGTCCGTTGTGCCATGTGTAATGTGTGGGAACATTGAGTAGGTAACAATAAAGATGAGAACAATAGTCCAAATAATTCAAATAATATAAATTATCAAGCCACATCTCAAACATTCAGAGAAATAGAGACAATTTATCTTTAACACTTTTCATTCTGAATCCATTGAGAATCCTACTGCGATATATCCGCAGATCCTGCTAGTTGTGAATACGGTAGAATCAGTGATGAGTGTGAATGCAGTAATAGACTTCGTGTTTCTTTACAAAACTGAATATTGGGTGTGTTAATAAGTGGAAATAGTTTTCTTTTCTTAATTTCTTTTGTAGAATATATATATATATATATATATATATATATATATATATATATATATATATACATATAAAAAGTGTTGTTATGGGTCCAACGGGAGAAAATTAAAATTCTATAAAAAAGAAGGCCTACAAAATGGATTATGTTTTTTTTAAATTTTATTATTATTTTACATTTGTGACATGTGTTTCAGATCTTCTGATATCTTCTTCAGGCATTAATTAACCGTATTTTGTCCAAATATGAATATGTACATGTACATATATATATATATATATATATATATATATATATATATATATATATAAACAAGTATCTAACCCCTCACTTCCTGTTTGGTGGGAGTGTAGAGAGAATTAATTTGTAACATCTGTGTTTTAGCAGGTGTGTGTTCCTGGGTGGCAGATCTTAAATTTTATATAAAAATGTATTATATATATATATATATATATATATATATATATATATATGTGTGTGTGTGTGTGTGTGTGTGTGTGTGTGTGTGTATGTATTTTTTTCAGGAAGTAGAAAGGAAATAATGTCTGACTGTATGGACAAAACATTTTTCAATTGGTGACTTGTCTCTTGAAAGTGGGCGATATCAGTGGTTGAACTTGATGCTCGAAAATGAAAAGTGCAGAAAAACCTGGCTACTGCAACCATTCAAAAAATATACACTCAGGAAAGGTTAAAAGGAAGCTATCAGCAAGAGAGTGAGGAAGTCTATCCCCTTATCAATAGTAATAGTCCATAGAGATTGTTTTAGCTGTGGTGGAACACCACATCTACCATCAGTTCCTCCCTTTACCACACAGATCAGATTACCCAATCTGTGCTATTCTTGCGCTAAGTTGACGGGGGGCCAGTAGCTGCCCAGTGCCCAGGAACCTTGTGATTCCTAGGCAGGGGCTCTACCAACTGAGCTAAACTGGTCCCTTGGTTATATATATATATATATATATATATATATATATATATATATAATATAATAAATAAATATATAAAGGTTTTACATATCTATTTATTAGGTGACAAAGGAACATTCATGACCATATTGGTTTCATGCGATACAATCATCAGGTGAAGATGTTTCAAATGAAATTTCTTTGAAACATCTTCACCTGATGATTGTATCGCAAGAAACCAATATGTTCGTGAATGTTTCTTTGTCACCTAATAAATAGATATGTAAAACCTTTATATATTTATTTTATTATATTATATAACAGCTCTATTTTATATTGAGCACTCTACCAATAATACTGCCTTTGGTATATATATATATATATATAATATATATATATATATATATATATATATATATATTTAGCTCAAAAGCTACTGTGTGTATTTTTCTGTTATTGTTTTGGAATTTTCGGTTAGCTGATAATTATGCAAAAATTGAATAGTGCTCCTTAACAGATAGAGCACTCCTAGTGGCCTTATATTGATTACATGATGATCAGAGATGTGAAACTCAGAGTTATTACTCTGCCTTGTTTTCTTAATTTTTATGTATTGTTATCTATCTATCCATCTATCTATCAGTCTCTCTCTCTCTCTCTCTCTCTCTCTCTCTCTCTCTCTCTCTCTCTCTCTCTCTCTATGTATACATATATATACACATAAAAAATGCACAATGCTTTTTTCGATACAAACACTTACACATTCTAATACTCACACCGCAAAAAATAATATTTGACTTCATATTTCAAACCGTTCATTTTTTCAACGTTCTTTTTTCTCAGTCTATCAAATTTGAAACAGACCGATAAACAAGACTATTACTCGCCTTTCTCCATATTCTGAGATAAAAAAAAATTTTTATCACCTTCCACATACCAACAAAAGCCCTAAAGATGATCTAATTAATAGATCGAAACACTGCAGCGTCGGCCAATAAACTCATTTAAACCTGTGTTTTTTCAATTTTTTATTATACTACATACCGTCGGATTCACTTCTTCTCATTCACATATATATATATATACATATATATATATATATGTATGTATATTACAATTTTTATACTACAGTCATAATGTTTTAGAGGATGTTGTTTGATATGATTTTATGCCTATAAATAGTAGTTTGATCAGATAAGTGACATGATTGTCTATGTGAAAAGATATAACGGATATAAGCCAGTTTTTTTGTCTTAATTATTCAATTTATTTAATTATTGTGAAAGCTGATTAAACTTCTCTGGTGGCAGAGGCAGGGGAACTAAAATTCTATTAGAGAAAGAAAAAACAGTGAGAGAAAGAAAGAGAAAGAAGAAACAGTGAGAAGAAGAAGAAGAAGAAGAAGAAGAAGAAGAAGAAGAAGAAGAAGAAGAAGAAGAAGAAGAAAGAAGAGAAAGAAGAAGAAGAAGAAGAAGTGAAGAGAGAAGAAGAAGAAGAAGAAGAAGAAGAAGAAGAAACAGTGAGAAAGAAGAAGAAGAAGAAGAAGAAGAAGAAAGAAGAAGAAGAAGAAGAAGAAGAGAGAAGAAAGAAGAAGAAGAAGAAGAAGAGAAGAAGAAGAAGAAGAAGAAAGAAGAAGAAGAAGAAGAAACAGTGAGAAGAAGAAGAAGAAGAAGAAGAAACAGTGAGAAGAAGAAGAAGAAGAAGAAGAAGAAAAGTGAGAAGAAGAAGAAGAAGAAGAAGAAGAAGAAGAAGAAGAAGAAAGAGAGAACAGTGAAGAAGAAGAAGAGAACAGTGAGAAGAAGAAGAAGAAACAGTGAGAAGTAGAGAAGAAACTGTGAGAAGAAGAAGAAGAAGAAGAAGAAAAGAAGAAGAAGAAGAAGAAACAGTGAGAAGAAGAAGAAGAAGAAGAAGAAGAAGAATAAACAGTGAGAAGAAGAAGAAGTGAGAAGAAGAAGAAGAAGAAGAAGAAGAAGAAGAAAAAGAAGAAGAAGAAGGAGAGAGATAGAACGAAGGGTTTGGAAGGATCTTGAAATAACATGAACATACATTTTGTTGCTTTTGTTTTAATTGATTTTAAGAGTAAAATATAAACAAAAATTTCTCTCTCTCTCTCTCTCTCTCTCTCTCTCTCTCTCTCTCTCTCTCTACTGTATGTATAAGTGTGTGTGTGTGTATGAGCATGTGTGTGTGTCTCTGTTGGTATAAACTTATAAATGTATTATATACACACATACTCTTATATATACATGCTTATAATTACATGCACAATCAAACATACACAAACACACACTCACACAAATGCACACAGACATACACATATATGCATTAATTAATTAATTTATTCATTATACAGGGAGGCATAATGTCTTTTCAAAAGAAAAAAAAATCAGAAAACATTGATCTCTGGTTGTGGGCAGGCATATATATCTATTACTAACATGAATATATAAATAAATCAATAAATACATATATATATATATGATAAGTTGTAAACACGGTTTGTTTGAATGCCTTTTTGCCAATATATATATATATATATATATATATATATATATATATATTATATATATATATATATATTATATACCAAGCGTGTTGGTAGATCCTTGCGGAGAGAAAAAAACCAGCAGAAAGTTTGATTGTAAAATATACTACCAAACACAACCAGGAAGAAAAAAATTTTTGAAAAAAAGGACCAAGATATTCGTACCAACAAAAAATAATCTATTGGTACAGTATTTGGCCAAAAGAAAAAACAATTTATATGTATATATATGTATATAAGATATATATATATATTCATATAACCGCTAGGAGAAAGCTAATATGTAAAAATTGCTTGATACCTAAGTAGAGCCAATAATAAATAAAGATAATCTTATGAGTCAGATGTACCTACTATTAGTTTCACATAAAGCTCTTCAGGGCTAAAATCTGACTCAGATTTTAGCCCTGAAGAGCTTTATGTGAAACTAATAGTAGGTTCATCTGACTCATTAGATTATCTTTATTTATTATATATATATATATATATATATATATATATATATATAATATATATATATAAGTAAAAGAAAGGAAATGAATCCGACAGTATGAGTATGAGCAAGATGGAATGAAAACAACACACAATGCTGTTAAAGAGAAAACGATTTATAAAATATACATAGCTGATACTGATCAATATTTCGATTTTACAAAAATCATCATCAGAGCCAGTTACTCCGTGTTGTTAGTGGTCGGAGATAAAAGTTGAATGATGTTCAAAAACAAAAAACCATGATTTTGCAAAGAAGAGAACGAAATTTGGGAAATAATGTAACAACTTTCGTTCTCTTCTTTACAAAATCAAGGTTTGTTGTTTTTGAACTTCATTCAACTTTTATCTCCGACCACTAACAACACGGAGTAACTGGCTCTGATGATGATTTTTGTAAAATCGAAATATTGATCAGTATCAGCTATGTATATTTTATAAATCGTTTTCTCTTTAACAGCATTGTGTGTTGTTTTCATTCCATCTTGCTCATACTCATATATATATATATATATATAATATATATATATATATATATATATATATACATATATATATATATATATGTCAGGACGGTGAAGGGGGGAGAAGCACATGGTCAGTGTAAAAAGGCAGTTTGGGTAAAAGAAGAAAGAAAAAAAAGAAAAGAAAAATAAAGATAAAAATAAAATGGAATTAAAATCAGAAATACGGCAGAAATAAAAGTTCGGCCAAACATAATGAGGAATACAATAGAGTCTTCCTCTTGGCCATTTAAAACTTACAAATTCTGAAAACAAATCCACATTTCTTCCATTTCTAGGACCATGCTTCTAACTATCCTACCTAGTCTCTAAATATATAAACATGTCAGGACGGTGAAGGGGGGGAAATATATATATATATATATATATATATATATATATATATATATACATACACACACATATCTAATAACAGTATATATGTATACAGAAATAATCATGATATGCACTCATCAATATATTTATATATACATTTATATATATTCATATATACATATGTGTGTATATATTCAGATATAACATTTATCTCATGATATGCACACATATATAAAAATGCACATATAATTATATACATATATATATGTATTCTGTTTGTTTATACACACATACACAGACATATATAAACATATATATGTATGCACAAATATACATGTGTATGATACATGGATGTATATATATACATTTAAAATTAATATATAGATCTAACCTCACCTTCATATATGATATACATGTATATATACATATATATATAAATATATATAAGAGAGTTTTATAATTTGCTTGAAGCATTGTGTATATATTGGTTAGGAGGTTGATTTAGAAGGCTATCACAATGCATGTGTAAAGAAAAAATAATGATATGGTAACAATGATGTTGTGTGTTAAATATATATATATATATATATATATATGTGTGTGTGTGTGTGTGTGTGTGTGTGTTGTGTGTGTGTGTGTGTTTGAGAGAGAGCATGTGTGTGCAACATTTTACATATATACCTAAATACAATGAAATAGTATTAAGAAACCCATTTGTACTCATTTACACACAATTATATATGTTTGTATCAAAATATCAATAATCTAGTAAACAACTCACTCACACACAGGCATAGATAGATATATAGATAGATAAATATGCATAATAATTGAATGTATAATAGAACTCAAATCCATGAATAGATCTGGCTATACATTTATGTATGACACTCACACACACACACACACACACACACACACATATATTTATGCTTATATGCATATATATGAGCGTACATGTTTTTTTTGTGTCTGTGTATCATTTTACATTCATACAAAAAATCAATTAAATGATATTAAGAAACACATTTAACTCATTTATACACAATTACATAGGTCAATATTCTAGTGCATATATATATATATATATTATATATATATATATAAAAACACATGTATATATATATACACATATACACACATATATATATATACACGCATTAATATATTATATATATATATATATATATATAGTAACAAATATTTAAAAAAAAACATATCAATATTCTAGTGGATATATATATATATATATATATATATATATATATAAAACACATGTATATGTATATACACATGTACACACATATATATACACACACACACATGTATATATATATATATATATATATATATAAATATATGAAATAAATATTTTAGAAAAAACAAACACATGATATTATAATTTGCTGACAGAAATCTGTTTCAATCCTTTATTGAAGTGGTCTTCATCAAGAGCGAGGTGTGTATGATAGAGAGACGGTATGAGTGAACCGTTATAAAACAAAAGTGGTACAAACGAAACGTTCAAGTTCATAGCCGGAATTTAAAAAAATTTTTGCTCACTCTTGATGAAGACCACTTCAATAAAGGGTCGAAACAGATTTCTGTCAGCGAATTATAACATTGTTTGTTTTTTCTAAAATATTTATTTCATACTGTCGGATTCACTTCCATTCACTTTTTTATATATATATATGTACACATATAAATATATATATATATGTACACGCATATGTAGATGTATATATATAATATGGAGAATATGTGCTTAATTGAAGTCAAACCTAATTTTTGAAAGTTAATTCATAATGGTAATTAGGGGATTTAATATATATATATATATATATATATATATATATATAAAGATAATCTAATGAGTCAGACGAACCTACTATTAGTTTTGCATAAAGCTCTTCAGGGCAAAAATCTGACTGTAAGAGAAAAGGAGCAAGACAAATAAATAGTACTAACCATAGTAGTCATTTAAATTAGCAAAACCAGACTGACCAATAAAAACACAGAACACTATAAGTTTATTGTTTAATAAATATTTAATTTATATATTAAAATTTTTTATTTTATTTTTTATTTTTTTATTTTTTTTAATATATATATATATATATATGTACACACACATGTAGATGTATATATGTTATATATGTACTCCAGATTCAACTATTTTGCAAATTTACAGTAGTGTGAATATGCAGTTTACACCTATACAATTAAGCGTAGTAAAAATTTGCATCATTTTTTTTAGGAATAATAAATGTATGTACCTATTGTTGAAGAAGAGAAATGGCTGGCTGCGGTTTGTTAGTCCAAGGTAGAATTGGTGTTAGTTTTGGCTGTGATTACTGGCAATTTCCCCATGTCTTGTGGTCAAGGGCTTTTGGCCAACCATCCACAGGTCGATTGGACTTTTCCCACAACCATCCTATATATAGATATATATTTATGTATATGATTATAGAGAAGTGCAAGAAAGGATACAAATTTGATTAGCTCAAGACGAAGTAGATCACTGGGGTATCATAGTGAGACTTTCATGGTTATAAGTAAAGTAAGTAAAGTCGTCGGGGTGGCCTAAAGTCGGTATCAGCCAATCAGCGAGGGAGTTTATCCCCTTTTCACCAGCGCTAGACCAAGGAGATTGTTTTAGCATCTGAGGTGGAGCGCCACACCTACCATCAGCTCCTTACTTTACCTCACAGATCCCTGTGCTATTCATACGCTGAGTTGGTGAGGACCGGTATCAAACTAGGAACCTTGTGGTTTCTATCCGAACGCTCTACCGACTGAGCTAACGCGGCCCATTCTTGGTTATAATATAGAAATATTAATGTGAAGAGATGGAATTGAATCCGACGCTATGTAGTATATTAAGAAAATTGAAAAAAACACAGGTTTAAATAAATTGAGCGGTAAGTTTATTAGCCGATGCTGCAGTGTTTCGATTTAATAATTAGATCTTCTTCAGGGCATTTGTTGATATAAGGAAAGGTAATAAAAATTTTTTATCACAGAATAAAAACTGCAATAGTCCTTGTTTATCAGTCTGTTCAAAATTTGAAGTTTGAAGAAAGAACGCTGGAAAGGTGGACGGTTTGAAATATGACGGCAAATATTCTTCTTTATGGTGTGAGTATGAGTGTGTGTGAGTGTATGTATCGAAAAAAGACATTGTGCATTTTTTAGGTGTTTTGCATGTGTTGTGTTGCGCGTGTGTGTATAAAATTTTTATACAGAAATATTAATATATGAAATGCACTGCAAATGCGGAAGAAAGGGATTGTCCGGGGTCAGGAATTAGAAGAGGACTACAAGATATATACTATAAAAATAGTGTGTGGTGTAATGGTTAAAGTCATGGGAAATGGACTTGTCGCCCCAAGTTCAAATCCTAGATGTGGTGATTGCATTTCACTTAGCGCTAATACCCTTGGGAAAGGTATGAATCCTACTCTCCCTTCAGCTACGGTAAATAGTAGGGCAGACTGGGCTTTTTAACCTTGATTAGGTAACCGGTCTAGGAGAAGGATAACTCTGAATTCAAACCTGTTGAACTCCGCTTAAGAAATTGACCTTGTGTCACATCCTGCTCATGTGGAGGGGTTGGTAAATATATATATACTATAAAAATAAGTACTGATGACATGCATTACAAATGAACAAAAAAGGTATTGTCAGGATGTCGAAGAGAGCTACTAGATGTACACTATAAAAATATTTACAAATAATATCCATTGCAAATGAGGAAAAAAGGGATTATCAAGGGTCAGGAATTAAAGTGATTATTAGAAGACAGCTACTATATGTATAATATAGATCCATTAACACATGAAATTGCAAATGTGGAAAAAGGGATTGTCAGTGGACAGAAATTAAGGTAATATATAGAAAAGGGTTACTATATGTATAATATAGAAATACCTATTAATGAAATACAAATAAGGGGAAACAAAGGCTTGTCAGGGGTCAGGTATTAGATTAAGCATTACAAATACAATTGTATGTACAATATATCTTATTATAATGGAGATTGTGTATTTGTTTGTCTGTAACTGAAACTATATAACTATCCAAGCCACAATTCGGTTAGTTATTTATATCACAGTCTCTATGATTATTATTTTTATTTAAACCTCAATTACTAATAAAATTTGCAATTGTATTTATATATACAGCAAAATAGTAGTTTACAATGTGAATGGGAAGGCTAATTTGCATATTGATATTAAAAATGTGATTTTAATAAATATATGCTTAGTATTATTGATTTCTAATTCTTTGGTTTTATCTTAATGATAAAAAATCTCGGGAATGAATCTTAAAAGACATTGATTAACCAGAAGGAATAACTATAAATTTTATTCTTTACTTCCTATTTTAACTAAATAGTTAAATTAGGAAAATTTAGCAATGAAAGACGGGTGTGATGGAATAGTAACTTTCAGTTGTTTTATTCTTTCTTATACCCCTGTTTCAAATATTTTCATCTGCATTCTTATTTAATCTCATTAGCCTTTCTAATTTAATATATTTTATTACATTAAATCTTAAAAACTTGCACCCGGGGGTGCATATATTTGCTAGTAAATATAATAGAAATGAATAGCAAATGAAGAATTCTTGCTTTATCTTATAAGAGATATCATATTTCCAGATTCTTGCAAGCTGTAGCCATGACAGTGCTACTGTATGGCTACACCACTTGGATTTTAATGGGATGATTGAAAAAAAAAAAGAAAAAAAAAGAAAAAGAAATTTGATGGGAACTACACAAGGATACCGCATACTGTCCTCAACAAATTCTGGACGCAACACCCTACAAAAAAAAAGCAACTGTACAGCCACTTACTTCCCATCACACTAATCATCCAAGTAAGACAAAGACATAATGGACACTGTTGGTGAAATAAAGACAAACTCCTAAGTGATGTTCTTCTATGGACGCCTACACAAGGACACACCAGTGGGCTGACCAGCAAAGACTTACATTGATCAGCTCTGGGTAGGATACTGGATGTTGTGAGGAAGACTTGCCAGGAGTGATGGCCAATAGGGATGAGCAGCAGAGAGAGAGAGAGAGAGAGAGAGAGAGAGAGAGAGAGAGAGAGAGAGAGAGAGAAAATGGAAATCCATGCTGTCAATGTGACATGGTTATGATGATGATGATGATAATTGCTTATGAAGAAAAGGTTTGTCAGGGGTTAGAAATTAAGAGAATTATTAGAAGAATCATTTTTAGTGGGGTGCTGCTTCCAAAATTTGTTCAAGACAGCACACAGCATCCTTGTGCAGCTCCCATCTATCTTTTTCTCTAAGCACATCCTTAGAGTCCAAGTGGTGCAGCTGTACAGTAGCACTGGCATGGGTATGAATAATATAGAAACATTTGGTACAGAAATGAATTGCACATTTTTTTACAGTCAGAATGCATTGGAAATATAGGCAAAAGGGATTGTCTGTGGTCAGGAAGCAGTACAAGTATTGCAAACAAATATTCCATTTACAAATATTATTGATATTTCAAGTAGAGTAAGAGATTTTTTTTCTTGACATGTAAATTAAATATTTAATTAAGTATATGACAGGCACCTGTCATTGTTGACAATTTGTATGACAGGTTTTCGTGGCTAAAGTTTAAACTGGTCTGATAGTTAGAGGAGAAGAGTCTATAATTATCATTGTGTTATTAGAGGCAGTTTTGTGAGGTTCAATTTCTTTCCAAGGGACATATGAAAGATTATGATTCCAGAACTGTATACACACACACACACACACATATATATATGTGAAGAGAAAATGGAAGTGAATCCAACAGTATGTAATATAGTGAAAAATTTGAAAAAACACAGGTTCAAATAAAATGAGTGGTATTTATATGCTGCAGTGTTTCAATCTGTTTAAGAGATCTTCTTCAGGGCCTTTGTTGATATAAGGAAAAAGAAAAATTTTATCACAGAATAATAAGGTGACTTGAATCGGTTTGTTTACAAAGTTTGAATGGGAAGTCAGTGTGAAAACTAATTTATCAGAAATAATTTATTTCAGCTATCTTCACCTCTTCAAGTCTGATTTCATAATATTTATGATAAACTCCATATATGTTAAAACATGCACATACACTGATATTCATATGTATATATGCAAAATCATTCACCTGTATATATATATATATTAAAATAATTGTAAATGGGCTGGTCTCCCTTAAAATGACAATCTGTTATGAAAAGTATTTTTTCATTGATGCACATCTTCATAAATGTAGGATCTATATCTATAAAAAAGATAAAAGTAAAGTCATTGGGGCGGCCTAATGTCGGTATCAGCCAATCAGCGAGTGAGTCTATCCCCTTTTCACTAGCACTAGACTATGGAGATTGTTTCTTGCATCTGAGATGGAGCGCCACACCTACCATCAACTCCTCAATTTACTGCACAGATCTCTGTGCTACTCATACGCTGAGTCGGCGTATCGAACTAGGAACCTTGTGGTTTCTAGCCGAACGCTCTACCGACTGAACTAACCTAATCAGTGAGGGAGTCTATCCCCTTTTCACTAGCCCTAGACTAAGGAGATTGTTTTTTGAGTCTGAGGTCTATATCATTAGCATAAAATTCAGACCTGCAGGAATGTAGCATAAGTAAGTAAAGTTGTCAGGGTCGGCCTAATGTCGGTATCAGCCTGACAGCGAAGAAGTCTATCCCCTTTTCACTAGCGCTAGACCAAGGAGAGGATTTTAGCATCAGAGGTGGAGCGCCACACATACCATCAGCTCCTCCCTTTACCGCACAGATCCCTGTGCTACTCATATGCTGAATTGGTGAGGGCTGGTATCGAACCAACAACCATGTGATTCCTAGCAGAACATTCTACCGACTGATAGGGTCCATTTATAACATTGTTTTTTTAAACCGGCTCGGCGACTTTTTTGCAGAGAGCAAGACTTTTCATTATGAGTTCTTCCTCTCAACTTATTATTGGGGGATCGATTTGTTTAGGATTATTATATATATATATATATATATATATATATATAAATACTTTTCATAACAGATTGGCATTTTAAGGGAGACCAGCCAGTTTACAATTATTTTAATATATATATATATATATATATATATATATATATATATATATATATATGTGAATAAAAGGAAGTGAATCCGACGATATGTAGTATAATAAAAAATTGAAAAAAACACAGGTTTAAATGAGTTAAGTGGTGAGTTTATTGGCCACCGCTGCAGTGTTTCGATCTATTAATTAGATCATCATCAGGGGTTTTGTTGGTATGTGGAAGGTGATAAATAATTTTTATTTATTTTTTACTCGCCTTTCTCCTTATTCTGAGATAAACAATTTTTATCACCTTCCACATACCAACAAAACCCCTGAAGATGATTAATTAATAGATCGAAACACTGCAGTGGTGGCCAATAAACTCATAATAATTTATTTCAACTGCATAATCACAGCATCTTCAGAATATATATATATATATATATATATATATATATATAATATATATATATATATTCTGAAGATGCTGTGATTATGCAGTTGAAATAAATTATTACAATGAAGCAAATTTAAAGTTTTTTTCTTAATTTATTTTATATATATATGTGTATGTGTAATCCTTACAATCTAGTATATACAAGCCTACACCAAACACCTGCAGTACCATTACCATTCTGATACACTCCCTATCTAGAGAGAAGAAGATCCACTACCCACCCCCAACCACCTACTGACGATCTCCTGTTTCACCATTTTGAAAATGTCCATCATTGAAACAAGAACTATATCCAAGTCCTGAAGAAGGTCTAACAGACCGAAACGTTGCATCGTCGACATCACTACCTACAATAAACATTGATTTTCCATAACATCCCGTGTTTGTCTACCTTTCTTTACATATGTGTATGTGTATGTGTATGTGTGTGTGTGTGTGTGTGTGTGTGTGTGTATACATGTATCAATAAAACCAAAATGAATAAATAAATGGACAATAGAAAAAAATGAGTGAGCTGGATTTGTTTTTTTTTTTCAAAGAATTCTTTTTCTCAATTGCAAAAGATTTAAATCAATAGAAACGGTTCCGGAAATTGGAAGATCCAAACAGATTTTGAAAAAAATCTAAGAAAAAAATTCTTTAGTAAAAAAAGAAATCTTCTTTCTTTGGTTCGAGTTTTTCACATCAGCGTTAGCTGGAGGTCTTTCACCGGAGTCTGAGTGACAGCAAGTCTTCTCACGTCTCCAGTACTCTTCCTCCAAGACTCTTCTTAACAATGCTATTGTCTGGGTTGTTTTGTTTTTTCCTCTCATTTACAATTCCTACAGTCTTTTTCCAACCCATTGAGGACCGTTCCCAGGTCATCAACTACAATTGGTAATCCCCTCACCCTCATCTTTCTTTTTGTTCTCTGGCAAGGTTTGAGTATTCAATTATTTCATTTTCACTCTGTGATGTGCCAGAATGTCCAAATCCACTAAATAAGTTTTTTTTCTGGTTAATCAACTCTTGGTCTGGTCTTCTGGCTGGGATTAGATGATCTATTTGTATCTCAAAATCCCAGAATTTTCTATAGATGATCACTTTGAAAAAAAAAGAAGAAAATTATCTATGGGTTCTACATCAAAAACAAAGTGTCATTGTGCCCAATTGTTTCTGAGAGTATAAATAGTAAACAATATATTATTCATATATATATATATATATGTGCAGTTAAAACCGTTGAGAGGAAGGCCCCAAAATGGTGCACATTCTCTCCTGATGATTCCAAAGCATTTGTAAACATCATTTGTTTTTTCAATATATCAAATTCATATATATATATATATATATATATATATATATATATATATATATGCATAATATATATACATGCCTATATGTATGTATATATATTGGCAACAATATTTCTGATAGATAATTTGTTTCAATATTTTTTAATGGGTTTTCTCCTGTTTTTCTCCCAAGGGTATTAGCACTATGTGAAATGCAAACAGTCTTGTCCAGGATTTGTATTCAGTCTGCTGTATACTTTTCCTGCAATAATAATCATTACACCAAAAACACTTCCCTTAATAAATATTTATGTGCATATGTGCAATTAATTATCTATACAGATTAGCTTAATTAAGGTACAAGGCCAGAATAATAGTGCACTCACTTGGTCATTCTCACTAACAATTGCATTAGGAAAGGTAACAAATAATTGCCCAGTTTGATACAAGATAACCCAATAAGAATATAACTCTTTAAATGTAGATATTGTTGAAACAATACGGTACTTACCATAGTAGTGGGATTTCAACTAGCATCCAGTTGGCAGACAAGGAAGCAAGCTGTAACTCAATACAGTCCTCACATTGCTGGGAGCATAATGCAGAATGAGGGATATTTATATAGTACAATATCCATTATTCTGCATTATTTGCGAGTTTGATTCACACTCAGTGCTCCATACTTCTGACCTTGTGCTAAACTTAGTAAATGACTGGATTCCATGTTAGCAGTGTGAGGGAAGAATCTCTAACTGCATTGATTTTAGAAGGCAAAGTGTACATTTCCTTTCTAAGACAGACAGAAATAGGTTATATGGTATCAGAAGCAAGAAAAATCCTTAATTACCTTGGGATTATATTTTTCTATCAAGAAAATTATTACAACCATTTTCACTATAGTACTGGATTTCATCAGGGACGAATCCCCAACCTGAATGATTTTTGAGGGCACTCTGAGAAGTTACTAAGCAGTGTCCATTTCCTTTACAAGTTATCTGAGACAGACAGAATTAGGTTAAATGGTATCAGAAGCAGGAAAAAAATCCTTATCTTGGGATTATATTTTTTATATCAAAGATAATTATTACAACCATCTCCACTATAGTACCAGATTCCATCCGGAAAGAATCCCCAACCTGAATGATTTTCAAGAGCAAGGGTTTTACTTAAAAGTGTCCATTTCCTTTCCAAGTTATATGAGGCAGACAGAACTAAGTTATATGGTATCAGTAGCAAGCAAAAATCCTTAATTACCTTAATTATTTTTTCCTATCAAGAAAATCACCACTATAGTACTGGATTGCATGTTACCAGCATCAGGTAAAAATACCCAACCTTAATGATTTTTGAGAGCAAGGGTGTTACTCAGCAGTGTCCAAGTTATATGAGGCAGACAGAACTAGGTTATATGGTATCAGTAGAAAGCAAAAATCCTTAATTACCTTGAGATTATATTTTTCTATCAAGAAAACATTACAGGAATCAATTTGAAGATATATTTTTTTCACAAAAGGCCACCATATATAAACTTGTCTGAGAGAAAGAAAAAAATCAATTTATATTTTTTTGAGTTGAAAAAGAATAACATCATTAACTGTAGCTGATGTTATTATGAGAAAAATATGAAGAGAAATGAAAGCACATAGAAATTTTTTTTTGAATTGTCCGTCAGCAAAGGTCATGATTGGAACTTGGTGAATAGTGAAATAGCTTAGACACCCAACCCACCACACGCCCCTATGACTTCACATCATTAATATTCATCGATCTATTAAACAAGCGCCCATATAAGAAGAATTCCAGTCTTAGTATATTTTATTTTATATTCATTGTAAGCCTCAAGCCTTGGGCAAGTTGGACGCAGCAGTCTAAGAGCTGGTTATTTTCTGTGCTATATGAGCATGTAAATATGATATACAAGGTTATGTATCTACTAACCCCTCTGCATGAGCAGGATGTGACACAAGGTCAATTTTTTCGATCAGTGCTTACCAGTTTTCCTTTGCTTATACCAGTTTGCAAGCCTCATCTTTCCTTTTGTTCTCTGGCAAGGTTTGAGTATTCAATTATTTCATTTTCACTCTGCGATCTACCAGAATGTCCAAATCCACTGAATTACAAGTTTTTTTTTTATCGTTAATTAACTCTTGGTCTGGTCTTCTGGCTGGGATTAGGTGATCTATTTGTATCTCAAAATCCCAGAATTTTACTGTTTACCCATAGCTGGAGGGAGAATAGTGGGATGTTTGTAAGGGTAATAGTACAATGTAAAATGCAACCAGCCTTTTCAGGATTTGAACCCATGTTGTCACATAAAGGTTCAAGAGTCCAGTCTACTCTTCTATTTACCCATAGCTGGAGGGAGAATAGTTTAATGAATACCTTGCCCAAGGGTATTAGTACAATGTGAAATGCAACCAGCATTGTTTAGGATTTGAACCCGTGTTGCCACATCAAGGTTAAAAAGCCTAGGCTGCTCTGCTGTTTACCCATAGCCAGAGGGAGAATAGTTCAATGAATACCTTTCCCAAGGGTATTAGTACAATGTGAAATGCAACCAGCATTGTTTAGGATTTGAACTCGTGTTGCCACACTAAGGTTAAAGAGCCAAGGCTGCTCTGCTGTTTACCCATAGCCAGAGGGAGAATAGTTCAATGAATACCTTTCCCAAGGGTATCAGCGCAATGTGAAATGCAACCAGCCTTATTCAGGATTTGAACTCATATCACTATGTCCATTTCTTATAAAGAGAACAAATACACCATGGGCACCTCTACAAATGATATACAATGATACAACAAAAGATCTGTATTCTGAAACTTAGTTATTAGATGAATATTTTATGTAGAATTTTCATTGTATAATGTGATTATCATTCTTTATTGAATTACATGTTTTTATGAGAAAAGATATAATGTTGAACAATAAATAATTATTGTCATTCTTGAGACTTGGGTGAACTGGTTTCTTTTCTTTGTATTAATAAATTTAGTAAAATAGGACATATATGTACATGAGACATATATATATATATATATATATATATATATATATATATATATATAAACATACATATATATGTTGTCATTGTTGAGTCCACATATGCTTCTTTGTTGGTATATCTGATGAGTCTAGTTCTCAATGTATATATTATATTTGTATATATCTTTTATGTATACATTATATTTGTATATATCTTATATATATATACATATACATATATATATATATATATATATATATATATATATATATATATATATATATATATATGTATAGTGGAAGCCAGCACATGGACAAGCCAGTGTGGGCCGACCAGCAAAAACGTACATTGATCAGCTCTGTGCGGATGCAGGATGCTGCATAGAGGACCTCCGAGAATGATGAGCGATAGGGATGGATGGAGAGATTTTGTCATGATGATGATATATATAATATAAATATATGTATGTCTATAATATATATGTTTGGTGTATTTTCTGTGAAGCATGGGTGTGAAATAAATAAATGTATATATGTGTGTGTCTGTTTGTGTGTGTGTTAGTGTGTATATATATATACATATATATATATAAATGTTATATGGTTCTGGTGTGGGGGCATATGGTCCCCTGGTTGAGAACACTCGTTTAAGGTATATTTTACAAAGCCAAATTATTAAAGGAAAAATATTTTGTGTCTTATCTGTTATTAGTTTATTTACTGCTAAAAAAACCAATGTAAAATCCTCTAAATGTGCTAATTCAATTATTTTTGCCAGAGGTAGTATATGATATATGACAATACATTTGAAGAAGAAAAGTATTCCTATCTAATAGTAATGATTTATATAGAATTATATGGTTTCAAACATTCCTATCTAATATTTATAATACATATACAATTATATGATTTCAAGTATTCCTATCTAATAATAATTTATATGCAATTACATGATTTCAAGTATTTATCTAATAATAATTTATATACAATTACATGATTTCAAGTATTCCTATCTAATAATAATTTATATACAGTTATATAATTTCAAGTATTCCTATTTAATAATAATTTATATACAATTAAATGATTTCAAGTATTCCTATTTATCTGAATGTTTGAGATGAGGCTTGATGATTAGTATTATCTGTGTTATTCGGACTATTGTCCCCATCTTCATTTTTATTTGTACAACGTTTCCCGAGTCTGAGAAGGTTCCCGAGTCCGACAAGAAATACCTGAAGAAGGCCGGAGGGCATATTGGCCGAAACGTTGTACAAATAACAATGAAGATGGGGACAATAGTCCGAATAACACAGATAATACTAATCAAGTATTCCTATCTAATAATAATTTATATACAATTACATAATTTCAAGTATAATTATCTAATATTAATTTATACACAATTATATGATTTCAAGCATTCCAATCTGATATTAATAATTTGAACACAGTTCTATGGTTTCAAATATTCCTATCCATTACTACTAATGATTTATCAAGAATTAAATGTGGATTGAACTCATGACAAAAATAATAATATGCAAGAATAACTTGCCCACCGATTGGGTGTACACAGAGGCACCCAATTGTAGTGTTGTACCGAACTTGAATGACAAGGTAGCACGATGAAACCTAAATAGCCTTTTTAGAATCAATAACAGTAATAGGCAGAGTAATCCTATTCATTACAGTTATTAAACAACGCTGATTGGATTTTGGCCAACCAATACAAATGCTATTGATTAGTTTGTGTTTTGTGATTACACCATAAACATTTTCTCAGCACTGACTTTTGCGGCCAAAATTTTAAAGCAAGGAAACAATGTAAAAAAAGAAAAAGAAGAAACTTTTTTTTTGAAATCTGCAGAAACCTTTACAACCTGACTAAAATTAACATTATTGATTGACTGATTTTAATGGTGTGTCACCCCATCTAGGGTTATTTTATGATTAGAGGTTAGGGAATTGGTGTTTATTGTAAATTTATATTTACACTTTTTTTGTGTAGTTGTTTCTGAAGAGTTTTTACATACAGTTGTATGATATCAAGTATTCATATATATATATATAGTCTGAAAACAAGTGATAAGACAAACAGGAATATTACTTATATGTTATTTATTCTCAACTAGTTTGACCTTAGGTCATTGTCAGAAGATTTCTTGTTTGAAGAAATTGTTTTTAGAGAGTTTTTTTTAAAGGGAGCATTATAAAAGAATTATAGAAATTGAAATATATATATGTATATGAACTCAAAGAAGTTTTTTTTTTCACTGAACAGATGGACTTGCCACTTCTAAGGCACTTCTCTGCCCAGATTATAGCACCTTGTCAAAACTTTAAATCTAAAAAAATTTTTTTAACTTTCTAAAAACAATTTCTTTAACAAGAAATTTTCTCTTGACGATGACCTAATGTTGAAACTAGTTGAATAAAATAAACAACATAAAATAAATATTCCTGTTTGTCCTATCACTTTTTGTTCATCTTATACATACATACATATATATATATATGTGTCTTGGAGGCACACAACATAGTGGTTATTGCTTGAGAAAATGGACATGTTGATCAGATTTCAAATCCTGGATGAATCTATTTGCATTTCATTTTGTGCTAATTCCCCTGGAAAATGAATTAACCCATCTCGTCTCCTAGCTTTGGGGAAATAGTTGGAAAGAGTGGGATTTTAGGCTTGCCATGGCAACCAGCCTAGGAGAAACGGGACTGAGCAGTACCAGGAGCACTCCACTGAAAAAATTGACCTTGTGTTACATTCTGCCCATGGCAGAAGGTGTTGGGTAAATAAATACATATCGCCTTTCATATATAGATAATATATGGTTAATTAATGCCTGAAGAAGATATCAGAAGATCTGAAACATGTGTTGCAAATGTAAAATGATAATTATAAAAAACATAATCCATTTTGCAGACCTTCTTTTTTATAAAATATTTAATCTTCTACCGTTGGACCCATAACAACACTTTATATATATATATATAGTCATCAACAGACACGTGTTTTGACTTATCAAGTCTCTTCAGTGTGGCTAGACATTTGTAACCCACTGGGATTGAAATCCGATCAGTTCAGTGTCAGTCAGACACCTTAACCACCATGCTATCATCAGCTACAGAATGCGAAGGGGATTTTAACTGTTTTAATACACACATCACTTTGTATGTAAAGGCAGTCATAGAGTGCTCCATCCCTTATATAGGAGAGCATTGCATTTACGCTTTAGTTGGAGGTCGTCAGCGAATTCCCCCCCCCAAAGTGCTCAACCCTAGGAGGATGGGGATCATATATATATTGGTTGGTGTAAAATTGTCCATTTTCTTCATATAAATTTACCTCATTATTGTCCAGTAATTAATTTATTTTCCCTGCATTTCTCTCATCTTTCATCAACTTGCAGTTAAATTGTTAGTTTTGTCACTTTCAAGTTTTTTTTCAAAGTATATTAATGGATGTGGAGGCTGGAAGTAGGAGAATTGATATAATAACATCCATTACTATAGTTTGAAAAAAACTGGAACACATCACCCCTGATGATGGCACTTCAAAGTGCCGAAAGTACTCGGGATATGAACTTTGGTGGACTAATCCACAAATTCCATCCAAATATAAAAAAGTTGGCCAGAAAGCTTGAAAAGATCACCAATAAAATCGTTAAACAGGAGACCTGCCTTTTGTTTAATTCCACATGTATAAATGAAAAAATGCTGCCCAAATACACACACACACATTATATATATATATATATATATATATAATATATATATATATATATATAATGTGTGTGTGTGTGTATTTGGGCAGCATTTTTTCATTTATTGGTTGGTGCAAAATTGTCCATTTTCTTCATATAAATTTACCTCATTATTGTCCAGTAATCAATTTATTTTCCCTGCATTTCTCTCACCTTTCATCAACTTGCAGTTAAATTGTTAGTTTTGTCACTTTCAAATTACTGCTTGTTTCACACCATACCAAACAGATTAAATAAGTTCAAGATAAAGAAGGAATCATTCTTTTCTCATGGGATGTTTATCATTGTTTATTTAAAATGTAGCACACAAAAAAGAGAGAAACAGAAAGAGAAAACAATTTCCAAGAGTGAGTCATAATAATAATAAAAAGAGTGAGTAAAAATTTTTGCACTATTTTGCTAACATGAGGCACTATTTAGTAGCTCTGTATGCTTTTGCTGTGGTCGTGAAGGAGATGAACAACACTGGACTGTGATCACCTAATACTCTTCAAGTGCCTCTATTGCTCCGAGCACAGCATCAGAATCCATGGTTTTAGACCTACCTGATCTGATATACACTCACATATACACACACTCACATATATATATATATATATATATATATATATATATATATATATACATATAGACACACTCATATACATATATATACATACATATATATATATATACACATATAGACACACTCATATATATATATATATATATATATATATATATATATATATATATATACATACATATACACTCACATATAAAGACACACAGACACAGACACACACACACACACACACACACACACATATATATATATACATATATATACACACTCATATATATATACATATGTAAACACTCACATATGTATACATACATATATACATACATATACACACACTCATATATATACACACATATACACTCACATATGTATATACACACATATACACACTCGCATATATATATATATATATATATATATATATACACACACTCATATATATATGTACACACATATACACTCACATATGTATATACACACATATACACACTCGCATATATATATATATACACATATATACACTCACATATGTATATACACATATACACACTCGCATATATATATATATATATATATATATATACACACGGATATGTATATATACACACACATAAATATATACACACATATATACACACATGTATATATATATATACGCACACATATATACACACTGATATGTATATATACACACACACATAAATATATACACACACACATATATGTATATATACACACACATATATACACACATATGTATATATACATATATGTATACACGCATGAACACACATACAAATATATTTTATATATATATATATATATATATATATATATATGAAATTTAGCCGATATAAAAAAAAATCAGTGAAAAAAACAAAAACCCACTTGTTTTATGAGTCTGCAAACTGATAATCTAAGATACCAAACATAAAGGAATACACTTTTTAAACATACATCATCTTTTTTCTGGTTTAATATCAATCATGAACTGAATCATTTCCTTTTCACAATTTATAGCTAGAATCGTTTTTTTTTTAAAATAAAATACAACACTTGTCTATTCCTTCTCTAAAACCACGAGAAACATTTTCTTTTAACCTAAATATGAGCTAAAAGATAAGTGTGATAAAAAGGTTCCACTTTCTATGGGAACAAGATATGGTGAACTAGTGCCAGTTTATATCACTGATTAGCAAGCTAATCAGTTGTCCATTAGATTATTTAACTCTTAACATCCTGTTGAGAATTCCAGAGCCCAATTCCTATAAGGATTTATTTAAAAAAATGGCTAAAAATGATCCTTTTCATTTAAAGTTAAACGAAGATATTTCCCTTAAATTAAAGACTTCTAAATATATTTAATATTACATTTAAACAAAGGCTATCGTTTGGGTTGGATTAGGAAAACAAATGTGATTTCAGGCTGGGTGGAATGAGGTGGTATAGGATGTTAAGAGTTAATGATTTTAATTCTTTTGAGTTCCCAAATTGGGGAATTTAATGATGTCTGCAGTTATATATATATAAAAACCTTTCAAAAGGTCCACATTACTGTAACAACCTTTTAAAAGGTCCACATTACTGTAACAAACTTTCAAAAGGTTCACATTACTATAAAAATCTTTCAAAAGGTCCACATTACTATAAAAATCTTTCAAAAGGTCCACATTACTGTAACAAGCTTTCAAAAGGTCACATTACTGTAACAACCTTTCAAAAGGTTCACATTACTATTCACATTACTGTAACAACCTTTCAAAAGGTCCACATTACTGTAACAACCTTTCAAAAGGTTTCAAAAGGTCACATTACTGTAACAACCTTTCAAAAGGTTCACATTACTATAACAACCTTTCAAAAGGTCCACATTACTGTAACAAGCTTTCAAAAGGTCCACATTACTGTAACAACCTTTCAAAAGGTTCACATTACTGTAACAATCTTTCAAAGGTTCACATTACTGTAACAACCTTTCAAAAGGTCCACATTACTGTAACAATCTTTCAAAAGGTTCACATTACTGTAACATCTTTCAAAGGTTCACCTTACTGTAACAACCTTTCAAAAACATTACTGTAACAACTTTCAAAGGTTCACATTACTGTAACAACCTTTCAAAAGGTCCACATTACTGTAACAAACTTTCAAAAGGTTCACATTACTATAAAAAAACTTTCAAAAGGTCCATATTACTGTAACAAGCTTTCAAAAGGTCCACATTACTGTAACAACATTTCAAAAGGTCCACATTACTGTAACAACCTTTCAAAAGGTCCATATTACTGTAACAAGCTTTCAAAAGGTTCACATTATTGTAACAAATGGGGCCACCTGTTGGCTGTGCAGGGTGACTAGAAATGCCTGAGGAGAGGATTGTAGTGGCTGATCAGTCCATGACCCAAGTCTCATGACATGCAACACTCCACTTCAGGTCTTGCACTAGACGGGCAGTCAGAGAGGCTCCATTTGATCAATTGCCTGGTCATATCAAGCGATAGCACCTATATGATTATTCCAACCATATTCTTCAAATATCTCACAGCCCTTTTTAAGACATGGTTGCTAGAAAGTATTGTCTGAGGGTCAACCACCAGTTTATTAATTCTACCAATTTTCTGATACACATGAAGTTGAGAAAATTATTTCTACCAGTTCATAAAACCAAACCAATATTTACCTACAAACTATTAACTTAAAATTCATATATACATAAAGAAAGAAGATTTGGCATTAAACAGCCCATAAGAGTTGATATGCCATTAAATAAAATAACTGACCAAGGAAGTTATTCTGTTTCAAGTTTGTAAATCAATCTCCTCTTTTTGTATGGGCATCTATTTGGCTCTCCACCAGGACAGACAAGTTCGGTTTAATGTGGGGGTGTCCTACAGGAAACAAAACTACAGTGGAGGGAGTACAAAAACTGCTTAGTTTCATAGGTATTCTCCTTCAGGGATGCCCCATGTATTGGACAATAAACCAAGTGCTTACCCCTTTTAGACAAGGGAGCAGGTGTTTCCTGAGAGGTAGGTTCTCTGTAACTAAACTGTAAATAAATCTCACCCATCCAGCATAAATGCAAGGTAAGTATTTCTGTCAGATTTGATTTCCAGTCAAGTCCCACTTGAAGTGTAGATACCTACTCAATTTTCCAAGTTCAGCAATGATGATCTCCTCCTGTAGTTAAGTGGGTGACCAATTAACTGTGTGCCAGACTAAGCAACTGTTATGTAATAGATGGCAAGTGTAAGAAAAGGAGAATTTTGTGTAGCAATATTCTACCAAATGAGAATTGTCGAACTGCATTGAAAATCCGTATTTAAAAATTTGGCTTTTGCCCGGGCTCCAATACCAACCTCTTGTGGGGATGATGCAATAATCGCAGAAGAAGAGGATACATCAAAATGGAAAAAGGGGGAAAAAGAAGAAGTAAAGAAAATAAAGAGATGGAAGAAGAAGAAGAAGAAGAAGAAGAAGAAGAAGAAGAAGTGAAAAAGAAGGAGAAGTAAAGAAGAAGAAGTAAAGAAAAGAAGTAAAGAAGAAGAAGAAGTGAAAAAGAAGAAGAAGTAAAGAAAAAAAGTAAAGAATTAAAGAAGAAGAAGAAGAAGTGAAAAAGAAGAAGTGAAAAAGAAGAAGAAGTAAAGAATTAAAGAAGAAGAAGAAGAAGAAGAAGAAGAAGAAGTAAAGAAGTAAAGAAGAAAAAGAAGAAGTAGTAAAGAAGAAGAAGAAAAAGAAGAAGTAAAGAAGAAGAAGTAAAGAAGAAGAAGAAGAAGAAGAAGAAGAAGAAGAAGAAGAAAAGAAGAAGAAGAAGAAGTAAAGAAGTAAAGAAGAAGAAGAAAAGAAGAAGAAAGAAGAAAGAAGAAGAAGAAGAAAAAGAAGAAGAAGAAGAAGAAGAAATCAAATGCATGTTCAATAAAGAACATAAAAGAAAAACAGAATTTGGAAAAACTAACATTTTTGATGGGAAATCAAATTGGATAAACTGATTTAAACCGAATGTTCTGCTGTTGCCATTTCTGTAGAGTTTATTTATTCCCTTCTGTTTTGACCATTCTTTTGTATGTGCATTGATTCAACCCCTACAACACAAATAGGATGTGACACAAGGTCAATTTTCTCAGCAGAGTAAAACAGGTTTAAATCCAGAGTTTTCCTCCTCTTAAATTGGTTACTTTGCCAAGTCTAAAGAACATAGTCTTATTGCATAATGCATAACCTATCATTTTAGTAAGGAAGTGTAAGATAGATTTTAAAATTACTCTAATTTTCCATAGTGTTACTGTTAGAGTTTGATTGACAAAGTTTAACCTCAAGTTCATCTGGAACAGGACACTCTTGGTTTAGAGAGTCATGTGACCAGGCACCTCTTGGGAAATTAGTTAGTCAGTGTTGAGGCCAACAGCCCTGTCGGACCGACGTGGGCTATTTCTTCCTGAGTGTATGATTAAGATTGTATTGGGGAATCATGAAGTCCTGGCATCTTTGGTTTAGAAAACAATTCACTTTTTAAAAAGAAATCTTGTGTTGTAATTATTTCTGGGCAATAATGTATGTCTGTGTGCATTCTTATGTATATCTACCCAACTCCTCCATATGAGCTGCATGATGTCAGTTTTTGTGAGGGGATTTAAAAGTTTAAATTCAGTGTTTTCCTTCTCCTATACCAGTTGCCATATCAAGGTTAAAGAGTCCAATATTTACCATACAGGATAGCTAGAATCATACCTTTCTCAAGGATAGAGTGTCACGCCATGGTGTAATGTTTCGCAAGCTAGTCTTGTGAATCCATTACTACTGAATAGCGAGTTCGATCCCCGAGGAACGCCTTATACTTGTGACCTTGTGTGACATCCTAGCCGTGGCGAATGGTTTGGGTAAATAACTACCAAGGGTATTAGCACAATGTGAAAATACAAACAACTTCGTCCAATGATTTGAACTTGATAACCGTGTCCATTTCCAACAATGATAACCATTACACACGAGCGCCTCTTGGAACTCTGTTGTATAATGGTTACTGACGTAGTAAATGGATACAGTGAGACGAGTTCAAATCTTAGACGCAGCTGTTTACATTTCACATAGCGCTAATACCTTTGGGAAAGGTACGAATTCAACTACTTTCCCTCCAGCGATGGATAAATAATAGGGTAGACTGAGATCTTTAAACTTGGTATGGCAACCAGTCTAGGAAAAGGAACACCCTGAATTTTCGTTATTCAAAACTACTTTGAGAGCTCCTCCCCCTCCTTCTTCTTCCAAGTCCGCAAGGTTTGATGACATTAAATGAATAACCAACCAACCAACCAACCAAACCAATCCCCTGTCATTACTTCCTCTAGGAATACCTGAATGTATAAAGTCTATAAACGCAAAAACTGATGACAATTGACAAACTAAATGAAAAAAAATGAGAAAAATAAATTTAGAAGTGGTGGAGATTAGGGGTTTTAAAAAGGGATGAAATATTAAATACAGGGTGTTCATAAAATCTCTTTTCCTCGTTCTCCAGATATCACTCCCCTGGACTTCTTTCTGTGGGGGTTATCCAAAAGATATCGTATATTAGACAAAGATGCGGGACATCACTGGCTTAAAGCAAAATATCCCTAATTCCACTCTGACCATTGATGAGGCTATGTTACTTCAAACATGGAAAGAAATCGAGTACCGTCTTAATGTGATTCGTACAATTAATGATGTTCGAGAAGGCCCCGAGTTCGAAAAGAAGGTTCCCAAATTCGAGAAAGCTCCCGAGTTCGACAAAAAATACCCGAAAAAAGCCGGAAGGCACATCGGCCGAAATATTGAAGAGGTAACTATAAAGATGAGGACAATAGTCCGAATAATCCAAATAATACTAATAAACACTTTTACATAAGTTCTCAGAGATATTAACATATTCAATACTTGTAGTAAAGTTGCACGACTTATGCAAGACTTTCAGACATTTCACTTGATGCACTTGCAAACAAATTTAATTTCCATTTGCCCCAAATAAATTAATTGAATATTAAATTACAAAACATAACTAATTTATCAGTATTTGATATAATTTACATGAGAAAATAATTAGTAAACTGTAAATGTAAACACTCCTTTACATAATTACCAACCTCTCAGCGTGTGTAGGATTTGACACAAGGAAAATTTCTTAAGCGGAATTTAACAGGTTTGAATTCAGAGTTTTCTTTCTCCAAAACTGAAATGTTGTGACTAAAATGTTAAGAGTGAATAAAATAATGTTATGACTGAATAGATAATTCTGAAGGGCATGGTAAGGCTGGGAAGGAAGTATTCCTGGGCATATAGGAAGATAAAAGATATCACAACGATGAGCTTAATTTATACATGCTTTTATTCCGACGACGCCATGATGGATCCTTATTTCTCTCCTTCTCTAGAGAGTGGACGATCTGGAGAGATAATTACAATACGATACGAACACTCCTAAACTGGCTGCCTGACCAAAGTTTAAATATCCTAGTCTGCTCTAATATCTACCCATTGCTGGAAGGAGAATAGTTGAATGCATACCTTTCCCAAGGGTATTAGCGTTATGTAAAATGCAAACAACCTCGTTCAGGATTTGAACTCGTCTCGCCATATCCAGTTCCTGTGCTTATAGCCATTATATTACGGGCTGCTTTAATTTATGAATTATTTTTAATAGGAAGGATGAATTTGTTAGGCACTGAGGAGATCAGGAATATTTGAATATATCATGAATATATCATGTTTGCAGGGTTGAGAGTTTCAGCAGCTAATCACCAAGTTTTATTTTCAAAGTGCTCCTCTGTTTACTTAGTGAATATGTTGGTTGGTTGAATTTTACGGCATGTCAACCCTTGTTGGGCTATTCTATGCCGAAGACATTTTGTTTTGTTCATCCTTGTTGAGTATTAAAACTTTTTTTCAAACTCAGTTTTTCTAATATTCATTTTTGGTCTATTTAACACATAGATGGGGCCCTAACAGGTACTATCACCCCGGGTCAGGGTTGACCTAGGAGTAATGCCGATGGAGGGGCACTCCACATTCCCCAGAGTTTCAGAAATGGAACTTCACCACTAGATGCAGTTTAACATCATACTCAGTACACTAATACCCTCAGCCACCACCTTCTAGCACATATGATACAAAGGTGTGAGGGGGTACCATCAGAGCAATAGGGTTGGGGCAATCGTATATATATTTACCAACCCCTCCGCGCGAGCAGGATGTGACACAAGGATAATTTCTTAAGCGTAGTTTAACAGGTTTTAATTCAGAGTTTTCCTTCTCTAGACCGGTTGCCTCACCAAGGTTAAAGAGCCCAGTCTGCCCTACTACTTACCCATAGCTGGAGCGAGAGTAGAATTCATACCTTTCCCAAGGGTATTAGCGCTAAGTGAGAATGTAGTTACCACGTCCAGGATTTGAACTCGGGGCAACGAGTCCATTTCCCATGACTTTTATCCATTACACCACACGCTTCCTACAATTGGGGCAATCGTATAAGGTGCTAGGGCTTGACCCGACCGCCCATCTAGCCTAAGCGGAGTGCTGCATGTCATGGACTGCTCAGTAACCAGGTTTTCGTCCTTAAGCCAACAGGTGACCCCATTGGGGGCATTTTATCCCTCTACAGCCCCAGCTGTTTTTTTAGTAAATAATGCACATGTCTAAACCCAGATTCGATCCTCCGCCCTGTCGGCTGGGGCGTTAGAATGCACCGACTGCACCTCTGCAGAGGGATAGGACTCCCCCAATGGGGCCACCTGTTGGCCGTGGGTGGCGACCCGTGATGCTTAAGGATAGAGCCCAAGTGGATAAGCAGTTCATGACATGTAATACTCCACTTTGGCCCTATCTTGGGCTAGACGGTCGGTCGGAGAGGTCCCCTCCGATCAATCGGGTGGTCATGTCAAGCCCTAGCACCTATATGATTTTCCCAACCCTATTGCCCTTATGGCAAGCCCCAATCCCTTTTTATCATATGGGTGCTAGAAGGCGGTAGCTGCGGGTCTACATATCCTGGGAATGACGTTAAACTCTATCTGATGGTGAGGTTCCAGTTCTGGAGGTTTGGGGAATGTGGAGCACCCCATTCATCACCATTGCTCCCTGGTCCACTCTGACCTGGAGTGGTAGTACCTGTTAGGGTCCCATCTATGGGTTAAATAGAAAAATGTATATATAAAAAAATTGTGTTATCCATTAAGAATTGATTTATTTCAAAACTTCATCGGCATTAAATGACCCACTGAGGTTGATATGCCGTAAAACAAAACAAACAAACAAACAGATTCCATCCTACAAAAACTTGGAAACGCTAATAAAAGGGGATTAACAGTTAGACAAAGCTTGGAATATTTTGCAACAGTTTTTCGATATCTGGTAACAAGTCATCTTTTATCATACATATATTACCGACCATATATATTGTCATTCACATACAGTCCTGTTTTGCCGTTTCACGGTTCATCAGCGTGACTAGAAAAGGCAGACTGCTCCAGGCAAGGTTCGAAACCCGAGCAAATTGTCATCAGTCAGAAATCTTACCACCGCACAATCTACACACCTTCTTTTTAGCAATGGGACTTTACTGCTATAAACATACTAGGCCACTAGAGAGTGTTCTATCCGTGTTAAGGGAGCTATGCAATTTTTGCTTATTTAGCGGACAGAAAATTCAATTACAAGAGAGCTCAAACCACCAGGGATGGAGAGCATATGTATTGTCATTCACATACAGCCTTGTTTCGTCGTTTATACACACACACACACACACACACACACACATATATATAATATATATATATATATATATGTAAACAAATATGGCTATTTTCAGCCGACAATATTTGGGAGAATATGTGCTTAATTGAAGTCAAACCTAATTTTTTTGAAAGTTAATTCATTAATGATTAATTAGGCTGGATTTATATATATATATATATATATATATATATATATATATATATTTATATATATATATTATAGATAATATGAGTGCTATATTTGTATGTAGACAGTGCTCAGTATCATTGACATAGAATTTATATTCAAGTTAAGGTCGCGTGGATATGGAGTCAACACCTGGTTACTGACAGTTTCTTATCTATGCGATCTTCAGACCAAAAAGATTTTTTCTTTTTTTACCGACAAGTCAGGAATCAACCAGAGGTGGAAAATGTACGACCACGCTCTCTATGGTTTCTCGGCTAAATAATTAAAGTTTAACTCTAGATTTCTAAGATCACTCGGTCACTTGGGTGAGAATATCCCATCTCAGTCAGGTTCTCGATAGATATTAAACTGTTAATTACATTCATTTGACATTAAAATCTTTAAAAAATATTCTACACAACCTTTCAAATTATGCTTGCAGTTAACTTATTAATTCACACCTTTGACATTCAACACACTTATTCCAGCAAGTTTTCCATTGGACCAAACATCTCTGAAAATTCCTCTCCTGATACTATTTTAAAAATATTTTTTTGGTTTGGTTTGTTTTACGGCATATCAACCTCAGTGGGTCATTTAATGCCGATAAAGTTTTGAAATAAATCAATTCTTAATGGATAATGCAATTTTTTTATAAATACGTTTTTCTATTTAACCCATAGATGGGACCCTAACAGGTACTACCACTCCAGGTCAGAGTGGACCAGGGAGCAATGGTGACGAAGGGGTGCTCCACATTCCCCAAAACCTCTAAAACTGGAACCTCACCATAAGATAGAGTTTAACATCATTCCCAGGACATGTAGACCCTCAGTCACCGCCTTCTATCACCCATATGATAAAATGTGTTGCGGCTTGCTATCAGAGCAATAGGGTTGAGGCAATCATATAGGTGCTAGGGCTTGGCGTGACCAGCCTATTGATCGGAGGGGGTCTCTCCGACCGCCCATCTAGCCTAAGTAAGATTCTAAGTGGAGTGTTGCAGGTCATGGACTGCTCATCCACCAAGACTCCGTCCTTAAGCATCACGGGTCGCCACCCACAGCCAACGGGTGGCCCTATTTGAGGGAATCTTACCCCTCTGCAGAGGTTCAATCGGTGCATTCTAACGCCCCAGCCGACAGGGTGGTACAATAATTTTGTTCTGTTATAAAAGGATGTGTTGCAAACTAGTGAACTTACTTCCTGGGATCCCCTATGCTTTTATCTAGCTAAAAATCGATTCACCCCAGAAGTCGACATAGACCAATATGAGAAACCCTGGCCTTATGTAGAAAAGTTAAGCTGTATCAATTTGTTGTATACCCTTTCTTTACTTCTATTATTCTTCTGCTCATCTTTGGTATCTTACGTTCTTCTTCCAGCGTCTGGACCTAGTCTTGGGGACCTCGTGCCTGGTCTTCTATTTCTCTGTTCTTGTTGGTTGGTCGTCCCTGATTCATTTCTCCTCTAGGTCAGTCTTGTTGCCAAGACATTCATCAACCACAAAACCATATTATTTATTTAAACCTTTATTTACTTAACAAAACATATTTCTCTAACTAACACAACGCGCGTGTGCAGTGAGCTCCAGCCAAGGCCTTATCTGCCTGACGTCCAAGCTGAAACTGAGAGCCAGCCAGGTCCCACGTGACTTCACGTATTTCGCGTTCTTTCTGAAATATTCCATGGAAAGTCCTGCCCGTGATATGAAAAGGGGCCATCCCTTCAGAAATACAGGGGGTTGACAATAATCTATGCATAGATTATGTAACAAATTCAGGTCAGTACTAGATGGATAGGAATAGATGTTTCGGTAATGTTGATAAAATAAAACCCGTGATTTTAAATAAAAGCTTGTGATTTACTTAGCTTTACTTCATCTGAAAGGACCGGTTTAGCTCAGTCAGTAGAGTGGTCGGCTAGGAATCACAAAATTCCTGGTTCGTGGTAGCACAAGGATCTGTGCGGTAAAGTGAGTAGCTGATGGTAGGTGTGGCTCTCCATCTGAGATACTAAAATAATCTCCTTGTTCTAACGCTAGTGAAAAGGGGATATACTCCCTCGCTGTCAGACTGATACTGACATTAGGCCGCCCCGACGACTATTTTACTTACTTCATCTAATATACATGCCTTAGATTTAATACAGTACTAGCTGTTTGATTTTTGATTGAAATTTATGGCATATCAAATCTTTTGGGTTATCTTATGCCAAAAACGTTTTCGTTTTATTTATTTATTCCTGTTGGTTATTTTACTTTTTTTGATAAACTCATTTTTTATCTATTTAACCCATAGGTGGGACCTTAGCAGGTACTACCACTCCGGGTTAATGTGTGTGTCCGCGAGTAATGGCAATAAGGAGGTACACCATACTCCCTAGAGCTCCAGAATCTGAACCTCACCATTAGATGCAGTTTAACATCATACCCAGGATACAGTACTGGCTGTTATTAAATGTTCACCCATCTATGTAAGTCAAGCAAGCTGAAGGCTGTGGAAAGACCTTGTATTTGTTAGCAGGAAAATCATGGTCATTTGGGGGAGTGGCCTATTGTCAGTATCAGCCGAAGAGCGAAGGAGTCTATCCACTTTTCACTAACGCTAGACCAAGGAATTTGTTTTTGCATGTGAGCTGTGGCGCCACGACTACAACCAGCTTCCCACTTTGCCGCGCAGATTTATCTTCTTTCAGTTAAAAATACACCAATCTTTATGGAACAATCGCATTAAAAAAATTCAAGTTTTACATGCCGAAAATGTAACTATCTGTTTTCCCGTTATATATATATATGTAATTATTATTATTATTATTATTATATATATATTATCATTATTATTATTATCATAATGGAGATGGTGTGTCCGTCTGTCTGTAACCGTAACTATACCAGTACCCAAGTCACAATTCCTTTAGTTATTTACGTCACATTCTCCATGATTTTATTTTCATTTAACCATCAATTAGTGTTGAGCTTGGAACCTCAAGGTTCCTGGTTCGATACTGGCCCTCGCCAACCCAGCGTATGAGTAGCACAGGGATCTGTGCAGTAAAGTAGGTAGGTGTGGCGCCCCACCTCAGCCGCTAAAAATAATCTCCTCAGTCTAGCGCTAGTGAAAAGGGGATAGACTTCCACGCTGTCTAGCTGATACCGACTTTAGGCCACCCGTTGACTTTTTTTTATTAATACTGTTAGATATATCTATATACTAGTGACATGCAATTGTATTTATATATACAACAAAATAGCGATTTTCAATGTTAACGGGAAGGCTAATATGCATATTGATCTTAAAAAATTGATTTTGATAAATATGTACTTGGTATTTTATATTTCTAATTGTTTAGTTTTATCTTAATAAATATCTCTGTGATAAATCTTTAAAAAATCTATTACCAAGAACTGTAATTTCTTTCTTTACTTCCTAATTTAACTAAATAGTTAAATTAGTAAAATTTAGCAATGAAAGGCGGGAGTGTTGGAAAATGATGGAAGAGTTAGTTTTAAAGTTGTTCTATTTTTCGATTATACCCCCTCTGTTTCAAATCATTTTATCTGAATTCTTATTTAGTTTCATAAGTCTTTCTAATTTAATATATTTCATTATATTAAAACTTAAATATTCTGGCTAGTATACATAATAAGACCTTTTACTTTTTAGGATTTCCTGAAAATATTACATTGGACTTTGAACCGTATATCTTACCGGCTTCTTTTCAATATGTTAAATTGTAAGACATTAATGAAAGAGAGGTTCGACTTTTTTTCAATTCACTTAACTTTTCCTGCAACTATTTTTTGTTAATTAACAAAAACGCAATTTCCTCTCTATTTAAAATATTCTTATCAAGGTCGTCAAAACCGACTTTTTTTATTTTCTTTCTTTATTTTTATCATTTTCTTTTCCTTCTGTTTTTTTATTTACTTTATTTTTACATTCTTTCTTTTATTTTTGTTTTTATTTCTTTTTGATTTTTGTCTATTTTTCTTATCGTTTCCTTTTCTTACACTTTCTTCCTTATTTACTTTTTATTCTCTTTCTTTCTTCCTTTCTTTCTTTCTAGTTTATCCTTTTTCTTTCTTTCTTTTTAACTTTTTTCTTTCTTTTATTCAACCTAATCCTTTTTCTTTCTTTCTTTTTAACTTATTTCTTTTCTTTTTTTTTCTATTATCTTATTCGTTTCTTTTCTTTCTTTCTAACTTCTTTCTTTTCTTTCTTTTCTTCTATCTTACCCTTTATTTTTCTTTTTTTTCTAAATTATTATTTTTCTTTCTTTTATTTTACTAATCCTTTTTTTTCTTTCTTTTTAACTTATTTCTTTTCTTTTTTTCTATTATCTTATTCCGTTTCTTTCTTTCTTTCTAACTTCTTTCTTTTCTTTCTTTTTCTTCTATCTTATCTTTTTTCTTTCTTTCTTTTTATTTTCTCTCTTTTCTTCTATCTTATCCTTTTCTTTCTTTCTGTTTAACTTCTTTCATTTCTCTCTTTTCTTCTATCTTATATTTTTTCTTTCTTTCTTTTTAACTTCTTTCTTTTCTTTCTTTTCTTCTATTTTACCCTTTTCTTTTTTTCTTTTGTTTGTTTCCTTCTGATTTTTGTATTTGTTTATGTTTGTTTTTTCTTTTTAATTCGTTTCTTTTATCCTTTCTTCCTAATTTATTTTCTTTTTACTTTCTTTCTTTCTTTCTTTCTATTTTATTATCCTTTTCCTTTCTTTCTTTTTACCTTCTTTCATTCTTCTGATTTTATCTTTGTTTCTTTGTTCTTTCTTTCCTTCCTTTCCTTTCCTTTTTTATCCATTCTTCCTTATTTACTTTCTTTTCACTTTCTTTCTTTCTCCCTTCTTTCCAATTCCCTTTCTTTTCTTTTCCTCTTCTCTTTCTAGGTTTTAGAAACTGAACCTTTTTTGTTTTTAAACTGAGTCATTGTTGTTTAGTCCAAAAACGCAATTTCTATTCGTAATTCCAATCATAAAATCAAAATTGCTACATTTCTTTGTGCACTTCACTGAATCGGCATTGCATGTTTCGTTCAGAGAAGAATAAATAGTTCCACTGTGTTTGGCGATAAAATGTACTTTATCGATGTAACTTTTCGTTCCGTGACCATGCAGACAAACAGTAAAATAGGCACTAGAAACGATAGAATATCCCCCCAAAACCGTACATATTATGATTAAATCCTTAATTCAACAAAATAAAATATTAAATGCACATTCAATGTAATTAATTTTGACTTGCACAGCTCTTCATTTCCTCACATTTAGTCAGTCCTATCGAGTTTAGATATCGGTGTTCAGCAGAGGACTAAACTTGCAAATTCGTCGGAAAAATTAAAACAGAAAGTTTTTTGGTGGTCCCCTA
>CM042148.1:10106685-10119185 GCA_023376005.1 Doryteuthis pealeii
TGTTCTAGTCGCAACATGCTCGTCGACTGGCCAGTATTTTTCTCGGCTAAATCGGGAACACTTCAGGGACAGAGAACGCTTGAGTAAGTAAACCAGGTAGATCGTGATAAGAAAAAAAGAAAAGAAAGGAAAACAAAACAAAACTAAACAGAACAAAGCAAAAGAAAAAGAAAAAAGAAAAAAAAAAGGAGGTTCACTGAACTTTTCTATTAAGAACCAGGAACGCGTGTATTGATTTGTTTTACAGAGCATTTTCTTCTAGATAAGTCGGTACTGAATCCCAGATATTTTTCGGAGTGGCCTTTTTAAAAAACATTTAAAGTTAAACTAATTGACCACGTGGGAATTGTTTAATTATAAACTAGTGAATTAGTGAAAATAGATCACTAATTAGGACTGAGCTTATTCTAGGAGTGACCACCTCAAGCGGAGTTTAACAGGTTTGAATTCAGAGTTTTCCTTCTCCTAGACTTGTTGCCTAACCAAGATCAAAGTTAGGGCCCAGTTGATGGGTTAAATAGATCTCTTTGAGATTTTTTTAGTATTGGATAATATAATACTACTAATAATAATATTTATAAGTGAAATATATCACTAATTAGGACAGCGCCTATTCTAGTTGTAATCACCCCAAGCGGATTTAACAGGTTTAAATTCACAGTTTTCCTTCTCCTCGACTGGTTGCCTAACCAAGGTTAAAGATCCCAGTCTGTCCTACTATTTACCCATATCTGGAGGGAGAGTAGTTGGATTCATACCTTTCCCAAAGGCATTAGCGCTATGTGAACTGTATCTCCATCCAGGATTTGAACTCGGGTCGACGAGTCCATTTCCCGCGACTCTAACCATTACACCACGCACCTCTAACCGATTGAATAAATTGATTTTTGATGGTTTATTTGTCCATGCATATCCAAATTAGGGCAGGTTTAGCTCAGTCGGTAGAGCATCAGCCGGGGAACCACAAGGTTCTGGGTTCAGTACCTACCCTCACCAACACAGCGCGTACGTAGCGCAGCTTTGGTCTGTGCAGTTAACTGAGGAGTTAATGGTAGGTGGTGCTCCACCTAAAAACAATCTCTCTGGCCTAGTGCTTGTAAACAGGGGATATACTTCTTAGCTGTCAGGCTGACACCAGCATTAGGCCACTACGCCAACTGTTTTATCCAAATAATACGTGCGTCATTCAAATAAGGTGTATTCACCAGGGCTTGAACACTGACCACCAGTACCATACACACACACACACACACACACACAGACTATATATATATATATATATATATATATATATATTATATAAACTATTAATCATTCAATAAAAGTAGTAAAGTCTGCTAAGTGGCCTATTGTCGGTATCAGCCCGACAGCGAGCGAGTCTATCCTTTTTCACTTGCGCGAGACCACCGCTGTTTTTGCTGAGATAAAACCCAACTTCTACTGTCAGCTCCCAGATAATTTACTACACAGATCAGATTATCCAAGCTACTCATGCGCTGATTTGGGGGGAGACCGGTATCGAACCCGTAATGTTGCGGTTCCCAGGCGAATACTCTACCGACTGAGCTAACCGGCCCAAGCTGAACGTTGCCTAACGAGTTGATAATATGACACACTCTTTACAGTTGCATCTTTTTTTTCAAGGAAATCAATAATGTTTGGTCTTTTCATGTCACGAGCGTAATATAGTTTTCTTCTTATCATGGAGAGCATGTATCTGTCTGTAACCGAAACTACGTCACCATCGACGTGACAATTTCCTTTGTTATTTACTCAATGATTAGGAAATAATCGGTGTTTAATTTTAATTGGAATCTTACCTATCAACAAAAATTAAAATTGATATTGTTGATCAACATGAGGTATTTTGTGCTGGCAACCCATCTAGGACAAGGAAAAGTCCGATACAAAAACCTCTCCTGCCTACAGGTTTTACCTCATCAAAAGGAAAGGCTAGGGGAGTAAACCCCGAATAAAAATCAGGAGCCGGAGTCCCTAAGGTGGTGTGATGCTGAAATTCAGTGTTACCAGCAACTCCTGTGACACTACCACTGGCAAACTGCATTGGCTTCTTGCCTTTCCTTTGCAGCAGTGTAAAGAGGGGGATTTACTGCTTGAGAAACAGCTCATCCTCCATATGAACCCACCCAGACTACGTAGTTCCAATAAAAAAAATTGGACACTACTTCGTCGTCTTTCGTAGACGGAAGGGTGCAACAATAACAACAACAACCACAACAACCTATTAACACAGTCTCGATTAATTATTTTTTCCTGACTTTCTATGGCACAAGGTCTTTTTACGTGGGAAGCCACGTACAAACCGAAGCTCACGCGATAGTTTAGAAAAAAAGTCTATGGTTCCTGTCGGCATTCTCCTCTTAGGGTGCCTCAGCCACCGGACAATAAACCCAACTGGGTTATATTTGCTTTAAAAGAAATAGATGTTAACATAGTATATGGTGTAGATAATTTGCGTACTAGTTTTACCAAAATCGGGTTTCAGTCGGTAGTGTCCGGCTGGGAACCTTAAGGTTCCTAGTTCGATACCAGCCCTCGCCAACCCAGCGTATGAGAAGGACCGGGATCTGTGTCGTAAAGTGAAGAGTTGATGGTAGGTGTGACACTTCGCCTCAGACGCTAAAAAACAATCTCCTTGGTCTAGCGCTAGTAAAAAAAGGGAATATACTCTCTCGCTGTCTGGCTGATGTCGATTTAGGTCACCCCGAAACTTAACTTACTTATTCGTTTCTAATATTGTTTTATTCTCAAATGTATAAAAAAAATACTGTGTAATTTTATATTGAAATCATTTAAAATAAATTAAGAATAAGTTAAATCTTTTTCATACTCATTTAGTTTCGTTAATCTTTCTAATTAAATATGATATTTCATTACATTAAAACTGAAATACTTGCGCCCGGGGACCGCATATTTTTACTAGGATATGTAATATATATTTTGTATTAACACAGACACAAACAACACCCACACACACACACACACACACACACACACACACACATATATATTACATATATTTACCCCCCCCCCAAACATCCAAGTCAGATGAACAACACACACACACACCACACACACACACACACATATATATATATATGAAATAAATATTTAGAAAAAACAAACACATGATGTTTTTTCTAAATATCTATTTCCCACTATCGGATTCACTTCCATTCATTTTTCATATATATTATATATATATATATATATATAATATAATAATATATATATGAGGAAAGAGGATTGGAATAAATCCGACAGAATGTGGTAGAGATATGATGAACACAAGGACAAAACTCAGACAAACGTATGTAGAATATATTTCGCCTGAGCTTTGAGCTCGGCATCATCAGTCGCTAATAAAGAGAGTGAAGATGCCGAGCTCAAAGCTCTAGCGAAATATATCCTACATACGTTTTGTCCTTGTGTTCTTCATATCTCTACCACACAGACACACAGACCCCCATATATATATATATATATATATATATATAGTATATATATATATCCTGGACCACCTGACTATACAAACAGACTACCCAAATTTTGTAAAGCACAAAATGATGTTTTTAATGAGGGTCCTATTATTTTTCGAAACAATGGCCTATTTTGTGAAATATTATTCTACAGAAATTACCCTTTATATTTTATAATATAATATGACCTCTTCCAACTCTACTTAGATGCTCAATCCACTTACATGACTGCAATTCAGCTGACACATTTTTCTCTCAATTTCAACTTAACAATACGCATCCATGTCTTTTATTGTTGTGACTAACTCTTATCTGACATTCATATATGTGAGTTTATGCACTTAGCCGGGGACGTTGTAGGCATGATACTTGCTTGTATTACTCATACCGTTTTTAGTCTTTGTTGCCGCCACTTTCTTCTGGACCTCTTTGCTTCATGGTGTCCCCCTGGCGTAATACCATGAAGCCAAGAGGTTCAGAAAAGTCGCGGCAACAAAGCACCGGCACATCAATAACTTCAGGGACAACCTTCACATGCGACATCTGTGGTCGGGAATGCTTTTCGAATATTGGACTTTACAGTCACAGGAGGCGCTGTAACTTCAGGGACACAAGAACTGTATAGTCCTCCGAGACTGCAATGCCGATGATTTTAGTCTTGTTATACATTCAGTTTGATATAGTCTGACACATAGGTCCTCGCACCAAACTACAGTCAAGTCACACTGAAAGCACCGATTCCCTCTTTATCACCGAAGTTAAGCAGCGATGAGCCTGTTCACTACTTAATTGAGTGACCAGTTAAGCAACTGCGGGTACTGTAAGCAACCTGAGTCATTTATTTATCAAAAATTACTTGATTCGGCATTAAATGACCTGAAAGAGGTTGGTATACCGTACAACAAAACAATCAAACCAATCCTCACACCAAAATAATAAAAATAAAATTTGAAAAATGAACATACCTTAAATTTGGCACAAGACTTCAAGCGAGGATCGAACTCACTATTCAATAATGATAGAGCTGCAAGACTAGCTTCCTAATCATTACACCACCATGGGATGTCCTGTTCCTCTGTAGTCTTGTAAGTAAAGCCTATTAATTAAAAAAAACAATTATATAATAAAGCAAGAATTGATAAAATACTGAAGAATAGTAAGTGTTGGTTAAGTCGAAATAAAACAGTTAATCACATAATAAGCGAAATTAACAAACAGTATTAACATACAATCAATAAAAGAATACTTTTACGTATATAAATATACGCATGTACGGAATTGATTAAAGATAGATAAATATTACGTTATTTCACTCGGTAAATAGCGCGAATGAAATGCATTTAAAATACCCTAGGGCAGTGGTTCCAAACCATTTTAGTACCATGCTTCACTTTTTTATCACAAATTCTTCATATCCCCACCTGTTAATTGTTTAGTATGGTATAACAATATCAGTTTTGAAGAAGTATGACATAAAAAATGGTATCTTTCAAATAAAACTAAAGGGTTTAACTTCAAATTTAATCAAATAAAATCCATGTTATAATGTGTATAACATATCGACCATCAGATTAAATAAATTCAATTACAATCAATTAAGGAGACCCTTGAACCTGATGTCTACTGCAAAGAGATCTTATCCGAGGCAGAAATTTTGTTAATTTCAATCTCAAGTCGCCTCGTTTAGTGATATCCAGTCGGTTTCTTTTCTTCACTAATAAGCCATTCGTATATTTTTCATATTGCTCCCTATTATTATTAAATTACCCAACTCCAGTGGGACGTAGGGGCCACGTTGGGAATCACTGGACTAGGGGCATTGCGTTGCTTCAATGTGGCTCCGCATCGGTCGATGGACGATGACGTACGATGAGATTTCACTGACCATGTTGCAAAGTGGGAAATGATCTATGTGCGTTACTTTTTATGTACTCAACGTACGGATTGAAGAGTAGAATTCCAGCTCCAACAACTGGCTTACAGACTTCAGTAAAAACGTGTTTTTAAATACTCAACTCGTGTAAGTTAATTATGTTACATAATCTATGCGGTTGCATATGATTATTGTCAATCCCCTGTATTTCCAAAGGGATGGCCCTTTTCATACCATGGACGGGACTTTCCATGGAATAGTACAGAAAGCCCGCCAAATTACGCGAAGTCACATGGGACCTAGTTTGGCTCCTCAGTTTTCAGTTGGACGTCGGGCAGCAAGGATGTCCTGCCTTAAACTGGAACTCCCACGGCATACGCGCGCTATGTTAGTCAGATGTTAGTTACATGAAACGTTTAGTTAAGGAAATAAAAGTTTAAGAAAAATAACACGGTCTTGTGATTAATGGATGTCTTGGTAACAAGACTGATATAGAAGAAATGAGTTGAGTGCGACCGACCAGCTAAGACGAAGTCAAGATGTTAGAAGAGCCGCTAGAAGAACAGAAGAAGAAGAATAGAAGAATAGAAGTAAAGTAATGAGAAGGGTATACAACAATTACAGTAGCCATTGGATCTTTACATTTATTCTATCGGGTGTATAAATCTCACTAATACTAAATAGTGTTTATTTTTATACACAATGCAGATCAGTGGGTAAATATTCAGGGATTTACCCCGTCACTGCATTCGCATAAGTACCTAATGTCGATCTTCTATTGAATACTGCAGAGACGAAGCCTTCTGCTAGACCAGTGGTTCCAAAGTGGGTTGCACCACCACCCTCGAGGCAAAGGAAAGATCTTAGGTGACGTCGGGGGCGACAGAGTGGCATTAGGAGCAATTAATAAATAACTTGTTCTTTTACAAAATCTAAATGACAAAAATATATCTCATAAATACTAAGGTAAAGGAACACGTATGCAGTTTATATAGAATAAAGCTGACATGAATTTATAAACGAATGCAAAGTTTTGTTACATAGTCCGAAATCAGAGTCAAAAGTCTGAACGTTTACTTGATACCTGTACACAGCACGTACAGTGGCGTGTCAGTTACCACCGTAGATTCCTGAATGTAGGGATTTACGACTTCTTCTTTGTCAGTTTCAGTCTGATGTTGAGAAGCTGATATCCCTGCACCAAGCACATGTATCCCATTAAAATGAGTGAAGACAATGAAATATATTACTATTGTTAGTGTTGAGATGTTGATTTACCCTTATATATTGCTGGCACAGCTAAAACTGCTAAATAAATTGGTTTAATAAATTAAATTTTATTTGAGAAATACATTTTTGCGTTAAATCTTGTTTTCAATTTGAAGTATACAAAAAAGTGTATATTCGCATGTTTGTATGAGAAAGGGCGTTGGTAATAAATGGGAAAGCCAAGGGGGCGCTAACCTGGAAAAATTTGGGAACCACTATGCAAGACTAAGGCAATGAAGTTACGTGGTGTAATGGTTAGAGTCGTAGGAAATTGACTCGTCGACCGAGTTCAAATTTTAGACGAGGTTGTTTGCATTTCACATAGGGCTAATACCTTTGAAAAAAGTATAAATCCTACAACTCTGTCTCAAGCTATGGGTAAATGGTAGGGCAGACTGGGCTCTTTAACCATGACTAGGTAATCAGCATAGGAAAAGGAAAACTGAATTCAAACTCCACTTAAGAAATTAACCTTGTGTCAGACATAGCCAAGATCAGTAAAAATCAATGAAACATGATTGTCAGAGAAACTTGGGTTGACAGGATTAGAATTTATAGAGATACAAAAAGTGAATTTAAGAAATGAAAAGAATGAATGGAATAAACAAACTAAACCTACAAGAAATCCGGCAGGTGTATAGATACGTAGAATTAACAATATATATATATATATATATATTATATATATATATATATATATAATATATATATATATATGCACGTATACATGCATATATATAAAATATTTTATATATATATATATACGTATATGTATATATATGCATAAATACGTATTTATGTGCATATGTATATTCATGCGTATGTATATATGCATATATATATATCGATACACACAGACATATATATATATACGTACATATATAAATATACATGTATGCACATATATATGCATACATATATGTATATATGCATATATATTGATAAACATGTATGCACATATATATGCATATACGTACACATATGTATATACATGTATATATATGCATACATATATACACATAGATAAACATATATGCACATATATATGCATATACGTACACATATGTATATACATGTATCTAAATGTATCTAAATATATATATATATATATATATATACAGAAATACATATATGATTATACATTCGCATATATATATATATATATATATATACATGTATACATATATATACATATACGCACATATATATGCATATACGTACACATATGTATATACATGTACATATATGTATACATATATACATATAGATAAACATGTATGCACATATATATGCATATACGTACACATATGTATATACATGTATATATATGTATACATATATGTATATATATATACAGAAATACATATATAATTGTACATTCGCATACACACACACACACACACACATACATATATATATATATATATATATATATATATATACATATATATATATATAACAAAGAATACAATAAGAAATAAAGAAATTAAAGAAAACAAATACTTGGAAAAAAAAAGAAGAACCAAAAAAAATGGCGTAAGAAAAACGTTATTTGCGAGCTTTCGTTGTAGAGCTTCAGCAGGGGGAGATAACTCCCAGAGAAGCCATGTCGGAAGCGAAGAGTTTTGAGAAGCTTTTTGGCAGTAGTTATCTTTTGGCTGAATTTGTTTTATGACATGTAATCAGATCTTCAGAATCCGGGTATTTTATGTTTGTCTCGGGAGGACCGTGACTACAGTCAAGAAAACGCTTACAAGAGTCTGAGTTGCATAATGGGTGTCAGTTGCCTTCTTAAACACATTAGACACGCGTTTCTATATAGAACAGTCTCTTTCTCAGACAATTCTGTGCAAACAGTCTGATTCAATATGGCGACTGTTGCATGATAATCTCAAAAACGCGCGCATTTGAAAACCTTTTTTTTTTTTTAAATTTCTTTCCTTTTTCATCAACATTCATTCTTAACGACTCTGTTAAATGAAAGAGCCTCGTGATTTGTTGGATTTCTTTGTTTGAACAATATCTGGGTAATGGTTCGGTTTTCTTTAAGGCATATCAACCTCAGTGGGTCATCTACTGCCAATAAAGTTTTGAAATAAATTAATTCTTAATGGATACTCAATTTTTTTATAAACATATTTTTCTATTTAACCCATAGATTGGACTCATATAACAGGTACTACCACTCCCGGTCAGAGTGGACCAGGGAGCAATGGTGATGATGTGGTGCTCCATATTCTCCAAACCTCCAGAACTGGACCTCACCATCAGATAGAGATTAACCTCATTTCCTGGACATGATGACCCTCGACCACCGCCTTCTAGCACCCATATGATAAAAAAGGGTTGGGGCTTGCCATAAGGGCAATAGGGTTGGGGCAATCATATAGGTGCTAAGGCTTGACGTGACCAATCGATTGATCGGAGGGGGCCTCTCCTCAAAATGGTGGCTGTTGCATGATAATCCCAACAACGCGCGCTTTTGAAAACCTTTTTTTTTCATCAACATTAAACGACTCTATTAAATGAAAGAGCCTTGTGATTTGATGGTTTTCTTTGTCTGAATCATATCTGGGTATTGGTAAAACGAAAATTCTTCTAACCTGTAGCTGCATCTGTACTACGGTATGGTGGTACCACTTAGACTCGAACGAAACGCTGCCCTGACGGCTGAAGCTATAGAATATACCGTCTGCACACACACCAATGGGCCTATCATTTGACCCTGGGTGGCGACACGTGATGCTTAAGGATGGAATTCTGGTGGCTGAGCAGTTCATGACATGCAATACTCCACTTTGGTCCTAACGTAGGTAAGACAGGCGGTCGGAGAGCCCCCTCCGATCAATCGTATGCACAAACCAAGCTCCTCTATGATCGTTCCGACCCTATTGCATTTATGGCAAACCCCAACTCTTTCTTTTTATCATGTATGTGCTAGAAGGCTGTGGCTGAGTGTCCTGGGTATTCTGTTAAACTGCATCTAGTGGTTCAGTTCCAATTATAAGGCTCTGGAGAATGTGAAATAATCCTTCATCGCTATTACCTCCAGGTCCAATCTGACACTGAATGATAGTACCTGATAGAATCCTATCTATGGGTTAAATAGATTTAAAAAATGAGTTTTGAAAAGATGTGTTTAAAAATGAGTTTGAAAAAGAAAAATACCCAACAAGAATGAATAAAACAAAACGACTTCGACATAAAATAACCCAACAAGGGTTGACATGACGTAAAATCAAACCAACCAACCAACCAACCAAACTAATTTAATGAAACGATTCAAAAAAAAAAAAAAAGAAAAAAAAAGAAGCTAGATGGAAACTACACAAGGATTCTACGTGCTGTTTTGAACAAATCCTGGAAGCAACACCTTACAAAACAGCATCGGTATGGCCACTTACCTCGGATCTCAAACCATCCAAATAAAATGAGTGTGTCTGTTTACTACAACGATAACCGTTACGGACAATACATCCAATGTTAACTTAGGGTTGCCACTGAGGGAAGCACGTTGGATTGTAGATCTAACCGTTACTGGCCAGTTGCCTTTTACATCATAGAACTGAAAAATCTGAATTGCTCGTATGCGAGATGAGAGGGAGAGTAAGGAAAGAGAAAAAGGAGAGTTGCTATGTTTATAGATGTTATCATGTAGTCAGTCTGATGTAAACTGACAGTATCTTGAGTTAATTTTCACTCTTTATTGCAGTCAATACACCCCTGACCTACCCTGATTTTTGTGGCCCTCAACTTGACTGGTTAGACAATCATAAATGAGTATTTATTGTTATCTATTCAGATTAACTTGGCTAAAAGCTACAAGAATATGACAGCCAGACAAGGCCAAATGTATTATAGCGAACACAGTGTTAAAGTTGTGGTCCTATTTTTGAGAATTATGAGACTAGCTTACCAATTCCTGTTTCTAAGCAAAGGTAATTTACTAAATTTAGTTCTTTTCTTCTGGATGGGAACTGTTCAAGGATGCTGCGTGTGGTTAAGAACAAATCCTGGAAGCAGCACCCCGCAAAGGAGCTGCTGTACAGCCGTCCTAAGTGACGTTATCCTAAGAGTACCTACACATAGACATACCAGAGTGGGTTGGACAGCAGAATACTACATTGCTCAGCTCTGCGTGGATACTGGATGATGTGCGGAGGTTCTACCAGAAGCGATGGCCGATTGAGGCGGGTGGAGAGGAACAGTCATAGAGATGCGTACATTACTAATAACCAGGTGTAGGGGTTATTTTCACATTTGCCTGAGGAGTTATATGCCCGCCGGTTGTCGTTTGTTCCCACTAGGGGACCTCTGGTATTTAAGCGGCTATTTCAAACTTCTCTTCCTCTTTTCTACCTCTCCTCGTAGGTATCCACATGGGTTAGACAATTGTGTTTCCCTTCTCGTTGGGGCTTCGGCCCTCAACGCCGGCTACTAGTCACTGTAAGTGATTTATACAGCATGGACTATTCTTAGTCTCATGTCTGTACCTTTATATTATGTGTACTTTTATATTATCTTGTCAGTGACTTTTATGTATGTATGTTTATGTACACTATTCTATCTTCCATTGTTTATGTATCTTGTTTATTCATGTGCTGTATTATATAAAATGTTTTGTCTCAGAAATGTGTCGGATTTGTATGTTCTTCAAATATTCACTTTGAATCTTACACAGGTAAGAATGGACCTTAGAGTAATGGCAACAAAGAAGTACTCAACTTTCACCATATCTCTTGAATTGGAGCCTTGCCACCGTATTCAGTTTTGTGGTATGTTAACTCTTTAGGGGTTATTTGTGGCTTGAGATTAGAAAATAGCATTAATTGTACGTTTATATTTACATTATTGTATATCTAATGCAAATAATTTGCACACACTTGTATGGTTTCAAGTATTCTTTTCTAATAGTTATAACAAAGGACAACAAATGTTTTGAAAGTCTCAGTTGCATGAGTTTTAAGTGGCCCTTATGTGAGACTCTAGAAGTTAGTATGCCAAATATTGTCTGGTAATCCTTAACTTTTTCCTCGTAAATTCCTACCATAAAATAAACTGAACCCTTATTTTATGTCCTTGTTTTTGCAATAAATGTTTTATTTTTCTTGCACCCGTTATTTTAAAATACTAAATATATTTTCTTTATTTGTTAAAGAATAAAGAATAAAGAAAATATATTTAGTATTGTAAAATAACGGGTGCAAGAAAAATAAAACATTTATTGCAAAAACAAGGACATAAAATAAGGGTTCAGTTTATTTTATGGTAGGAATTTACGAGGAAGAGGTTAAGGATTACCTATTGTCAATGATCCATTCGTCAGTCGGGAACAGATCCTACTTCCTCCTCTCCACACCAAGCTGGGTCTGATGAAACGATTTGTCAGAGCATTTAGATACTGATTGTGAGCTTTTTATCTTCATAGCAAGCAATTTCTTATCTAACAATGAGATTCATATAAATTCTATTTTTTGTATTGATGAATATGTTTCAAATTGTGTTGCAAATAAAGTTAGAGTATGTGACATTTTCTTTTTTATTCACCAGCTAATCTAATAAGAGTTCAATAACATGGTTCTTCTGATAGACATCGATGACAGTGAGACGAAGATAAAATTTTGATATCTTGAAATACTTCGATAACAGAAAAAAACTGAGAGCATTCAGGAAAACATCATATTTGAAATCAGTACATTAAAATTATATAATAACAGTAGTTGATATCAATGCAACAAAAATTTTGTTGACTTGTGTAATATATACAGTTATTTATACACTAATACTTATATGGGTTCAAGTAATTATTTCTTTAATAATAGTCATTTGCGTGCAAACGGTTATTTGGATTCAAGTAA
>CM042148.1:10124185-10129185 GCA_023376005.1 Doryteuthis pealeii
AATCTCCCAACCCTTTTTATCATAAATATGCTAGAAGGCGGTGGCTGAACGTCTTAGCGTCCTGAGTATGATATTAAACTGCATCTAATGGTGAAGTTCCAATTCTGGAACTCTAGGGAGTGTGGAGTACCCCTTTATCACCATTATCCCCAGGTTCACTCTAAATCGGAGTAGTAGTGCCTGTTAGGGTCCCATCTATCGGTTAAATAGTTAAGTAAGTTAAATAATATGTTTAAAAAACTTGTGAGCAGAATGGGCCACAACGTCAATTTCTAATGTAAAGTTTTCCTTCTCCTAGACCGGTTGCCATACCAAGATTAAAGAGCCCAGTCTGTCTTACTATCTATTCAAAATAAAAAAATTTTTGTGAAAAAATGATTTTAGAACATTTAAAAAAAGTTTTCAGTGTAGTTGGTAAGCCACAAAAGAAGGCCGAAAAATATACAGGCAAGTGGCATATCCATTTATTGAGTAAATACTCTGTTAGTATTATTTGGATTATTCGGACTATTGTCCTCATTTTTACTGTCATCTGTACAACGTTTCGGTCGATGTGCCTTCCGACCTTCTTCAGGTATTTCTTGTCAGGACTCTGGGCCTTCTCGAACTCGGGAACCTTCTCATTGTAATCGGGAGCCATCACGAATCTTTGAACCCAACTCTTTTATTCAATCCACGGGGTTATCCTGTTCTCATTCCGCTAACCACAGCTGAGGTACAGGTGTTAAGCTGTGTTAATCATTATTCTATATTACTGTCGCCCTTGACCAGTATTGAACCTGCAGCCTAGAGACAACTGTCACTTAGAACTGTCCTAACCCAATGTGTCCAATACACTGTGTGTATATATATATATGTGTAGGCATGTGTGTGTGTGTGTGTGTGTGTGTGTGTGTATGTGGGCATGTGTGTGGTGCCTTTATAACCTGTGTCTGTTTTTACTTACATTCCAAACATTAATTAGAACAGATTACACCGGACTCGAAATGATGATTTCCTTTGGCAACGGAGAGATTCGTTATGCCACAAAAAAAAAAACTTAAAAAACCCCGAACCACCCATCTATACCCCTATTTTCAGGCTCAGCCCAAAGATAACGATGCCAAAAGGAAGACGATAAACTGACCGGAACTTCGTTTGTTACAGCCCTTATCGCCCTCATTCTCGCTACTTTGTTTTCAAAACGCACTAATCCGTGTCGTTGTGTCTCGTAAGGACAACAATAACAAAAAAAAAAAAAAGAAAAAAAGAAAGAATATAGAAAAAAGACCTCCTCCAAAAAGCAAAAAAACAAACTTAAAGAACTGTGTAGAAAACAAGTACAAGAATCACTAATTTTTTGTCGAACCGTAGCCGTATCAGTACTACTGTACGGCGGCACCACTTGGACTATAACAAAGCGTTTTAGAGATAAATCTAGATGGGAGCTACACAAGGATGTTGCGTGCTGTCTTGAATAAATCATGGAAGCAGAAATAACTGTAATTTCTTTCTTTACTTCCTAATTTAACTAAATAGTTACAGTCGGCGTATTTCAGAGACCCACCGACAGGGCGGTGTCTCTGTTGCCGTTTTGTATAGTCAGTGCCTTCACGCATTGTTGGCAGCGTGTGTATCATCTTCCTTGATCATCTATTAATATTTCTATTTCTTTTAGGTTTTCGCCATCAGTTGAGATGCACACCTACCGCGGTCTGTCACCAAAGACATCAACGCGTAACCTCGCTATGATAATAACATAAATTTGAGGATTTCTGGAGAATTACATTTTCGGTTTGCCCCAGTTCCAGCATTCACAAGGTGTCATATTCACCTGCAGTACAACCGTAAAAGTATTTTTTAGTCGAACCTTGTAAACCAGTCATGTTAGGTTGGTTGGGTTTTAAGGCATGTCAAACCGTCCTGGGTTATTTTAAGTCAGTTTTATTTTCAGGCAATTATACGGTTTCCAGCAACTAATGAATGTAAACAATTATAGCTCACTAGGGCCGGTTTAGCTGTCGGTAGAGCATCCGGCTCAGTATCCTATTCTAGTGCTAGAGAAAAGGAGATAGACTCCCTCTCTATCCGGCTGATACCGCCACTAGGCCACTACGTCTACTTTACTTTTACTTTTATTATAGTCACTATTTTGATAAAAAAATTATACACAGTTGAATGTCTGCAAGTATTCCTATCTAATACTAATAATTTACAGATAATTATATGGTTTCAATAATTTCAATCTATTTATAATTTCAAGTAACTTATAATAATTATTTTAAAAAAATATAGCTTAAATGAACTATTCTCAATACTAATAATTGAATCACAGTTATATGTTATCAAGCATTCCTATCTAATACAAATAATTTTCAAACGGATATATTTGACCCATAGATTGGACCCTACCAAGTACTACTACACCGGGTCAGAGTGCGTCTGGAGTGGATCACCACACCTGCCATCAACAGGTGTGGTGATCCACTAGACGCAAACAATATCCCAGGTTTTGCGCTAGTGAAAAGGGGATATACTCCCTCGCTGTCAGGCTGATACTGGCAATAGGCTACTCCACATACTTTACTTGCTACTTACAATACATTTGTTTATTAAAAAAAAAAACAAAAAAAATTCGGGTGTTTTTTAGGGGGGGCTGGAACGGATTAATGACATTTCAGTTTATTTCAATGGGCAAAATTGATTTGATATACGAGGAAATTGAGAGGAGCGGAACGTATTAAACTCGTAAGTCAAGGCACCTCAGTATCATAAATCTTGTCATTTTATTATGCTTTATACACCCCAGATCTCCAGAACTAGAGCCTCACCATCAAATGCAGTTAAGTGTCATACTATGTTCCCCTTTTTTTCTGCAGGGTATATAGACAGTGTATTTTAAAGTCCACCGACAGGGCCAGAAGAAATTGAAGGGAATAGAAACCGGTTTATTTGTAATGTTTTGCTGACTCTTTTTTTTATTTTATGTTTTGTTTTGTTTTACGGTATATTAGCCCTTTTCGGGTCGTTTATTACCGAATCACTAGGTTCCGGGTTCGATACCGGCCCTCACCAAATCAGCGTATGAGTAGCACAGTGATATGTGCGGTAAAGTGAAGGGCTGGCGGTAGGTGTGGCACCCTGACTCAGAAACCAAAACAATCTCCTTGGCCTAGAGCTAGTGAAAAGGGGATAGATTCCCTCGCTGTCTGGCTGATACTGACTTTAGATCTCCTCGACGACTTTACTTTTATTGCCGAGTCAAGTCATTTTGATAAAAAGTTTCTATGTTTCAAGTTCTTCTGGTAGAAGTAATTTTCATTAGCTTTGTCGTGTTACACATAACTGAATAAGTCCCCTAAAAGTTATTCCGTCACCCATCCACCAAATCTTTAGCAGACGGATTAATCCTTGAATTGTCACCGGATAAGGGGACTTCTGATGCCTTTCTTTTCATCACAGATTCGAATGAGACAACATGTACATTTCACCTCCCGTAGTTAACTTACAATTTGGACCAAACAAGCAAGCTACTTGAATTAAGTTTATTTTACTTTAGAGCCTCCTCAATTATCTCATAAATTACGACTATCCCTTTTTTCTTCGTAAACACGTGGTCACAAATTATCGTAGCAAAATGTTTTTTCCTTAAAATGTAGTGCCTATTTCCTGTAAGAAGTATTTCTCCTTTAATTACATTCCTTGTTATCGTAAAACCCACAGTTAATTCAGTAACTAAGGGTATTTCAGACGAACCCTTGCTAACTATTTATGCTAGTGTTCGTACTGGCCTCAGGCCATCTTCTTTGTGTAACCACGTCAGCCCAACGACATTGTCCTAAATAGCTCCTTGTATATAAACTCAACCTACAATAGGCCCTTTATTCAATGTATTGTTTTTGTAGACTTTTATTTTGTGAAACGTATTTCTCTTCATTTCAGATTCACACTTTCAATAGTTAATAAACCTGTTGATAAAAGCGGTTCGTCTTATAAGTCTTGACTGTTGGGAGTGATTAATTGCGCGCCAAAAGACGATGCTAGAGTTTTTAAGCAAAAACCACAGGATTGTCGAAACAGGGAGCGACAAGCTTCATGTATATTAATAAACTGGCAGAAATAATTCTTGTGTTAAACTTTTCATTGACTTCATGTGGATCAACAATTTAGTAGAAATAGTTTGGCAGAAATAACTTTCATTAACTAACTTCGGCATCTCAGCGCATGAGTAACACAGCTTGGATCCGTGCGGTAATGTGAGAGAGAGCTGATGGCAGGTGTGGTAATCCACTCCAGACGCAAACAATATCCCAGGTTTAGCGCTAGTGAAAAGGGGATATACTCCCTCGCTGTCAGGCTGATACTGACAATAGGCCACTCCACATACTTTACTTGCTACAATACATTTGTCTCATTAAAAAAACGTAATAAAAAATCGGGTGTTTCAAGAGGGGGGCTGGAACGTATTAATGACATTTCAGTTTATTTCAATGGGAAAAATTGATTTGATATACGAGGAAACTGAGTGGAACGAATCAAACTCGTAAGTCAAGGCACCAATGTATCAAAAATCTTGTCATTGTTATTTTTTATTGTAAGGCTTCACTTTATTCGAAATGCTGGTTGCAGAGGAAATGAAAAGTAGGAAAAATGGATCACGTTTCTTTCTTTCAGTCAACCAAGGCACCCACGCATTCTGACCCCCACCCACACATTTCTCCCCTCCCCGACCGAAACGGGGGAGTATTTAAGTGACATACTTCTCAGCTTCGGTTTTGCTGATTATTTTAGCTAGTTAGTCATTTTCTCCTATTTTTGGGTGGACCTAGAGATTTAAAACACATGCCCGGATTCCAGACTTTGGTTTCAATACAAATGTTTTGTAACATTGGCACAGTCTTTGACCACACCAACTTGACCGTTTTTGTCCAAGGCATGCTAGTTAATGTATCTACTCATACATATTACCCTTTCCTATATATATATATATATATATATATAATATATATATATATATATAT
>CM042148.1:10134185-10174185 GCA_023376005.1 Doryteuthis pealeii
ATGGGTCGCCACCCACGGCCAACAGGTGGCCCCATTGGGGGAGTCTTACCCCTCTGCAGAGGTGAAGTCGGTGCATTCTAACGTCCCAGGCGACAGGGCGGTAAACACGTCTAAAGAACCCAGTCTTTCCTATATTTACCCATACCTGGAGGAGAAACAGATGGACTCAGTTATTTTTCAATGACATTAACGCAAATTGAGACTCAAACTGCCTTGATCAGGATTTGAACTCAGGTCGCCGATTCCATTTCGTACGATGATAAGAACAACACCATGTACTATAAGTAACATAAGTCCTGTGTTCTTGACTAAGAAAAGCTTAGTAAATCACAACACCATGTACTATAAGTTACCTAGATCCTGTCCGATACTAAGGAACGCTTAGTATAAAAAAACTACCCTCCCGAAAAACAACATAAACAAAAACAAAACAATCCAATCTTAATGTATATATATAAACACATTGAATACCTATGTGTGTGTGTGTGTGTGTGTGAGAGAGAGAGAGAGAGAGAGAGAGAGAGAGAGAGAGAGAGAGAGAGAGAGAGAGAGAGATGAATGTAAATATGGAAAATCGAATGAGGTATAATAAAAAAGTATAAACGTATAAAAGTTTCCAGTACATCACGTAACACACGAATGTGCCTGATAAGTAGACACACATACCACACACACACACACACACACACACACATATATATATATATATATATATATATATATATATATATATATATATATATTGTATAGCTACAAACATATGTAATGAAAGGTGTAATAAAAAGTATAAATGTTTAAAAGTTTAAACTTTAAATGAAATTAAATGCACAGCTTATCAGAATATCGTTTCGTGTCTTTGAAAACAGTTGTCGAGGCCATATGCAGTTGCTCATCCTTCCTCTCAATTAAAATAGGACAGGTTTTACGAGGTTACATAGACATTCTTACGTACATGTTTGTCTACATACACTGAATGACTTATACTAGTTATTTCTGTGATCACACCTGTATATTTACGAATAAATATGAAAAATGTGAAAGAAGCGTAAACACACGTCATATCATGTCGCCTCTTTGAAAACAGTTTTCCAGGCCAGAGGCCCATTTGCAGTTGCCCATCCTCCCGCCAATTAACATAGTCTTGTGTTCTAGACTAAGGAAAACTACCTCCCCCATAAAAACACAAAAACAATCCAATCTTAATATATGATATAGTCCTGGTGAGCAGTTATTTACAAGTGATTTGGTGAAATCTGACTGTTCCGTTATTTCTACCATAAACGGATTCTTTCTAATCGAAAAGCCGAACCATCGACCAGATAAACAAAAGATATTTTGAAAGGCAGAAAAATACCGTTGAAATGGTTGCTTATAGCATTCGGCTAAAACCATTCATTTTCTTAATCAGTGTGTGCGCCATTTTGAGCCAAGGGACCGCCATCTTGTTCGGCCATCTTGAATATCCGAGTAAAAATTTCCGAAGTCCAAGTAGGATAAATGTCATGATGAAAGATTGGTAAATACTGACCATAAAAGTAAAGCTTCTACTTAGAGATAGACAGCAAAAATAAGAGAAAGGAAATAAAGAGGCCGTGGATATCTGGGTGCGGATGAAGGAAAACTTGTTTTATTAGACACACGCTTAAACGCTGCTAAAAGAGGGCATTAAGTATGAGGCCGAGTTATATACAGAACTTATAAGAGCCGGTTTAGCTCAGTCGGTAGAGCATCCGCCTCGGAGCCACAAGGTTCAAGATTCGAGACCGGCCCGTGTCAACTTAGCACGTGAGAAGCACAGCTTGGATCTGTGCGGTAAGGCGTGGTGATCCACCTCAGACGCAAAAATAATCTCCCTGGTCTAGTGCTAGTGAAAAGAGGATATACACCCTCGCTGTCCTGCTGATACCAACTCAGCTGACTTTACTATGTGTTAAAAATAACATTCCTCAAATGAACACCATTTTCCTGCAAATAAATGCAGTCTCTTTCCACTGCCTTTTCCATGAAAAATATTTATTTATGCATATAGATGTGAGGTATCCAAAACTTGTTAGTAAGGAATGATTCTATATGTGATTTCTAAGACACACTGTATTATTATTGTATGATCCAGTATGTACAAATACAGTGAATCTTTAAATCACTACAGAGAGCTCAATGTATCATAATCTTTTGAAATTATATACAGAGCAATATTTATCTTTAAAAGGAAGGAAAAACTCAACACCGTTATTCCATAATAAATTTATTTCGACCAAAATTGGGGCCTTTATAAATCTAAGTTGATTTAACAAAGCTCCCCCAAAATAAGTCTCATCAGATGGATAATCATCAATAATTTGAATAGCATAACAGAAAAATTTTCCTCAATGTGGAATCTATTTATGCATATATAAAGGGCAGTTGTGTGTAAGTAAGAGCGGGTGTAAGTATGCCGGGGAAACTACGGAAATAAAACAATTAACGACAAATTACATATATATGCACATTCACTATCACCAGATCTTGCATTTTGAAAACAAAAAAATAATAAGGGGTATTAGCGATATGTGAAATGTAAACAGCCTCACCTAGGATTTGAACTCGGGTCGACGAGTCCATTTCCTACGGCTCTACCATTACACCACTCACCTCCAACCATATAATTTCTTAAAAAAGACTGATTTCAGTATTAAATAATAAGGCTACTCCGCCTACTTTACTACTTTCTTTTTAGATACATTATGTTCCTGGTAGTAATTAATTTCACGAACGAATCCGCCGTCCAAGTTATCTCACTTCCAAATTTGCAATGCCTTTCGTTCAAGTGTCTTGCTTTTTATTGAGCTACTTGTTCACGTATGCAAAGACCGATGGTTATAAAACGGCTTGTCCCGCCCTGCACGACAATGCAAATGGCGGCCGCAACGGGGCAAATCAAGAATCGAGAACGCTTTCCATTAAGTAAGTTCAGACCCTTTGGTTCCACTTCACTACATATATCATAATATATACATATATAAAGGGCAGTTGTGTGTATGTGTATGTCCGGAGGAAACTTCGAAAATAAAACAATTAACGACAAAGTAAATGAATATATACACATTAAATATCACCAGGGCTTGGTTTTTGAGCAAAAATAATAGAGATTTGATTTATATACATGAAGATAATTAAAAAGATAAAATTCAAATGATAACAGCATGGATTTTTTTTTCAGTTAATATTTTAGATAGGAGACATTAACATTTCTTTTTAGAGTAGCTGGATCAATGTAAAGTCTATTTATTTACATAGAGATTTAAATGGGGCATCCCACGAGGATTCAACTCACGAATCAGTAATAATGGATCTGCGGGACTAACTTAAAAAAAATCCCCCTCTACCCAGACGACGCCGCGTAGCCGCTGCTAGATGCAAATAAATTTAAAAAGGGAATATTGTATTATTAACATTTGATAGTTAAATCTCCTGATAACGAGAACGAGTTGAACGCAGAGTCAGACTCACTGTATATATAATCGTTCCAATTGAATTATCAACCGTGGGAATGAAAAGAAGTGTAGCATTTTTAGCTTTTTAATTCATCTAAAAGAACATCATTTTAAATTTTAATATACGACAGTATTGTATTATATTGTTATTTTTTCAAAATTACCGGTTAAAAATATTTAGATTCTAAGAATGAATAAATGAAATGAAATTAAATAAAAACTAAAATATTCTTTGATGTATTTGAATTTTTTTTTAATCAAATGACGTAGCAGCTTATTAAAGTAATAGTTTGGGAAGTGACATTTATTAACTACGTATGTTGTGTGTTCAAATAGACGCATGCGTAGTCAAACTCGGTATTGCACATGCGCATTCGAAATTTAAGTTGTAATTTCATGAAATGTCTTTACTGTTGGCATTAGAGATAATAGATGAGGAGGAAACACTTTTGATCAGCGAATGAATAACTCCATAAATCATCATCCGGTAAAGGCGTGTAGAAAGATAATAAAAAGAACAACCAAGAAAAATAAACTAGAAAAAACAAAAGCAAAAAACTAACAAAAAAAATTAGCAGATTTAAAACAAAAAACGAGAGGACATTTCTTCTTTTAATTCGTTTTAAATACCATCACAACGAATTGATGTTTTTATTGTAATGAGGATTAATGCATTCAGGGTATTACTATGTATAAAATATCAACCAATATATATATATATATATATATATATATATATATATATATATATATATATAGAGAGAGAGAGAGAGAGAGAGAGGGGGGGATGTATATGTGAAAACGTATGTATATATGATGGACTCTCCCGTCGATCGACGTATGAGTGTTCATACAATGAACATCCACACAGTGATTTGTTTATAGTGTTGGACCGTCCACACTTTTTGGCACAGTCGATAGGAAAGAATTGGTTGCCACAAACCCAATCAACGACCGACCTCAGGAATTTTGAATTTAGAGTTATCCCTCTACTAGACTGGTTATCTACCCAAGGCTGAAGGGCCCAGTCCGCCCTACTATTTAACCCATAGCTGGAGGGAATTTTGAATTCAGAGTTATCCCTCTTCTAGACTGGTTACCTACCCAAGGCTGAAGGGCCCAGTCTCCCCTACTATTTAGCTCATAGCTGGAGGGAGAATATATGGATTGATACCTTTCCCAAGAGTATTAGCGCTATGTGAAATACCAACAGCTTCGTCTATAAATTGAACTCGAATCGACGAGTCCATTTTTCCCGACTCTAACCACTAGCCCACGCGCCTCCATTTATGTATATATATATGTATATGTATATATATACATAAGAATATATATATGTATATATATATATATATGTATATATATTACATGGACATTTCTGAAAAGACTATGCTATATATATATATATATTATATATATATATATATATATATATATATATATATATATATATATATATTCTTATATAACAGCTCTATGACTGTTGTAGAGTACTTTACTACAATACCGCAAACTTTAGGTCTACAACTAAATCAGCAAGTGAGCTCGTGATCATCATTTATTGCAATATGTACACACACAATATATATATATATATATATATATATATATATATATATATATACTTACGCATGCGGAGTACGTATACGAAGATTATTTTAATGGTTAAATTAGTATTTCTGAAAAGCTCATGACTCCAAAATGAGATTTTATTTGGTGAAACGAATTTTACGTAGAACAGTTTCAAAATAGACGCAAAGGTAGACAGATTGACAGACAGACAGACACACACACATACACATTATATATATATATATATATATATATATATATATATATATATAATGTGTGTGTGTGTCCGTGTGTGTGTATGTAAGAGAAGAGAGAGAGAGAGAGAGAGAGAGAGAGAGAGAGAGAGAGAGAGAGAGAGAGAGTTACATAACGCTATCGACTTAGGTATTAGTTGTTTTTATATCTGTATCAGTCAGTTCGTATCCGTCTAAATTCTTCACTGAGCAGAATATGTCAGTCAGTTGTTAAATGCATTCAAAATCCAAATGCTTAGACTGAAAAAAGATCCTATTTGGCTTAGAAATTTTTAAAATATTATTTTATGATAAAGGCTTCCAGTTTCAGACGTTTCTTCGTACAGTTAACGTCGTACATTGTATGTGTTATCAGTTAAGAAAACGGGAATGAATAAGTAAAAAATCCTTTGTCAATGAACAATTGATGCATATATATATATATTGAAGTATATACATATACAGACAAATATATATGCACACACACATATGTACTCACATATATACACACATACATATGTACTCACATACATATGTATATGCTCACGCATACATGCACATACATATATATGCACAAACATATGAACACACACACGCGCATGCATATATATATATATATATATATATATATATTATATATATATATATATATAATTTCTGTGTGGGAGGTCAAGATGAATAACATAAAAAATAGTTCTACATAGCAACGTTACATTTTCCTTGGCAATGCATTTAATCTAATTCAGTAATGAATAGTGATAATAAAATTTGAAGATGAGAACATAAAATGAGGTTTTTACATCAAAATTTAGTTTGGCTATGGATTCATATATATCCATTATTAATACTAGCAAATATATGCACCCTCCGGGTGCAAGTATTTAAGTTTTAATATAATAAGATATCATGTTAAATTAGAAAGGCTAATGAAACTGAATAAGAATTCAGATAAAAATATTTGGAACAGAGGGGGTATGATTGAAAAATAGAACAGCTTTGAAACTAACTCCATCATTTTCCCTTACTCCTGTCTTTCATTGGAAAAATTTTCCTAATTTAACTATTTAGTTAAAATAGGAAGTAAAGAATATATTACAGTTATTTCTTCTTGTTATTGGATTTCTTTTAAGATTTATCCCGAGATTTTTGCTCATATTCATTAGATAAAACAAAACAATTAGAAATCAATAACTAAGCATATATTTATTAAAAATCAATTTTTTAAGATCAATATGCAAATTAGCCTTCCATTAACACTGTAAACCGCTATTTTGGTATAATATAAATACAATTGCATGTTATTAGTATGTATATATGGTCAACAGTATTAATGATGTAAAACACTTTTATTAATAATTGAGGTTTAAATAAAAATAAAATCATAGAGAATGTGATGTAAATAACAAAGGGAATTGTGACTTGAATAGTAATATAGTTTCGGTTACAGACAGACAAACACACACAATTCCATTATAATAAGATATATATATTATATATATATATATATATATATATTGATAATAGAGATTCGGTCTCTTTTTGTCTGTAACCGTAACTACATCACCGCCTACGTCACAATACCCAATATCGTCATTACATTGAATAAAGGACAATTAATTTTAATAAATTAAATAAAAGCTGTTCCTTATAATTCCATTTCCAATGTAATAATGGCAAATTAAATAATAAACTATATATTATTTAAGTAAGTAAACTATATCAACAATTAAATTAATTGAAATATTGTATTATTACTTTAAATGTAAAAAAAAATTATTGGTGAAATTTGTAATTAAATTTTAAAAATTATTTTTTACTCTTGCCCTTTTTTCAGTAAGTTAAGTAAATACCTATGATTTTGCGTAAAATATATGTGTAAAATATTCAAAATAACTATTTATTCATAATTAATAGACGCACTCAACATTTCATTTAATGAGGACCGGACTAAGTTTTCATTTCAAATTGTTTTATTTTTTATTTTTTACTCCTTTAATAAATTTGATGATTTTACTTACTTATGATAAGAGCCGAAACAGAGGCTTGCTTCAAAACTTGGGAATACCACCAAATGAAACAGGAAATTGAAGTGGCAGTTTAAGTCCAACTGGACAAGAGCCTGATCAATAAAAGTTGTTGTTACTGAAACCCCGAGTGAAATTGAGTGTATGCAAAGTGAATTGAAACCACAATTGCTCCAAGAGAAAATATTAGTTACAGTAAAGAAAAACAAACTTCAACTGTTGAGACTGGAGATCGCGAAGGCCACCGATATGGAGCAAAGGATCCTCCTCCAATGATGACACAGACTCAGTAGAAGATTCTGGTGACACGCCTCTTCCTCACCAACACGATGCCTCAGGTGGAGATGGTGCAGCCGGCCAAGACGCAGTAAGAAATTGAGCAAGAGTCAAAAGTTGAAAAATGGGTGAAAGATATTTCTAACCTTCTAATTTCTAATCTTTCAATATGGACCCTCTGACATGGATTTTTTTATTCCCCACCTCAGGCAATATCTTTAAAAAATAATGTTTTACACCGCCAGGGGGGTATTTTTTTTCCAGTTTATATAATGATTTGTCGAGAAGTAAGAATGAAAATAAATACAATTTAACGTTGTTTTGCTTCTTTTTTTCTCGGTGTCTACGATAGATACTGCAAAGTCGAATATAGACGGTTGATAAAATCGCTTAAAATACTTGTATTATTTATAATGAGTTTGGTGGATAGTGAGGAGATCACAAATATTAGGTGGCAGGTCTGTGATTTTGAACCGATAATCCCCACGTTCTATGTTCAAGTGTTTCTCTGTTTGCTAAGTAAATAATGCACATGGCTAAATTTACATCATAAACGAACTTGAAAAAAAAAAATAGTAAAATGGTTTCGACAGTTGTGCAAATCTTGGATATTTTGCTACTGTTTTCAATATCTGACAACTCGTCAACACGATCCAGCAATTTTTGTTCTCTGTTAAAAGAGAATTTTAAATTGAAACTAGTAAAGTGTGGACTCCTGTGTATTTCTACGTTTTATTCACCTTGCAAAAATTTTATTCGCCCTCTGGAGTTCTAGATGAACCACTTTGAGAACCCCTGTGTTAGGGTACCATATCTGGCAACTTAGTCTATATGAATGGTTTTATAAATGCAAACTAGTAAATTCACCCCCTGTGGACCCCTATGCTTTTATTCACCCTGCTAAAATCTATGGCACCCCAGGCGTCTATAAGGACCATTTTGATACCCCTGTACCTAATTGTATTTGAGCAATCATCATCATTACCATTCTCATCATGTCACGTAGACAGCACAGATACCTAATACTCTCTGGCCAACCGTCCCTATTGGTCATCGCCCTTGACAAGTCCTCTGCACAGCATCAATAATCCGCACAGTATATTGATCTATTTTTTTTTGGTCGGCCTACACTGGTGTGTCCATGTGTAGGTGTCCTAAGGAGAACGTCGCTTATGAGTTTGTCGTTGCTTCTCGAGCAGTGTCCAGCATGTCCTGTTCGTATTACTGGATGGTTTGTAGGATATGGGACTAGCGAACGCACAATTGCTTTCTTGTGGGGGTACTGCTTCCATTTGTTTAAGATATCATGCACATGCAGCATCTTGGTGTAGTTCTCAGCTAGACCTTTTTCTAGACATTTCATTTGTGTCCAGGTGGTGCAGCCAAACAGAAGCACTAATACGGCTATAGCTTGAAAGATTTCTCGCTTTATCTTAGAGTGGATCGTTAATAAGTAGATCTCGAAAGTCGTTGTTGTTCCAGACTTCATTTCGTGCAATTAAATCGAAGCAGGTGTCCTTACTGATTGATCAGATTCGATTAATGGAAGGAGAGGGCCTCTATTTCGCGGGTAGCATTACCTTAAGTAATTTCAGTGACCGTACTTCAAGTGGAGTGTATCAGTATACTGTATAATTATTCTTGAAATCAGACGAAAGCCATTGTTTGAGATGCAAACATTTAAAAGGAAATCGTCACGCAGTTAATATGTACTCAGTAATCTCAAGTATCAGAAACTGACGTCTTCTGCTGCTTAGCAGTAAATATAAAAGCGAGCATCTATCCATCCACCCACACATCCATCTATCCATCGACCCATCCATCCATCTAAAGCGTGAAACGCATCTACCTCAAGTCTAAACGTGTTTACTTATGTATCCAAAGTCTGATTGTATATCATATATCTTCACGTGCTGTAATTGTTAGCAAGTTAGATTCGACCATTGTTAATAAACGAGTTCGATTCTCGTTGGGCGCTCCATACATCTGGCGTTGTGCCGCATCTAAGCTAAGCTTAGTAAATAACTATATTGTCGAAGGCACGTAGGGTAATGGACTCGTCGACCCGAGTTCAAATCCTGGACGAGTCTGATTGCATTTCACATTGCATTAATACCCTTGGAAAATGTATGCATCCAACTAATCCCCCTCCAGCTATGGGTAAATAATAGCGCAGACTAGGGTCTTTAACTCCTGCTAGGTAACCAATCTAGGAAAAGAAAAACCCTGAATTCAAACCTGTTAAACCCCGCTTAAGAAATTAACCTACTTTTGAGAAGGGGCTGATTATATATATATATATATATATATATATATATATATATATATATATATATAATGTTTCGATCCCGGCTAGAGGTAGCTGTTAAAAGTAAAGCCCATTAATGAGAAGTAAACTTCGAAACATATGTATGTGGATAACTTCATATATATATATATATATATATATATATATATATATATATATATATATATATATATATCATATTGTATTTGAGTTAGATTATATTTAAGCCAAAGTGTATCTAATACGTTATTACTTTTATTAGATGAGACTTGATATTTTGTATTATTCAGATTTTTGGACTGTTCTCCTCATCTGTTTTTTTTTTTATATACACAACGTTTCAGCCATTAGAGTCTCATCTATCGGTCAATTACATCTGTTTAAAAAAACTACTCTTATTCGATAGCAATCTCTGATACCATTAATTTGTACAATAATTTGTATTAAGAATACTTGAAGTTATAATTATCTACTAAGGATTATTATTAGTTACTTAAAACTACATAACTGTTTGAAAATAAATGATTATTATTAAATAGAAATGATTACTTGAAACTATATAATCATTAGTATTAGATAGGAATACTTTAAAACACACAACTATCTGCAAAGTAGTTGTTTTAGATAGGAATACTTGATATAATTTAAACTTACGATAAAAAAATTTCTTAAGAAACAACTGCAAAAATATGTATATGTAAACGTACAATGAACAATTGTCTAACCTACTGGCATAAAATAACACTAGACAGATTGACATGCCGTTAATTTAAGACCGTCTCTAAATCAGAACACATCTACCCAAATCATATCTAAGTCAGACTGTGTCTAAGTTAGGAATGAACTTTGACATGACCTATATCCCCCCCCCACACCGAAAGTTGATTGCCATTTAAAGGCTAAAGGATTTCAAAATGCTTCCATTTTTGCACACAGCTTAGGTTAGAGGTGTTTTTAAGCTCTCCCAGGGGTATTTGCTCGAACCGAAAAAAAAAAACCTCTTTGCCAGAGTTTAAATTTAGTTTGTGGATTTTATCTTCTCGGCCGTCAGGCATCCCAGCCACAGCCTCCACCAAACACGAACAGTCTAGAAAAACAGGTTGATATAGAAGCCCGTCTAGTTTACCAGCTAAGTTCTGAGCCACATCGATGTGTCCTGGGTCTGACTCCGAGAGCGTGCGACAGGTGTCAAAGCGTTTGATGTCTTAATCTGCTTAGCAAGACTATGTCGATGTTACATTGAACAGAAAGCGAACCTAATACTTAAGGATTAATCGGATTGAAGCCAAGGTGTGAGTAGCCCAGTTAAGCTCTGTTATGCAAAGAATGGGCGACCATATAACAATCAAACGCTTTACATAAAATGCAGGAAAGTGCATTTGCACATTACGTGATTCACCGTTTCGTCCGTGTTTCCACAATAGTACAATTGTTATTTTGTTACGTCTAATATATTTTCACTTTGATATAAAAGTAAAGTATGTAAAGTCGTCGGGGTGGCCTAAAGTCGGTATCGGCCAATCAACGAGGGAGTCTATCCCTTCACTAGCGCTAGGCCAAGGAGATTGTTTTTTGCGTCTGGGACGGGGCGCCACATCTACCATCAGCTCCTTACTTTATCGAGCAGATCCCTGTGATACTCACACGATGAGTTGGCAAGTGCCGGCATCGAACTAGGAAGCTTGTGGTTTCTAGCTGAACGCTCTACCGACTGAGCTAACCCGCCCGCGTTTTATGTCATTATTAAAATTTCCTGGTTTATTATTTGATACAATCTTTTACCCGAGATTTGAGACAAAGAAAATTTTCTTTTATGAAGTTATTGAGTAATAATATCAAACTGAGAGAGTCTTTCTAAGTATGGACGTTTTTGTATTTCAGATAGAGATGAATTTCCTGGAATGTTCTTAATTTGTATATCAGTATTCTTCTTAATCATTCCCAGTGCTCCTATTATTACTGGAATAGTGGTTGAGATCAAATGCGACATTCTTGTAATTTCTTTATATATGTAGATTCATGTATTTTCAATGTTGATCAAATACTTTTCCTGTGATGTTTTTTTTTATCAGATGGGATGGTTATGTAAATGAGATAACAATTATGTATCATCATCATCATCATCATCATCATCATCATCATCATGTCGTGCTGGCGGATATTCATGACAATCTCTGACCAACCGTCCCTATCGGTGATCCCCCCCGTGAGGTCATCTGTGCAGCATCCAGAATCCACGCACAGAGCTGATCGATGTAGGTATTTACTGGTCAGTCCACACTGGAGTGCCCATATGCAGATTTCCATAGATGAACGTAACTTATGTGTTCATCATTACTTCTCCAGCCGTGTCCAGTATGTCTTATTCGAATTGTTTGTGTGATAGCGGGCAAGTGGCCGTATAGCTCTTTTCTTGTGGGGTGTTGTTTCCACAATTTGTTTAAGACTACAGGCAACATTCTTGTGCAACTCCCGTCTAGCTTATTCTTCTGGCTTTTCGTTAGGGACCAAGGGGTGCAGCCATACAGTAGTACTGACAGAACTACAGTTAGAAGCGCATGGTCTAATAGTTAGAGTCGTAGGAAATGGACTCGTCGACCCAAGTTCAAATCCTGGACGAAGCTACAGTTCACATAGCGCTAATACCCTTGGGAAATGTATGAATCCAACTACTCTCCATTCAGCTATGGGTAAATAGTAGGGCAGATTTGGCTCTTTATCCCTGGTTAGGCAACCAGTTAAGGAGAAAGAAAACTGTGAATTCAAACCTGTTAAAACTCCACTTGGGGTGGTCACTATTAGAATAGGCTCAGTCCTAATTAGTGACCAATTTCACTCTCAGTCGGTAGAGCGTTCGGCTATGAACCACAAGGTTCCTAGTTCGATACTGGCCCTCGCCAACTCAGCGTATGAGTAGCACAGGGGTCTGTGCGGTAAAGTAAGGAGCTGATGGTAGGTGTGGCGCAAAAAACAATCTCCTTGGTCTAGCGCTAGTGAAAAGGGGATAGACTCCCTTGCTGATTGGCTGATACCGACTTTAGGCCACTCGGACGACTTTACTTACTTTTAAAAAAAATTATTTATCTAATTGCTTTATTTCTTGGATGAATTGTCGCTTTAACTAAATATGTTTTTAAAAATATTTCATTATTATCATTAGGTACTTGTCTAACAGTCGAGGATTTCTATTTTCTATTTTATCTCATCTTTATCAGCTTATACAAACATGAAAAGTATCTTCTTTAATTGCCTGACGGATTGCCTGACGGCGTAAAACTTGAAAGTAATTTTAATAGTTTGTTTTACAGAGATTAGATTAATCAATCGTTTGATATCGAGCATTTATAGTTTTTTAAACACTGCTGGTCAGTTAATTATTTTAACTAGCATAACACACATGATAAAAATGGTTGGGGCTTGCCATAAAGGCAATAGGATCGGGACGATAATATAGGCGCTAGGTCTTGACGTGGTCGGAAGGGGCCTCTCCGACCACCCGTCTAGCCTAAGTAAATGCCAAAGTGGGGTGTTGCAAGGTATGGACTGCTTATTCACCAGGATTCCGTCCTTAAGCATCACGGCCAACATGTAACCCCATTGTGTGAGTCTTACCCCTCTGCAGAAGTGCAGTCGGTGTATTCTAAAGCCTCAGTCGACAGAGCTACGTAATTTTGTAAGTTTTAATGTAACGGCATGTATTAAATTAGAAAGACTAACTAAATTAAATAAGAACGCATATACACAGATTACACTTATTTTAATTATATTCTAATTGGCTTCTTTATAAAACCATTTATAGGATTAATTTTAATACATTGGAGAATAAAACAATAAGATTAGAGATCAATAACACCATGTAATTATTTATTAAACCCGGTTTTGTAAAAACCAGTATGCAAATTAACCACACCATATTATGTTAACCTTTATTTCTTAGTGATATATAAGACACATTGCAGAATTCTATACGCACTAATAATATGGGCAGGTCTGAGGCAACTTAGATTTCTATAGAGACAACGTTAATAAATAAGATGTATTCAATGTATTAATGATTTTGACTATAATTTAAATTTTTCATTGATAAACATCCGCAATTGCTGAGGATATTGTGACGTAGGGAGTGATGTAGTTTCGGTTACGGCAGCCATCTCCATTATTATAAGATTTCCAGTATTATGCAAATATATAAACGATAATTCTTCCAAGCTGTAGTCGTATCAGTCCTACTATAGGGTTACACCACTCGGCCTCTAACGAAACGGTTAAAGAAAAGGATGGATAGGAACTACATAAGAATACTTTGAGCTACTTTAAACGGATTAAACTGGAAGCATCACCCTACAAAACAGAAACAGTATGTCCACTCTCTCTCTCTCTCTCTCTCTCTCTCTCTCTCTCTCTCTCATATATAATAATATATATATATATATATATATATATATAAGAATGGAAAGGGAATTGAATCCGACAATATGAGGAAAAAATGAGTAAAGAAAAGAAATGTAGATGGATAAAAATGAATTTTATCGATATCACTTTTAATCGATATCACTTACACATGTGTTTCGGTCTGTTTATCAAAATGTATACGGATTTACGTTAATAATAATAATAACGTAAATCCGTATACATTTTGATAAACAGACCGAAACACATGTGTAAGTGATATTGATTAAAAGTGATATCGATAAAATTCCTTTTTATCCATCTACATTTCTTTTCTTTAGTCATATATATATATATATATATATATATATATATATATATATATATATATATTCTCTCTCTACTATATATACATATTCTCTCTCTCTCTTCTATTACATATTTTCTCTCTCTCTCTCTTCTATCTATCTCTCTCTCTCTATATATATATATACATATTTCTCTCTCTCTCTCTATATATATATATATTCTCTCTCTCTCTAATATATATATATTCATATTTCTCTCTCTCTCTCTATATATATATATACTATTTCTCTCTCTCCTATATATATATATATATATATATCTCTCTCCCCTCTCTCTATCTATATCATATTTATCTCTCCTCCTCCTCTTCTCTCTCTATATCTATCATTCTATATATATATATATTCATATTTATCTCTCTCCCTCTCTATCTATATTCATATTTATATCTCTCTCTCTCTGTCTGTCTGTCTGTCTGTCTCTCTCTGTCTCTCTATATATTATATTATCTCTCTCTGTCTCTCTCTATATATATATTTATTCCTCCCTCTCTTTCTCTATATCTCTCTCTCTATCTATATACATATATCTCTCTCTCTCTATATATACATATTATTCTCTCTCTCTCTCTCTATCTATATACATATTTATCTCTCTCTCTCTCTTATATACATATTTATCTCTCTCTCTCTCTCTATCTATATACAATATTATCTCTCTCTCTCTATATATATACATATTTCTCTCTCTCTCTTATCTATATATATACATATTATATATATATATATATATATATATATATATATATTATTTATCTCTCTCTCTCTCTATATATTTATCTCTCTCTCTTTTCTCTCTCTCTCTCTATATATATATATTTATTTATGCATATTATCTATCTATCTATTTTTTCATCTTTCTCTCACTCTCTCTCCACACACACACACCATATAATATATATATATATATATATATATATATATATATATATATACTCTTTTCATATTTATCAATATTTCTTTTCATATCTACCTATCTATTAATATATCTCTTTTCATATCTACCTGGGTATTCATATATCTGCTATTCCGTTGGCCTACCCATCTTGCATCTAATGTTACACAGTAATCATTGTTTAGGAAATTATAGATGTTAGGCGCAAGACGGTCGGATGATTTGCCTAACACACACAACCCTCGAAAAGTGAAAAGTCAGCCGTTCTGTTGTTTTGCATAACTGAATGATCAAGTCAACAGGAAGCTTCCCAGTCAACTCCCACCACTTCGATCACCGACACCCCCACACACCCCAAAGCGATCTGTCTGTCTGTCTCATTATCGTTGAATTGCCTTTAGCTGTGATAATCTTAACCCAGAAACTTTAATCTGAAATAAAATAAGAAGATTTAGTGTGTGTGTGTGTGTGTGTGAGAGAGAGAGAGAGAGAGAGAGAGAGAGAGAGAGAGAGAGAGAGAGAGAGAGAGAGAGAGTGAATGACAGAGAGAGAGTGAATGAATGAATGACAGAGAGAGAGAGAGAGAGAGAGGAGAGAGAGAGAGAGAGAGCAGCAGCAGCAGCACATACAAACGTATATAAACTCTTGTATATATGAATTTATATAAATATATATAATCCTTTGATTATGAAAAATAGTTGAATATATATATATATATATATATATATAAATATATATATATATATATATATATATATAGAGAGAGAGAGAGAGAGAGATACATATTCAAGCGTATATAAACCCTTGTATATATAAATTATATAAATATATAATCCTTTGATTATGAAAAATAGTTAATAAAATAAATAAAAGAAAACGAAAAGAAAAAAAAATGACATTAAAGATTGACATGTTTCGCTATATGAAAAGCGCCATCGGAATGAATGAATCATTCTGATGAAGATATTTCGGTTCATTCTGATAGCGTTATTTATTTACCGACCCCATTGAACGAATTGGATGTGACACGAGGTCAATTTCTTAAGCGGAGTTTAACTGGTTTGAATACTCCAAAACTGGTTGCACAACTAAGGTTAAAGACCCCAGTCTGCCCTACTATTTACCCATTCCAATTTCTTAAGCAGCGCTTAAAAGGTTTTAATTCTCTGCATCTGTCCTTCTTTTTACTCACGGCTAGAGAGGAAATAGTTGGATGCATACCTTTTGCAATTTGAAATGCAAACAGGACCGGTGCAAGATGATTTGGTGTCCTAGGCACGCCTTTGGATACGTGCCTCCTTGTAAGTTTTAATAAGCTAATGCAGATACAGTGACCCATTACTACATTGTTGAAACACTATTGATAATATAATTTTCATCTTGTGGCTTTATTACTTCATCCATGCAAATAACTAATTATTGTTATTACATTAAGTCAATAAATCCCTTACATAAATGTCAACGAAACAATTTTTAGTTATTTTTATTTTTTCATTTTAGGTTAATCTTTAAAAATAACATATAAGTATTTAGCTCACTCCAGTCTCCTGCGAGTTATGATTATGTCTACTATTATTACAAGATCATTATATACATGTAGTACAAAATAAAATACTTCGGATTTGTGACCAGTCATTGGCCAAATAATATATTAAATTAACATCTGAATTATAAATAAGTATTTAGTTTGCCCTGAATTTGTGCTGACACCAGATGATGGTGCCCTAGGAAATCGAGTAGTTTGCCTAAAGAGTAAAGCCAGCCCTGGTTATCAGGGGTTCCCGACCAGGGTGTCCGACCAGAGGTTTCCAGCCGGGGATGCTCCCACCCCCTGGGGTGAGCATCATTCCCGGAGGTGCGAGAAGCGTCTGTTCAAATTTAGATTCATTTTTTTCTTTTGTAATTTATATTATTTATACTAGCAAATATATGCACCCTCCGGGTGCAAGTATTTAAGTTTTAATGTAATAAAATATTATATTAAATTATAAAGTCTAACGGAACTAAATAAGAATACAGATAAAAAGATTTGAAACAGAGGGAGTATAATAAAAGATTTGAAACAGAGGGAGTATAATAAAAAATGGAACAACTGAAACTTACTCTTCCATCACTCTCGTCTTTCATTGTTATTTTTTCTAATTTAAGTATTTAGTTATAAGAGGAAGTAAAGAATAAAATGACAGTTATTTTATCTTATTAATGGATTTCATTTAAGATTCATTGAAGAGATTTTTGCTTATATTCATTAAAATAAAACCAAAGAGTTAGAAATCAATAATACTAAGCACATATTATTAAATTCGATTTTTTAATATTAATATGCAAATTAGCCTTCCCGTTCACACTGTAAACCGCTATTTTGTTGTATATATAAATATAATTGCATGTTGTCAGTATGTAGACATAGTTAACAGTATTAATAATGTAAGACAATTTTATTAATAATTGAGATTTAGATAAAAATAAAATCATGGAGAATGTGATGTCAATAACTAAGAGAATTGTGACTTGAGTAGGAATATAGTTTCGGTTACAGACAGAAAAACACACAATCTCCATTATAATAAGATTTTCATTTCTTTATTTCAGATTATTATCCTTACCCTTCATCATGTCGAGAGTGTTTAGAGAGTGAAATATATATGATCTTTTGATAAAACTGTAGTATGGATTCACATTCTATATTTTTGAATAAAATTTTAAATTGTAGGCATGCGAGGTCAGAGCAAAACTCTTTTAAGGGTGTGGAAGATTTTTATAAAACATGATACAAACACACGATTCAGAGTCTTAACTTGTCGATCCTCAGGTGAACTATATGTATTAAACGTATTAAATACGTATGACCTGTGAGATTCAACTAAAAAATATATGTATATTTTGAGTCACATGATCATTACGCGATTGGCATACTAAGTCACGTGGCTCAATCAGACGCCAAATTAAAAAGTAAATGTTTACATTCATGGCGGAATTTAGCTGTCAACTCAGATCTTTTATTTATCTAGAAAATTATTCGAACCCAGAAAACTAGTTATATAGTATTTTTCCCCAATGACAATTTACAATTTATCGAATCCTCATTACGAACATGCGTTCTTTTTAGAATAGACAACTTAACCTCTGATTCTTTCCAATACTTTTCTTGGTATTCACTGATCTACTTAAATGTTTTCTTTGATGATTTCCTCTTACAAAGATTATTATGTTTTAATTCTTTTTTTTTTCCAGTTTCAATTTGCCGTTGAATACAATGTTTTTGTGTAGTTGAAGCATCTGAATGATATTAAATCATAATTAAATTGTTTTTCAGTGTTCAGAATGGTATGAAAAATTAAATTTGGAATCCAAGACATTGAAATGTTTTCATTTCTACAGCTGCACATGTTAGGACAAGTATGTTGAATTAAAGACAAATGAAATGGCCAGTGTGCTAATTGTCGCGTTCTTCTAACATTGTTAAGTCGTCGGGGTGGCCTAGAGTCGATATCAGCCAGATAGCGATGGAGTCTATCCCCTTTTCTATAGCGCTAGACCAACCAGATTGTTTTTTATTGTCGGAAGCAGGGCGCCACACCTACCACCAGCTCCCCATTCTACCGCACAGATACCTGTGCTAGTCATACGCTTAGTTGGTGAGGGCCGGTATCGAACCAGGAACCTTGAGGTTCCCAGCCGAACACTCTACTCAATGAGCTAAACCGGCCCTCACTAGACCTACACTAACTCTCTATATTTTTGTATCAAAAACACACACACACACACACACACGCACACACACACACACACACACACACATTTTTAGTCAAAGTAACATTTGTAATAAGAAATCAGATAAATTGTTATAAAACTAGCAAAATAAAAAACGCACTCCGGGCGATGTAAAATTAGATTTTTGAAACATATTGCCTGAGTGGCAATGTCAGCGAGTTTGTACTCTAAGTAAGTAAGATCATCAAATTCATTAAAGGATTAAAAAATAAACATTTTGAAATGTAAACTTTAAATATTATTTAAAATAAAACAAACTATATATAGATATATAATACCAGTCATGTATTTATTAAAACTTGTTTAAAAAAAACAACAACGAGGACTGTCTAATGTTGCATGTTCAAATTTTGAGTGTATTTATTCTATGTTATGACGATTTGGGGTAATGTGACGTAAACAGTGACGTAGTTTTTGTTACAGACAAAAACCGGAAGCGAATCTCCATTATTAATAGATATTTGTTTTCTGTTTATAGATTTTTCAGTTGGAAATATATGAGTCAATTGTGCTAATTGGTTATCGTTAATTCTTAAAAGAAGCTTTGTTATCATTTCTTCTATTGTTGTTCTGTCGATCCTACAGAGATTAACACCTGTCAATTATCACCTCTTACGTTTGCTTGGTAAACTATATTTTTAGTTAGAAATTAGTTTTCTAATGGGCATTCACTTGTTCTAAAATTATACTGATAGTTCAATGCATCATTTCGTTGTTTTTTTTTTTATAATTTTCTGGTTGTGCTTTTGTATTATTTTACGCATTTTATCCATACAAATACAAGGTGTGTCAAAATAGTATGGAGATTTTTTGTAGTTTTTGACACACCTTGTATTCTGAAAAAAAATAACGTTCCATTCATTCTTCATTTCTATCTTGGTAAATACAGCTTTAAACTTGGTACTTTTTTGACACACCTTGTATTCTGAAAAAAATAACATTCCATTCACTCTTCATTTCTATCTTGGTAAATACAGCTTTAAACTTGGTACTTTTTTGACACACCTTGTATTCTAAAAAAGAAATAACGTTCCATTCATTCTTCATTTCTATCTTGGTAAATACAGCTTTAAACTAGGTACTTTTTTGACACACTTTGTATTCTGAAAAATAAGTAATGAATGGAACGTTATTTTTTTTAAGAATACAAGGTGTGTCAAAAAGTACAGAAAATCTCTATACTTTTTGACACACCTTGTATAACTATTCTTAAATAGTATTTTTATTGAATATAAATAAGTTAGGATAGCTTGGACATAGAGTCAATGACGCTTTGTTACTGACAGTTTCTCGCCTTACATTCTTACAATGTACACACGGACTACCACATATCTATATGAGTTGTTGTTTGTTTGTGTTTAAAAAAAAAACAAGCGCCCTCTTTCGTGTAACTGTAGACATAAATATAAATGCCCAGTTTACGGTAAATATTTGACGGAGACTCGGTAATCTAGCAACTAGAAAACTAACTATAGGTCAAATATATTATATTTAGGGTCTACTGAATGTCCCTGTAAACAGAGATTTTACAACCATGAAATATTTTTTCTGTAAGAGATGCTATGCACAACGCAATCTAAATATACATGGGATTACAAAGACAAAATTAATAAATCCCCATTTTTAAATGGAAAATTGTAAAAAGAGCGAACGTGTGTGGAGCAGGTCTCAGGAATTGTGGATTATTTTGAGGAAATATTAAACATATTTACTCTCTCTCAAATAAGAACGCGTCCTTAATAAGAAACCCGAGCTTATTACCAAGTGCAGGCACGTGAATCAGTACTTACTTTGCCAATTATATCCCGAGTGATAAAAATACGAGGGGTTGGTGTTAATAAAGAAAAACGTGGGAATGCTTACAAATTAAAGAAAAAATAGTTAGTATGTACACAACCATCTGAAGAGGGTTTCGATTACGGTCAAGTTTCGCTTAAATAACCGGTTCCCGCGAGATCTCTGAAATTAGGCACCGAATTAATTTGGTGACCACTTAAGTAACGGCAAGTACTGTAAGCAACCTAAGCCCGTTGTTTATCAAAATGACTTGATTGGGCATTAAATAACCCGAAAAAGGTTGATATGCCGTAAAACAAAATAACGAACCATCCAAACAGAAGAGGGATTCATATATGGAAACTGACAATTATGTTAACTAGCAGGATCTGTGGATATACCACAGTATGATAATTTAATTATTACGACGTTTGATATGTTTACTAAAGATCTATTGCTAAATAGTTCAATATGTAAAAAGTATAATAATCTTGATTTAACTCTCTTTACTAGCAGGACCTGTGGATATACCACAGTATGATAATTTGATTATTACGACGGTTGATATGTTTACTAAAGATCTATTGCTAAATAGTTCAATATGTAGAAAGTATAATAATCTTGATTTAACTCTTTCTCTCTCATTCTATTTCTCTTTCTTTTCTTCTCTTCATCATCGATTGAAACAGATTAGCGTTATTGTTTTCGCATTCACACCACTTCTCTCTATCTTTCTCCGACTCTCTTACTTTCTTTCTTATTATGTTTTTCTGTGTAGCATGTCCTTTCGTTCTTTATATTAAAAACGGAATGTCCATTATTTAGCTGAGATGACGACACTCATAAGAAAATAAGAAATCGGTGGATAAGCGACACCAGAAAATCAGTATTTACAATTTTTGGAATTCATCTTGGACGATGTGGATGGTCTCATTTTTAGCCAGAGGGTGTTTGTTGCAAGATGATAACGGACTGAAGATTAAGGAACACCAGTATTAATATATAGATTTGGACGGTCTCATTTTTAATCATAGGTGTTGCAAGATGATAACGGACTGAAGATTAAGGAACACCAGTATTAATATATAGATTTGGACGGTCTCATTTTTAGCCATAGGGTGTTGCAAGATGATAACGGACTGAAGATTAAGGAACACCAGTATTAATATATAGATTTGGACGGTCTCATTTTTAACCATAGGGTGTTGCAAGATGATAACGGACTGAAGATTAAGGAACACCAGTATTAATATATAGATAGGTTGTAACGACCAGGATCTTAAGATTTTAAAACAGCAATTTTACGGCCACTTGTCTCTCATCTCGCAATTCATCCAAGTAATACGAATAATACATGCTGGCCACTGCTGAAGGAGTAAGAACGAACACATAAACGACGTTCACCTATGGAAACCTACAGATGGACACACCAGTGTTGGTCGGCCAGCAACAACTTACATTCATCAACTCTGTGGATATTAGGTGCCGTCTAGAGAACTTATATGTGTAGGGGATAATAGGGGAACGTAGCTTATGAGTCCTCCCTTCACCTATTATTATAATTCATGAGAGGTCATGAATTGTGACCAGACCTGTAGCTAGGAATATTTGAATTAGGGTCTGTTGATTTGGAATCAAGGGAGTCTATGGAAAATTACTGGTGACGGTTATGACCTTTTGATCCCTTAAAAACGCGCCATGACAGACACGAGAGAATAGTCAAAGTTAGATTCGACCCAGATTTCAGAGAGCTTAGACGTGTTCCGGGATGGGTCTCCCGCGACGGAACCAATATGGGCAAGAAGAAAATAAAGTTTGATCAAGCAAAACAAGGCCTTGTTGTGTTGTAAATTATTAAAGTTTTTATGTGCCATCCTTGACCAGTTGAAAAAGGGCTTAAAAAAGTCCTATGTTATGGAATCCTTTGTGATCCTTTGGTAAGCGTATAAGTCCTATCCTGCGTGTAGGTAAAGGTCCAGTGATTTAATCCTATATCCGTCGTCCAAGAATGTCGCAGTAATTATGACCAGTAGGGTCGGTTAAGTATTGCATCAGCCTCAGAGTACTGCTAGTGATTGGCCAATGAATAGATCACATGATTTTGACTAGTCTATAAGTAGGAGCGGTGATCTAGCACACGCCTTATATCTTAAAATTTCTCAACAATGACCAGCTTAGCTCAGCCCAGAAGAAGAATTAGCGAGGAAGAAAATCAATCCCCAGCAGATTATCTTTATAGGCCCAAAGAAAATGGCGTCCGACGAGATAGAGACAACAAGCAGCCTAGACGAAGAAATAGAATTAGCAGAAGCAGTAAAGAGTTATCAAGTAAGGTACCACCATCTCTAATCTAATATGTCTCTGTCTCTCTCTATTATATACCCGATGTTAAAAGGGCTATATAACACTATGGCTAAATAGTAGGCCAGATTCGGCTCTTTAACCTAGGTATAGCAACTGATTTAGAAGAAGGAAAATCGTGAATTCAAACCTGTTTAATTCCGTCGGATATCCATTCTACGTTCTCCTATCCTGCTCGTGAAGACAGGTTGGGCAAATACATGTAGATCTATCCACGCTAAGATTTGGCTTGAGCAGGTGTATTTGCAAGAAGCGCTAGCTCATCTGTGTAGTCTGCACCAGTAATGGTTTATGTGATATATATCGTCTGTATATAGCCTTTAGAAAAATGTAAACACCATGCTACTGCACGTGCCTGGATGATTTACGTGTGGGAAAAAAACATTTTTGTTTGACATTTAACGAAAGTTTGCTATTCATTTTAAGCCTAATTACGAGATCATCGCTTATACGTATATATCAATTCAAGGCCTCTCTTATCATCTCTCTCGAACTCAAGTAATCTATATTTCAAACGATAACATAAAGAGGACGAAAACATTTGGCGAAAAATTAAAACTAGTCATCAGGCGTAGTTTTGAAATAAACTTTTAGTCTACAACAAATATATTGAATTATTCACTTGCAAATAACCTTATACGTAATTGCAAGCTTGAAAACTGAATGAATCGCAGTTCAATGCATATTGAAAAAAGTGCTCAATCGAGCACGTTTAGAGAACCGAATAAATAACAGAAGCTTACTAACCGTGTTTCGCCGAAAGGGATCATCAGAAACTCTCTCTCTCTCTCTCTCTCTCTCTCTCTCTATATATATATATATATATATATATATATATATATATATATATATATATATTATGGACTCTCTCGTCGATTTTCGACGCATGAGGGTTCATACACACAATGAACACCCACACAGTGATTTGTTTATAGTGGTGAAGGCTTGTGTTGGACCATCCGCACTTTTTGGCACAGTCGATAGGAAAGAATTGGTGCAACAAGGGTTGCCACAAACCCAATCAACGACCGACCTCAGGAATTTTGAATTCAGTTATCCCTCTCCTAGGCTGGTTACCTACCCAAGGCTGAAGGGCCCAGTTTGCCCTACTATTTAACCCATAGCTGGAGGAAGAATATATGGATTCATACCTTTCTCAAGGGTATTAGCGCTATGTGAAATGCCAACAGCTTCGTCTCTCTCTCTCTCTCTATATATATATATATATATACTATCATTAATCTTTTTGAAGGCAATTACAATGCGTATATCGTATAAAATTTGATAATTACGTGGAACACCGTACAGCTGTTTCAACTTTATTAAGTCTCATCAGCGGTGTATACCTACGATCTCCCTCCGACAGAGATTCCATTATATATTATATATATATATATATATATATATATATATATATTATATATATATATATATATGGTTTGTAAATTTTACAGCGTATCAAATCTTGTGGGATTATATTAATGCACAAATCACCTTTTTTTACAAGCAATAATAATAATAATAATAATAATAATAATAATAATAATAATAACTTCAAGAAATTATTCTTAATACAAAAAAATTGCAAACAGTAATATGATTTAGTTTGCTTGCTTTGTATAAAGGCATATATAACTTCATGGGTTATTTAATGCCAAAGTCATGTAGAAGAACTGTAGAGGTACTATCTAATCCATTCGTTTCCTAAGAGTATTCGCCGGAAACTGAACGTTATATAGCACGGCCGGAGTTCAAACTCACTTACTACGATATAACAGTTCTGCACGTTATCCACTACGCCACGTGGAGGTAAGTAAGTCGTCAGGGTGGCCTAAAGTCGGTACCAGCCAGCAGGGAGGGAGTCTATCCCCTTCTCACTAGCGCTACTCATACGCTAAGTTGGCGGGGGTCGGTATCGAACTAAAGACCTTGTGGTTCCTAGTTGGACACTCTACCGACTGAGCTAATCCGGCCCTACTAATTATCTTCACTCATTTATATGATTTCAAGTAACATATAAAGTTCAAAATCCTTTTAAACGTAAATATTCTAAACAGGTAAATTCATTTCACCCTTATTTGCACTATTAATTTTTAAAGAGCCAAAATAGAATACAACATCTTATTTATCGATACATTACCTCAATATTCTTCGAAAGCAAACATAACGGGATTTCATTACATTAGTGGAACATTGCACAATAAAAAACAGATATTATTTGGGATTATTTATTACCTAATTGTACAGAATTTAAACCCAGTAACCAAAAATAGGAACATGTAGATTATAGTGTTGTTGTTGTTGCTGTACGTTTTGTTTGTTTGTTTTATGGTTTGATTGTTTGATTTTTAAAAAATTATATCGGTTTGATAATTTATGGTGGTGGTGTTCATATCACGTCGGTAGGTCACCAATTTATAGGGTTATTAAATGAAATGATGAAGAGAAATAACAAGACACAATTGTTTTTAAGTATAGATGGAGACTTTATTAATCTGCCCGTTAAGTCTGGACGCTAGCGTCCAGACGCTCATAACTTTTTATTTAATTTTAAATCCCCACAAGATCTATTTCACCTTTAAATGTGACCCTAACAGTTACTTCCATTCTGTGCTAAAGTGAACCTGGGAGTAATGGCAATAAATGAGTAACTCCACACACGTCAGTGTATCGTACCTATGACACACCTTTTGCGGATAGCGTAGCCTTACCCCTCTGCAAGCGGTGTAGTTTGGTGAATAGAAAGCCATCCCGACAGGGTGGTATAGATAAAAACAAATGAATTCTAGTGGTTATTTTATTCTTTACCTTTAGCTGTGAATCTACGTGATATCTATATTTAGGGTATACATAAACTAGGAAGAGATGCTGGAAGAGGAGTGATTTCAAGTTGGTCGAAAAAGAAACCAAGTCGAATTAAAACTCGTATTGATTATCCAACCAAATCTTTTTCTAGTTTCTTTCTCTGTCTGTCTTTATTTATCCATTTTATTGTTGGGCTTTTTGAAATGTATTTTATAACACACACACAGACATTATATATATATATATATATATATATATTATATATATATATATATATATATATATATATATATATATATATATATATATATATATATATATATATATATATATATATATATATGAGAGAGAGAGAGAGAGAGAGAGAGAGAGAGAGAGAGAGAGAGAGGTGCGTGGGCTAGTGGTTAGAGTCGTGGAAAATGGACTCGTCGATTCGGGTTCAATTCCTAGATGAAGCTGTTGGCATTTCACATAGCGCTAATACCCTTGGAAAAGGTATGAATCCATATATTCTCCCTCCAGCTATGGCTTAAATAGTAGGGCAGACTGGGCTCTTCAGCCTTGGGTAGGTAACTAGTCTAGGAGAGGGATAACTCTGAATTCAAAATTCTTGAGGTCGGTCGTTGATTGGGTTTGTGGCAACCTTTGATGCACCAATTCTTTCCTATCGACTGTGCCAAAAAGTGTGGATGGTCCAACACAAGCCTTCACCACTATAAACAAATCCCTGTGTGGGAGTTCGTTGTGTGTATGAACCCTCATACGTCGAAAATCGACGAGAGAGTCCATTTTATATGTTAAGTAAACAAACAGATGTGTTTATTTTTATATGGCTTTAAGCCGACAATTTTTGGAGGATATGTGCTTGATTGAAGTCATACCTAATTTTGAAAATTAATTAGTTAATAATTAATGAATTTTAGGCGGGCATATATGTTCAAATGTAAGGCTAAACGAATCGAGAAAATGTCAATCCCTGAATGTACATTTCGACCTATTAGGTCTCATCAGCAAGGTTATAGACATGGGAGACTGCTCCGTGTATGACTGGAAACCTCGACTGACAAGCTGACAGGCGAAGTCTCTAACTGTTACACTAGCTTGAATTTCGGCTGAAAAGTTCATAGGCTGACGAAGATACTCTCATATAATGTAATTTTTCAACATAGTCTACCTGGTGGTCTTAAACATCTCCTCCATCGGGGTTGTAGTGTTTGGATTTTATTGATTTTCATAAGAACCTTTCAGCCTAACCCCGTATATATATATATATATATATATATATATATATATGCAAACACATATATGCATATATATTAATTCATATATATATATATATATATATATATATATATATATATGCACACACATATATACATATATAATAATTCATATACATATATATATATGCACACACACATATATACATATATATTAATTCATATACATATATATATATATATGCACACACACATATATACATATATAATAATTCATATACATATATATATGCACACACACATATATACATATATAATAATTCATATACATATATATATATGCACACACACATATATACATATATAATAATTCATATACATATATAGCACACACACACATATACATATATAATAATTCATATACATATATATATATGCACACACACATATATACATATATAATAATTCATATACATATATATATGCACACACACATATATACATATATATTAATTCATACATATATATATATATATGCACACACAATATATACATATATAATAATTCATATACATATATATATGCACACACACACATATATACATATATAATAATTCATATACATATATATATATGCACACACACACATATATACATATATAATAATTCAATACATATATATATGCACACACACATATATACATATATAATAATTCATATACATATATATATGCACACACACATATATACATATATATAATTCATATACATATATATATGCACACACACATATATACATATATAATAATTCATATATATATATATGCACACACACATATATACACATATAATAATTCATATACATATATATATATATGCACACACACATATATACATATATAATAATCATATACATATATATATGCACACACACATATATACATATATACATATACATATATATATGCACACACACACACATATATAATATATAATACATATACATATATATATCACATACACATATATACATATATAATAATCATATATATATATATATATGCACACACACACATATATACATATACATATATATATGCACATATATCATATACATATATATATATGCACACACACACATATATACATATATAATAATTCATATACATATATATATATGCACACACACAATATACATATATAATAATTCATATATATATATATGCACACACACACACATATATACATATATAATAATTCATATACATATATATATGCACACACACACATATATACATATATATACATATATAACACACATATTACATATATATAATTCATATATATATGCACACACACACACATATATACATATATAATATTCATATACATATATATATATATGCACACACACATATATACATATATAATAATTCATATACATATATATATATATATATATGCACACACACATATATACATATATAATAATTCATATACATATATATATATATGCACACACACATATATACATATATATAATAATTCATATACATATATATATATATATGCACACCACCATATATAATAATTCATATACATATATATATATATGCACACACACATATATAATATATACATATATATATGCATATATACATATACACACACATATATACATATATAATAATTCATATACATATATATATGCACACACACATATATACATATATAATAATTCATATATATATATATATATGCACACAACATATATACATATACATATACATATATATATGCACACACATACATATATAATAATTCATATACATATATATATATGCACACACACATATATACATATATAATCATATACATATATATATATGCACACACACATATATACATATATAATAATTCATATACATATATACATATATGCACACACACACATATATACATATATATTCATTCATATACATATTCACACACACATATACATTCATTAATATACATATGCACACACACATATAGAGACACACATATAAACATATATACACATACATACACACACATGTGGTTTTGTATTTGGTATATGGGTGGAAAAATTTAGGATCTAAGGCTACGTTCCCCTTAAAATGACTACATCTTTTTTCACTGCAGCTAAATAAAAACGTTTATTATTGTTATTGTTAATAATAATAATAATAATAATAATAATAATAATAATAATAATAATAATAATAATAAACGTCACAACGAAAATGCCACGGGAAAGGACAACCGAATCAGCCGCTGTGAACATTTAAAGAAAAGACCTCTCCCTACTAAAATTACATCACTCTAACCTGCTAATTCCCCGACATAGCAACAGCGTGCATTTGTTATTATTATGGTGGCAGTAGTAGTAGTAACCATAGCTATTTAAACACTCCATATCTCGCGCCGTGGTTTTCTGTGTATTAAAATAAAAACACCTTGTATACAAAGCTGTGTTTAGGAACGTCTGTCTGTGTGTGTGGGTGAGTGTGTGTGTGTATGTGGGTGTGTGAGCGTGTGAACGCGTCACCTTAATAATTAAGTTACAATGCACTGTGCTGGTTTATAAATGGACAGACAGTTAATTTCTCACATCATATCATGTATTTACTCAAGTAATCACTATATAACTGATACAGTACACAGAAAATAAAACAATAAAATGTGGACGACTGATAATCTTATTTACACTTTTAGCCGAGCAAACCGAAAGCACACGCAACAGACAATTGATAGTAGATACATATTTAACGCTAATATTTTTTAAAAGACATGATATTATTAGGTATTAGTTATTACCAAACTCTACAGCATTAAAATTCTGTAACCAGATATACAATTGCATCAACACTGTAACCAAAAATAAAATACAATAAATATATTTTTTGGATAACTACATATTCATATTACTGTTTATACAGTTTAATTAATGTAATTCTTACTTCAATAAATAAATACTTATATTAATGAACATGAAATTAATTGAATCTCTATTTTCTTAGAGTCTAAGAAAATTGAATTAAGAGTGTACACAACGTGTATTACATTCATTTGTTGAGTGTACAAACATTTTTTAAATAAATTTTATTTATCGAAAAAGATTTTTAAAGAATTATTTTTCTACAAAATTAAACTGTGTAAAATTTAGTTTATTGAAATTAAATTTTTAACTCCCACCCACCTCAGGCAATATTTTTCAAAAATGTACTTTTACATCACCCGGAGGGCGCTTTTTATTTTGCTAGTGATAATAATAATAATAACAATAAGAAGAAGAATAAGAAGAAGAAGAAGAAGAAGAAGAACGTGTCAACTGGTGGACTTTGCGTTTCCAGCAGATCACAGGGTGAAGGTGAAGGAAAATGAAAAGATGGATAAATACCTGGACCTTGCTAGAGAATTGAAAAAACTGTGGAATATGAGAGTGAAAGTGAAAGTGATACCAATTGTAGTTGGTGCACTTGGAACGGTACCAATAAACTTTGAAAAAAGACTGGGGGATCTGGAAATCAGAGGAATAATTAAGATCATCCAGACTACTGCACTGCTGCAATCGGTTAGAATACTCAGAAGAGTTCTAGAGACCTGATGAGACTTGTTGTCACTCAGACTCCAGTGAAATACAATCGCTAACGCTGATATGAAAAACTCAAAATAATAATAATAATAATACTTTGGGATTTTGAGATACAGACGGATCACTTTAATCCAAGCCAGAAGACCAGACTTAGTATTGATCAATAAGAAAGAGAACTTGTCAACTGGTAGATTTTGTAGTCCCTGCAAATCATATGGTGGAGGTGAAAGAAAACGAAAGAATACACAAATACTTGGACCTCTCCAGAGAATTGAAAAAATTCTGGAATATAAGGGTGAAAGTGATACCAATTGTAGTGTGTGCCCTTTGAACGGTCCCCAAGAGCTTAGAAAACATACTCGAGGAATAGGAAACCAGAGGAAGAATAAAGACCATCCAGACAACAGCATTGTTAAGATCAGCTAGAATACACAGAAGAGTCCTTGAGACCTGAGGAGACTTGCTGTCACTCAGACTCCAGTGAAAGACCAGCTTAAGTTGGTGTGAAAACTCAGAAGGAGTGAAATAATAATAATATGGATGACCAAATACTCAAAATAAAAGAAAGCCAAAAGATAGACAAATACCTGTCCTTGTCGGAGAAGTAAAAAAGCTGTGGGACATGAAGGTGAAAGTGATACCAATTGTACACAGTTCCCAAACGCTTGGATAAGAGATCAGAGGAAGAATCAAAACCACCCTTACCTTTGGTAAGATCGGCTTCAATACTCAGAAGAGTCCTAAAGACATGATAAGGTTTGCAGTCACTAAGACTCCAGTGAAAAACCACCAGCTGAGGCTGGCATGAAAAACTCAGAAGAAGTGAAACAATAATGAGAGATTTTATCTCAATTAATTATATTAATAATCATATCAAGGTTAAAATTGATAAGCCACAGAAAAATAGCAAATAAATATTATGTTATGACAGAGATGGAACGCAAATCACATAAAAAAAAGGAATGCAACAAACTTGCATAAAAAGAAAAGACTAAACACGGGTGAGAAATATGATCCACTGGGAATTGTACAAGAGATTAAAACTGTAACCATACTGACAAATGATATACATACATATTTACCAACACCTCCACACGAGCAGGATGTGACACACGGACATTTTCTTAAACGGAGTTTAACAGGTTTGAATTCAGAGCTTTCCTTTTCCTAAACTGGTTGCCTATCCAAGGTTAAAGAACCCAGTCTGTCCAAATATTTACCCATATCTGGAGGGAGAGTAGATGGATGCATACCTTTTTCAATGGTATTATCGCTAGGTGAAATGCAAACAGCCTCGTCCAGGATTTGAATTCTCGTTACTGTGTCCATTTCCTACGACTCTAACCATTACACTACGCGCCTCTAATGACAAATGGTAGATGCACGAATCAGAATAAATCCCTTAAAAATGAGATGCATAAAATTCTCTAGGACTTTGAGATATAAACGGGTCAGCCAATTCTAGCCACAAGACTAGATTTAGTGTTGATTAACAAGAAGAAAAGAACTTTTAAACTCGTGGATTATTCCGTTTCAGTGGACCATTGAGTGAAAATGAAAGAAAGCGAAAAGATAAGCAAATTCTTGCATCTTGCTAGAGAGCTAAGAAAGATGTGGAACATGAGGATGATGGCGATACCAATTGTAGTAGGTGCCCTTTTTCCCTAAAGGCTTGGAAAGGAGACTTCGTGGCATTAGAAATCAGAGGAAGAATCGAGACCACCTGGAACACAGTTTGAATATTTAGAAGAGACCGGACAAGACTTCCTGTTACTTCAGTGAAAAATCACTAGTTAAAATTTTAGTGTGAAAGTTTTGCTCGGAGAACAATAATGAAATACTTGGATATTGTCAGAGAGCAGAAAAAAGCTGTAGAACATCAAGGTGAAAGAGAAAATAATTTTAGCTGTTGCCCTAGGAACGATCCCCAAAGATCTGGAAGAGATACTGGGCTGGGGTCTGGAGATCAGAGGAAGAATTGACACCATCCAGACCAAAGCATTGTTAAGATCAGATATAATACTTAGAAGAGTCCAGAAGACCCGAAGAGACTTGCTGTCACTCAGACTCCAGTGAAAAACCACCAGTTAAAACTGTTCCAAAAAACTCCAAAAGAGTAAAATAATAATTCCCTTGGTCCACTGAACCTGGGAAAAAGAGACTAGGAGACAAGAAACATAAGGAAGAATTGAGCCCAGACCACAGCATTGCTGAGATCGGCTAACATACTTAGGAGAGTCCGGGAGATCTGCTGTCACTTGAGCCCTGGTGAAAAACCAACAGTGTTTAGCAAACTAGCACAACGGGAATATAAAACTAGGCATGACTGGATTGGAAAAGTGATCTACTGGGAATTATGCAAAAAATTAAATTTTGACCATACAACAAAATGGTATATGCATAAACCAGAATTTGTTCTTGGGAATGAAACGCATAAAATTATCTGGGACTTCGAGATAATGACAAATCTCCCTATCCCAGCAAGGAGACTAGGCTTAGTATTGATTAACAAAAAAAAAAACTGACAACTGGTTTTGCGGTTCCAGGGTGAAGATGAAGGAAAACGAAAAGATAAACAAATACCTGGACCTTGCTAGAGAATTGAAAAACTGGCTCACTGAAACAAAAATTAGGAATATACAGCAGTTCCCGCAGCACTAGGTACACCTCTCACATATGTTTATGTATGTTTTATTGGTTACAGAGTTTCCACGCGCATATACAGACAACAAACACACACACACACACACACACACACACACATATATATATATATATATATATATATATATAATATATATATATATATATATATATATATATACATAGCAATCCTAATGAGTCAGACTACCTTGGTTTCTCCTAATGGAACATCAGGACTCATTAGGATTACTATTATTTTTATTTATTGGTTCTACTTAGTATATTGAGCACTTTAGTATATTTAATTTAGGAAACTCTTTCGTTTTTTTCTTTTGGCCATTATAATAGTGCCAATTATTATTTTCAGGTGGTGCTTAATTTTTTACTCCAAGCGAAAATGTGTATTGTACCGGGTGTTTGTTTTTTTACACTGTCAGAGTTTATAAATATTGTGGAGAGGGGGTATCTGCTGCTTGGACAACAGCACATCTCCATATCAACCGGCTCAGACTAAGTAGTTCCCTGCCCCCCCCAAAAAAAAAAAATTTGGACACACCCATTGTCATTCGCAGATGGAAGGATGCCACACCTATAATATATATATATATATATATATATATATATATATATATATATATATATATATATATATAACTGGTTTTTAAAATCTCAACCATTTCACGTCTGGTTTTTAAGATCTCAACATTGGACTCATCTGTGATTGCATTACCATGAAACTTCAAGTTATGAGTGTAAATCAATAACATTACCATTGATTATATATATATATATATATATATATATATATATATATATATATATTATTCTAAACCTCTTCCTGTTAGTCAAATGGCTATAAGTTTCCTGTATTTAAAAAGTAAATACAACCATCAGATGCAATGTCGCATATCTCGTTCTTCTACTGGACAGTTTTTTGAGTAGTTCTTATTTAACAAAAACACGTTTTTATAACAATTCTTTTTCATTTCACTATATATATATATATATATATATATATATATATATATATATATCCTACACACAATAGTTCACTGCGTCTTTTGTATACATAAGCAGATTATTTTTTTAATATACTTATCTAAATGTATGGAGTGAGCATCAATATAAGTATAAAGATTTTTAGCCATTAATTGCGGTGAGATGCTGTTTACGTAAACCTTGATGCTATTGGTAAGACTTATCAAATAGGTGCGTTAAAATCTTCAGTCACTTTCATGATTAGTGACCTAAAAAAAGCCAACAGCAGTCAAAGCTGGAATGTACCACTGACTACATTACGTAGACACAATTCCTGTTGTGGGTGTGTTATGCGCACGCGCACTGACCTATATTTTTGCACATGAATGTATTTAATCAACCCTTCCGTCACAGGCAGGATGCGCCACTAGGTCAATATCTAAGCCGGTATATTGGTGCAAATGATTTAATATACGTAAATTGTATGCTGTAATTAGTGGTAGGAATATCTCATCCATAGAGTGACCTGATTAAAAAAAAATTGAAATAGATAACTAAGTAGGACTGAGCCTATTCTAGTAGTGACCACCCCAAGTGGAGATTTAAGAGGTTTGAATTCAAAGCTTTCCTTCTCCTAGATTGGTTGCCTAAACAAGGTTAAGGAGCCCAGTCTTCCCTACTATTTACCCATAGCTGGAGGGAGAATAGTTGGATTAATACCTTTTCTAACGGTATTAGCGCTATGTGAACTGTGGCTTTGTTTAGGGTTCGAACTCGGGTCGACGAGTCCACTGAGTAAGATGTTAAACTGCATCTAATGATAAAGTTCCAATTCTGGAGCTCTGGGGTATGTGGAGTATCCCTTCATCACCATTACTCACAGGGCCATCCTGACCCGGTGTGATAGTACCTGTTAGGGTCAGATCTATTGTGTGAATAGAAAAGGTGAGCTCAAATAATGTTTAAAAAATGAGTTGAAAATAGGAATTTTCAATACCCATCAAGAATGAATAAAACAAAATGTCTTCAGCATTAAATATCCCAACAAGGGTTGATATGCCGTAAAATCCAACAAACCAACCTCATCTATATAAAGCGATATCAATTTAAGCACGCCCTGTCATCTGGGGCTTTAGAATGTACCGACTGCACCTCTGCAGAGGCGTAAGACTCCCCCAATGGGGCCACCTGTTGGCCGTGGGTGGAGACTTGTGATGCCAGGTGGTTGAGCAGTCCATAACATGCAATACTCCACTTTGGTCCTTATTTGGGCTAGACGGTCGGTCGGAGAGGCCCCCTCCGATTAATCGGAAGGTAATGTCAAGCCCTAACACCTATATGATTGTCCCAATCCTAATGCTCTATGGGAAGCCCCAACCCTTTTTATCATATAGGTGTTAGAAGGTGGCCGAGGGTCTTCATGTACTGGGAATTATGTTAAACTCTATCTGATGGTGAGGTTCCAGTTTTGGAGGTTTGGGAAATGTGGAGCACCCCTTCATCATCATTGCTCCCTGGTCCACACTTACCCGGAGTGGTAGTACCTGTTAGGGTCCCATCTATAGGTTAAATAGAAAAATGTGAGTTTATAAAAATTGATTATCCATTAAGAATAATTTATTTCAAAATGTTGTTGGCATTAAATGATCCACTGAGGTTGATATGCCGTAAAACAAACCAAAACAAACCAATCAATTTAAGCATATCAAAGGTATGAATTTCTATAGACAGAATATCCATCATGGAAATCCGATCTTACTGATAGGATAAAGCGAGAATTTTTCCAAGCCGTAGCTGTATCAGTGCTACTTTACGGCTGCACCCCTTGGACACTAACGCATAGCGCCAATACCCTTAGAAAATGTATGTATCCAACTATTCTCCCACCAACTATGGGTAAATAGTAGAGCAGACTGGGTTCTTTAACCTTGGTTAAGCAACCGGTCTAGGAGAATGAAAACTGAATTCAAACATGTTAAACTGCGCATAAAAATTGACCTTGTGTCACATCCTACTTATGCGAAGGGTTTAAGTAAATACATAGCTGAAATATTATACGGTAGAATAAAATAATGTGTTCAACTCATTCAGCCAGAAAATCTAATGGAAAGGCATGAATCCATCTGTTGTCCATCCAGCTGCGGGTAATTAGTAAGGTAGACTGAACTCTCCTTAACTTTTAGATAGGCAAAATAGCAACAACGGTCAGGTCACGCCGAAACCACTGGTTCCCGTTAGATCACCCAAGTTAAGCGGCGATGAGCCAGTTCAATACTGAATTCGGTGACCCCTTAAGCAACAGCAGGTACTGTAAGCAAACAGAGTCATTTGTTCATAATAAAATGACTTGATTCGGTATTAGAGTAAAATAAAATCGCCGGGGTGGCCTAAAGTCAGCGAAGGAGTCTATCCCCTTTGCACTAGCGTTAGACCAAGGATATTATTTTAGCGTCTGGGTGGAGTGCCACACCTACCATCAGCTCCTTACTTTACCGCACAGATCTCTGTGCTACTCATACGCTGAGTTGGCGAGGGCCGGAAACCTTTTAAAATTGATATACCGTAAAAAAGGAAAAAAAAATATCAAGAATTGCCCCTGACACTTCAAATGCAGGCGGCGTAGAACTGACAAATCATTTCCCTGAAAACCTAATAGGCATTGAAATTGCAGAACCCTCACGGACGTGGTGTGGCCACGGCCCTATGTCCCACGTGGTGTCTACGGGAGAGACATGCACATTCGGTTGAGTGTACATGTACTGAGAGAGGCAAAAGTAATTATGTGGTCAATAATAAGATAAAAAGTCAATTTTTTTTTCTAATAAAGGTTTACTACGTTTTGTCATTGATTTCTGTATTATATTTCTATTACATTCTGTATATATGTAAGTGCATCAATAAATCCATAAGATTAGTATACACCACTGAATTATGTGCATTGACAAGGAAACAGATTATCTTTAAGAATATATTTTTGTTGCGTAAAAGGATTCTTTCCGTTGTTAGGCTACAGATGTATTGATGATCTATATATGTCTACATATCATTAATTTACACACACACACACAAACAATTATATATATATATATATATATATATATATATATATATATGTGTGTGTGTGTGTGTGTGTGTGTGAGGAAAAGGGGGCTGGAATGAATCCGACAGAATGAGGTAAAATAAGGAATGAAAGAACGAAACTCAGACAAATTCAATAAAAGCAGAAGAAGCTGAGGTCAATTCTCCAGCGAAATATACTACACATCTTTTTCTGTTTCGTTTTTTGATTCCTGATTTTACCCCATATATATATATATATATATATATATATATATATATATAATATTGATCAGTATCAGCTATGATTATATTATAAATTGTTTTCTTTAACAGCATTGTGTGATGTTTTCATTCCACCTTTCTTACATATATATATATATATATATATATATAATAGTTGTCGGGGTGGACTAGAGTCGGTATCAGCCAGACAGCGAGGGAGTCTATCACCTTTCCACTAACACTAGACAAGAGAGATTGTTTTAGCATCTGAGGCAGAGCGCCACACCTATGATAAGCTCCTTACTTTACCGCACACATCACAGTACTACTCATATGCTGAGTTGGCGAGTGCCGGTATGGAACCTAGAACCTTGTGATTCCAAGTCGGGCGCTCTACCCACTGAGATGCGTGTGTATGTGTGTGTGAGTAAAATATGGAAACATATCCGGCACCATGTAGAATATCGACTCAAATATCTGAGTTAATTGGAAGCGCCCGTTTAGCCCAGTCGGTAGATCATCGGTCTATGAATCGCAAGGTTCCGAGTTCAATACCGGTCCGTGCACATCTCAGCACAAGAGTAGCACATCTTGAGTAATTTGATCTGTTCGATAAAGCACCTGGAAGCAGACAGTTGGTGTGGCGCTCCTCCTCAGCAAAACAATCGCCCCGGTCTAGCGCAAACGAAAAGGAGATAGACTCCCTCGTACTTCAGCTTAAATCTACAATAGGCAACTCCGCAGACTGTACAACTACTACTACAATACTGATTATATGTGTGCAAATATATATATATATATAAGAGAGAGAGAGAGAGAGAGAGAGAGAGAGAGAGAGAGAGAGAGAGAGAGGTCTGTATTTATATGTGTAAGAAGTAGAAAGAGAGAGAATGGTAATTTTTTCAGGGCTCCTAAATTAGGTTATAAACACTAGATACAATTTAGCGTTATACCCAGGACACGGGTACATTTCTTTAGTTATGAGATACGTATTGAGAGAGAGAGAGAGAGAGAGAGAGAGAGAGAGAGAGAGAGAGAGAGAGAGAGAGAGAGAGAGAGATGTTGTCAAATGATATTGAGTGCTACGAAATGTAATAGTATTGAGTTTTTCTTTATAAAATAGTTTATTAAAATTCGCCCTGGTCAGGCCAACATATTTCTGTTTTATGCATTTCCTTTATTCTTTTTTTTATTCTTATTTTTTGTACAATGAAGAAAATGAAGAAAATGCTGAAATTAAAAGGAAAATCGATAAAGAATATACATACATGGCAAGGGAAAATAGACATAAAGAGAGAGGGTGTGTGAGAGAGAGAGAGAAAGAGAGTGAGAGAGTAAAAGAAATACAAAGAGAGAGAGAGAGAGAGAGAGAGAGAGAGATGTAAAAAAGAAAGAGGAAAGATAGAGAGAAAGAGTGAGAGAAAAAAGAGAGTAAAAGAAATACAGAAACAGAGAGAGAGAGAGACAGACAGACAGACAGACAGACAGACAGACAGAGACAGAGAAATGTAAAAAAGAAAGAGAAGTGAGGAGAGAGAGAGAGAAAAAAAAAGAGAGTATAAGGAATACAGAGAGAGAGAGAGAGAGAGAGAGAGAGAGAGAGAGAGAATGTAAAAAAGAAAGAGAAATGAGGAAAGAGAGAGAGAGAAAGAGAGAGAGAGAGAGAGAGAGAGAGAGAGAGAGAAAGGGAGTAAATGAAATACAGAAAGAGAGAAAGAGAGAAGATGTAAAAAAAGAAAGATAAGTGAGGAAAGAGAAAGAGAGAGAAAGAGAGAGAGAGAGAGAGAGGGGGATGTAAAAGGATGATAGAGATGTGCAAAAGAATTATATATATATATATATATATATATATATATATATATATATATATATATTAGTTAATAAGACAAAAATACTTAATGCCGACAATAATATCAAAGAATTAAAAATTCTTGAATCTTTATTCATAAAATTCAGACAACCCACTATTAATAGAATTAATTATGAAACCAGGGATAACATTCTGAAATGCTTTAAATAGACAGGACA
>CM042148.1:10179185-10207072 GCA_023376005.1 Doryteuthis pealeii
TCTTAACTATAACCTGTTAAACTCCGCTTAAGAAATTGACCTTATGTCACATCCTGCTCGTTCGTAGGGGTTGATATATATATATATATATATATATATTATATATATTATATATATATTTGTATGTGTGTGTATATATATATATATATATATATATATATATATATGTCTGTGGATGACTATATATATATAGATATACACAAATATATATATATATATATATATATATATATATATATGCGAAATATATAAGAATATATATAAGAAAGATAGATGTATGGACATATGGATGGAATGAGAAAAGGAAGAAGGAAAAGATGAAGAAAAGAAAGAAGGAAATATAGAAGATATATTTTATTATTTCGTTCTGTCATGTGCTGTTTAATATATTCTGATCTTAATCGTCTTTTATTTCTTTCTCTTTCCAATGGTTCATTATTTGCTTTTTATTCCTTAATTTCATTATCTCTTTATTTACCATATACTTTTCTTGTATATCTCCTATCTTTCTTTATTCTAAACTTGCGTTTGTTTGTTTCCTTCTTTCCAACAGCCTTTCTTTCTTTGTTTCTTCTAACCTCATTTTCTTTTATTTCTTTCTTTCCTTCCGTTCTTTCTTTCAACCTACTTTTCGTTTCTTTCCTTTTTTTTTCTCAACCTAATTTCCCTTACCCTTTTTTTTTCAGTCCACAAATCATTTCGTTCTTTCAACCTATTTTTCTTTTCTTTTTTCATTCTTTAAACATAGTTTCCCTTCCTCTTTCCAATCTACGGTTTCTTTCTTTCTTCAAACCACTCTTCCTTTTTTTCTTCCAATCTACTTTTCCCTTCTTCCTTCCTTTCCTTCTTCCAGCCTACTCTTTTTCTTTCTTTCAACTTATCTTTTCTTTCTTTCTTTCTTTCTTTCAACCTACTCGTTCTTTTCTTTCAACCTACTCGTTCTTTCTTTCTTTCTTTCTTTCTTTCTTCCAGCCTACTCTTTCTTTCTTTCTTTCATCCAACCCGCTCTTTCTTTCTTCTACTCTTTCTTTCAACCTACTTGTTCTTTTTTTCTTTCTTTCAACCCACCATTTATTTCTTCCAACCTACTCTTTATTTCTTTCACCCAACCCGTTCTTTCTTTCTTTTACTCTTTCTTTCTTTCAGCTTACTCGTTCTTTCCTTCTTTCTTTCTTCTAACCTACTCTTTCTTTCTGTCTTTCTTTCAACCTACTTGTTCTTTCTTTCTTCTACTCTTTCTTTCTTTCCTTCTTTCTTTCAACCTACCCGTTTTTTCTTTTTTCCAACCTACTCTTTTTTCATTCTAACTTAGTCCTCCTTTCTTTCTTTCTTTCTTTCTTTCTTTCTTTCCAACTTACTCTCCCTTTCTTTTATTTCAATTTACTTTTTTCTTTCTATTTTCGAAAACTTACCTTTCCTTACTGTTGTCCTTTTCCTCTACTTTACTTTTAAACATCTTTTCAGCATTTTTTATTAATTTCAATTAAACTACTCATTTTTCCCGCCAATTTTTCGAACCGTATTTTTGTTTATCTTTTCCCTTTTCTCCTTTTAATCACATCTTCATTCAATTTTTAAAAAAATTTCTAACCCACTTTCTTTCGGGGGAAGTGCGGTGGTGTACTGGTTAGGGTTGTAGGAAATGGACTTATCGAGCCGAGTTCAAATCCTGAACGAAGCCACAGTTCACATAGCGCTAATACCCTTTGGAAAGGTATGAATCCAACTATTCTCCCACCAGCTATGTATAAATAGTAGGGCAGACTGGACTCTTTAACCTTGGTCAGGCAACCAGTCTAGGAGAGGTAAAACTCTGAATTAAAACCTGTTAAATATCCGCTTGTGGTGGTCACTACTAGAATAGGCTCAGTTCTAATTAGTGATCTATTGCAATTCATTTATTTTTTTAATTACTTGTCCCTATATATTCCTACATCCCCTTCTCTATCTTTCCTACGTTCTTATTAAATTTTCTTCAGTCTTTCTTTTCTTCTTTCATTCTTAGTGTCCTCTTTTTTATCTATTTATTCTCTCTTCTATCAATATTGGACCATATGACCTTTAGGCACCCCTTTTTGATCTCGATTCATGTTTTTAATTTACACCGTCAATATCCGGTTGTTTGTTAAACAGACGATTTTCAGTTTTTTTTTAAATTATAAAACCAACCCCTAACCTTAACCCCTAACCCTAATCCCTAACAAACAACCGGATATTGACGGTGTAAATTAAAAACATATCCTTCTGAATCGAGATTACAAAGGGGTGCCTAAAGGTTATATGGTCCTCAATTTTTTCTGTGTTCTTATTTCGTCTCTCATTTTCATTCTGTTTTTTTTTTTTTTTTCATTAAACTCTTCTTCTTTGATTCATTCTATTTACATTTTAAATCACTTTTCTTTCAAACTCTTCTTATCTCTTTCCTTCCCTCTCAGATTTCAGTTCCCTTCTTTCCATCTTTCTTTCCCCATCTTTATCTTTCTTTCTTCCTTCTTTCATCTTTCCTTTCTCTCTTCAGTCTTTCCACCACTTTACTTCTCTCTTTCCATTTTTCTTTCTCTTCTTCCTTCCCTCGATTTTCTTTCCTTCTTTCTCACTTTTTCATTTTCTTTCCATCATTCTATCCATTTTCCTTCCCTTCTCTCTTTCAATTTCCCCTCCTTCCTTCTCTCTTTTAATTTCTCCTTCATTTCTCTTCTCTTTTAATTTTTCCCTCTTTCCTTCTCTCGTTCCATTTTCTTTCTTTCTCTATTTTCATTTTTTCTTCCTTTCTTCTTGTATGCATCTATTCTCCATCCATTAATTTTTCTTCATCTCTGTTATTTTTCAATGTTCTTTCTTTCTTTCTTTCTTTCCTTCTTTCTGTCTATTTTCTACCTCACTTCTCTCTCTTTCTCTATTTTTTCTCGTATTCATCCAATTTCATTTTTCCTTTCTTCTCGCTTTCCAATTTTCCCTCCTCCCTTTTCTCTTTCCAATCCCCCCCCTCTCTTTCCAATTTTCCCTCCTCGCTCCTCTCTTTCCAATCTTCCCTCCTCTCTTCTCTCTTTCCAATCTTCCCTCCTCGCTTCTCTCTTTCCAATTCCCCCTCCTCTCTTTCCAATTTCCCTCCTCTCTTTCCAATTCTCCCTCCTCTCTTTCCAATTTTCCCTCCTCCCTTTCCATTTTTTCGTCTCCATCCATTTTCCTTTTTTCCGTCTTTCTCATTTTCAATTTCTTTCCTTCCTTCTTGTCTCCATCTATTTTCCTTCCATTTATTTTTCTCTCATTTCTCTTTCAAAGTCCTTTCTTTATCTCTCTCTCTCTTTCTTTCTTCCCACCCCATTCCCTTCGACCAGTCTACTCGATCCGATTCGTTTTCCACTGTTCACATGAAAATATCTGCATAAATCCCTCATCTCTTTAGCCAGTTCAGCACGTGAATCGTGCTTTTAGCACTTCAGTCTTTCTTCGATTTCAATAATTATTAAAATGTCTGGATTTCCATAACTCGCAATATTGCCACTGCTTAGAAAAAGACACGCGCGCAAATCTACACATACACACACGCGCGCGCGCGCAAACACACATACATACACACACTATCACACACACACTACCACACACACACTGGGATATAAATTCAAAAAGTATTTTAATAACTAAAAATGAAACCAAATACACTAGTACCTTGACTTACGTATATCAAATCAATTTTCCGCATTGAAATAAACTAAAATACCGTTAATCCGTTCCAGACCCATAAAAAAACACCCCAATTTTTTATTACGGTTTTTTAAACAAGAAAAATACCACTGTATTGTATAAAAACATAATAAAATAGAATATAATGAATTATGTGCGGTAATGTGTTTTAATGTTTATTTTTTATAAGTAATAATTTTCTTTGGCATAACAAATGTTTTTAGTAAACTTATTACCATTAGCGTATCTGAAGCTCGCTCGTACCACGAATTTTAGCTCGCAACTCAAAGCAAACAATCAACTGAGTGACAGCTCGTAACTCTGAAAACTCGTAAGTTAAGTTACCACTGTATACTTTTCTTTATCATTTTAATTATCTTCATTAACAGCAACAACAGTGAGAATAATAATACGAAGTGAAAGAAAAAGATGATGATAAAAACAAAAACAAAATCAAACAAAAGACAATAAAAGAAAAAGCAACAATAAGGACAGTATATAATAATTTAAACAATGGGAATTTGACATCCAGACAAACTATAACCACCAAGCAAAAAGCCGAATTTGATAATAATGAATAAAGAAACAAAGACATGTCACAACGCATACATTGTTGAGCCAAGCTGACCACCCAAACAAAAGGAAAGATTGCGAAAAACCATGAATACATATCTAAGTTAGGATAGCGTAGACACAGAGTCAAAGGCGTTTGACACACACACACACACACACACACACACACACACATTGCAAAATTCACCGTATTTGGCGCACCGCATAAGTTTGAGGCCTCTAGTGAATTCATTTCCGCTTAGAAATGTAGCGATTAAATATTCTCCTATATTTGACAGCTGCCCTTGGCCGTACGGGTAAGAGGATTGGTGAACGAAAGTTCATTCGGGTCTCGAACCCGGCCAGAGGTAGTTGTTAAACGGTATAACCACACTGATGAGAGGTAATACCTCGAATCACGTGTCTGTGGATTACTTTATATATATATATATATATATATATATATATATATATATATATATATATAAAGACACGTAGTGTAATGGTTATTGTTGTAGGAAGTGGATTCTAGTTAAAATCCTGGACGAGGCTGTTTGTATTTCACATGGCGCTAATATTCTTGGGAAAGGTATGCATCCAACTACTCTACCTCCAGCTATAGTTAATTAGTAGGATAGACTGGAGTCTTTAATCATGGTTAGGTAACCTCTCTAGGAGAAGGAAAACTCTGAAATCAAACCTGTTAAACTCCACGTCTCGTCGTATCCATTTCTAACAACGGTAACCATTACACCACGCGTCTCCCTGCAGTTTTTGTGAAGCAAGCCTACCAGCAGGCCGGATTAACATGTCTTTTTTTAACGTAGGGAGCCATGCTAAGGCAATGGACAGTGCAAACAAATGCACATCTCCAGTCGGCATTCCCCTTGGGGGCGCCTCAGGCACCGAGCAATAAACCCGGCTCTTAGCATTTTTAGTCGAGGGGAAAATGCTGCCTGGGGACGGCCTCATTGAACAACACGATTGATTTACGCTCACTCACCCGATAGGAGACGAAGTCCCTACACAAGGTACTTTTGTGAAGTAAGTATTTCACTTTTGTTTATGCAACTCCCCTTTACACCTTCCTTCACAGAATGAAACAAATAATTCCTATTTATACCATTTCAATTCCTATAACGCCCAGTCGGCCAACAGTTTATGGAGACGCGTGGTCTAATGGTTAGGTTGAAGGAAATGGACTCGTCGAACCGAGTTCAATTCCTGGACGAAGCTGTTGGCTTTTCCCATGGCGCTAATACCCTTGGGAAAGGTATGAATCCAATTCTCCCTCCAGCTATGGGTAAATAGCAGGGTAGCCTGGATCTTTAACCATGGCTAGGTAACCAGTCTAGGAGAAAGAAAACTCTGAATTCAAACCTGTTAAACGCCGCTTAAGATATTGACCTTGTGTCGCATCCTGCTGGTGCGGAGGGGTTGGTAAATATATATACCGCCCTGTCGGCCGACATTATAGAATACGCCGAATTCACCTCTGAAGATGGGTAACGCATCCAATGGGGCCACATGTGGCCGTAGGTTACGACCCATAATGCCTGAAGACAAGGTCCTGGTGGCTGAGCAATTCATGACCCAGGTACTAAGTGGTTTCATGACATACAACACTCAATTTCGGTTCATGGGCTAAATGGGCGACCGAGGGGGATCCAACCGATCAGCTGGCCAAGTCAAGCCCTAGCACCTATTTGATTGTCCCGATCGTATTCTTCAAATCAATCTTATGGCAAAATATACATTACTTTTTATCCTATGGGTGCGAGAAGAGTCAACCACCAGTTTATTAATTCTGCCAATTTATTAATACACATGAAATTAATAAAAATTATGTCTACTAATTTATAAAACCAAACGAATATTTACCTGTAAATTATTCGTTTAAAAATCATATTTCCAAAAAAACAAGATTTGATATTAAATAACCCACAGAAGCTGGTATGCAATTAAACAAAATAACTAACCAATTCCTATGTTTAATTAAATAGCAAGTAATCGTATCAAATCGTTTTAGACTTTGGTTTAGTTTGGTTAGTTTTGTTTTACGGCATATCAAGCTCAATGGGTCATTTAATGCCGACAAAGTTTTGAAATGAATTCATTCTTAATACTCATTTTTTTTAATAAACTCATGTTTTTCTATCTAACCCATAGATGGGACCCTAACAGGTACTACCACTCCGGGTCAGAGGGGACCTGGGAGCAATGGTGATGAAGGGGTGCTCCACATTCCTTAAACCTCCAGAACTGGAACCTCACCATCAGATAGAGTTTAACGTCATTCCCAGGACATGAAGACCCTCAGCCACTGCCTTCTAGCACATACATGATAAAAAGGGTTGGGACTTGCCATAAGGGCAATAGGGTTGAGGCAATCGTAGAGGTGCTAGGGCTTGACGTGACCAGCCGATTGATTATAGGGGCCTCTCCGACCGCCCATCTAGCCCAAGTAAGGGCCAAAGTGAAGTGTTGCATGTCATAGACTATTCAGCCACCTGGGTTCCATCCTTAAGCATCACGAGTCACCCCCCACGTTCCACACCCAAATCTGGACTTAGGTGTCCAATCATAGATTAATGGTTAGCAAACTCGTCTTATAGACCCATTACAACTGAATAACAAGTTCTATCCTCGCCGAATATCCCATACTTGCGACTATGTGTCACATCCTACCCCTGGCAAACACGTTGGGTAAATACAGAACTCCCCATCGTTGTGTAATGATTAGCAAGGCAGTCTCGCAGATCCATAATGACAGAAAAGCAAATTCGATCCTCACTGGGTGCCCCACACTTGCGTTCTTGTGTCACATCATACCCGGCGAACGAGTTGAATATCAAAAAGGTTGTCCCATCGTGGTCTAAGGGTTAGCAAGCTTTTTTTTTTAACGGCGTGTCAACCAGTCTGGGGTCATTTTATGCCTCGAATCGGGTTTGTTGTACATTCATATTTACAGTTCGGGTTTGTTGTGCATTAATATTTACAGATTTTCTGTAGTTTCTGAAGGGCTTGTTGCACTCTGTCCCATCAACTATGAATAATTTTTAAATAGATCTGCTATTTGACCGATATATGGGACCCTAATAAATACTCCCACTCCGGGTCAGAGTGGACCTCGGATTAATAGCAATGAACGAGTACTTCTCAGATATTCAGAGCTGAAACCCAATCATCAGATACACCTACCCAAGACACCATTTTTAAATGGGGGGGGGCTCTTACCCCTCGTTACGTTGGTTCGTTGGATTTTACGGTATGTTAACCCATGGGTTATTTTATGCCGAAAACGCTTTTATTTTTATTCATTCTTGTTGGTATTCATTTTTTAAAAACATTTTTTAAAACTTTAAAAAAATCTATTCAACCTATAGATGGGACCCTAAGAGGTACTACCCATCCGGGTCAGAGTGGACTTGGTGGTAATGGTTACGAAGGGATACTCCACACTGCCCAGAGCTCCAAGATTGGAATCACACCACCAGATGCAGTTTAACGTCCCCCTCTGAAGGGGATACAGTCAGCATGTTCTAAGCCTCGCCGATAGGGCGTACGATAATTATCTGGCGAGGTAAAAGAATGAATAGCCAAAGAAAGTGTCAAAACAAAAATGTTGATGGACGTGTTGAGAGAGAGAGAGAGAGAGAGAGAGAGAGAGAGAGAGAGAGAGAGAGAGAGAGAGAGAGAGAGAGAGAGAGAGAGAATTTCTACCATTCCAATTCCTATACGATCTTTCGACAGAGCAATAGAATACGCCGACTAGAACTCTGCAGATGGGCAATACTCCCCCAATAGGGTGCTCCTTTTTTTCTTGATAAAGAACGAATAGCCGAAGGAGAGAGAGAGAGAGAGAGAGAGAGAGAGAGAGAGGGGGGGGGTAAAAAAGAAAAGAAATGGAAATGTTTTCCGAATATATACAAACACCTTCGCGTGGTGTAATGGTTAAAATCATGGGAAATGGACTCGTCGCCCCGAGTTCAAATCCTGGATGTAGTAATTGCATTTCACTTAGCGCTAATACCCTTGGGAAATGTACGAATCCTACTCTCCCTCCAGCAATGGATAAATAGTAGGACAGACTGGGCTCTTTAACCTTGGTTAAGCAACCGGTCTAGGAGAAGGAAAACTATGAATTTAAAACCTGTTGAACTCCGCTTAAGAAATTGACCTTGTGTCACATCCTGCTCGTGCGGAGGGGTTGGTAAATATATATACAAACAGTTCCGGGAGACTACTAACAAAATAATCAGTTTAATTCCAGGTGGACTTCACCTCTCTATAACAGGCAGAACTTATCCCCTGTCTTAAAAATGGTAAAGGCTAGGTTTATTGTCCGCTGCCAAAGGCACCCGTGAAGGAGAACCCCGACAGTTCCTTAGCAATGTCTGTACCAACCCCTCGGGATGTTTCGTTCCTGCGGGACAATCTCACATTAAACCGACCCTGTGACACATTTTAGCCTCGTGGGAAACCGAATAAATAACCATATAAACAAAACTGGACTGACAGGAATTTAGGCTTCTGGACAGAAAGGATTACTTGCTCCTAAAATCATTCCAAGAAGAAGAAAAAGAAGAAAAAGAAAAATTAGAGTTATTATCATAATTAAATACTAAATTTAAGGCTCCATAATTACAACAAAGATTTCTGCGTTCGATGAGAAGGTTCCCGCGTTCGACAAAAAAAAAAAAAAAAAAAACACCTAAAGAAAGCCGGAAGGCACATTGGCCGAAACATTGTGTGTATAACAATAAACATGAGGACAACGGTTAAAAAATCTAAATAATACAAATTATCAAGCCTCATCTAAAAGTTTCGCACTTTAAGGAGAGTATGATCATAGCTTAAAAGTTACTCTCCCACACTACCGTATATTTTATACAGATATGTACAATCTTTATCGAACTTTACTTTTACATCTAAAGTTTCAAGCTACAATGCATAAATCTATTAAAGTGTTTACTTCCGCGTATTTTCTAAGTTATTGTTACGAACATTAGCGGACTACAATTATAGAACAGCGAGGATTCGGAATTTGGGGTACCGTGTGCTAGTAAAAAGGGGATAGACTCCTTTGCTGTTCGGCTGATACCGACAATAGGCCACTACACAGACTTTACTTTTACTACAAGGATAGCTTTGGCATTAAATAACCCACGAAGGTTGGTATTCCATTTCACAAAAAAATTCCGAGTAAGAAACTTAGAACCTTAATTTACGATTGAGTCACAATGAAACCCCCAAAAAAAAAAACAGTTCCCGCCAGATCACTGAAGTTAAGTAGTGATGAGCCTGTTCAGTATTTAGATGGGTAACAATTTAGAAACAGTAGAACTATAAGCAATCTGGAATTTGTGTGTCAAACTAAGTAAAGCTAATTAAATAACAACACTGAACGAAGCTGCAAACACGTGTGTAGGTTCATAAAACGCGGTAAAACGAGGGTGTCGAAATTCTGGTGAAGCAGCGTGGTGGGTGTATACTCAGGGACAACAGTGAAAGAAAACGATGTGAGTGAGAGGGAAGAGAAAGAATGATATCTTGTTGAATGAATGAATGAATTGCCTTTTTGGTTTGTATTAGTGAATGCGTTTTCACTTTTGTTTACTTCTATTACGACTCAAATCTCAAGAGATTCTATTCTCTCTTTTTTTATATCTTTCCCTCTCATTTAATTCAGCTTCTTTGTTTTTGGCCTACTTGTTCGAGCCTACTTATTTATCTATTTTTTTTTAAGGTGCGTAGTTACAGATTTAGAAACCTGGGAGTAAGAGGGGAGTTTGGCTTCTTGAGATTCTCTCTGGAACTTTTCGTGAGATGTTGTGAAAAAAAAAAAAAGAAATGAAACATTTACGATAAATAGATATGCACTCTCATTTGATTAGAGAAAAAAAAATTACCCCAACCCCACCCCCTAAATGCAGATCCATCGAAATGAGGATCAAGTCAATGCATATCCGAGTTAAAATATGAGCAGGTCTCGTTACGTGAACAAAGGAAAATGTACATAAAGATGTCGGTAATAATACAGCATATTATTTACACAAAACAATATGAAATTGTACATTGCAGTACAATGGCATCGGTAAAGTCATCGGGGTGGCTAATGCCGGTATCAGCAAGACATCGCGGGGGTCTATCCCCTTTTCACTAACGCTAAACCAAGGAGATTGTTTTTGCGTCTGAGGTGGGGCGCCGCACCTACCATCAGCACGTTATTTCACCGCACAGATCCCTGTGTTACTCATACACTGAGTTGGCGAAGGGCCAGTATCGAACCAGGTACCTTGCAATTCATTGGTACCTTTAACACCTAATCCATAATATTTGGCACCGACTTCCGAAATATGGTATCCCTAACCATGAATCCTCTATACATATAGTAATTATTTATTTCGTAGATTAATTGAAAGCATAAAGCATTAGGCATTTACCCAAAACTGAAACACCCTGTCGGTGGGGCGTTAGAATACACCAACTTCACCTCTGCAGAGGGGTAAAACTCCCCCAATGGGGCCACCTGTTGGTCGTAGTGGCGACCCGTGATGCTTAAGGATAGAACCAGGTGGATAAACAGTTCATGACTTTCAATACTCCACATTGGCCCTATCTTAGGCTAGACGGGCAGTCGCAGAGGCCCCCTCCGATCAATCGACTGGTCATGTCAAGCCCTAGCACCCATATGATTTTCCCAACCCTATTGCCCCGATGGCAAGCCCCAACCCTTTTTATCATATGGATGCTAGAAGGCGGTGACTGAGGGTCTACATGTCCTGGGAATGCCGTTAAACTCTATCTGATGGTGAGGTTCCAGTTTTGGAGGTTTGGGGAATGTGGAGCACCCCTTCATCACCATTGCTCCCTGGTCCCCCAGAGTGGTAGTATCTGTTAAGGTCCCATCTATGGGTTAAATAGAAAAATGTATTTATAAAAAAATTGTATTATCCATTAAGAATTGATTTATTTAAAAACTTTATCGGCGTTAAATGACCCACTGAGGTTGATATGCCGTAAAACAAAACCAAACCAAACTAAGACTCACGTAACAATATGCTTGCAATTATGAGCAATAATATAAACAGTAAAATAAAAAAAGAAACATTCCAAATAAATATACACAAGGATGTTCAATAGTCATATGTAATTATCTTTGACCACAAGCATTTTATAAGGTTATTTAATGTTCCTGTTAAAAATTCCCGAATCTAAAGTATAAAAAATGTCAGTGCTTGTCCAGAATAGCCCACGAAAATAATTTCCATTATTTCAGTGAATATATACAAGAAATATATTGATATTGATATGATACTTACATACACCATCCAGATAAAACTAAGTTTCAGACATTTCCTTTATTTTTATTTTTGCTGAAATTTATTGTTAATTTCGAAAAATTACAAATTGGTCATCAACCATAACACCACTCCTCTTATTTGTTGGGGAAAAGAAATATGAACGATGGTTGAATTATAGCCAACCGTAAACATACTTCTGGAATTTAATCATCAATAGATATATAAAGAACAGTAGGTTATATGTATGTATGTATGTATGTATGTATCCGGATGAAACAACAAAATAAAACAATTAATGGCAAAGTAAATATATATACACATTAAATATCACTGGTTGTTGCTTTTTGTGTAAAAACTATGAAGATTTGATTTATATTCGAAAATACTTGAAAATTAAGATATGCATAGAAATAGCATTGAAATTCTACTTAAAAATGTTCAACATTTCTAAATTTCAAAAGTAAACAAATCAATATACCAGAGTTTTTTTTTTACCTCTCGTCCACCCAGGCAATGCTGGATAGCCGCTTCTAGTTCATAAATAGAGTAAGCAAATGACTGAAACTTACTCTGCACTCTGATTGGTAAGTGTGAGTATTACATTTCTACATGATTAGTGTCCCATTGTTGTGTAATGGTTTGCAAGCTAGTATCACAGATTCATTATTACTGAATAGCGAGTTCGATCCTCACTGGATACCCTATACTTGCAGAGCCACATCCTACCCGTGGCGATCAGGTTGTAGTTAAATACCTACATTTCTACATGATTAAAAGTTATGATCACAAAAACAATAGAAATTTTCATTCTGGACAAAAACTGATATTTACACAGTTATAAGGTTTCAAGTATTCTTATCTAATACTAATCATTTTTGAATAAGGCTATTTGACCCATAGATGGGACCTAGCAGGTACTACCACCGGATCGAAGTGGACCTGGGAATGATTGCAATCGAGGAAATACATCACTTTTCCCAGAGCTCCAGAACTGGGGCCTCACCAACTGATAAAATTTAATGTGATACTCAGGACACTCACTTAGTGAAAATGTCATTCTTTTCTACATCACTAAAACATCTACTTTTGTTATTCAAAACTTATTCCTTTGTTTTTCAGGTTTTTTCTTCTTTCTTTCTCATTCACTTGACATTCTTCTTTTCTTTCTCTCAAATTCTATTTCATTCTTTCCATCCCAACCAAAATTTTCGTCTGATTTTTTTTTTTTAGATGGGGCTTGATAATTTGTATTATTTTGATTTACCGGACATGTACTCATCAACGTTTCATCTTCAGGTTACAGGTTCAATCCTGACTACAGGCGAAAATAATATAGAATACTTAACATAGCTTAGCACTTGTATGGTTCATGGTTAACGGAATTAGAACTATGTACCAAATGAATAAAATATAGGGTTCGATTCGAAGTTTCGTGAAGGCTCTCGTTTCAGACATGAAGGCTCACGAGTTCGACGAGAAGCTTTCAGAATTAAAAAAAAAAAAAAAAAAAAACACCCGAAGAAGGCTGGAGGGCACATAGGCCGAAACGTTGTGTATATAACAATAAAGATGACGACAATAGTCCGAAAAATCAAAATGATGCAAATTATAAGCCCTCATCTAAAAAATTCAGACAAATAAAATTTAAGCCTTTAAGGAGTGTATGATCTTACACTCTCCGTTTAATCTCTACTATATTTTTTATACAGATATGTACAATTTTGATCAAACTTTACTTTTGCATCTAAAGCTTCAAGCCACAATATATAAATCTATTGAAGTATAATGAAAAGGGGATAGACTCCTTGCTGACTGGCTGATACTGGCATTAGGCCACCACGACGACTTAACTTTACTTTACTTCCACGACAAGAAACACCTGAAGACGGCTCGAGGGTATATCGGCAAAAGTGCCCCCCCCCAAAAAAAAACAGAACCCAAATTCTGATTTTTTTTTGGTGGGGGCACCCTGTATATATACGATTACTGATGCAGACTACCAGCACGAAAAACAGGACCAAATTGTTTTTTTTTTGGGGGGGGGGGAGGAAGGATCACCCTGTATATATATATATATATATATATGTATATTTACCAACCCCTCCGCACGAGCTGGATATGACACCAGGTTAATTTCTTAAGCGGAGTTCAACAGGTTTGAATTCAGAGTTTTCCTTCTCCTAGACCAAGGTTAAAGAGCCCAGTCTGTCCTACTATTTACCCATATCTTGATGGAGAGTAGGATTCATACCTTTCCCAAGGGTATTAGCGTCAATAAAGGTATTAACGTCCTGGATTTGAACTCGTGGCGAAGAGTCAATTTCCCATGACTTTAACCATTACACCACGCGATCACCCTGTATATAACAATAAAGATAAGGACTACAGTCTGAAAATCTATAATATTTCGAAATTTCTTTTGAACTCTTCACGTAAAGTTTTCTTCACGTGATGGTTTCTCTCTATTTTTTATTCCTTACTTTCATTCATTCTTATTGGTTCGATTCCAGCTTCATTTCATAGTGAAAACGCACGCATGCGTCACTATACGGATTAATAAACGTCTTAAATATACTTCTCTTTCACGCACACATACAAACAAAGATATTCAATTTAAAGAAATTTATCTTTACGTCAATTGTTGTGTTCTCAGATAGTCAACAACAACGAACACGTTGGATTCATGAAGTAAACTCGACCTTAAGTGGCCTGGTTACAAATAGACTGGCGTATTTATCGTATTTGAAGGCACATAATACCATTTCCATTTAATATCACCGTATTATAGAATTAGGCTAGATGCAATTTAATGGTTTTCTCTGGCGTCTGTGTAAACATTAGCCGACCAGATACCTTAACTTTGCATATGAGATCATCTCCATTTACATTTAATGTTATAGTATTATGGAATTACGTTGGGCACAAGAACTGGTAGGCTACCGTGCCCGGACAAACACCGTCTGCCCGATACATCAACCTCGTATATAAGACCAGGGTAACACTTTTGAGAAAAAGAAGAAAAAGCAGCTCTGGAATGCCATCAAATATAGTATAGGCTCATAGCGTATAATTACACACACACACACACATATATATATATATATTACACGTGTGTGTGTGTGTGCGTGCGTGCATAAAATATATACATGCTATTATATACACACATATATAATCACATATACATATATATAACACACACATAATCACATATACACACATATACATATATACACACATATATAATCACATATACATATATATACACACATATATAATCACATATACATATATATACACATATATACACACATAATTACACACACACATATATATATACATATGCACACATACACGTATATATATATACATACATATAAACACGCACATAGTCATATACACACATTTTAATATATATTAAAGGCCGGGTTAGCTCAGTCGGTAAAACGTTCGGCTAGAAACCACAAGGTTCCTAGTTTGATACCGGCCCTCGCCAACTCAGAGTATGAGTAGCACAGCGATAAAGTGAGGCGCTGGTGTTAGGTGTGGCGCTCCACCTCAGATACTAAAATAATCTCCTTGGTCTAGCGCTAGTGAAAAGGGGATAGACTCCCTCGCTGTCTGGCTGACACCGACATTAGGCCGCCTCGAAGACTTTATATATATATATATATATATATATATATATAATTTAAAGAAAATGACTCATCGGATAAAGAAAGGTATCGTGCTGGTCACAACACAGACTACGTTGAACAATAAGAAAAGAAGAAAACGAAGGAATATCAATAACAATGAATATTGAAAAGTGCTCAATACTTATATAAAACCGGTTTCAAGAATCAAATTAGGAATAAAATTTAGCTTCCTGGTTTCAGCGAAAGTATATATATATAGGAGGCACGCTTAGCGTAACGGTTATCATCGTAGTTCAAATCCTGGACGAGATTGTTTGCGTTTCCCGTTGGGAAAGGCATAACTCCTTCTTGTCCCTCCAGCTATTGGTTAGGCAACAGTCTAGGAGAAGGTAAACTAAGAATTAACATTGTGTCACATCCTTCCTGTGGTGAAAAGGTTGCATATAAACACACCACACACACACGCACACACACATAATCTCATAGATTTACACATATACACTTCGATTTGTTTATACATGTGTGTGTGCAAAATTATATATATTATATATATATATATTATATTATATATATATATATATTAAAAATTTAATATACCAAGCGTGTTGGTAGATTTGCGGAGAGAAAAAACCAGCAGAGAGTTTGATTGTAAAAATATACTACAACATCAACAGGAAGAAAAAATTTTTTGAAAAAAGAAAGGACCAAGATCCAAAAATAATATATTGGTATAGTATTTGGCAAAAGAAACAATTTATTGTATATATATGTATATAAGATATATATATATATATTCATAACCGCTAGGAGAAGCTAATATGTAAAAGTGCTCGATACTAAGTAGGCAGTAATAAAGATAATCTAATGAGTCGACGAACCTACTATTAGTTTCGCATAAAGCTCTTCAGGGCTAAAATCTGACTATTATTCTATATATATATATATATTTATATATATTATAATTTTGCTATGCTTGCGTCGGTACGTTTAATTAAAAAGCACACCGACACAGACGTACACACACGTGCACACACACATATATAAACACAATCGAAGTGTGTGTAGTATAAACTATGAGATTGTGTGTATGTGTGTGTGTGTGTGTAGACGTCTTTAAGTCCATTTCTTAGATTCTGTCAGTCATAAAAATTTGATTTAAAAAAAATCTTGAAATACACTTTTACTGAAGAATAATTTTTGTTATCACGGTCCATGTTATTTTATTTTAAATTAAATAAAAGAACATGTACACATACAACTCTGAAAGGCGAGTCCTAATTGTCCCTACAAACGTTGCCTCTCTTACTATCGCATAGATAATGTGATGTTGTGTATCCCTAAGTTAGGTACCATTTTGAAAGCAGAACGGCCAACCTGTACAGCGATATTATTTATTTTCATATACAGCTTGTAGTTAGAGAACAATGATCAGTTGTTCGTTGTTATTTTTTAGTTTTAGCTAGAAAACGATCAGATGACTGAAAATCGGAAGTAAAAACCAAACAAAAACACGTGATCATTCTCGCGTATATTTGAATCGCTGTAATTTCTAGACATATGGGGAATTTTCATTAGGTTTGAATGTAACCAGAACCCAGCAAAAATGGTACAATATAGCGTGATTCTTACTAGAACATACTCTTAAAACTTTGAGATAAGCAATCTTCAGCACAACTTGCAATTCACTGTTAATTTTGTGGGGTCTGTGTTCACGATTAACATGTTTTACTTTCTTTTTTACATCCTCCAAATTCTGGATATAACAATTACTAAGAAATGCTAATTAGAATATTTCACTCCTTCCTAATATAAAGCATCAATATCATTATCGACCGTCGTTACAACGGAACTAAATGGTCATCTAATATATATGACAATATTAGAGTTAACTGCTTATTTACCACCATTCCCATTGATCAGGGTTTGAGCCCGTGTAAAAGCCATAATTTCGACTTTTGATTTTTCAAGTAGTCAAACTTTCCGCCTTAGAAGATTGGCGCAACTATCTTCCTATGTTTTGTGCTTTTGTTTTCTGGTTTCGCCGTATACCAGATTAAACTGAGTTTGTATTATTTGGATTTTCTGACGTTGTCCTCATCTTTATTTTCATATACACAACGTTTCGGCGATGTGCCCTCCGACCTTCTTCAGGTGACCCATGTCAAACTCTAGAACCTTCTCGTCGATTACAACATGAAGTCTCCCTAGTTCGAATAAAAATTTCCCGAGTTCGATGAGAAGGTTCTCGAGTTCGACAAGAGATACACAAAGAAGGCGGGAGGCACATCGGTCGAAACGTTGTGTATACAAAATTAAAGATGTGGACATATCAGGAAAATCCAAATAATACAAACTGGTTTAATCTGGTATAACGGCGAACCGAAAACAAGCAAAAATAGGCAGATAGTGTTTTTGCGCCAATCTTTCTAAGGGGAAAGTTTGGACTATTGAAAATCAAAGTCGAAATATGGCTTTTACACGGGCTCAAACCCTTGATCATAGGATGGTGGTAATAAGCAGTTAACTCTAATATTGTCATATATAATTAGATGACATTTAGTTCCGTTGTACGACGGTTCGATAATGATATTTGATGCTTTTATTTAGGAAGGAGTGAATTTTAATTAGCATTTCTTAGTATTAGTTATATCAGAATTTTGGAGGATGTAAAAGAAAGTAAAAGATGTTAACGTGAACACAACCACAGAAATTAACAGTGAATTGCGTTGTGCTGAGATTGCTTATTGCGTTAAGTTTTAAGCGTTTGTTCTAAGTAAAAATCAACGCTATATTGTACATTTTGCTGGGTTGGTTAATTAAACCTAATGAATTCCCCATATGTCTAGAAATTACAGGCGAATTCAAATATACGCGAGAATGATCAGTGTTTTTGTTTGGTTTTTTAAACTTCGAATTTTTCAGTCATCTTGATGTTTTGCTAGCTAAATAAAAAATAAAAGAACACTGTATTGTTTCTCTAAATAAAGCTGTATATGAAAATAAATATCGCTGTACGGTTGGCGTTTCTGCTTTCAAAATGGTACTAATTAGGGATACAACATCACAGGTATTTATCTATGCGATGTTAAGAGAGGCACGTTGTAGGGGGACATTAGGCTCGCCTTTCAGAGTTTGTATGTTGTACATGTTTCTTTTTATTTAATTTATAATAATAAATGGACGTGATAACAAAATTTTCTTCAAGTAAAAGTGTATTTAAGATTTTTTTTTTTTTACATAATTTTTATGACTGCTAGATCAAGAAAATGGACTTAAGACGTCTAACACTCACACCAACATACACACATCTCATGTTTATACATACACACATTCGATTGTGTTTTATATGTTGTGTGCACGTGTGTGGTGTCTGTGTGGTGTGCTTTTAATTAAACGTACGACGCAAGCATAGCAAAATTATTATATATATATATATATATATTATATATATATATATATAGTCAGATTTTAGCCTGGGCTTTTATGGGAAACTAAATAGTAGGTTCGTCTGCCTCATTAGATTATTTTATTACTTGGGCTCTACTAGTATCGAGCACTTTTTACATATTAGCTTCTCCTAGCGGTTATATGAATATATATATATTTATCTTATATACAATATATATACATATAAATTGTTTTTTCTTTTTGGCAAATACTATACAATAGATTATTTTTTGTTGGTAGAATATCTTGGTCCTTTCCTTTTTTTCAAAAATTTTTTCTTCCTGTTTGATGTTTGGTAGTATATTTTTACAAAACTCTCTGCTGGTTTTTTTTCTCTCCGCAAGGATCTACCACACGCTTGGGTATATTAATTTTATATATATATATATATATATTATATATATATATATAATATTATATATATTATATTGTTGCACACACACATGTTAACAATCGATGTAATATGTGTATAATTAATGAGATATGTGTGGTGTGCGTGTGTGTGGTGTGTGTGTTTTATATGCAACCTTATTCACACAGGAAGGATTGACAAATGTTATTCTTAGTCTTTACTTCTCCTAGACTGGTTTCTAACCAATAGCTGGGAGGACAAGAAGGAGTTATGCTTTCCCCGGAACGGCAAACAATTCTCGTCAGGATTTGAACTACGATGATAACCGTTACGCTAAGCGTGCCTCTGATATAATATATATTTTCGCTGAACAGGAAGCTAAATTTTATTCCTCATTTGATTTTGAACGGTTTTATATAAGTATTGGCACTTTTCATATTCATTGTTATGATATTCTTCGTTTTTCTTCTTTTCTTATTGTTACGTAGTCTGTGTTGTGACAGCCGATAACTTTCTTTATCGATGAGTCGTTTTCGTTTAATTATATATATTATATATAATATTATGTATAAAGTCTTCGAGCGGCCTAATGTGGTGTCAGCCAGACAGCGAGGAGTCTATCCCCTTTTCACTAGCCTGGTAGCCAAGGGATTATTTTAGTATTGAAGGTGGAGGCGCCAACTAACACAGCGCTCACTTTATCGCTGGTGCTACTTCATATCTGAGTTTGGCGAGGGCCGGTATCTAAACTAGGAACTTGTGGTTTCGTAGCCGAACGTTTTACCGACTGAGCTAACCTCGGCTTTAATATAATTAAAATGTGTGTATATGACTATGTGGGTGTTTATATGTATGTATATATATATATGCGTGTATGTGTGATATGTATATATATATGTGGTGTGTGTGATTATATTGTTGTGTTATATATTGTGTGTGAATTATATGTGGTGTGTATATATCTGTATATGTGATTATTTGTGTGTGTATATATATGTATATGTGATTATATATGTGTGTGTATTATATGTATATGTGATTTATTGTGTGTGGATATATGTATATGTGATTATGTGTGTGTTTATTATATATGTATATGTGATTATATATGTGTGTATATATAGCATGTATATATTTTTATGCACGCACGCACACCACACAACGTGTATATATATATATATATATGTGTGTGTGTGTGTTAATTTACGCTATGAGCCTATACTATATTTGTGGCATTCCAGAGCTGCTTTTTTTCTTCTTTTTCTCAAGTGTTACCAGGTCTTATATACGAGGTTGATGTATCGGGCAGACGGTGTTTGTCGGGACGGTAGCCTACGTTTTGTGCCAACGTAATTTCATAATACTTAATTAAATGTAAATGGAGATGATCTCATATGCAAGTTAAGGTATCTGGTCGGCTAATGTTTTACAGACGCCAGAGAAAACCATTATTGCATCTAGCCTAATTCTATAATACGGTGATATTAAATGGAATGGTATTATTGCTTCAAATACGATAATACGCCAGTCTATTTTGTAACAGGCCACTTTAAGGTCGAGTTTAACTTCATGAATCCAACGTGTTCGTTGTTGTTGACTATCTGAGAAACACAACAATTGACGTAAAGATAAATTTCTTTAAAATTGAATATCTTTGTTTGTATGTGGTGCGTGAAAGAGAATGTAATATTTTTAAGACGTTTATTAAATCCGTATAGTGACGCATGCGTGCGTTTTCACTATGAAAATGAAGCTGGAATCGAACAATAAGATGAATGAAAAGTAAGAGAATAAATAGAGAGAAACCATCACGTGAAGAAAACTTTACGTGAAGAGTTTCAAAAGAAATTTCGAAATATTATAGATTTTCAGACTGTAGTCCTTTCTTTATTGTTTATATACAGGGTGATCGCGTGGTGTAATGGTTAAAGTCATGGGAAATTGAACTCTTCGCCACGAGTTCAAATCCAGGACGTTAATACTTTTATTGACGCTAATACCCTTGGGAAAGTATGAATCCTACTCTCATCAAGATATGGGTAATAGTAGGACAGACTGGGGACTCTTTAACCTTGGTCTAGGAGAAGGAAAACTCTGAATTCAACCTGTTGAACTCCGCTTAAGAAATTAACCTGGTGTCCATATTCAGTGTGCGGAGGGGTTGGTAAAATATCATATATTATATTATATATATAATACAGGGTGATCCTGTCCTCCCCCCCCCCAAAAAAAAAACAGTATTTGGGTCCTGTTTTTCGTGCTGGTAGTCTGCATCAAGTAATCGTATATATACAGGGTGCCCCCACAAAAAAAAATCAGAATTTGGGTTCTGTTTTTTTTTGGGGGGGGCACTTTTGCCGATATCCCCTCGAGCGTCTCAGGTGTTTCTTGTCGTGGAAGTAAAGTAAGTTAAGTCGTCGTGGTGGCTATGTCAGTATAGCCAGTCAGCAAGGGAGTCTATCCTTTTCATTATACTGTCAATAGATTTATTATATGTGGCTTGAAGCTTTAGATGCAAAAGTAAAGTTGATCAAAAATTGTACATATCTGTATAAAAAGATATAGTAGAGAGTTAAAACGGGATTAACTTTTTAATGTAAGATCATACACTCCTTAAAGGGCTTAAATTTTATTTTGTCTGAATTTTGAGATGAGGGCTTATAATTTGCATATTTCATTTTTCGGACTATTGTCGTATTTTTTATTGTTATATACACAACGTTTTCGGGCCTATGTCCTCCAGCCTTCTTCGGTGTTTTTTTTTTTTTTTTTTTTGTTTTTTTAATTCTGAAAGCTTCTCGTCGACTCGGGCGCCTTCATGTTGAAACGAGAGCCTTCAAGAAACTTCGAATCGACCCTATATTTTATTCATTGTGGTACATAGTTCTAATTCCGTTACATGAACCATACAAGTGCTAAGCTATGTTAAGTTTTTCTAATATATTTTCGCCTGTAGTCATGGATTGAACCTGTAACTGCAGATGAACGTTGATGAGTACATGTCCGGTAAATAAAATAATACAAATTATCAAGCCCATCTAACAAAAAAAAAATCAGAGAAAATTTTGGTTGGGATGGAAAGAATGAATAGAATTTGAGAAAGAAAGAAGAATGTCAAGTGAATGAGAAAGAAAGAGAAAAACTGAAAACAAAGGAATAAGTTTTGAATACAAAAGTAGATGTTTTAAGTGATGTAGAAAAGACATGACATTTTCACATAAGTGAGTGTTGCGTATCACATTAATTTTAATCAGTTGGTGGAGGCCAGTTTGGGCTTGGGAAAAGAGTGATGGTTTCCTGATGCAATCATTCCCAGGTCCACTTTCGTCCGGTGTGGTGTACTGTACGGTCCCATCTATGGGTAATAGCTTATTCAAAATATTAGTATTAGATAAGAATACTTGCACCTTATAACTGTGTATATATCAGTTTTTTGTCCAGAATGAAATTTCTATTGTTTTTGTGATCATAACTTTTAATCATGTAGAATGTAGGTATTTAACTACAACTGATCGCCAACGGGTAGGAATGTGTCAAGGTTGCAAGTATAGGGTGATCCAGTGAGGATCGATCGCTATTCAGTAATAATGAATGTCTGTGATATGCTTGCAAACATTACACAACATGGGACACCTAATCATGTGAAATGTAATACTCACCTTACCAATCAGAGTGCGAGTAAGTTTCAGTCATTTTGCTTAACTTTTATTTATTGAATAGAAGCGGCTAACCAGCATTGCTGGGTGGAGAGAGGTAAAAAACTCTGGTATATTGAATTTGTTTACTTTTGAAATTTACAAATGTTGAACTTTTTAAATAGAATTTAATGCTATTTCTTGATGCTATTTAATTCTCAGTATTTTCGAATATAAATTCAAATTTCATAGTTTTTTACGCATAAAGCACAACGTGATTTGTAATGTGTATATATATTTATTTGCATTAATTGTTTTTATTGTAGTTTTCCATCCGGACATACATACATACATACCTACATACATATAAAAGCTAGGTGTTTTGTATATATCTATTGATGGATTAAATTTCCAGAAGTATGTTTTAGGTTGGCTATAATTCAAACATCGTTCTATTTCTTTTCCCCAACAATAAGAAGGAGTTGTGTTATGGTTGATGCAAATTTGTAATTTTCTCGAAATTCCTATAAATTTTTCAGCAAAAAGAAAAACGAAGGAAATGTCTGAAACTTAGTTATTATCTGATGGTGGTTGTAATGTATCATATAATAATCAATTTTTCTTGTATATAATCACTTGAATATGGAAATTATTTTTTCGTTGGGTCTATTCTGGCAAGCCTGACATTTTTTATCTTTAGATTCGGGAATTTTTAAAGGAACATTAATAATTTTATAAAATGCTTGTGGTCAAGAAAATTACTATGACTATTGCACATCCTTGTGTATATTTATTTGGAATGTTTCTTTTTTTTATTTACTGTTTTTATTATTGCTCATAATTGAAGCATATTTGTTACGTGAGTTTTAGTTTGGTTTGGTTTTGTTTACGGATATTACCTCAGTGGGATCATTTAACGCCGATAAAGTTTTTTTAATAATCAGTTCTTAATGGATAATCAATTTTTTATAAATAGATTTTTTATTTACCCATAGATGGGACTTAACAGATACTACACTCTGGGGGGAGAGGGAGCAATGGTGATGGAAGGTGTCCACATGTCGCAACCTCAACTGGATACCTACCATCCAGATAGAGTTTTAACGTCATTCCAGGACATGTGGACTGCTAGTCACGCCTTCTAGCCCCATATGATAAAAGGGGTTGGGGGCTTGCCATAAGGGCAATAGGGCTTGCGAAATCATATGAGTGCTAGGGCTTGACATGCCCAGCGATTGATCGAAAAATATAAAATATAAAGAATAAAAAGAAATAAAAAAAAGCTAATAAAAAATAAATAATGAAAATATAAATATAGAAATAAGAGAAAAGAAACATAATGATTAGAAATAAAAAGATAAGTAAATAGATCCGGTGCTCGCGAAAAAGAATAATAAAAAAATATAAAGAGAAAAGAGGAGAGAAATAAAAAATAAAAAACATAAATATAAAGAAATAAATAAGAAAAATGAAAAGAAAGAAATTATAAAGAATAAAAAAAATAAATATTATATAGGAAAATAAGGAAAAATGAAGTATAATAATGAATAAACAAAGATAGAATAAAAAAAGAAATGGGAATGAATAAATAGAAGAAGGAAATAATAAAGAAAAGGAAATGAAAGAAAATATTATAAAAAAGATAAAAAAAAAGAAAGAAGAAAGAAAAAAAAGCAAAGAAGAAGGAAGAAAAGAAATAAAAAATAAAAAATAATACAGAATATGAATGAAGGAAGAAAGAGAAAAATAATAGAAATAAGAAGTTAAAATAAAAATAAAAAAAAAGGAAAGATAAGAGAAGTGAAAGTATAAAAAAAAAAATTAATGAATATAGAAATATAAGAATAAAAAGGAAGAATAGAAGAGTAAAGAAAAAAAAAGATAGAATTAAAAGGAAGATAAAATTAAAATTAATAAGAATGACATTAAATAAAATATATAGGAATGGGGAGGGTGGGGCCTCTGCGACTGCGTTAGCTAAGATAGGGCAATGTGGAGTCTTGAAGTTCATGACTTTAGTCCACCTGATTCTATCCTTAAGCATCACGGGTCACCACTCGGCCAACAGGTGGCCATTGGGGGAGTTTTACCCCTCTGCAGAGGTGCAGTCGTGCATTACTACGCCCCAGGGAAGGGTGGTTTAGTTTTGGGTAAATGCTATGTGTTTATGCTTTAATTAATCCTACGAAATAATATTACTATAGTGTATAGGGATTCAATGGTTAGGGATACATATTTCGGAAGTCGGTGCAAATATTATGGATTAGGTGTTAAACGGTACAATGATTGCAGGTACTGGTTTCGATACTGGCCTTCGCCAACTCCAGTGGTATGGTAAACCGGGATCTGTGCGGTGAAATAAGCGTGCTGATGTGGTGGGCCGCACACTCAGACGCAAAAAACACTCTCCTTGGTTTTAGCGTAGTGAAAAGGGTAGAACCCGGTTCTTGCTGATACGGGCATTAGGCCACCGATGACTTTTACCGATGCATTGTGACTGCAATGTACAATTTCATATGTGTTTTTGTGTAATAACTATGCTGTATTATCCGCTCTTTTATGTAATTTTTCCTTTGTTCAGTAAGAGACTGCTCATATTTTACTTCGGATTATGCCATTGACTTGGATCTCATTTCGATGGATCTGCATTTAGGGGGTGGGGTGGGGTTGGGGTAATTTTTTTTTTTCTCTATCAAATGAGAGTGATATTTTATCGTGTAAAGTTCATTTCTTTTTTTTTTTTTACACATCTCACGAAAAGTTCCAGAGAGAATCTCAAGAAGCCACTCCCTCTTACCCAGGTTTCTAATTGGTACCTACGCACTTAAAACAATAGCATAAATAAGTAGGCTCGAACGTAGGCCAAAACAAAGAAGTGAATTAAATGGAGGGAAAGATATAAAAAAGAGAGAATAGCATCTTGAATTTGAGTCGTATCGAGTAAACAAAGTGAAACGATTCACTAATACAAACAAAAAGGCAATTCATTCATTCATTCACAAGATATTCATTCTTTTCTCTTCTCTCATCTCAATCGTTTTCTTTCACTGTTGTCATGAGTATACACCACCACGCTGCTTACCAGATTTCGACCTCGTTTTTACCGCGTTTTTTAATGAACCTAAACACGTGTTGCAGTTCGTTCAGTGGTTGTTATTAATTAGCTTTATTAGTTTGACACACAAATTCAGATTGCTTATAGTTCTACTGTTTTAAATTGGTTACCATCTAAATTATGACAGCTCATACTACTTAAACTTCAGTGATCTGGCGGGAACTGTTTTTTTTTTGGGGGGGGGGTTCATTGTGATCAATTTCGTAAATTAAGGTTCTAAGTTTCTTACTCGAGATTTTTTGTTGAAATGGACTACATTGTGGGTTTATTTATGCAAACTATTCTTGTAGTAAAAAGTAAAGTCTGTGTAGTGGCCTATTGTCGGTATCAACCGAAAGCAAAGGAGTCTATCCCTTTTTTACTAGCACACGGTATCCCCATTCCGATCTCGTGTTCCTCTAATTGTAGGTCGCTAATGTTCGTAACACTAATTAGAAAATACGCGAAGTAAACACTTTAATAGATTTATGCTTGTAGCTTGACTTTTAGATGTAAAAGTAAAGTTGATAAGATTGTACATTTTGTATAAAACTGATGGTAGTGTGGGAGAGTATTTTAACTATGATCATACTCTCCTTTAAATGCGAACTTTTAAGATGAGCTTGATAATTTGTATTATTTAGATTTTTTAACCGTTGTCCTCATTTTTATTGTTTATACACACAATGTTTCGGCCATGTGCTTCGGCTTCTTTAGGTGTTTTTTTTTCTTTTTTTTTTTTTTTTTGTCGAACGCGGGAACCTTCTCACGAACGCAGAAATCTCTGTTGTAATTATGAGCTTAAATTTAGTATTTATTTGATAATATCTTATTTTTCTTTTCTTCTTTTTTCTTCTTCTTGAATGGATTTTAGGAGCAGTAATCCTTTTTCTGTCCAGAAGCCTAAATTCTGTCAGTCCAGTTTTGGTTTATATGGTTATTTTATGTCGGTTTCCACGAGGCTAAAAGTTGTCACGGGTCGGTTTTAAATGTGAGATTGTCCCGCAGGAACGAAACATCCCGAGGGTTTGGTCAGACATTGGCTAAGGAACTGTCGGGGTTCTCCTTCACAGGGTTGTCCTGTTGGCAGCGGGGACAATACTAGCTTTACATTTTTTAGACAGGGATAAGTTCTCGCCTGTTATAGAGAGGTGGTCCACCTGGAAATTAAACTGATTATTTTGTTAGTAGTCTCCCGGAACTGTTTGTATATAATATTTACCAACCTCCGCACGAGCAGGATGTGACACGAAGTCAAGTTTCTTTAAGCGAGAGTTCAACAGGTTTTAAATTCATAGTTTCTTCTCTAGACGTTGCTTAACCAGTTACAGAGACAGTCTGTCTACTATTTTATCCATTGCTGGTAGGGAGAGTAGGATTCGGTACATTTCCCGCAAGGGTATTAGCGCTAAGTGAAATGCAATTACTACACATCCAGGCATTTGAAACTCGGGGCGACGCGTCCATTTCCATGATTTTAACCAATTACACACGCGAAGGTTGTTTGTATATAGTTCGGAAACTTTCCATTTCTTTTCTTTTTTTACCGCGCCCCCTCTCTCTCTCTCTCTCTTTCTCTTCTTTCCTTCGCTATTCGTTCTTTCAAGAAAAAAAGGAGCACCCTATTGGGGGAGTATTGCCATCTGCAGAGTTCTAGTCGGCGTTTCTAATTGCGTCTGTCGAAAGATCGGTATAGGAATTGGAATGGTAGATAATTCTCTCTCTCTTCTCTCTCTCTCGTCTCTCTCTCTCTCTTCTCTCTCTTCGTCTCTCTGTCTCTTCTCAACACGTCCAATCAAATTTTTTTTTTTTGACACTCTTTGGCTATTCCATGTTCTTTTACTCGCAGATAATACGTACGCCCTATCGGGAGGCTTGAATCATGCCTGACTGTATCCTTCAGAGGGGGGAGTTAAACTGCATTGGTGGTGTGATTCAATTTGAGCTCTGGGCAGTGTGGAGTATCCCTTCGTAACATTACTATAGTCCATCTGACCGATGGGTTATACCTCGTAGGGTCTCTATAGGTGGAATAGATTTTTTTTAAAGTTTTAAAAAATTTTTTAAAAATGAATACCAATCAAGAATGAATAAAAATAAGAAAGCGTTTTCGGCATAAAATATCATGGGTTACATCGTAAATCCAGAACCAACGTAACGTAGGGGTAAGATGCCCCCCTA
>CM042148.1:10207172-10234672 GCA_023376005.1 Doryteuthis pealeii
AAAGAGAAGAGTTCACTGACATTCTTCTTTTCTTTCTCTCAATTCTATTTCATTCTTTCCATCCCAAACCAAAATTTTCGTCTGATTTTTTTTTGTTAGATGGGGCTTGATAATTTGTATTATTTTGATTTACCGACATGTACTCATCAACGTTTCATCTGCAGGTTACAGGTTGCAATCCTGACTACAGGCGAAAATGATATAAATGAATACTTAACATAGCTTAGCACTTGTATGGTTCATGTTAACCGGAATTAAAACTATGTACAAAGAATATGAAAATATAGGGTTCGATTCGAAGTTTCGTGAAGGCTCTCGTTTCAGACATGAAGGGCGCCCGAGTTCGACGAGAAGCTTTCAGAATTAAAGAAACCAAATAAAAAAAAAAAAAACACCCGAAGAAGGCTGGACGGCACATAGGCCGAAACGTGTGTGTATATAACAATAAAGATGACGAAATAGTCCGAAAATGGAAATGATTGCAAATTATAGACCCTCATCTCGTAAATTCAGACAAATAAAATTTTAAGCCCTTTAAGGAGTGTATGATCTTAACATTAAAGTTAATCTCCCGTTAACTCTTCTACTATATCTTTTTATACAGATATGTACAAATTTTGATCAACTTTACTTTTGCATCTAAGCTTCAAGCACAATATATAAATCTATTGAAGTATAAGGATGAAAAGGGGATGAACTCCCTTGGCTGACTGGCTGATACTGACAGGATTAGGCCACCGACGACTTAACTTTACTTTTCACTTCCACGACAAGAAACACTGAAGACGGCTCGAGGGTATATCGGCAAAAGTGCCCCCCCCCAACAAAAAAAACAGAACCCAAATTCTGATTTTTTTTTTGGTGGGGGCACCCTGTATATACGATTACTGATGCAGTGACTACCAGCACGAAAAAACAGGACCCAAATACTGTTTTTGTTTTTGGGGGGGGGGGAGGCACAGGATCCACCCTGTATATAATATATATATATATGTGTGTATATTTTTACCAAACCCCTCCGCACGAGTGGTATAGGACACCAGGGTTTGAATTTCTTAAGCGGAGTTCAACAGGTTTGAATTCAGAGTTTGCCCTTCTCCTAGACCAAGGTTAAAGAGCCCAGTCTGTCCTACTATTTACCCCATATCTTGATGGAGAGTAGGATTCATACTTTTCCAAGGGTATTAGCGAGTCAATAAGGTATTAACGTCCTGGATTTGACTCGTGGCGAGAGTCAATTTCCCATGACTTTAACCATTACACCACGCGATCCACCTTGTATTAACAATAAAGATAAGGACTACAGTCTGAAAATCTATAATATTTCGAAATTTCTTTTGAACTCTTCACGTAAAGTTCTTCACGTGATGGTTTCTCTCTATTTTTATTCTCTACTTTCATTCATTCTTATTGGTTCGATTCCAGCTTCATTTCATAGTGAAAACGCACGCATGCGTCACTACGGATTAATAAACGTCTTAAATATACATTCTCTTTCACGCGCACACATACAAACAAAGATATTCAATTTAAAGAAATTTATCTTTACGTCAATTGTTTGTGTTCTCAGATAGTCAACAACAACGAACACGTTGGATTCATGAAGTAAACTCGACCTTAAAGTGGCCTGGTTACAAATAGACTGGCGTATTTATCGTATTTGAAGGCACATAATACCATTTCCATTTAATATCACCGTATTATAGAATTAGGCTAGATGCAATTTAATGGTTTTCTCTGGCGTCTGTGTAAACATTAGCCGACCAGATACCTTAACTTTGCATATGAGATCATCTCCATTTACATTTAATGTTATAGTATTATGGAATTACGTTGGGCACAAGAACTGGTAGGCTACCGTGCCCGGACAAACACCGTCTGCCCGATACATCAACCTCGTATATAAGACCAGGGTAACACTTTTGAGAAAAAGAAGAAAAAGCAGCTCTGGAATGCCATCAAATATAGTATAGGCTCATAGCGTATAATTACACACACACCACACCAATTATATATATATATATACACGTGTGTGTGTGTGTGCGTGCGTGCATAAAAATATATACATGCTATTATATACACACATATATAATCACATATACATATATATAACACACACATAATCACATATACATATATCCACACACATATATAATCACATATACATATATATACACACACATATATATATAAATATATATACACACACATATATAATCATATACATATATATACACACACATATAATCACACACACATATATATACACACATATATAATCACACACACACATATATATATACATATGCACACATACACGCATATATATATATACATACATATAAACACGCACATAGTCATATACACACATTTAATATATATTAAAGGCCGGGTTAGCTCAGTCGGTAAAACGTTCGGCTAGAAACCACAAGGTTCCTAGTTTGATACCGGCCCTCACCAACTCAGAGTATGAGTAGCACAGCGGCGATAAAGTGAGGCGCTGGTGTTAGGTGTGGGCGCTCCACCTCAGATACTAAAATAATCTCTTGGTCTAGCGCTAGTGAAAAGGGATAGACTCCCTCGCTGTCTGGCTGACACCGACATTAGGCCGCCTCGAGACTTATACATATATATATATATATATTATATTAATTTAAAGAAAATGACTCATCGGATAAAGAAAGGTATCGTGCTGGTCACAAACACAGACTACGTTGAACAATAAGAAAAGAAGAAAGAAGGAATAATCAATAACAATGAATATTGAAAAGTGCTCAATACTTATATAAAACCGGTTTCAAGAATCAAATTAGGAATAAAATTTAGCTTCCTGGTTCAGCGAAAAGTATATATATATCAGGAGGCACGCTTAGCGTAACGGTTTATCATCGTAGTTCAAATCCTGGACGAGATTGTTTGCGTTTCCCGTTGGGAAAGGCATAACTCCTTCTTGTCCCTCCCAGCTATTGGTTAGGCAACCAGTCTAGGAGAAGGTAAACTAAGAATTAACATTGTGTCACATCCTTCCTGTGGTGAAAAGGTTGCATATAAACACACACACACACACACGCACACACACATAATCTCATAGATTATACACATATACACTTCGATTTGTTTATACATGTGTGTGTGCAAAATTGTATAAATATATATTATATATATATATATATATATAATATAATATTTAATATATATTTAATATATGTTTGGTATGCGGAGAGAAAAAAGCAGAGAGTTTGATTGTAAATATACTACCAAACATCAACCAGGAAGAAAAAATTTTTTGAAAAAGAAGAGGACCAAGATATCGTACCAACAAAAAAAATCTATTGGTATAGTATTTGGCCAAAGAAAAAACAATTTATATGTATATATATGTATATAATATATATATATATATTCATATAACCGCTAGGAGAAGCTAATATGTAAAAAGTGCTCGATACCTAAGTAGAGCCAAGTAATAAGATAATCTAATGAGTCAGACGAACCTACTATTATTTCGCATAAAGCTCTTCAGGGCTAAATCTGACTATATATATATATATATATATATATATATATATATTATATATAATTTTGCTATGCTTGCGTCGGTACGTTTAATTAAAAAGCACACCGACACAGACGTACACACACGTGCACACACACATATATAAACACATCGAAGTGTGTGTATGTATAAACTATGAGATTGTGTGTATGTGTGTGTGTGTGTGTAGACGTCTTTAAGTCCATTTTCTTAGATTCTAGTCAGTCATAAAAATTTGATTTAAAAAAAAAAATCTTGAAATACACTTTTACTGAAGAATAATTTTTGTTATCACGGTCCATGTTATTTTATTTTAAATTAAATAAAAAGAACATGTACAACATACAACTCTGAAAGGCGAGTCCTAATTGTCCCCCTACAAACGTTGCCTCTCTTACTATCGCATAGATAAATTACCTGTGATGTTGTGTATCCCTAAGTTAGGTACCATTTTGAAAGCAGAACGGCCAACCTGTACAGCGATATTATTTATTTTCATATACAGCTTGTAGTTAGAGAACAATGATCAGTTGTTCGTTGTTATTTTTTAGTTTTAGCTAGAAAACGATCAGATGACTGAAAAATCGGAAGTAAAAACCAAACAAAAAACACGTGATCATTCTCGCGTATATTTGAATCGCTGTAATTTCTAGACATATGGGAATTTTCATTAGGTTTGAATGTAACCAGAACCCAGCAAAAATGGTACAATATAGCGTGATTCTTACTAGAACAATACTCTTAAAACTTTGAGAATAAGCAATCTTCAGCACAACTTGCAATTCACTGTTAATTTTGTGGGGTCTGTGTTCACGATTAACATCTTTTACTTTCTTTTTTACATCCTCCAAATTCTGGATATAACTAATTACTAAGAAATGCTAATTAGAATATTTCACTCCTTCCTAAATAAAAGCATCAATATCATTATCGACCGTCGTTACAACGGGAACTAAATGGTCATCTAATATATATGACAATATTAGAGTTAACTGCTTATTTACCACCATTCCCATTGATCAGGGTTTGAGCCCGTGTAAAAGCCATAATTTCGACTTTTGATTTTTCAAGTAGTCAAACTTTCCGCCTTAGAAGATTGGCGCAACACTATCTTCCTATGTTTTGTGCTTTGTTTTCTGGTTTCGCCGTATACCAGATTAAACCGAGTTTGTATTATTTGGATTTTCCTGATTATTGTCCACATCTTTATTTTCGTATACACAACGTTTCGGTCGATGTGCCCTCCGACCTTCTTCAGGTGACCCATGTCAAACTCTAGAACCTTCTCGTCGATTACAACATGAAGTCTCCCTAGTTCGAATAAAAATTTCCCGAGTTCGATGAGAAGGTTCTCGAGTTCGACAAGAGATACACAAAGAAGGCCGGAGGGCACATCGGTCGAAACGTTGTGGATGTAACAATAAAGATGCAGACAACAGGATGAAGAATTCAAATTATACAAATTATCCAGACTCATCTAAAAAAGTTCAGACAAATTATACACTGAGTTTGTTATTAGTTTTTTTCTTCATCTTATGGCAACGTTTAGGCCGTTTTAAAATTCTACGACCATTAATTAAAGTGCATGGAACGGGAAAATAAAGAAACAGGAGCCAATCTGATTTGGAGCTTCATCCCATATGTTTGGCAAAATGTTTATAAGAGGCAGACATAAAAATACGATTCCATACAGACATAAACAGAGACACACAGACACGAGACGTTGTGAAGAAGTTAACCGAAGAGAGTGCACGAACTGAATGTAGTACGGACTTTCAATGCTGCTACTCTTTAAGAGAAGCAACTTTCTGGAGCCAGCTGATTCATATACAAAGGAAATACTTCGAAGGAGATGGTGAAAACTAGTTGTTAAACAAGTTTTTACTCTGGTCAAATTCTAAAAATATACTGGTGATATTATAGTTTGGGTCAGAGGTCGTCCCTTATTACCGAGACAAAAAGAGTCATTGAACATTATACATTAATCGGAGAGGATATGGGCACTGCCAAGTAAGTCTCACATTGTGCTTAGAGTCATGGGGAAGTGGTATTGACCCAAAGACCTACAAAGAGGTTATGGGAATATATATATATATATATATATATATATATATATATATATATATGTGTGTGTGTGTGTGTGTGTGTGTGTGTGTGTGTTTATATAAAACGTTTCGGTTTGTATAGTAATTCATCACCAGGGCATCGTTGATATATGATGTTGTAACTTTTGAATAGTATTCAAATATAACAATATGCTATTTATAATGTAATATTTGAGTATCATTCATAAGTTACTACATGGCATATCAACAATGCCCTGATGAGGGTTTGATAAGCAAACCGAAATGTTTTAACGTTCGTTAATATCATCTATAATAAGATGATCCTCTGAATACCTTGATTTAGAGCGTTCGGCTAGAAACCACAAGGTTCCTAGTTCGATGCCGGTCCCCGCCAACTCAGCGTATGAGTAGCACAGGGATCTGTGCGGTAAAGTAAGGAGCTGATGGAAGGTGTGGCACTCCATCTCAGATGCTAAAAACAATCTCCTTGGTCTAGCGCTATTGAAAAGGGGATAGACTCCCTCGCTGACTGGCTGATACCGACTTTAGGCCGCCCCGACGACTTTTACTTACTTTATATATATATATATCGTTTTACACTAAAGGATAAAAGTTCTCAATATAAAAACAGATCGGCGAAAAGTATTTTTTTAAATTGCAACCAATGTTGTTTTTAGTGTTTACACACACACACACACACAAATATATATATATATATATATATATATATATATATATATATATAATATATATATAACCTTGTGGTTTCTAGCCGAACGCTCTACCGACTGAGCTAACCCGGCCCATTCATACGCACACACATAAATACTATCTAAACAGGTTTGGTTTAAACACTACGGAATATTTGTTGAACTAACACCCTACTACAAAATATAAAAGCAATGACAAATTCCCATCCTCCGATATTCGGAAAATTCTCACCAACAACAAAATCCTCTATAAAAAAATACCAATAAAAGCGTCTACAAATTCCAGAAGTAATTTGCATAAGAGAAACTAACATAAATAAAATAGCATTTAACACCTGCACGGATACATCAAATGTCTTTAATAACTAACGTACTAACCGTAGCATACCACGTACAATAAACCCTTCAAATTGAATAAACCTTCAACCATAAAAAAGCAACACAATAAACCCAACTGAATAAGCAAAGAAAACAACTAAAATAAATAATCCTCCTGAAGACGACCATAGACGTGGTCGAAAGCGCTTGAGAAAACATGAAGAACCTTCTCTACCATTTGGACCTCGATATCAGAAAAATTAGGGCTTGAACATGAGCAATTGAAGACCATCAAGAATAAATATTCCATGGTCGTGTTTTTCAATCAAACCTGTTTATATAATATATATATATATATATATATATATATATATAATATATATATATATATTAAATCATCATAGTTAGGTGCCAGTAGAATTTGACACTCTATACTTGTGTTTTCTCAGATGACTCCCCAAAACAAAACAAAACAGGAAATGGTCTTACTCGAACACGAGTTGACAGCCATTATATATATATATATATATATATATATATATATATATATATATATATATATATATATATATATATATATATATATATATGTAAAAGATATAATTAACACAAAATGCTGTTAAAATGAAAATATTTATATCATATTCATTTTCATTTTAACAGCATTGTGTGTTTTTATATCCTTTTATCTATACATATACCGTCGGATTCATTTCCTTATTCTTAACTTTATATATATATATATATATATATATATATATATATATATATATATATATATAATGAGCATGGGTTGTGTTTAACGAACAATGCAACCAGGATTTTGATAACTCGTATTAAAACTATTTAATTCCTTTGTAGCCGTGAAAACAAGAGTTAAAAATGATTCATTTTGCAGAAATTTGATATCTAAGATATTTTCTAGATCAGCGATTTACCCATGAGAAATTACATGGGTTTGTGAGTTTACTAAAAAAAACAATAAATTTCGAACTAATCCCCACAAAATAAACACAGCTCAAGTGTCATGCGAAATTTTCCAATTATTTGGTGACACGAAGTAAATCAATAGGCTCATTCAATAAAAACAAAAAACAAAAACAAAACAAAAACAAAAACAATAAAAAAAGAAAAAAAAAAAAAAAAAAAAGAAAAAGAAATTAAAAAAAATGAGGTTTGGCTTTCTTTACTTTCACTTTCTGTTGGGAACAAGAGTTTTGAACACTAAGTTTAACGAAAAACAGACCATATGACCTTTAGGCACCCCTTTTTGATCTCGATTAAGAAAGGACATGTTTTTCATTTACACCGTCAATATCCGGTTGTTTAACAGACGATTTTTTAAATTAAAAAAAAATTATAAAACTAACCCTAACCCCTAACCCTAACCCTAACCCCTAACCCTAACCCTAACCCTAACCACTAACAAACAACCGGATATTGACGGTGTAAATGAAAAATCGAGATCTAAAGGTAATATGGCCCCGAAAAACAAATGTGCACGACTATCAATTGAAGATGATATGTATATGTACCTCTCGGATACTGTCTCCAATTTAGTCACCTGTTGGAAAGCACCAAGTTCTTCTGTTTTATTAAAAAACTAGAAGGTATTTTTAAAAAGTCAGTCTCGCAGATCCATTATTACTTATCACAAGTTAGATCCTCACTGGATGCCCCATAAAATCCCCACATAAATATATAACAATATAGTAAGAAATTTTTATTCAATAATTTACAATTAAAAAAAAAACAAACAATATAAATGATGCGATTAATTCAATCAATCAATATCATATTTCAATTACCTTCTATTACTATACAAATTTAAATTGTTAAACATCTTCCCAAATATAAATAAAATCTCTATTTTTTGCTCAAAAACCAAGCCCTGATAATAGTGAATGTATAAAATATTTACTTTTGTCGTTAATTGTTTTATTTTCAAAGTTTCATCCGGACATACATACATACCAACTGCCCTTTATATATGTATAAGATATATAAGTAAATTCAAATAAACCAAGAATTATTATTGGTTTATCAAATTTCTATGGTATAACTTTGTAAATTATATTCTCTTAAATACCCTGTCGATGGGGCTTAGAACATGCTTATTTTATCCCCTACGGAAGGATAAGAACCCACAATAAAGTTATATTGTGCTTAGTGGTTTGTAAATTGCGTTAATTGTACATATATATACACGGAACAATCTCTAAACAGATCTATTTGACCCATAGAGAATACCCTAACATGTACTACCATTTCAGGTCAGAGTCAATTTGGAGTAATGGTAATGAAAGAGTACTCCAGAACTGGAGCATCATCATCAGATGTGGTTTAGTGTCATACATAGGACACCCCCTTTTGAGTGGGTTCTTACCCCTCTGCAAGAGATGCATAAGGGTGTTCCAAGCCCCACCAAAAGGGTATTTAGGGGGAATATAGAGGACAATGTACAATATAGAAAATATATCCAGAACACCCCTTTTTTTTTGGAGGAGGAGGTCTTACCTCTCCACAGGAGATACAGTCAGAGTATTCTATACCCCACCATCTGAGTCCATTTTAAAGTGTAAAGAATAAAATATAGAGTTGAAAAATTGTTTTCGATAAATAATACCCCAGCTCTGGTTAGCGGAATGAGACAGGATACCCCCGGGAATTGAATAAAGGATTGGGTTCAAAATTCTGTGATGAATCCCGAGTTCGAAAAAAAAGGTTCCCAAGTTCGACAAGAAGGTTCCCGAGTTCGAGAAGGCTCCCGAGTCAGACAAAAAATATCTGAAGAAGGTTGGAGGGCACATCGGCCGAAACATTGTATAGATAACAATAAATATGAGGGCAATAGTCCGAATAATAATAATACTAAAAATTTACTTAATATATCAAACTGTGTCTGAAGCGTGTTCATTTTGTTTTGAATAAAGATTGAAGAATCTCGCTGTTAGAGAAATTGTTTTCATTGGTTAATCAAGTTTTTCAAAGATTCTTTTTTTCTTCTTCTCCATAGTCTCAATAGTGACTTTTACACAGTTGTATTCATTCGTATTAGACAAGTCCTTCAACTTCGACATACCGTATCAGAGTTGATTCTAAACCGACAGACATGTCATGCTTCTCACCATCTCTTCGTGTTAGTTTGTCAATAAAATCGTCTATTCATTTAATCATAAGTTAATCTATCTTAATCTGTATGTATTTATTTTATCTGCTTTTTCACTTTATCCTTCTCAGCATCTTCATCTTTTAGTTTCTTTATATCTGTCATAATAATATATTTTTAATCTGTTTATTTGTCCATTAAATACGTTCGTATTTTTCTTACTCTCTTTGTTTATGTCTCTTCATATTTCTCTTAATTTATAGATATACACACACACACACATATTATATATATATATATATATATATATATATATATATATATATATATATACCAGTGAGGATATTTATCTTTATTGAGTTTTTCCTGGCTTTCAAAGGTAAATATTGCTCTGTATTTAATCTAAAATAGATTATCATACATTGAGCTCTCTTTGGGGATTTATAAAAATCCTTGTATTTGCACCTACTAAAACATGCAATAATTATACAGTGATATTTTGAAGATCCCATGTAGAATCATCCCTTACTACCAGTTTGGATACCTTACATTTATATATATATATATATATATATATATATATATTATAATATACGAAATACTTCGAAGGAGATGGTGAAAACTAGTTGTTAAGCAAAGTTTTAACCATGGTTTTTTTTATTCCCCGAATATTTTGTTGACATCATAGTCTAGTTCAGGGATCGTCCCTCGTTACTGGGATCACAACAGTCATAATATTGTGTTTACTGGGGAGGATATGGACACTGCCAAGTAAAAGAATCACTGCGAAAGGAATTCGTCGGCATGTAGACCCAAAAACCTAAAAAGAGGTTATGGAATATATATATATATATATATATATATATATATATATATATTGAGACACATGGTGTAATGATTATCGTTGTAGAAAATGGACACAGTGAGATGCGTTCAAATCCCGGGCGAGGCTTTTTGCATTTCACGAAGTGCTAATACTCTTGGGAAAGGTATGCATCCAACCATCGTCTCTAGCTATGGCGAAATAGTAGGACAGACTGGGTTAGTTAACTTCGGTACGGCAACCGGTCTAGGAGAAGGAAAACTCTTAATTAAAATCTGTTAAACTCTGCAAAAGAAACTGACTTTATATTACACCCTCCTCGTGCGGATGGTTGGCACACACACACATATATATATATATATATATATATATATATGTGTATATGTGTGTGGCTTTCTTTCGATACTTATCAGTACATATCATTCTACCTATCTCACCCTATTACGATCAAGTCACGCTGAAACACCGGTTCCGACTTGATCACCGAAGTTAAGCAGCGATGAGGCTGTTCAATACTTAATTTTATGACCACTTAAGCAACAGCAGGTACTGTAAGCAACGTGAGTTCTTTGTTTATCAAAATGACTTAATTCGGCATTAAATGACCCGAAAAAAAATGATATGCCGTAAAACAAAACAACTATTTCGATCTGTCATATGATATACATTTTAATTTCATTATTCATCGATTGTATGTCTATGTCTATCTCAGTCTGTTCATGAATATATATATATATATATATATATATATATATATATATATCTGTTCATATCTATCTATCTGAATATGTTCATATATATCTATTTCAGTTCTTATCTATCTCGATATGTTCATATATATCTATTTCAATATGTTAATATCTATTTATCTAGATAAGTATGTTAATATCTATCAATCAATCCATCTATCAATCAAAGTATCTTCTATATATCTATGTCAGTATGTTTATATCTATTTATCCAGTTATGGATTAAATAGTACTATTCTTCTACAAGGATGGCGTTGGCATTAAATAACCCAGGAAGGTTGATATGCCATTAAACAAAGAAACCAAACCATATCTATTTATTTAGATCAGTATGTTCATATCTATCTCGGTATATTCATCTCTCTCTCTCTCTATATATATATATATATATATATATATTATGTGTGTGTGTGTGTGTGTGTGTGTGTCCATATATATATATTCTCGGTATGTTTATATCTATCTATCTATCTATCATGGTGTGTTTATGTCTATCTATCTATCATGGTGTGTTTATGTCTATCTATCTATTTTGGTATGTTTATGTCTATCTATCTCGATATGTTTATATCTATCTCGATATGTATATCTATCTATCTATTTATCCTATCTATCGATATGTTTATATCTATCTATCTATCTATCTCGATATGTTTATATATCTATCTATCTATCTATGTTTATATCTATCTATCTATCTCGGTATGTTTATATTCTATCTATCTATCTCGGTATGTTTATATCTATCTATCTATCTCGGTTGTTTATATCTATCTATCTATCTCGGTATGTTTTATATCTATCTATCTATGTTTATATCTATCTATCTTCATATCTAATATATCTATCTCGATATGTTCATTTCAATCTATCTATCTATCTTTGTGTTTATATCTATCTTTCTCAGTATGTTCATTTCAATCTATCTATCTATCATTCTTTGTTTATATCTATCTTTCTCAGTATGTTCATATCTATTTATCTATCTGATTTTTGTTTTTTTTAACGTCTAAGTAATTACAGAATTGAAACCAATTCCGATACTTGTCAACCAATAGACAAAACATTAAATAAGCCCCAAACCACAATCCGTGATTATCAGGGTCATGTTTCGATTGATATTTAAATTGTCATCGGCACTCAACACAGCTGTTCATAATAACACAACTACGTGATTTTCAGTAATTGATTCGAACCGTACAGAAACAAACAAACCAACAGTCACATAATGACAATTCTTTTATTATAAAACGGACCCGTTTTCAATAGACAAATAAATGCCCGTTTCTATCGACTAAACAGAGAACATGAACCGATATAAACAAATAACCGCTCCACACCTGACATGTCCGCACTGACATACACTCGAATAGAGGTACGACAGGTCTCACGTAGGCACATGTAACAATGTATCAAGTGTCATAACAACAGGTAGGTGAAGAACCCCCCCATGAGAGGACCCTTGACGTTGAAAATAGACACAATTAAAAAGGCGCGTATGTTTAAAATAAATAAAAATTTTAAAAGGAAGAAAAAATCAGGCATATGTCACTAAATACGTTTGTATTGTGTAAGGGTTTTTCTTGGTGTGACTGCTTTGTTGTTTAAAAACTGAATTGGTTTGCAGCGTCGACAACAGCAAGCAATGGTGAGAATAAAAAGGGAGATGGAATTATATTAACGACAATGAATTAAATAAATATAGAGATTATAGCTGTGAAACTTCGTTTCCTCACTTTATAAATAGTAAAAAGTAGCACAAGAAAATGAATGCAGCCTTTTTTTAAATTTTTTTTTTAACAGGAAAATGTGGAACAATTTTTTCCCTCGCTCTACATATTGTAAAGGATTTTTTTTTAACTAAATCATAAACATGGTTTTATTTGATAAAGAAATCATCGACAAGGTTTCGTAGCTTTTTGAAACACTAAATATCACTAATCTATAATAATAATAATAATAATAATAATAATAATAATAATAATGCAATCGGCTAGAATACTCAAAAGAGTCCTGGAGACCTGAGGAGACTTGTTGTTAGTCAAACTCGAATGAAATAACATCAGCTAATGCTGATGTGAAAAACTCACAAAGAGTGAAATGATAATAATAATAATAATAACAACAACATAGAGATGACAGTGATACCCATCGTGGTTGGAGCTCCTGGAACAGTCCGCAGTAACCTGGGAAAGAGAATGGACGAATCGGATATTAGAGAAAGAATTAACAACATCCAGACCACAGCACTACAAAAACCGGCTAGGATACTTAATAGAGTCCTGGAGACCTGAAAAGACCTGCTGTCACTCAGCCTCTAGCGAAAAACCATCTGTTAAAACTGGTGTGAAAAACTCGAAAATAATAATAATAATAATAATAATAAAATAATGAATAGATCTTTCCTGACAACAACAAAAAAGCTATGAAATATGAAAGTGACGGTGATACCAATCATATTCGGAGCTCTTGGAACAATCCCAAAGAGACTGGGGAACTGAAAATGTGTGGAAAGAGTCAAACTGTCCAGACCATAACATTGTTGAGATCGACTAGAATACTGAGATGAGTCCTGGTAAACCGGAGTGACTTGCTGTCACTTGGGCGCCGATGAAACCACCACTAGTATGAAAACTCACAAAGAATAAGATAATATTATCTATACTGCGGCAAGAAAACGAATGAGATTCGAGGAGAGTTTCAGTCTCTCAATCCCCAGTGCCAACAATCAGACACGTCTAGTGTCAACATATAAATACAAAGATGATAATAATAATAATAATAATAATAATAATAATAATAATAATAATAATAATTGAGACCATCCAGATAACAGCATTGTTAAGATCAGCTGTAATACTCAGAAGAGTCCTGGAAAGAATTGTTGTCAGCCAGACAGTGACTCCAGTCGAAAAGATACCAAGATTTGGTTGTCATAATAACCAAAAAATATATAATATATATGATTGATATCTTTATGAAAAAAAATTAATGTCAAAAGACACCCGCACTGTATTTTAAATTGGACATTCCTCGGCTTGTTTGTCATTATCAACAGGTTTCAGGAAGAAGAAGAAGAAAAAAAAAGAAGAAGAAAAAAGACATACAAAAATAAACTTTAAAAATAATGGCTACTTACCTAAAAGGATTGTAGATATATTAAATACCTCCTAGATGAGCTCAAGGAATCCTCTTGTGGTGAAGTCTAAACCTTCTTCGTTTAATTTTTAAAAGCACACATTCATATACACAAATATATATATTTATATGTATTTATATATATATATATATAGTTATGTATTTAGCCAGATGTATACGTACGTATTGTTTTCTTTCTTTTTTCCCCAGATCCGTAAAAATAAAAAAAAAAAAAAACCTTTAAGTTGTTAATATCTTAAACGTGGTTGATATCGTCGAATAGATACTTGTATATTATATTGTTCACCTCACAAAATCTTGTTTAAATATATATCTCCCGGACAATGTCAGTTTTTTTCTTATTGTTGTTTAAATAATAGTATGTTTGTATAATTGATATATTCATATCTGATTAGGTGAAAATGTTTTGATTGTTACTTAAGCGTGGTAAACATGTGATACATCGGAACGATGTGCTTACTAAAGTTCTCGATTTTAACGGGTCAGGAGAAAGGAAGGAAGGAAGAATAAATACGTAAATGACTGAATGCGTTTGCAACGTCGAACACATATATATATATAAATATATATAAATATATATATATAAAACAGTGTTAAGAGGCCGATCTTTGGTTTATAGATGCGTGTAAGAATATTTAAACCCTGTAAATAACCTGATAACAAGTAAGGTACGCAAGTGACTACATCCGTAGCGAGATTCAGTATTTCTTTGTAAATGACAACATGCTTTCCTATACAGCGGGCAGATTCAGTGTTTGTATGCACACGGATGTGTACGTTTTAAGTCGTGAATATTATTAAAACACGTGGTTGCAAATGTACGAATGAGCATTTTTGAGGTCGACAGAGTGGCTGAGACTATCTACAGTCTAAACACACCTTATTAAACCTATAAACTGAAGAAAGATTACGTGCCCGCCTGCCTTAACGTCACGTTAGATTGTTATTATATAACAAGTGTTTGTATGTATGTGTGTGTGCGTGCGTAATACTGTCCAGCCAGCCAGCCAGCACGGGGCTTAGGAACGTAGGAAAAACAGTGTGATTACTTCAGGTGTTTGCTGCGTCCTCTTCTACTTCTTTTTCCTAAACTTCTCTCCGTAGTATTGGCAAACGTCTTTTAGTTACAAACAGTCGTCCAAAAGTGGTAGCAGTCGCTTTAGTAGTAGTGATATAGTAAAATGCTTTGTGTTGGAGTAGGTAAAATATACGGGGCCTCACTACTGCTACTCTGTGTTGTAACTACTACGACTGCAGCTAGTCAGTTGTCGAAAACTGAAAAGTAACTTTATCTCTACTACCAATTCTTAAAAGCAGTTGTTACATATCTCATCTTAAAAATTACAGAGGGCGAGTCAATACTAATACTACACGTCTTCTACTAGCGTCAGTAGTAGTACACATAGTACTTATTGTATTAATAGCGATGCTATTGTAAATATAAACTCCGAATTTTTTTTTATTTCCTCTTATCTCACATTGTAGATAGGTCTACACGTAAGAGATTTTTACAATTGACAAGCCTCAGGGTTTTAAAAAGAAGTTCGTTTGTACTGTTTTAGATATTAGTATCTTTATTTCTTTATTTCTTTTTTGGTCAACCAACTCGGCAAAGTGGAGTTATGTCTTCAATCTGGTTGTATACCACTGGAATTTATTTAATTTAAAACTTTAAAGTTAGACGATGCGATTGTAAAAAAAAAGGCGACCCTTCCACGCTACAGATATAACAGACATTTAACTAAAAATGAATGAATTTTAATCAGTATTTTTTCTATGTTTCATATCCCGTTATACATTTCGGTCAAAAAGATAATTGTATTTTATTAAATACAAATAGAAAATACCAGAAAGAGACCTAAGCGTTTACCAAAATCAACGGCCGGTGTACTATATGGAGAAAGAAAAAATGGCGATTTATTAAAATAAACGAAAAGAGTAGAATCTTTTTTTAAATTTTTTTTTTTAGTTATTTCTTTTTCTTTTCTTTTCTTTTTCTTTTAAAGAACCTTATATCATACGATTGTGAAGATAAAAAAAAACCTAAAAGGGACCAGGACCTTCTCGTCTATTCTCTGTTTAGACAAATCAGTTAATCTATATACATTTTTATAGATAAAAGAAAAATCTAAATCAATCCTTAGTAATTATAAATTAACATTAATAAGAATAAAAAAAAATCCCGCCAAGACATTTATCACCAACTTTGGCCCACCTCCTCCCCTAGAATACAACCCTGCAAAAATCCTTGAATCTTTTCTGGTGCGTTAGATTTTTTTAAAGTCTACAATATCATAAGGGATTATAATTCCACAATTTTAACTTAAAGTAGGTTATAGTCGATGCGTGAGTAAAATAGGATTTTATCATCTTACCCCCCCCCCCCAATCGCTTGGCGGGTGTATATGTATGTGTTGAGAGATTATAGATATTAAAGGCCTTGCAGAGGTTTGGGTTTTCCTTAGGGAGAGTGGGTTTCTCACACTTTGTTATGTTTTGTTAAAACCACTTAAAAAAAATCCTGTTCAATATGTTAATATTTCTTTATCAGTCAGCAATGTTCAAATGCACAAATCGACTGGCTATAACGCCAAATGGTTGGTTGGTTGGATTTTACGGTATGTCAACCCTTAGATTATTTTATTAGGGAGGCGCGTGGTGTACTGGTTAGGAAATGGACTCGTCGACTCGAGTTCAAATCCTAGACGAAGCCACAGTTCACATATTACTAATACCCTTGGGAAAGGTATGAATCCAACTATTCTCCCTCCAGCTATGGGTAAATAGTTGGGCAGACTGGGTTCTTTAACCTTGGTTAGGCAACCAGTCTAGGAGAAGGAAAACTCTGAATTTAAATCTCCTTTTGAGGTTGTCACTACTAGAATAGGCTCAGTCCTAATTAGTGATCTATTTCAATTTATGCCAGACGTTTTGTTTTATTCATTTTTCTTAGATATTCAATTTTTCAAACTTCATTTTTAAACTCATTTTTTGATCGATTTAACATAAAGATGGGACCCTAACAGGTGCTACCACTCCAGGTCAGAGTGGATCTGGGAGTAATGGCGATGAAAGGGTATTCCACACTCCCTAGAGCTCCATAATTGAAACATCACCACTAGCTGCAGTTTAACGCCTAATAGATATGACAGAAATATTCAAAAGACTTTATTAAAGTATTAAGTAAAGTTGACGGAGTAGCCTTGAGTCGGTATCAACCGAACAGCTAGGGAGTCTGTCCACTTTTCGTTAGCGCTAGACCAGGGATGTTATTTTTTTCCAAGGGGCAGCACCACACCTACCGTCAGTTCCCCGCTTCACCGCACAGATCAGATTGCCCTAAATGCGCAACTTGTGTGTCGAGTTGCCTGGAACCGGTTTTGAACCCGGAACCTTGTGATTACCGAGGCGTGTGCTCTACCGACTAAGATAAAACCGATCACCTTATTGAAGTATAGTAAGCGTTGTGTAGGTTTTAATTCAAAGCTATCTACAAAAAAAAAAAAAAAAAAAAAAGAGTAAAACCCGACGTTTTTATCAGATGAGCCAAGACTAACAGTTATTAGGTGGGAATTTACCCATTTCCTCCGTTGCGGGCAGGATGTGACGCAAGGTTAATTTTTAATCGGAATAAAGCTGATTTGAATTGAGAGTTTTACTTCTCATAGATTGGTTGCCTACTGTTTTACCATAGCTGAGGAGGCGGGAGAGAATAAATGGATTCATGCCTTTCTCGGGGGCATTAGAACGCAGTGAGAAGCAAAGAGCCTAGTTTAAGAACACGGGTGACCAATCCCATTTCCTACGACGATAACCATTACATGAAGTGGGCCTCCTTTTTTCAAAATTGACACCCATCGGAAAAAATAAATGAATTAAAAGTCAACAAACAAAACAAACTTATTAATTCATTTATAACAGTTTGATAATTTTTGATAAAATTGATATAATTGATAAAGATCTTGTCTTCCATTGAAAGAAAGATAATTAGTTTGTTTTGAAATTTGTATTTAATTGTATTTCCATTGTAGACTATGCCTGTGTGTTTTTACCTAGCTTTGCTTTGTTATAGCACAAGGCCAGATATATGGGACACTTACTTGTTTTAGCTCAGTCGGTAGAGTGTCCGACTAGGAACCACGAGGTTCCTGGTTCGATACCGACCCTCGCCAACTCAGCGTATGAGTAGCACAGGGTTCTGTCCGGTAAAGTAAGGAGCTGATGGTAGGTGTGGTGCACTAGCTAAGACGCCTAAACAATCAATAGCGACCCTCGCCAACTCAGCGTATGTAGCACATGGTTCTGTCCGGTAAAGTAAGGAGCTGATGGTAGGTGTGGTGCACTACCTAAGATGCCTAAACAATCAATACCGACCCTCGCCAACTCAGCGTATGTAGCACATGGTTCTGTCCGGTAAAGTAAGGAGCTGATGGTAGGTGTGGTGCACTACCTAAGACGCCTAAACAATCAATACCGACCCTCGCCAACTCAGCGTATGTAGCACATGGTTCTGTCCGGTAAAGTAAGGAGCTGATGGTAGGTGTGGTGCACTACCTAAGACGCCTAAACAATCAATACCGACCCTCGCCAACTCAGCGTATGTAGCACATGGTTCTGTCCGGTAAAGTAAGGAGCTGATGGTAGGTGTGGTGCACTACCTAAGACGCCTAAACAATCAATACCGACCCTCGCCAACTCAGCGTATGTAGCACATGGTTCTGTGCGGTAAAGTAAGGAGCGGATGGTAGGTGTGGTGCACTACCTAAGACGCCTAAACAATCAATACCGACCCTCGCCAACTCAGCGTATGTAGCACATGGTTCTGTCCGGTAAAGTAAGGAGCTGATGGTAGGTGTGGTGCACCATCCCAGACGCCTAAAGAATCTCCTTGGTTTAGCGCTAGTGAAGAGGGGATAGACTCTCTGGCTGTATGGATGATACCGACTTTAGGCCACCCCGACGACTTTACTTTTTACTTACTTAGGCCAGAGGGGCGGTCGGGGAGGCCTCCTGCGACCAATCAGCTGGTCATATCAAACCCTAGCCCCTATATGATTGTCCTGATCCTATCGCTCTTATGACAAACGCTCAACCCTTTTTATCGTATATGTGCTAGAAGGCGATGGCTGGGGTCTAAGTACCCTGGTTATAACGCTAAACTGCATTTAGTGGTGAGGTTCCAGTTCTGGAGCACTTGGGAGTGTGGAGTACCCCTTCATTGATATTACTCCCAGGTCTACTCTGGTCCAATATTACAAAACATGGGTTTTAAAAATATGAGTTTAAAAGGTTTGTTTTTAAAAATTGTATAACCAACAAGAATGAATAAAACATCTTCGGTATAAATAACCGAAGGGTTGACATGTCGTAATCCAACCGGCCAGATGCATGGGGATCCCAGTGAGACTCGAACTCACTAATCATAGTCTGACAGTCTAGTGTACTAACCAATTCCTCCACTCGAGGAACCCAATGCTGTTTATGCTTTCTATAGAACCTGTTCCGTGTTACGTTTTCTATACGACCTGTGAACCTGTTAGGTTCTGGTTTGCAACAGTGGTCCATGATGATATTAGTGCTTCTATTAAGGAAGGAGTGAAGGATTGCATGCATATAGAGGTGCATAATCACAATTTTTGTTACGTATAGATTTTTCTGTTTAATATAAATTTTATAAATATTGATTTAACCTTTTTACATGAAGAAATCAGTGTTTTTTTTTGTAAATGGCAATAAATATAAGTTTCTAATACACACATATATGAATATATATATATATATATATATATATATATATATATATATATATATTATATATATGTTTTTATTGTGTGTGTGTGTGTGTGTGTGTGTGTGTGTGTGTCTGTGTGAGTGTTATTGAAAATTGAGGAAATGCGGATGAAACACAAAGCAACAAAAATTATATATATTTATATATATATATATATATATATATATATATATATATATATATAAAGTCTTGTTATGGGTCCACCGGGAGAAAATTAAATACTTTATAAAAAAAGAAGGTCCGCAAAATGGATTATGTTTTTAGAAAATTTAAAAAAATTTTTATCTTACATTTGCGACACGTGTTTCAGATCTGATATCTTCTTCAGACATTGATTAATCATATATATATATATATATATATATATATATATATATATATATATATATATGTGTGTGTGTGTGTGTGTGTGTGTGTGTGTGTGTGTGTGAATTTACGGCTAAAAACGGTCGAAATAAGTAAAATAGGGTGCTCTATATACAAGACTGCAGAGCAATATTAGGATATTTAAATTATAAAATAAAACAAGGTAAATTAAGATCACTCACGATTCTATTTTTCGATTTTAGCATTTTTTTGCCGTAATCTCTCTCTACCTCCCTCTCTCCCCCTCTCTCCCCTCTCTCCCCCTCTCTCTCTTTCTCTCTCTCTCCCTCTCTCTCTCTCTATATAATTATATATATGCTGGTACAAATGTTTACAATTATTAGAAATGATAACGCCCCTGGCGAAAAAATGATGCCATTCTTATACTTCAGACCATATCTTATTTTATAATTATAGTATCGTATATCGTATATCGTATATATAAGGGTAGCGGCGACATACAGTTAAATGGTAAAGTTATGAATTCAAGTATTCTCCCTCCAGCTATGGGTAAATACTTGAGCAGACTGGGCTCTTTAACTTTGGTTGGACAAACAGTCTCAGAGAAGGAAAACACTGAATTCAGACCTGTTAAACTCCGCGAAATAAAATGACCTTGCGTCACGTCCTACTCGTGTGGTGGTGGTGGGGGGTAATATTTGAAGAAGATCTTTCCTAATGTTATAATACACATAAAGTTTTTACCACATTTCACCCGAAGATGACAACGTGTCCGAAGTGAAACATATACTACACTCTTTGCAGTTCGAACGTAGAAGTGTTAGGCATACACACATACAACACTCCAATTCTAGCACCATCCTGTCGGCTGGGACGTTAGAATACACCGACTGCACCTCTGCAGAGGAGAAAGACTCCCTCAATAGGGACACCTGTTTTGCCTGGGTGGCGACACGTGATGCTTAAGAATTGAACCCAGGTAGTTGAGCAGTCCATGACATGCAACACTCCACTTAGGCCTTTACTTAGACTAGACGTTCGGTCTGTCGGAGAGGCCCACTCCAATCAATTGGTTGGTCACGTCAAGCCCTAGCCCATCCCTATTGCCCTTATGTCAAGCCCCAAGCCTTTTTATCATATTGGTGCTAGAAGGCTGTGGCTGAGGGTTTTCATGTCCTGGGAATGACGTTAAACTCTATCTGATGGTGAGGTTCCAGTTCTGGAGGTTTGGGGAATGTGGAGCACCCCTTCATCACCATTGCTCTCAGCTCCATTCTGATCTGGAGTAGTAGTACCTGTTAGGGTCCCATCTATGGGTTAAATAGAAAAATGTGTTTATAAAAAAATGAGTATCCATTAAGTATGAATTTATTTCAAAACTTTGTAGGCATTAAATGACCCATCGAAGTTGATATGCCGTAAAACAAAACCAACCAATAAACCAAAACAATTCTAGCACAATGTATTGAAGGACTAACAAAGAAACGAGTTATTTATTAAACTTAGATTATTTGTAACATAAGGTCAGAAGTATTGGGAGCACTCAGTGCGAAACAACCGCACTAGTAATGATCTGCTAGTCTACCTTGCGATCCATTACACTACAGCAATTACCCAATGCACATGTGGTTGGCAGCCTTACGTCTACGAGAGACGATGGCGTAGTGTCAAAGTGTTTTTTTAACTATATAGCCTGGCGGGTACTTATGGGGGATGAGCTGTTGCACATGCAGCAAATCCCCCTCTCCACATTGTCACTATGATCCAAAGGAAAGGTAAGGAACCAATGCAGATAGTGTCGCGGGAGTTGATGAGTAGCACTGGATTTCAGTATCACTCCATCTTAGGGACTCCGGTTCCTGATTTGTTTTCGGGGTTTACTCCCCTAGCCTTTCCTTGAAAGGCAGCAGTGGCTTTGTGTCGGACCTTTTCTTGACTTAAACGGGTTGCCGACCAAGGCTAAAGAGCCCCTTATATGTATTTAGCCATTAATGCATATGTATATAGTCATTTATATAATTTCGCTCTGTTAGAGCACAAAGCCAGAAATATGGGACATCCCGTGAATCTCTAATCGTTAACGATTACATCATACAAGAATCCTTATGTATGTGTATAGGCTATTTTGTGTGGATTGCGTGTGCGTGTGTGTTTTCATACACGCACCGGTGTGGGAATATATATATATAAACTAGAAAAAACGTGACCCGTTGGGTCAGCTTTTCAGCTATCTCTGGATAGATAATTGTGATCAGGAAGAAAGTTAATTTGCAAAACTAATTTAATTAAAAATGTAAATACAACCGGTGAATTAAAAAAAAAAACAAATATTAAAATCATTTTGCTAAAATTTGCAATTAAATCAAAAACTGACCCGTCTTATATATAAGCCAGTCGTAAGCTGCTGAAATACGAATAAGTTCATATCTCTCTCTCTCTCTCTCTCTCTCTCTCTCTCTCTCTCTCTCTCTCTCTCTCTCTCTCTCTCTCTCTCTCTCTCTCTCTCTCTCTCTCTCTCTCTCTCTCTCTCTCTCTTGTCCTCACAGAGAAAATTAACATATATAAAGAGTAGCTAATCATGATATATATATAGAGAGAGGGAAAGGGACAGACAGAATGTGTGTAAGAGACGGGTGGGTTTTTGACTCAATTGCAAAGTACGACTTATTCGAACCAAATAAAATGGATTTAGAAAAAATAACTTAATCCCAAAACTAAGGAATATTTTGTGATGTATTTTGTGCATTGAACTAAATAGGAATATAAGTATTTAGCAACAATCATTGACTTACTAATCCTTAGTATTATAATAAGTAGATGGCATCATAATACTCACATAAACACACACACACACGCACACACACACACATCTATCTATCTATCTATCTATATACGCATACATACACACACAAACACGCACACACACACGTGTGTGTGTGTGCGTGTGTGTGTGTGTGTATGTATGCGTATGCGTGTGTGTTTGTGTGTGCAAGTTTTAAACAGCCGATTTATTGGATGTTTGGTTAGTTTTGTTTTGTTTTGGTTTATGTGTTTAATGGCATATCAACCTTTATGGTTTATTTAATGCCAAAGTCATCCTTGTAGAAGAACAGATGTGCTATTCAACCCATATCTATGGAGATATGGGGCGTTCATACCTATCCCAGGGATATTCGTCTAAAAGTGAACGTAATAGCACGATTGAAGTTCGAACTCGCTTACTACGAGTAAGAGACTCTCCCTTGCTTTGTTTTATGGCATGTCAATCCCTGTTTGGTTACTTAATTCCAAAGTCGGGTTTTTTTTAAAAGCAGTTTGAGGATCAAAGCCAGGAAAGCAATGTTTGCTCACCCGATGGTAACACTGATTCCCTTGATATTGTCACAGGAATCTTGCAAGGAGATACATTGGCGCTATTTCTGGTTATGATTTGCCTAGATTACGTACTGCTATATGGTGAATGAATAGAGGGCACCCAACCGAAGCGAGAAACAAAAGAAACATTTTTTTCATTTTTGCCCTCCACCCTCAAAAAAAAAAGTATTTAAAAACTTTAAATATTTGAATAAAATTAATTTGGATTTAACTATTAGAAACTTGGTTTTATTAGAAATAAAATTTTCTATTACATTTTGACAGCAAAACTATAATTATGTCTATTATTAAGAAATATAAGATTTCAAAGATCTGTTTACATTTTTTTCTTTTTACGAAAGGGCATGACAAAAAAAATCCTTTGACGTAATTTTGAACGCCGATAAAATCGAGATAAAAATTCTAAAAACGTATATATTTTTTTCTTACTCTAAAATATTGGATATTCGTTCAACTTGAATAAATTTTTGTTGAATTATGTAAAAATGGGTGTATTTTCAAAAACATTCTTGTCTTTCGTCAAACAAAATAAATTCCCAAACAACTCAAAAAATTTTCGCACCGCCTGGAGGGTGTTTTTTTACTTTGTAATATTAATAATAATAATAATGTGTGTATTGTTTCTAGTATATCAATCTAAAGCTAATAATTTTTCCAGTGTTATATAGTTTCAAGTTATACTATAAAAAATTAAATACTTCTATTTGAAGGTACTCTAAAAGGTACCCTGGGTCAGAAGGGACAGGAGATGAGTGACTCCATATTCCTAAAAGCACTAATATTGCATCCTCACCAGTGGATGCTGTTTAGTATCTTACCACTAATCGCTACCCCACAGGGCGTGACATCGTGGTATAATGGTTAGCAAGCCACTCTCGCAGATCCATTAGTACTGAATAACGAGTTCGATCTTCGCTTCGCAGGATGCCCCATACTTGCGACCTTGTGTCACATCTTAGCCATGACGAATGGATTGGTCAAATATCTACGCAGCCACCCTTACCTCTAGTTAGCATATTTAAACCCCGGTGAAAACTGCTGATTTATATATTTGCTACTTGATATATATATATATATATATATATATATATAATATATATATATATATATATATAGTCATACACAGACACGTGTTTCGACTTATCAAGTCTCTTCAGTGTGGCTAGACATTTGTAAGCTACTTACAGCCGGGACTGAAATCCGATCGGTTTAGTGTCAGTCAGACACCTTAAACGCTAGGCTGTCATCACGTATAGAATGCGAAGGGGATTTAAACTGTTTTAATACACACATCTCTATGTATGTAAAGGCCGCCATAGAGTGCTCCATCCCTTTTATAGGAGAGCGTTGCATTTACGCTTTAGTTGGCGGTCGTCAGCGAAATCCCCCCAAAGTGCTCAACCCTTGGGGGACGGGGAGCATATATAGTCATCCGCAGACACGTGTTTCGACTTATCAAGTTATATATATATATATATATATAATATATATATATATATATATATATCTTTGAAAGGAAGGAAAAACTTAACACCGTTTTTCCATAATAAATTTATTTCGAACAGATATTGATGATTACCCATCTGATGAGACTTGATTTTGGGGAGCTTTGTTAAATCAACTTAGATTTATAAAGGCCCCAATTTTGGTCGAAATAAATTTATTATGGAATAACGGTGTTGAGTTTTTCCTTCCTTTCAAAGATAAATATTACTCTGTATATAATCCATAAAGATTATTATACATTGAGCTCTCTGTAGTGATTTAAAGATTCACTGTATTTATACATACTGGATCATACAATAATACTACAGTGTGTCTTACATATCACATAGAAAATCATCCCATACTACCAAGTTTTGGATACCTCACACACACACACACACACACACACACACACACACACAGACACACATATATATATATATAATGTGTGTGTGTGGGGGGGGTATGATGTATTTCCATGATAAGATTCAACTAAATTGGTGAACTCAAACGTACATATAAATATTTTGTCTTTACACATATGAATATTTATGTATGCGCATATATATTAACATATACGGAGTTTTGTATAGACGCTTGGATATGTACGTATTCACAAGTAAAGAAGATAAATTTGAAAATCTGTCTGTTGTGGACATGAATGCACGTAATTTATCAAAGCAAAATTTAAAGATTTTGCGGATGCGGATGTGGATGTGTCTGTAAGCTGAAATTTTAAAGAAATAGACGCCGAAAGGAAATTTCAAAACAAAATCTCTGAGAGGAGAAAGAACCTATTTAAATAGACGAAATTAAACTGCCCTGATGAACAAATAAGCGAAACTATTAGTAGGTATATCTGACTTAACATATATATATATATATATATATATATATATATATATATATATATATATATATATATAAAAGCAATTGGTAATTTGCTTGAAGCATTGTTAAGTATGTTATAATATATTAATATTTTGAAGGCCAATACAATGCGTATGAAAAATAAAACAAAAAGATGTTATTTTTGTCTTATCGATTTCGAAGAAACTCTGATGATGAAGTTCATGCCTCGAAATCGATAGGACAAAAATAACATCTTTTTGTTTTTATTTTTCATACGCATTGTATTGGCCTTCAAAATATTAATATATTATATATATATATATATATATATATATATATTTATATATATTATATTATATATATATATATATATGAAATGTATTAGGGGAGAAAGTTAACTGCATTTGGACATAATGTTAATACAATATTTACTATTTAAAATAAAAATAAGTGACTTATCTTTGAGAGCCAAATTCAGATAATGGTCTCTGACCGTCTTCACTTTTATATTGACGAAGCTACTTTCCTATTTCAACGTGAGTGGGCCAGTGGGTGTATGTGTGTGGGGGGCATAGTTCTAATAAGTCATGTTAAACGACGGGACGAGATAAAATGTCCTTTTTCTTTTTTACATGTTCCTGTGTTATATAATTTCTTTTTTTTCTCTTTGGCCAAGAGTTAAAGTGTTAATCGATTATTTTCGTTTGCTGTGACCATCTTGGTCTTTGCCTTTTCCATTTTTTCCCCAATGAAAGTTTGGTAGTATATTTTTACCGACAAACTATTTGCCGTTTTTTTCTTACCGCAAGGGTTTACTAATAAGATTACTGTATCATATATATATATATTATATATATATATATATATATATATATATATATATATATATATATATGAGGAAAAAATGAGTAAAGAAAAGAAATGTAGATGGATAAAAATGAATTTAATCGATATCACTTTAATCGATATCACTTACACATGTGTTTCGGTCCGTTTATCAAAATGTATACGGATTACGCTATTATTACTATTAAAATAATCAAAATAATCAAATTTTTAACGGTCTCTGCTTTCCAAAAATGATTAAAAAAATATTCTTTTTTCGAACATTTTAAAATTCTGTTTTGTCTCCAACGGATTTTTGTCTCTACTCAAAAAATAAAAAAAAATTCACTCTGATGAAGGTCGTAAAAAAATCTCT
>CM042148.1:10239672-10257172 GCA_023376005.1 Doryteuthis pealeii
GACCTCTAAAGATATTCCTGACACAAAACAGTACATGCTCTTACTCGATTTGATGGCATTAAAGGACACCCTCCCTATGCCATATGGATAAACAAATATCTCCACGGTCTTATCTGAGAAGTTGAGGTATCTGATGGACAAGAATTTATCCCAAGACTTTAGTTTACCAATACTTAACGCCATAACATTGTGGTATTAAATGTAAATAGAGACGTAGTTTTAAGATACGGTCGTTCCCTAATTCATTTTTGGGATCCCTGTATTTTGGAAACATCAGTATTTAACAATTTTAGCAAATATCATGTCACATTGACTTACGAGTTTAATTCGTTCCACTCGTAACTCAATTTTCCCATTTATAAAATCAATTTTCCCTATTGAAATTAAGAGAAATGCCATTAATCCGAGCCACCCCCTCCATAAAATAACCTAATTTTTTGTTACGTGTTTTTAAATAAGAGACATAGCGCTGCGTTGTAAAAAAACAACAAACAAACAAAAGAAATAATACAATAGAAGAGAATGTAAAGAAATAAATTGTTTTTCCTTAATTGCTACATTTTTTTTCCACTTACGCTTATATTCTTCACTGTTTTCTTTTTTCTTTTTTTTTTCTTTTTATTTTTCGACATGCTTTCCTCACTTTCATCTGCAGGGCGTTTTAATAAAAACCTGTCCAATTTAAGCATAAAGATCATATTTTTTTTATGTCGGATAGTAGTAAAATAAAATAAGCTTTAAAAAAATTTTTTTTTTACTTATTGCGTAAGACGTGTGGCATAAAAAAAGTCTATAATATTACGTAATTTACAAAAAGAAAATAGATAGAAAGTTGAAATTAAAAAATTCCATATTTTTTTTATCTCTTGCAAAAGATAAAATATCTATTCAATTAAAAAAAAAATTGATGTAAGGTTCAAGTTTAGCTTCGGAAAAAGTTTAGCGTAAAAAAAGACAAAAAACCCCAAAAAAAAAAACAAAAAAACAAAAACAAAACAAAACAAAAAAAAAAAAAATCAGCGCGCAAAACGTAAGCTCAAAGACAGAATGTAACATCACAAGAACTGTTCTCGTTATAGTTAAATAAATTTATTTTGCGTAATAAATTTGGAAATTTTAAGTTTTTGTAAAGTTATAAACTTATCTGAGGCTCGCTCGCATCTCAAAGCATAAAATCGACCTTTTGAGTGGAGTGTTGCATGTCATAGACAGCTCATCCACCAGGATTCCATCCTTAAGCATCACGGGTCGCACCCTATGGCCAACAGGTGGTTCAATTTTGTGGGGAGTTCTGTCTGATATATGTGTATGGGGGAAGCTAACCTCTTTCAATTTCACCCGACTGGGTAGTCAGACCTCATTCGATTTTGCTATTTTTCAAGGTAATATATTTGTTGTTATCATATTTGTACGAATAATATTCATAGCATTTTTTTGTTGTCATTTTAGTTTTTATATGAAATATTGCCAACCCTTATCATTAATTATCACGAGTATTTCCTCGCAAGTTTAATTCTAACGGAACTCACTTGGGTCGCCATTCGACGATAGTGAGGAAATGAAAATAATTAAAATTCTAATTAAAAATTATTTAATTTAGAAATAAGGTCATTATGAAAAAAAAGTATAATAATACGATTGTTTTTTTTATAATTAAAATACGAATCTGAATTCCAAACGGCACTTACAATTAATATTGCCAAAACTGGCGTGTTACGATTTTTGTTACCATTTTCATGCTTTTAGTGAGAGCACTTTACAGTGGAGATCCCTTGTGTTCCTTAGTGAAGAATCCTTGGTGTTAGGAAGAGTCCTTGGTTGTTCCTCAGGGTTTCTTAGTGTTAGGTAGGTTCCTTGGTTGCTGATCCGTTCGTCCGTGTCGAATACGTGCAAATGAAAGGCTCTCAAAATCGGCGATTAAATAGTTAACTAACCACGTATTCGAGCATGTTGATTGACTGGCTTTAATTTACGCGCCCACGCAGAGTCTATGAGTTTAAGTGCTGGCCTACAGCACACCTTATATTACCAAAATAATCCAACATGCCGCCTTCATTGCTCGGGTATTTCAACGCTTTAAAGCTTAAAATGTTTTGATTTGATAAATTTACTTGCTATTTCATCTGATTATTTGACTATATACATAAATATTTACCTAACCTCTCTACACGAATACACGAATAGGATGCGGCACAACGTTAATTTCTTAAGCTGAGTTTAACGGGTTTGAATTTAGAGTTTTCCTTCTCCTATGCCGGTTTCCTAACCAAGATGAAAGAGCCTAGTTTGTCCTAATATTTACCCATAGCTGGAGGGATAATAGTTTGATGCATACATTTCTCAAGGGTATAAGCACTATATCAAATGCAAACGGCCTCGTCCAGGATTTGAACTCGTCTCACCGTGTCCTTTTTCTATGACGATAACCATCACACCACGCACCTCCGCAGTACTATTTGACTATATATATATTGGAACGATACAAATAAGCGAAATATTAAGGTCTTTTTCCAAATGAAAATATTGAGTGTGCAGGGATACAATAAGTAAATATCTCCCCTAGATAGTTCGTATGTCGAGTGAGGGTCTCATGGGGTGTCACATGACAGTCAAAGAAATATAAACATGACCCCTTTTTCCTTTGTTTTTTACCTGGAGAGACATTATCCCATGATCTTGCCAAGGAATGGTAAAGCCACTTAGCCATCTTAGCTACGTTTAACAAATAAGCCTGTGTTGAATACCTACTTATCTGCTAGGTATATATTGTGAGGAGATGGATCCGTTTCTTTTCTCTATTCTTTTTATGTATTATGAGAGGCACCCGTGGTTATGCCCTCATATTTAAATCTTTACATACTTTCTGGTGTTATTTCTTATTTTGTTTTGTTTCTTGTAGTCTGTAGCTATCTTCATGGCTTCTATTTCTTCTAACTTTTTGTACAGCTGGGACATTTCTACTCACTTCTTCTAACTTCCTCTGCTTTTTGTCCTGGTCATTCAACATGCTGTTCTGATTATGCCAAGGTTGCCATTAGTTCATAAGACAACACAGGGCATATATTTTGTTGTGATCACATTTTATCAACTTCAGAACCAGAAAATCCCAGGATTCTCAACCGTATGCGAGTAGCGAAGCCGGTCTTTGCTTACATTAAGCTAATTGAACCTACTGTACCTACCGTTTTCATGACCGGAAGAAGTCGTGTCAGATATGGAATATCAATCCTCCAACGGCTCAGATCTGAAACCAAAAACACCTGGATTCAAAATATGTTTCTACACTAACCGTCTAAAAACGATGGTACCATCAATATATAACATCTGTTGCTATTTGTATCGCTTCCTCATACTGCTTGTTCATGTAACAATATGTGCTTAATTCTAGCTATTGGTGTGCGGCATTTTATGAGATGACTTAGTTCCGTATTCACTAATTTTATCAAAGTTCTTTTTGGTAGCAAGATCTATTTCTTCTAGTGGCAAACATTTCTTATTCGGTACTTTAAAGTAAGTGGTTCTTCTGGCGGAACCTCCCCCGTTTGCTGTTTCCCTCTAACTTTCCTCGTCTAACGGATTTAACAGATCAGAACGTTTTTTATATACGAAAATTGTAGTTCCAAACATCTCTGATTAGCCAGCAAATGAGAATCTAGCTTTTATCCGGAAGTAAGATTATTGGGCTACATATCACATTTGAGGGGTGGAGCCACAAAATTCCAACCTTGAACTTTTTTGTTTGATTACTGACAATCATGTCAACCGGCCTGAGAACTTAAGTCTACACCTGGGTCTCCCAGCAGTTGTGATAAACAATCAGTTTAGTAACATGCAGTGACCTGTCAACAGAATCAGCGGAAATGATTTTGTCTAAAATGAAAACTCGAAAACTAAATCATCTCCGCTGACTTACAAAAAAGAATTTTAAAACTTTCCTTTCTCGTTAATAAATAATTTGGTTTTGTTTGATTTTCGGCATATCAACCTCAGTGGTTCATTTAAGGCTGATAAAGTTTTGAAATAAATTCATTCTTAATGGATAATACACTTAAAAAAATACATTTTTCTATTTAACCCATAGACGGGACCCTAACAGGTATTACCACTCCGGCTCAGAGTGCACCAGGGAGCAATGGTAATGAAGGGATGCTCCACATTCTGCAAACCTCCAAAACTGGAACCTCACCATCAGATAGAGTTTAACGTCATTCCCAGGATATGAAGACACTCAGTCACCGCCTTCTATCACCCATATTATAAAAAGGGTTGGGACTTACCATAAGGGCAATAGGGTTGGGACAATCATATAGGTACTAGGACTTGACGTGACCAGCCGATTGATCGGAGGGGGCCTCTCCGACCGTCCGTCAAGCCCAATTAATAATAAATAGTAAACGCTAACAGAAAATTCCATCATGTCACCTAGAGACACATTTGTGTATTTCTTCTTTGTAATGCAATTTGCTTGTATATAGTGAATATGAAATACTAAGTGCTCTTGTATGTGTAATTGAATTGATATATTTTTTCCTTTCGTTTTCTTCACTGTTAGTATATAACGGTTTTAGCTCAGTCGGTAGAGCGTCCGACGGGGAACCGCAAGGTCCCGGGTTCGATACCGGCCCCCGCCAACTCAGCGTATGAGTAGCACAGGGATTTGTGCGGTAAAGTAAGGGGCTGATGGTAGGTGTGGCGCTCCTTCTCAGATGCCAAAAACAATATCCTTGGTCTAGCGCTAGTAAAAAGGGGAAATACTACCTCGCTGTCTGGCTGATACTGACTTTAGGTCACCCTTATATAACTTATATAACGGCGATACAAATACTGGTCACTGGAGAGTAGGGACTTGACTAAATATTTGGTTTGGTTTGGTTTATTTGTTCATAAGAAAAAGTAACTAAGGAAATAATAAATCGAAATAGAATGAAAGAAAAAAGAAAGAAAGAAAGAAAAAAAGAAGGAAACGGAAATAGAAGAAGGAAAAACTAATGTGAGCAAGAGGAAAGGAGGGAACGAAAAATGAAAGTAAAAGTAATGTGGAGTTGGACTAAGAAGAATGAAAGAAAAAAAAGGAACGAAACGAAGGAAGAAATGTAATGAAGGAGAGACAGAGATTTGTATAAGAATGTACACTACTTTTTTCTGTTCTTTATTTGGAATGAAAATATAAATATTTTTTTCATTACGCTTACGAGACACATATCTGGGATCAAACTCATTACCCAGTAGAAATTATATATATATATATATATATATATACTAGTTTTACTAAGCTAGATAACAAATGGAGGAGAAAGAAAAGAACTAAAATCTAACAGACTTTATTAAAAATACATGTAAAATGATGACGGTAAATAGTGATAAATAACACACTCACCCACATACACACACATACACACTATATATATATATATATATATATATATATATATATTTACCAATCCCTCTGCACGAACTGGATGCGACACAAGGTCAATTTCTTAAGCGGAGTTTAACAGGTTTGAATTCAGTTTTCCTTCTCCTAGACCGGTTGACTAACCAAGGTTAAAGGGCCCAGTCTGCCCTACTATTTACCCATAGCTGGAGGGAGAGTATGATTCACACCTTTCCGAAGGGTATTAGCGCTAAGTGAAATGCAATTACCACGTCCAGGATTTGAATATATATATATATATATATATATATATATATATATATATATAATATATATATATAAAAGGAATGACTATATATATATATATATATATATATATATATAATGAAAAGATAAAAGGAAAAATATACATATATTGGTATAGATAAAATAGCATATGCTGACACGTGTTTCGACAGGAATTTGTTTACATATACAGCATTTTATTTTAAATCATTTTGAATACAAAATAAAATAATAATAGAAAAAAACATATGTAAACAGCCCGACTTCAGAACAAAATGTTTTGATTTTTAAAACAGGAGAAATATTCGAAATTGATTTCGTCGAAACACGTGTCAGCATATAAAAGACTTATAATAGACGTGTGTCAGAAATATCTTCCACATTTTCAACTGTCCCCCGTGTGGTTCAAGTGAACTTTGGCAAGTGGCAATAGTAGCTCCATCTAGCCAATGTCTTATTTTTTTCCAAATATGATTAGTTATGATTAGAGCTTGGACTTGTGCACTCATTCGTTTTCTGTCGAAACGTTTTTTTAAAAAGCTGGTAAATATATAACAGCTACACAAAGGGCTTTTCGTGCTCATTTCATATTAGGTATGAATGATGCTGTTCCGTATAGAAAATCGGTACCGCTATGCTATGAGTTGAACATCTTATCCGGAACAGGGTTATTCCGACGTAACATGAAATTAGTTCGAACTTGTTTTTGTTTAGAACGTTGGTTCTCAACTGGGGTCCATGTGGACCCCCGGGAACCATATACATTTTTTTGGGGGGGAGGATCCAGGCAAGTAAAATGTATTTGACTATAAAATTACAATGGTTATTTTTAAACATCAAATGGCTATGGGGGTGCACCAGAATAAAATAAGGTTAAAAGGGGTCCATAGGTAAAAAAAAAAAGGGTTGGGTAATTTATGAGGAAGACCGTCCCGGTCTCCTGCCTCAAAACTTGCTACCGGTGACTGCTGAAAAACCAACCAAGCTACGATTGAAGTCCGTAGCCGAAGCAATGTCACTTGAAAGAAAACAACCAACTTGGGGCGTTTTTTTTCGATATTCAATTACATATAACAAATCCAAAACGTTTATTTTTTCGGTATTTTCATTTTATTCTAATATATTTATCTCCAACAATCAATTACAAGTAAAAAAAATCAAAATATTTAGATATTCTTGTTTATTTAAACTAAAAACAAGACATTAAACAAACATGAATAAAAGAAAATCTGAGTATTTAGATATTCTTTTATATTTTAATAAAAAAATTATCTATCAATCTAGTCATCTTCATATCTATCTATCCATCTCCATTTGTTCATATCTATCTATATTATTTTGTTTGTTTATCTATCTATGAAGTGATGATCTACTCTCCCCAGCGCTCTAGAACTGGAGCCACCCCCATTAGATGTAGTTTAGTGACATACCCAGGTTCATCCCATTTTTAAAGAGTGGGGGCTTAATTCTCTACGGTGGATATACTCAGCGTACTTATAGTAAGTCCCTATCAAATATTATCTTATTATAATGGAGATTGTGTATTTGTCTGTTTGTAACCGAAACTATATCACTACTCAAGTCATAATTCCCTTAATTATTTATATCATATTCTCCATGATTTTATTTTTATTTAAACCTCAATTAATAATAAAATTGTTCTAGATTATTAATACCGTTGGGCTTATTTACATACTGATGACATGCAATTGTATTTATATATACAACAAAATGGCGCTTTACAGTGTGAACTGGAAGGCTAGTTTGCATATTAATGTTAAAAATTTGATTTTAATAAATATGTGCTTAGTATTATTGATTTCTAGTTGTTTGGTTTTATCTTAATGAATATGAGTAAAAGTCTATGTGATAAATCTTAAAAGAAATCCATTAACATGAAGAAATAACTAATTTTATTCTTTTCTTCCTAATTTAACTAAATAGTTAAATTAGGAAAAATTAGCAATGAAAGACGGGAGAGATGGAAAATGATGGAAGAGTTAGTTTCAAAGTTGTTCTATTTTTCGATTATACGGCCTTCTGTTTCAAATAATTTTATCTGCATTCTTATTTAGTTTCATTAATGTTTCTAATTTAATATAATATTTTATTACATCAAAACTTAAATACTTGCACACGGAGGGTGCATACATTTGCTAGTACAATAATTTTAAACACATATTTAGTCCATAGATGGGGCTCTAATATCCTTGTCAAAGTTGACTTGGGATAATTGTAATAAAGTAATAATCCACACTCCAAGAACTCTAGAACTGGAGCCCGAACATCAGATGTTGTTTAGCATCATACCATATTCTTCCCATTTTTTAGAGGGAGTGGATCTTACATCTCAGTGGGGAATACAGTCAGTGTACTTATTCTAAACCTCGTCGACATGTGTTTTTTTTTTTTTCGCTAAATAGATAAACAAATCAAATTCTAAAAATTTAATAATTAAAAATAACAAACATAAAAAATAAAAATAAAAAAAAATGAAAAAATACATTAATGATGTTAGTCATGGAATGGCGAGTAGTTTTATTGTAAACATGGCTTTCTTTTCGTCACCATCTGCAGACTAACAGGAAGGAAGAATAAAAATCAAAAAAAGAAGCCGTCTTGTTCTCTCACTGCTCCCCGCGGCTCGCTATGAAGGAATAGACAAACAAAGAAAATCTAAGTAAATCACTTAATATTGATTCTAATGAATAAGATGTTTCTAAATACATCACAGATGGATTTTGAATACTCTTCCCTGTTCACGTGCATCATTTTTGTTGACTTCGATTTAGAAAATAGAAAACAACTTTTTTTGTTTAATTTCAGATAATTCATTGGTGTCTGCTCAGTACTCTGTTTGGTTGGTTGGTTGGTTTGGTTGGTTCTAGAGTTCGTTGACCCTTATTGAGTTATTTCATTGTCCAAGTCAGCTTAACAATTATGGTCTCCAATTAGATATACAAGGTGTGTCAATAAAGTATCGAGATTAAAGCTATATTTACCAAGATAGGAATGAACAATAAATGTAACGTTAATTTTTTTTTAGAATACAAGGTGTGTCAAAAAATACAGATTTTAAAACTATCCAATTAGATATACAAGGTGTGTCAATAAAGTATCGAGATTAAAGCTGTATTTACCAAGATAGGAATGAACAATAAATGTAACGTTAATTTTTTTCAGAATACAAGGTGTGTCAAAAAGTACAGATTTTAAAACTATCCAATTAGATATACAAGGTGTGTCAATAAAGTATCGAGATTAAAAGCTGTATTTACCAAGATAGGAATGAACAATAAATGTAACGTTAATTTTTTTCAGAATACAAGGTGTGTCAAAAAAGTACAGATTTTAAAACTGTATCCAATTAGATATACAAGGTGTGTCAATAAAGTATCGAGATTAAAGCTGTATTTACCGAGATACAAATGAAGAATAAATGGAACGTTAATTTTTCAGAATACAAGGTGTGTCAAAAAGTATAAAAATCTCAATACTTTTTGACACACAATATATATACTTACCAATCTTTTCGAACGAGTAGGGTGTGACACATAGCTCTGAGTTTGACGGGCTTCGTTTTGAAGTTTTGAGGTTTTGAGTTTTCCTTTTCTCAGATTGGTTGCTTAATCAAGGTTAAATAGACCAGTGCACTACACTAATTACTCATAGCTGGAGGGAGAATAGTTGGTTTCATACCTTTCCTTAGGGTATTAGTACTATGTGAAATGCAAACAGCTTTGAGGTCGGTTCTTCATATTCGTTTGACAAGTAGACACTTCATACTGAATTTTAAAAGTAAATTAAATTCTCATACCCCCCGACACAAAACAAAACAGGCAACGCAAAAATTTTAGGATTGTTATTGATTATGAAGAGACTCCATAGTAGGTTGAATCCGTTATGGAAACTAATATATATATATATATATATATATATATTCTCACCTTTGCAATCATCAGACCAATAGTGAACATGGTCTGATGATTACATAGGTAAAAACAGACAGTCACCACGCGTCGTTGACTCTGTGTCTACGCTATCCTAACTTAGATATATATTCTCTATTACCAATATTGATCACTTTATTCATAAATAAGCAAATTCTATATATATATATATATCTATATATATATATGTATGTGTGAGTGAGTGAGTGAGTGAGTGAGTGAGTGTGTGTGTGTGTGTGTGTGTGTGTGTGTGTGTGTGTGTGTGTGTGTGTGTGGACATTGCGGGAGAAGTAAGAACGAACTCGTAAATGACATTTTCCTGTGTCACCGACAAATGGACACAGCAGAATGGGCCGACCATCAAAAATATGAACAGCTCTGTTCTGATACTGGATACCGTGAGGAGGACTTGCAAGCAATGTTGACTGATAGGAACGAATGAAGAGAGAGAGAGAGAGAGAGAGAGAGAGAGAGAGAGAGAGAGAGAGAGAGAGGGGGGGGTAGGAGGATCATAGAAATTCATGCTGTCAGATTGGCATGATGAATTATAATGACACACACACATACATACCCACAATATATATATATATATATATTATATATATATATATAGACAGACAGACAGACAGACAGAGACAGAAAGAGAGACAGACAGACAGACATACAAGAGAGAGAGAGGAGGGGAGAGAGAAAGTGAGAGAGATATACAGACTGAAATAGATAGAAAGATAGAGATAGATAGATAGATAAATAGATAGATAGATAGATAGATAGAGAGAGAGAGAGAGAGAGAGAGAGAGAGAGAGAGGGGGGGAGAGAGAGATATTTTCCATAAACCATTTCTTGTCCACAAACCCTGATTGCCCACAAACCTTTTCATGACTAATTTTGACACGTGTTTAAAGTAATTGTCTTAGTAGAATATATAATATAATCCAGCCCATTTTTTGGAATACTCATGATTTTGTTTAAAATATAAATAATAAATACACTGTTTTTCTTATATATCCTTGTTTGTCTTTTCTTCATATCTATTTATAAACTCACCCAACTGGAAGATGTTACTAGTAGCCATGTCTATTTTAGGGGTCGAAATGATTGCTTATGCAGTGTTTAGATACCTCAAAAAGTACTCGACTACAAATGTTAGGAGGCCTATAACTAATATCAAGAAGTTTTATACACTAGAAGTAGCTACCCGGCGTTGCCTAGGGAGAGGTACGGGTAAAAAAAGTTAGTCTCGCAGATCCATTATTATAGAATCGTGAGTAGGATCTTTGCGGGGATGCCCCATTAAAATCCCTTCATAAAAAAGACCTTGCATTGATCCAGACACTCTGAAAAGAATAATTAATGTATCCTATTAATACTAAATGCAAAAAACAAAAAATTCCATGCTGTTATCAATTAAATTTTATTTTTTAATTATCTTCACGAATATAAATCAAACATTCATTATTTTAGTTCAAAAAGCAAGGCCAGGTGAAAGTAAATGTGCATATATATTTACTTTGTCATTAATTGCTTTATTTTTTTTTTAGTTTCCTCCGGACATACATACACACAAACTGTCCTTTATATAGATGTATAGATAAGCTTCTCTCATTAGCATTAAGTTAAGAGTAACAAGTTGTTTAGAAAATAATGCAAAACAGGTGCTTTATTCCATACGACAGAACTGATTAAAAAATCTTATATATAATGTTAACATTAAACAGAAGAAAGAAAGAAAAAAAATAGAAAAGAGTGAAAAAGTGAAAATATACAAATGAACAAAAGAAAGAAAAGGAATGAAAATGAAGAAAGAGTAAAGTGCACGAAAGAAAGAAAGAAAGAAAGAAAGAAAGAAAGAAAAAAGAGAGTGAGAAAGAAAGATTGAATGAATGGAAAATGAAGATGAATATGGAAAAGAGAGAAGGAAGTAATAGAGGAAAAGGACGAAGAAGGAAAGAAAGAAAGAAAGAAAGAAAGAAAAAAAAAAAGAAGAAAATGGAAATAGAAGAAGCGAAGGCTGATATGAGCAAGAGGAAAGGAAGAATTTAAAAAAAAAAAAAAGCAAATTAACACAGGTTTGGGAGAATGAAAGAAAGAAAAAAAAAAGGGAATGAAACAAGTGAAGAAATCTAGAGAATAAGAAAAAGATTAAAAAGAAAATTGAAATAGATACATACAAACTTATTGAAATAATACATTAAAAAGAAAGAAAGGAATAAAGAAAGAAAAGCCGCAGAATAAAAGAAAGAAGACGAAGAAAGAAAATGAAAAATAAAAAGAAAGCGAAGAAAAAGAAAAAAGGAAAAAGAAAACGAAGATAGAAAAGAAAAGAAAGAAAAGTAACAGAATAAAGAAAGAAAAAAGAAAGCGATGAAAGAAAGAAAGAAAGAAAGAAAGAAGTGATGAAAGAAAGAAAGAAAGAAGTGATGAAAAAGAAGGGAAAAAGCAGAGAACAAATGAAAAAAGAAAGAAAACGAAATAATTAGAAAATGAAGAAAGAAAGAAAGAAAGAAGAAAGAGAATGAAGGAAGAGAGGATGAAAGAAAGAAAAAAAGAAGAAAAAAAGAAAAAAAGAAAGAAGAAAGCGAAGAGAAGAAAGAAAAAAATGAAAGCAAAGAACAAAAAAAAAGAAAAAGGTGAAGAAAGAAAGAAAAAAGAAAATGGAAAAACAAATAAAAAAGAAAAAAAGAAAGAAAAAAGAAGGCGAAGAAGAAAGAAAGAAAGAAAGAAAGAAAAAGAAAGTGAAGAAAAAAAACTTCTCAGAGATTAATAATTATTTAAAAAAAAACAAGAAAGAAAGAAAGAAAGAAGAAAGAAAGAAAGAAAGGGGGCAACAAGTAGAAGAAAAAAAAAGAAAAAAGTAATAAAAACAAAGGAACGACGAGAAGGAATAAATGAGGCGTGAATAAAGAAAGATGAAAGGAGAGAATGAGAAGAGAAGAATTGTAGGAAAGAGGCGGCGGCGGCGGTGGCGGTGGTGGTGGCGGTGGTGGAATCTTGTCAGCAGCCATGTGACTGGTCCAGTCAGAATGTTGTCACATTGCAAGACACAAGAGAACCTAAGGACAGTCGTCATCGTCGTCGTCGTCGTCGTCGTTGCAGTGGCTTTTGTTATTAAAGAATAACTGTTGGCTATTGGCTGGGAATAATTAGAGAAATAATTGCAATGTCAGTAGAAGTATTAGTTGTAATAGTTTTGGGATTAGGAGTAATACTTGTAGCATTAGCACACGTTAGGTACAAAGATAAGAGAATAGGGTTGTTTGAAATAGACAGACGGACAAACGGATAGATAGATAGATAGATAGATAGATAGATAAGAACAGACTGAGATAGATAGATAGATAGATAGATAGATAGAGAGAGAGAAAGAGAGAGAGAGAGAGAGAGAGAGGGAGAGAGAGAGAGATATGAACATACTGATAGATGAGAACAAAAATAGATAGATAGATAGATAGATAGATAGATAGAAACACATATACATAGAAACACACACACACACGCACGCACACACACACACACACATATATATATGATAGATATAAATATATATGAACAGACTATATAGATAGATAGATAGATTCATTGCTTGATTGATTGATAGCTACGAACAGACTGAGATAGATAGACATATAGATAAATAGATAAGAACAGACTGAAACAGATAGATAGATAGATAGATAGATAGATAGATAGATGCTATATATATGTATACATACGCAGAAAGAAAGAGAGATTGAGAGATTGAGAGAGAGGGGAGAGGGAGAGAGAGAGAAAAGAGAGAGAGAGGGGGGAGCAGAGAGGGAGGGAGGGAGAGTGTTAATCAGGTCTCAGAAAGAGATAGGTAATCTAAAAGACAAGAATGGGGTGAAATTGAACAAGGAAGTAAGAGTAAAGGAAAGAAAACAAAAGAAAAAATGCAATGAAAGAAGAAGAAATATATAAAAATAAGAATAATAATAGAAATGAAAATAGGACAAAAAAAGAATGAAGTAGTAAAAGCAAAGGAAAGACGCAGAGAAAAATAAAGAAAAGTAAGAAGAAAAAAAGAAAGAAGGAAAAAGAAAAGGCAAAGTAAACAAAAGAAAGAACAAAAGAAAAAAATCAAACAAAAAAAAAGAGAAAGAAAAATACAATGAAGAATAAAGGAAAAAAAGTGAATGAATGAGTTGGAACAGATAAGGAAATAATGAAAGAAAACGAAAGAAAAGTGAAAGAAACAAAAAGAATAAATAAAAAGAAAATGTAAAACGAAAGAAAGAAAGAAAAGTCAAAGAAAGAAGAAAAGAAAGCAAAATAAAAAAAAAAAAATAAAAAGCGAACGAAAGAAGCAAAAGGACATAAGGAAAGAAAGGGGAAAAAGAAAAAGTGAGAGAAGGAAAAGAAAGAAAGAAAAAAACGTAGGAAAAATAGAAAGGTAAGAAGGACGAAGGAGAGAAAGAAAAAGAAAGAATGAAGGTAAGAAAAAGAAAGAAAGAAACGTAGGAAAAATAGAAAGGTAAGAAGGACGAAGGAGAGAAAAAAAGAAAGAATGAAGGTAAGAAAAAGAAAGAAAGAAAAAGAAAAGATCTAACGAAAGAAGGATAGAAAGGATAAGAATGGTCGAAAGAAAAGAAAGAAAGAAAGAAAGAAAGAAAAAAACGGAAAACGGAAGGAAAAAGAAAGCGATGAAAGAAAGAAGAAAGAAAGAAAGAAGGAAAAAGAAAAAAAGCATGAAATATTAAAATCAAAAGAAAGACGCGCGAATAAAAGAGTAAAATAAAGAGAGATAAAAAGAAAGCAAGAAAGAAGAAAAAAGAAGGATAGTAAGAAAAAAAGAAAGAAAGAAAGAAAGAAAGAAAGAACGTAATGAATAGATAAAGGTAACAAAACAGAAAGAACGAAAGAAAAAAAGGAGTTGGAAAAGAAAAAAGTATAAATGAAATAATCTATGAAAAAATGTTGTTATCTACTAAGCTTTGCTTAGATATAGCACACCATGGGTGGGATCAAAGTTTAGGTACCAGGCATATCTGCCGAAAATAGAGGGTCTCCTTAAGGAAAAATTGATATAGTAAAAATACCAGGTACCTCTAAGGGAGATCGTGTCATTCCTAAAATGAAGTAACCAAGCTAGCACCCGGTACTATTAGTATTTTTGTAATTTAACCATTACAAAATAAGTAAAGTTATTCTAATTAAGTATTTACTCTGATAACTCCATTAAAATCTATTAGATTTCCATATAGCACAGTTGAATGAGCTGTCTATATTCTAAAAGGACTTGATTAGTTAATTTAAAAGTTAATCGAAAAATAACTTGATGATATCCATTGAAATAAATCATTTTAATTCATTATCTAGCTATCTAAATAACGAATTAAAATGAATTAAAATTACCTAACTATCTAAATAATGAATTAAAATATGATTTAAAATGATGTAGATATAATATAAATAATTTATCTAGCTAGCTAAATAAATTACTTATATTATATCTACATATAGATAATAAATGCCATACCTAAGTAATAGTTACCAGGTACTTTTACAATATCACATTTTTTCCTTAAGGGACTCCCCCCCCCCACATATCGGCATACATGTCCAATACTTAAACTTTGCCCCCACCCCGCGGGCACACTTGACTCAAGGTTGCTTACAGTTACTGTTGTTATTTAAGTGGTCACCCATCTAAGTAATGAACAGGCTCATCGTTGTTTAACTTCTAGCGGTAACGGGTGGTTTTAACGTGACTTGACCGTAATAAATAAGATTTGGTTTCTTTGTTAAAGCATGTTAACCTTCGTGGGTTATTTAATACCAAAGTCATTATTAGATACAGCATTGGCACAATAGGATATTAGTCCGAAAGTCAATGTAATACCACAGCTGATATTTGAACTCCATTACTACGATGTCACAGCCCAGCACACCAGCCATTACAGATCGCAGCTATTACAGTTCGCGTAATAGCTTTGAAGAAAAGGTTTATAAAAAGCGAAAATACTTTTGATGCCCCCATTATACGAGGGTTAGCTCAGTCGGTAGAGCGTTCGGCTAGGAATCCCAACGTTCCTGGTTCGATACCGACCCTCGCCAACTCAGAGTATGAGTAGCACAGGGACCTGTGCGGTAAAGTGTAGGAGCTGGTTGTAGGTGTGGCGCTCCACCCTAGATGCCCAAATAATCTCCTTGGTCTAGCGCTAGTGAAAAGGGGATAGACTCCCTCGCTGTCTGGCCGATACCGACATTAGGCCGCCCCGACGACTTTACTTTATTGATGATCAAATAAAACAATTTTTTTCATAACTTTTTTCCATGTAAACTGTATTTTCTTTTTTTTGGGATTTGATTTATAGCAAAAAAATTTTAATTCCGTAAAAATATTTGTTTTGAAACGGCAAGTCAGAGTGCTCCATCCATAATTTGTTTCTCCGTACACATCATACAATCTTCTGTACGTTTGTAATGGTTTGCTCTACTCGACAACGAAAAATTGAATTCAATTAATATTTCATCTTTATTAAAAGAATTAAATTCTGTATCATCCGGATTATTCAGATTATTCTCCTCATCATTATTGTTATCTGTATAACGTTTCCGGCCGATGTGCCCTCCGACCATCTTCAGGTATTTCTTGTCGGACTCGGGAGCCTTCTTGAACCCGGGAACCTTTTTTTAGTCCGAATAATCCAAATTATCAAGCCTCATCTCAAAAATTCAGAGAAATTGAATTCTGATGAATTCTTTTAATAAATAAAGACATATTAGTTGAATCATTTGTTTGTGTAGATTCATCTACTTTTCCATTTATATTTTTCATATTTTTCGGATTTTCAATCTTCTTATATATATATATATATATATATATATATATATATATATATATATATATATATATATATATATATATATATATCCGTGTATATATGTGTTTAGTCAGGAAACAGGAGTCAACTTTCTGTTTAGAATAAGAGCTTTTAATTTAATGTTTCATTTAATAGGAAGCACTGTTTACAGTTACACATTTTTCAAGGAAATCAATAGTGAAATCTCCTTTCATGTTCCAGAAGACATTCAGCATGACAATCTTAACTGACCACTGTAACTCATTTATTGAATGACCCTTCTGTAAATTTTTTATGTAAGTTTATTTTTCTATATATAGTCAACATTTCAGCAGTACGTCTCTTAAAAAAATGTTTCTGGTTTTCAATTGTAAACAGTGCTTCCAATTGATCACTCATAAAGTGAAATTTACTTTATTTATTGAATGACCCTCGTGTAAGTTTATTTTTCTTACAATTTCTAACTTCTTAGGCAAAATTCTCTTTATTATTAACCCTAAAGAAAGAAAGAAAGAAAGAAAGGAAAAAGAAAGAAAGAAAAACGAAAAACTGAAGGATAAAACAAAAAAAGGAATGAAATATTAAAATCGAAAGAAAGACGCGCGAACAAAAGAGTAAAATAAAGAGGGATAAAAAGAAAGCAAGAAAAGAAAAAAGAATGATAGTATGAAAAAGAATGAAAGAAAGAAAGAAAAAAGGAAAGAAAGAAAGAACGAGAAAGAACGTAATGAATAGATGAAGATAACAAGGTTTCCAATTGTAAACATTGCTTCCAAATTCCAACTCATAAGGTAATAACTACTTTATTTATTAAATGTCCCCCCCCCCCGTGTAAATTTATTTTTCTTCCAATTTCTAATTTCTTAAACAAAATTCACCTCATTTATTGAATAACCCTCGTGTTAGTTTATTTATCGATATAGTGAATATTTCAGCGCTACGCATTTTTGTAAGTTTATTTTTCTTCCAATTTCCAACTTCTTAGGCAAAATTCACCTTATTATTAACCCTTAAAGAAAGAAAGAAAGAAAGAAAGAAAGAAAGAAAAAAAAGAAAGAAAAAAAGAA
>CM042148.1:10262172-10279672 GCA_023376005.1 Doryteuthis pealeii
GTTGGTTGGTTGGTTGGTTGGTTTCGGACAGAATTGATCCATGGTTCATCTCGAAGCTAGTTTAACAATTATGGTCTTCAATTATTGTTGTGGGTTTTTAAGGGGTCAAATAAGAACAAAACGACGGGTAACAAATGTAGGAAAATGTATTAACAAAAGAGTAAACAATTACAGTACAGAGAAGTGGGAATTATGTCCGACAAATAGAGTTATGAGCTGACTTACATTGGCTTACTCTCAAGCCATAATTGTCCCTGTTACTTATAGTAACCGTCGGTGCATTCCATTAGTCTATAGAGTATATCACCTATAACAATTATATAGATATTTACCTACCCCTCCGAAGGAGTAGGATGTGACACAAGATCAATTTCTTAAGCGAAGTCTAATAGGTTTGAATTCACAGTTTTACTTCTCCTAGACTGGCCATATCAAGTTTAAAGAGCCAGTTTACCTACTATTTACCCATAGCTGGAGGGAGAATAGTTGAATACATACTTTTCCCAAGGGTATTAGCACTCTGTGAAATGCCTCATCCATGATTTGAATTATGACGATAACCATTTCAATACTGGCGGAATTAGTAAAATAATAATAATTTGAGTTTACACAGTTATATGGTATCAATTATTCCTGTTGAATACAAATAGTTTCCTCATTATTATATGGTTTCAAGTATTCCTATCTAATACTATTAATCTATACACAACTATTGGATTAAAGTAACTAATCCTATTGGATTAAAAAGATGTAGAACAAGGGGGTAACGGTGATACTAATTGTAATTGGTGCACTTGGAACAGTTCTCAACAGCTTGGTAAAAGGACTGGTGGATTGGAAGAAGAGGAAAAATCAAGATCATTCAGACCAAAGAATTATTACAATCGGTTAGAATACTCAGTAGAATCCTGGAGACCCGAGGAGACTTGCTGTCACTCATACTCCAGTATAAGATCACCAATTGAAATTGGTGTGAAAAACTCGCAAGGAGTTAAACAATATAATTCAATAATTAAAAATCAATTGATTTGTGGAACTCTTCCCAGTTCTTCGTAAGTTAGTGTAAAAAGAAATTAACTATTCATAGAATAAACAAATAATTTTCCTTTGAATGAATACGCGAAATTTTCAACCTACAAATAAGGACACGAGCTTCTTTTTATTGTTACATTTTTCGGGATAAAAAGAAAATAAATTAAATGATTCTATTTTTTATCACTTTAAGCAATTCAGAACTGAAATTAATTTTTTGAAAAATGTACAAAAGATATTTTAGAAAAATATAATTGTTTCAAAACACTAATGAGTTTAGGGTTACATTTTTAAAATGATATTAAAATGTAAACAAAAAACAAAAAAACAAAAAACAATTCCCAAAATAACGAATATTGTAATACGTGAATTCTTAGCAGTTTCTAAAAAAAGTTAATACAGAATTTACTAGATTATTTCCTCTTAAACCATCTGTTACTCCTCTCTTTCACCTTTTTTCTCACTTCCTGGTGTTACAAAAATCCTTCCGTTTGGTCATGGACCAAATACTTCTACTAGTATATATATGTACACACACATATATATATAACACACATATGTTCACACACACACACACACACACACACACACACACACACATACATATATATATATATATATAGTATATGTAAAAACAAATTTTTTTTGTGATGAAACAAAGAAAATACAGTGCTCAATCACAAATTGTAAGAGCTAATATTTATTTATTTTACAATGTTTTCACAGATCAATGTTCATTATTAACAGCGACCCAGGTTTCATGCTAAATAGCAATCATCAGGCTGTCGACAACCTGATGATTGCTATTTAGCATGAAACCTGGGTCGCTGTTAATAATGAACATTGATCTGTGAAAAATTGTAAAAATAAATAAATATATATATATTATATATATATATTATATATATATATATATATATATGGGGGGCTGCATGTATATATATTACTTGCTGTACATCATATTCGATGATGACACCACACGAATCCGTTTCCTCCAATATGTTCCGGTTTTTGGTTGCGTCTTGCCAACTGCCTATGAGGATGTTAAAGTCCTCTCGGTTTCTCTTGATCTTTGTACCTGCGCTTTGGTCAACCGATTTCACGTGATCCTTCTCTCGGTTGAGGGTACAGAATCTGATTTGGCAGTTTTTCATCCCAAGTCTGTTTAAGTGGCCATCCCATCTCAGGTTGCGCTGGAAAAGTACGCCGTACATTCCAGGGAGTATATATATATATATATATATAATATATATATATATATATATATATATATATAAGATTTTTGGATGTTTGTTTATTTAGAAACGTTGCTGAATAAAGTATATATTAAATTTTTACTTGAAGGCACTTACAACGCATGTATCGCATAAAATTCGATGTTTCGAAACAGTCTGTACGGTATTCTACACACTGAGCCATCCTTTGCCGGGATTACACTTGTCAAGTTCATTTTCTATAAGAAAAAGTATCGAATTTTATGCGATACATGCGTTGTAAGTGCCTTCAAGTAAAAATTTTATATATATATATATATATATTATATATATATATATATATAGGAAACAGAATAAGCAACAGAAGTTAACTACACAGCTTTCTCCAAAAGGATCATCAGGATACTTTTGACAAGAATTGGTTTATATAAACGGATACTTATATACAAAATAAAAAAAATGGAAGCGCGTGGTGTAATGGTTAAATTCATGGGAAATGGACTAGTCGCCCCGAGTTCAAATCCTGGATGTGGTAATTACATTTCACTTAGCGCTAATACCCTTGGGAAAGGTATGAATCCTACTCTCCCTCCAGGTATGGATAAATAGTAGGGCAGACTAGGCTCTTTAAACTTGGTTAGGCAACCGGTCTAGGAGAAGGAAAACTCTGAATTCAAACCTGTTGAACTCCGCTTAAGAAATTGACCTCGTGTCACATCCTGCTCGTGCGGAGGGGTTGGTAAATATATATATACAAAAATACAGGAAAACATTTGCATAAACGAGAAGAGAGAAACCGGAACTCGCAGTAGGTCTGCTATTGGTTGCGAAGCCATTTTTTTAAATACCTACATTTGATTAATATTTCGGATCTTTGATTTAACAATTTTTTACAAATGGGAATAGATGCAATAGCCAGTTTTCCTTCCCTGCAGAGAAGGCAAAATTTCTCACCCGATTTATGATTACGAGATCTTTTAACAATCAATCACTTCAGAATGATGTCTACGCCATATTTATTTTTAATTTCCCTTATATATTTAGAAAGGGTGGTACTGCGCATACATTTTTAATGTGCAAAGCTGGTTTTATGATTGTAAAATCTTTTCTTAAAGGTACACTGGGTAGATCCCAAATAGTTTTTTCATCATTTTGCTTAACCATTTGTATTCTCCTCTTGTATACAATAGATTCACTTAGAAAAAATCACGAACATGCATCAGTACGTCAATTTACTTTGGAATTTTCAATGTATAATGTTGTAGACATTTGTGATTATTTAATTTTTTTTCGCCACTGAATTAAGTGTCGCTTGGTACTGAAGAAAGCATTAATTCACTTTTAATTTATTCTACATTGACAGCCACATCCGGGCATTGACATTTACTGTATTTAACTTTGTCCTGCATTAAGTGGAATGGTGACCAAAAGGTTAAGTCCTGTTGAATTTCCAAGCGGGGAGAACTTTTCGCATACATTTTCAATGTGCAAAGCTGGTTTTATGATTGTAAAATCTTTTCTTAAATATACACTGGGTAGATCCCAAATAGTTTTTTTTTCATAATTTTGCTTAACCATTTGTATTCTCACCTTGTATAAAATAGATTCACTTAGATAGAAAGATACACGAACATGCATCAGTATGTCAATTTTCTTTGGAATTTTCAATGTATAATGTTGTAGACATTTGTATATTTTTTTTCGCCACTGAATTAAGTGTCGCTTGATACTGAAGAAAGCATTAATTCACTGTTAATTTATTCTACATTGACAGCCAAATCCGGGCATTGACATTTACTGTATTTAACTTTGTCCTGCATTAAGTGGAATGGTGACCAAAAGGTTAAGTTCCGTTGAATTTCCAAGCGGGGAGAACTTTTTGCTTCAAAAAAAAAAAAAAGAAAAATGAGTATCAGTAATTATTTACAGTGGAAACGAACACAGGTCTCTGTCAATGGCAACGAATAAATAAATAATATCCGTCCATCGGTTTGGATGACGACCATTAACGATGCCGAAGCTTTGCTATGGAATCCCCGCAGGCGATTTATTTGCAGCAGTGAAAGCTTAAGTAAATTTATATTGGCGAAAAAAAAATCAAACTTTGAAATGATAGAGAAATGTAAGTCGCATACATATTTACCATCCCCTCCGCACGAATAAGAAGCAACACTAGATCCGTTTCTTAAGTAGAGTTTAACAAGCTTGAATTCAGAGTTTTCCTTCTATTAGACTAGTAATCTAACCAAGGCTAAAGAACCCAGGCTCCCATAAAGTAAGTAAGTAAATTCATCGGGGTGGCCTATGTGGCCTATATGTAATCTCCCTCTCTCCTCTCTCTCTCTCTCTCTCTCTCTCTCTCTCTCCCTCTCTCTCTCTCTGAAATTCATAGTAAATGAAAACGAAAGAAAACATTTCGATAAGCAAAATAAAATAGATAGATAAAAAAAATAGAATGAAGGAAGGAAGGGAATTATAAATAAAAACTATGAAAGAGGGTAAGGAAAAGGAAAAGGGAAAAAGAAAAATGTTGAAATAAAAACTAGCAGATAATAAAGGAAAGAGATGATAGAGAGAGAAGAAAGAGGTAGAAGGTAAGACAGAGAGAGGGAGAGGGAGGGGAGGAGAGAGAGAAGGGGAGGAGAGAGAAGGAAGTTGATTGAGAAAAAACAATGCGTAAAATAATTATTAAATATTGAAAGAAAGAATAAGACAGTGGAAGTAAAAGTAAATAAACAAAAAACTCAAGATGTGTGTGTGAGTGTGTGTGAGTGTGTGTGTGTGTGAGAGAGAGAGAGAGAGAGGGAGAGTGTGTGTGTGTGTGTGTGATATACTCATATATATTCACATATGTCGAAAGAGAGAGAGAGAGAGAGAGAGAAGAGAGAGAGAGAGAGAGGGGGAGAGAAATAGAGGAAGAGAGAAGGAGGTGTATATGTGAGAGAGATAGAAAGGGTGCGTGAATGTGTGTGTGCGTGTGTGTGAGTGAGAGTGTGTGTGATATACACATATATATACTCACATATATATATCATATATACATATATGAAGAGAGAGAGAGAGAGAGAGAGAGAGAGAGAGAGAGAGAGAGGGGGGGGACTGATAGAAGAAAGTCAAGAAGTAAAATATCTAAGTAAATATTAAAAAAAAAAAAAAGAAAAAGAAGAGATTGAAGTGTAACGGAAGAAAAAAGAAAGAGAATCGATAAGCAGTTAACAGATATTTAAAAATAAAAAAAGAAGTATTGACGAAGAAAGCGAATGAGAAAAGAAAAGTTATAGAAAAAAAAAGAAGAAAAAGTGAAAAAGAAAAGAAAGAAAAGAAAAGGTAAAAGAGTTAGACGAAAAAACCTACAAATGTGAAAAAAAAAAAAATCAGGAAAAAGGGGGAAAAAAGAAAAGAAAAGAAAAGAAAAGATATGAGAGGGAGAAGTATGAGGAAGGTTTGTTTGACCGTTATAAAAAGGAAACATAAAAGTTGAGCTTTTTATAACAACTGCGTCATCACAGGTCCTCACGTAATAAGTGTGTGGTTCTCGATTGGGTGAAATACTTCCCTTTACTGTGTAAAAACCCGACGACTATGTATTGCGACGTAATATTTAGCGCCTCTCATTAAATAAAGAAGAGAAGAAAGAAGAGAAGAAGAAGAAGAAGAAAAAGAGAAGAAATAAAAGTGAAAAGAAAGGAAAGAAGAAAAGAAGAAGAAGAAGAGAAGAAGAAGAAGAAGAAGAAGAAGAAGAAAAAAAAAAGTGATACGAGGAGAAGAAGAAGAAGAAGAAGAAGAAGAAGAAGAAGAAGAAGAAATAAAAAAGTGATAGAGAAGAAGAAGAAGAAGAAGAAGAAGAAGAAAAAAAAAAGGTGATACGAGAAAAAGAAGAAGAAGAAGAAGAAGAAGAAGAAGAAGAAGAAGAAAGAAAGAGAGAAGAAGAAGAAGAAGAAGAAGAATAAAAAAGTGATACGAGAAGAAGAAGAAGAAGAAAAGGAGATACAAGAAGAAGAAGAAGAAGAAGAAGAAGAAGAAGAAGAAGAAGAAAAGAAGAAAAAGAAGAAGAAAAAGAAGAAGAAGAAGAAGAAGAAGAAGAAGAAGAAGAAGAAGATGAAGAAATAAAAAGGTGATACGAGAAAAGAAGAAGAAGAAGAAGAAGAGAAGAAAAAGAAGAAGAAGAAAAGAAGAAGAAGAAAAAGAAGAAGAAGAAGAAGAATAAAAAGAAGAGAAGAAGAAGAAGAAGAAGAAGAAGAAGAAGAAGAAGAAGAAGAAGAAAAAGGAGATACATAAAGAGGGAAACGAAGAAGAAGAAGAAGAAGAAGAAGAAGAAGAAGAAGAAGAAGAAGAAGAAGAAGAACCCAGCCACACATATGACCACACCGTTAAAAAATGAAAAGGGAATTATCATAAATAAATAAAAAGAAATAAAAATAAACTATAAAACTATTTGCTTACTAAACAATTACTGAAATTACTCAAATTTTTTAAGTTACATCAATTAACACGAATAATAATTTCTTTCTTTTTAATATTTTTCTCTTCGTTTTTTTCCTTTAAATTTTCCACTGTTCATCCTCCTCCCCATCATCATCATCATCGACAATATCGATAGATATTATCACTGCTTGTTCATTTTTAGGGTGTTTGCGTTGTTTATAGTAGATGTTCTCAACCAGGGGCCATATGGCCTTTCGTGGAGCCACACATAGCATTGCTTGGATACAGGTAGGCAAAAATAGCTATTCGATGTTTAAAAGTCCTATTTCTCTTAATTTTTGAGACGAGACTTGATAATTAGTATTATTTATATTATTCGGACTATTGTCCTCATCTTCATTGTTATCTGTACAACGTTTCGGCCGATGTGCCCGACGGCCTTCTTCAGGTATTTCTTGTCGGACTCGGGAACCTTCGCGGACTCGGGAACCTTCTGTTAAAAGTCTTATTGTATTTTTTATACTAATTATTTTTTGTTTGCCTTGACCCCCCAAAATATTATATGGCCCCCGGTTGAGAACCACGAATAGCAATGTCCTATTGTATCTTATTATAATAGAGATTGTGTATTTATCTGTCTGTAACCGAAACTATATCACTACTCAAGTCACGATTCCCTTTGTTATTTACGTCACATTCTCCATGATTTGATTTTATTTAATAAAAATAAAATAGTTTAATAAATATGCGCTTAGTATTATTGATATCTAATTATTTTATTTTAATAAATATAAATCTTAAAAGAATTCATTAACACGAAGAAATAACTGTAATTTTATTCTTTACTTCCTATTTTAGATGAATAGTTAAATTATGAAAATTTAACAATGAAAGACAAGAGTAATGGAAGACTAAGTTTTAGTTGTTCTACTTTTCGATTATACCCCTCTGTTTCAAATCTTATTAACTGTATTCTTATTTAGTTCCATTAGTCTTTCTAATTTAACATAATATTTTATAACAATAACACTGAAATACTTGCACCCGGAGGTTGCATATATTTGCTAGTTTTTATAATTAAATGTAGTTTGTTTGTTTGTTAATTGATTTTAATGGCATATCAACCCGTCTGGGGTTATGCATGCCTAACGGTTAGGAAGTGATACATAACGTGTATTTATATTTATACTTTTTAATAATTGGTTTTAACAACGTGTTAGCATTATTGGGGATTATGTTGTATGTTATTGATTTGTTTCATGTCTATATTCTATGGTATAATTTTATTTCCTTCAAAAAGGAGAGAATATCCCCATGTTGACATTTTCAAACAGATCTTTCATATTGTTTGCTTTAAAATAACAGTTTCTGATGTGAGCAAAAAACCTGCATTCCATGAATAAGTGTTTAACTGTCAAAGGTGTTTGACATGTTCCACATTGTGTTTGTTGTTCTTGTTTGAGTATATAGGAGTGCGTTAGTCTTGTATGACCAATGCGTAATCGGGACACAGTGACTTGTTCCATTCTAGACTTCCTTAAAGTTGGTCTCCAGCCTCCCAAAGTGGGGTTGATTAGGAAGGGATACATATCATATATTTATATAATTAAATGTAGGGGTTTCATCGGTGTATAATATCAATCAAAGGGATCCTTAGGTAAAAAAAAAGAAGGTTGACAACCACAAGTTTATACAGGGTGGACCATAATGATTGGACACATTTTAAATGCTATTTTCTCTGATTACAAAAGCAACGCAGTACTAAGTATATTTACTAAATAACTGGTACACATGAGTTTTACATGTGATCAAAGATTTGAATATTATGTTCTTGAGATGTTCAAATAAGAGTCGGAGTGTGTGCCTCGTATTGAGGGCAGCAATGAAACTAATTCAATAGTCCAGCTGACAGTTACGGCTGTTCGAACCTCATTATGAGAACAACGCCAAACTAAGAAATATTTATCTTTAGTTATTCCAAAATATCTTAGCGTAGATCGATTGATAGATCTATTGATTTTAATGGCATGGGAATTCGTCCTGGATTATTTTCACTCGGTTTGAAACTCGGTTGGGTGAGAAACTGTCAGTTATCAAGCGATATTGACTTCATGTCTTCGCTACTCTAACTTGAATATACATACTCTATCAATGATTCATTACATTTAAATATATCAAACTATATTATCAATATATATATTATATATATATATATATATATATATATTGTTGCCCCCTCCCCAGACACACACAAACACACATCAGCCCTGTCGGCTAGGACTTAAGAATACACCGATTGCATCTCTGCAGAGGGGTAAGATCCCCCCAATGTGGCCACCTGTTGGCCGTGGTTGGCGACTCTGATGCTTAAGGATTGAATCCTGGTGGATGAGCAGTCCATGACATGACACACACACACACACACACACACACACACACACACATATATATATATATATATATTATATATATATATATATATATATATAGTGTGTGTTGTGTGTGTGTGTGTGTTTAGACGGCAGATTTTCTTGTCACCATATTTTATTAAAGATTACAGGCGTGAAAAGGCTAATAAAAACTAAATTATAAATCCTTTCATACTACTACTACTACTACTACTACTACTACTACTAATAATAATAATAATATAATAATAATATATATTATTTCACTCCATGACCACTTTTCACATCCACATACGCTGATAGTTCACTGGAGGCTGAGTGACAGCAAGTCTCCTCAGGTTTGCTGGACTCTTCTGAGTATTCTAACCGATTTTAATAATGCAATTCTTTCTCTTATTTCCAATTCATCTAGACTCCTTTTTAAGTTCTGAGCAAGATCATCACTGCTTAACTTTGCTTAACCAGCAGGATTTTTTTTTAAACATACTTTTATTAACTAATTTTTTTTTATTTCTATTTGGCAGAGGTGCCCTAATTTGTTTACACTACCCACTGTTCATACGTGCCCACCCATCTAAATTACGAGCAAGCCCATCGCTGCTTAACTTTGGTTACCTAGCAAGAACTGGTTCTTTAATCATGTAATTTACCAAGTAGCACTTAGTCTGGCACACACTCTAGTTTATTCAGACTACGTTATCATAGTATTTGAGTTCGAAGTTGCGCTATTACGTCCCCTTTCGGACTAATACCATTGGGAAAGGTATGAAACCCCTCATCCTATCAACTATAGGCTAAATAGTACCACAATTGTTCTTCTTAACTTTGACATTAAATAACCCATATGATATGCGATTAGAGATAAGAACCCAAACGAGAATGTGTACGTTACCCATTGCTCCTAAATGGTCAGTCATTTAAATTCTGAGCAAAATTTGGTTATCATACAAAGATTGGTTCTTGAAGAATGTTATTTACTAAGTTTCAATTTGGCTTGAACAAACAGCAGATGGTGACCTGGGTATGGCGTTTAACCGCTTCTAGAGGTGAGGTTTAAATTCTGGAGATTTGGAGGGGGGTATCCATTCATTGCCATTGCTTCCAGATCCACTCTGACCCGGAGTGTTAGTATGTGTTTGTGTCCCATCTTTGGATTAAATAGATAAAAAATGAGTTTAAAAATGAGTTTAAAACTATGTTTAAAAGTGATGCAATGACAAACGATAACAGCGATAAACTTTGGAAAAGCTTTATCCTACTTAGAATAATTGGTACTCCCTAGAGAGTTCTCCAAAAGGGAGGTAATCATAAAGTAGGGAAGGTAACTCTCAATTACTAATTACAAATGAGTTTAAAAAATTGAATACCCATTAAGAATGAGTAAAACAAAAACGACTTCGACATGAAATAATCCCATGATTTACATGCCGTAAAATTCAACTGACCAACCTGTTGAGTATCTGGCCGCCATCCTTGGTTCCAGATGTAGTAAATAAGTAAGCAAGCCAATAAGAATCCGGTGTTATAGTATTCTTTGTAAGTCCGACGTCCAAGATAATCCAAATGTCAATAAGTTAAGATTAGAATCAGGCCTCTATAGATACACCAACAGCAGCAGCAGCACTGCCAGTGATTGGACAATAGGAATCTTTCTCAGGTCACGTGATAGTCAACGAGTCTATATTTAGAAGTAGGCATCTGTCACACGCAAAATTATTCCAACACAACCAACCAACCAACCAACCAACCAACAGAGCAGATTGTTTACGGTAGCGATTGTTCCTAAGTAGTAACTCATCTAAATTCTGAGCAAACTTATCGTTGCTTAACTTTAGTTATCGAGCAGGAACCGTTGTTTTTTTTTTTTTAAGCCTAACTTGTTATTGACTAAATTTTGCTTAGTCTGGCACACACGCCTCAGATTGTTTACGGTTCGTACTGTTCTATTTCAGTCTCTATTTCAGTATCACTGAACTTAACAAAGAAAAGCCCCCATTGAAGATTAAATATCTTTTTTTATTCGAAATTTTCTTATCTGGTAAAAAGTTTTTGAAAGACGAAAACCCAACCCCGTTGATGTCATTTCACTTTCTTTTGTTCTTTTAGTGCAAACCAGTCAGTCTCGACTGTACTTATTTATTACACACATACACACACATTCTTGTCAAACAAATCCTGTCCAGTGAAGTGAAGTGTAAATTATTGGGTATCTGTGACTGGTCAGACGAAACCTGGTCGAGGGATGATTATATCGTACTGGGGCTGCTGCGTCTTTAGCAAGTCTATTGTAATGTCAATCGATATCGAGTAATGAAGATGAAAAAGCCGTTACAAAAGCACAGGTTTGTTAACAGTTACATTAATATACTGGATTGATGGTTGGTTGGTTTTAAAGCACGTCAACTTGTCCAGGATTATTTTATGGCAAGTTGTAAATTGTGAGCGATGGTCAGATTTATTATCATGTTTTTCCAAGTAGTTTAACTGATTTTAACAGTAAATTGTCTGCTGTTGTTTGTTGCTAAATTTAATATACACATGGTGTAGTGGTTATCGTCAAAGAAAGTGGACTCGGCGACACGAGTTCAAATCCTGAATGAGGCTGTTTGCATTTTATATAGCACTAATATCCTGCAACGGTGTGCATCCAATTATTTTCCCTCTAGCTAAGCATAACATAGTAGGGCAGACTGGACCTTTTAAACTTGGTTAGTCAATTGTTTTTATTATTAATAGTTTAATATGTTTTCTATAAAATTATTTTTTAAAAACAACAGATGAAACTTTTTGAGAAAAAAAAAAGAAAAGAACAAAAAAAGAATGAATACTTGTGATGAGAGATTGAATCATTAGAAATTGTACAATGAGTTAAGATATAATATCATAAGTTTTTCGGATCCTGGAAATATGCTGAAAAAAATCTCAGAATTAATGGCTAAATGTCGCCACGAAGATAAATATTCACTTGATAATTTGACGACAGACTTAACCGTGTGACGTGGAATAGTTCAATGAAATGCATGTGACGATGATAGGTCATCCATGTCTCTTCGCTATACAGTCTTTTGAATCTATCACTTATGATTGTCTACTAAAAAATGAACTCGTTTCCATCTCGATCGAGAAGAGAAAGACATAGCGTGCCTCACTATTCCTTGTCTGTCTTATTGTATCTCTCTGCAATAAAACCCTCTATCTTAAATCTACGACCGTGTTGACTGGTCCTTCCAATCGACTACAACCTTGTTTGATTGTATCCCTTTTAAGGACACATACATAGAACACACTTTTTTTTGGAAGGGCTCTGTCTAACCTTTATGCGGAGGATACAGTCTGCTAATTCAACGTACCACCGAATGGGCTAATGCATTTTTAGTACACAAAATGTGTGTGTGTGTGTGTGTGTGTGAGAGAGAGAGAGAGAGAGAGAGAGAGAGAGAGAGAGAGAGAGAGAGAGAGAGAGAGAGAGAGGGGGGGGTAGCTAATAACAAAAGCCGATCTGAATCAAATCAAAATATCAAAAAAAGAAAGGAAATTTGGGAGGGGACCAAAAAAATAAATAAATAAGGGGGCAAAATAGATTAATGCAAAGATTGATGAGAACGAAAAATATTTATCGAAAGACCTAGGAGCGTGACCCCTGTTTGATACTGACCGTAAGGGGGTGCACTAACTCTCTCTCTCTATCTCTCTTTCTCTCTCTCTCTCTCTCTCTTTCTCACTCACACACACATACACACACACAAAACCCACACATTTTGTGCTCTAAAATTTCGGCAGAATGAAAAAGATTTATCGGAAGACTCAGGTGCGTTCCCCTGCTTGATTCTGACCGTAAGATTTGATTCAGATCGGCTTTTTACCGTGCGTCATTAGGGGCCAATGCAAATTTCCAACAGAAGTAAAAAAAGAAAGAAGAAAAAAAAAAAGTCCCCCTACCAGTCTTCTCGATCCCTAGGAAAAAGAAAGCGAACTATTCAATGAAGTTTAAAAAAAAAATTTTTTTCAATGTGTTTATTGCCTGTGACATTATGTAGACACTAAAAGCATGTCAACTAACCTATTTACCATATATTTTTTATTTTATTTATTTATAGAACGTAATATTGAAACTGTTTTATCTTTTTTTGTTCTACTTCTTTTGTTTCTTCCCCTTTTTATTTATTTATTTTTTAAAGTTTGATTTTTCTTCTGAACTTTGGCATTTTATTCTGACATTTCTTTTCAAGTTTTTGGTTTATCACCGCCTCGTTGTCAAACTTTATTACATTTTATTCGTGACTACTAGTCTTATCCCATTCATTTTCTCTTTTATTTCTTTGGTAATAAGACTTTTCTTCTTCTTCTTCTTCTTCTTCTTCTTCTTCTTCTTCTTCTTCTTCTTCTTCTTCTTCTTCTTCTTCACGAGTCTCTCCTTTTCTTCTTCTTCTTCTTCTTCTTCTTCTTCTTCTTCTTCTTCTTCTTCACGAGTCTCCTTTTCTTCTTCTTCTTCTTCTTCTTCCTTCTTCTTCTTCTTCTTCTTCTTCTTCTTCTTCACGAGTCTCTCCTTTTCTTCTTCTTCTTCTTCTTCTTCTTCTTCTTCTTCTTCTTCTTCTTCTTCTTCTTCTTCTTCTCTTCTTTTCTTCTCTTTCTTCTTCTTCTTCTTCTTCTTCTTCTTCTTCTTCACGAGTCTCTCCTTTTCTTCTTCTTCTTCTTCTTCTTCTTCTTCTCTTCTTCTTTCTTCTTCTTCTTCTTCTTCTTCTTCTTCTTCTTCTTCTTCTTCTTCTTCTTCTTCTTCACGAGTCTCTCCTTTTCTCTTTTCTTCTTCTTCTTTCTTCTTCTTCTTCACGAGTCTCTCCTTTTTTCTTCTTCTTCTTCTTCTCTTTCTTTCTTCTTCTTCTTCTTCTTCACCACGAGTCTTTCCTTCTTCTTCTTCTTCTTCTTCTTCTTCTTCTTCTTCACGAGTCTCTCCTTTTCTTCTTCTTCTTCTTCTTCTTCTTCTTCTTCTTCTCGTCCTCCTTTTTCTCTTCTCTTTGTGTTTCTTCTTCTTCTTCTTCTTCTTCTTCTTCTTCTTCTTCTTCTTCTTCTTCTCGTCCTCCTTTTTCTCTTCTCTTTGTGTTTCTTCTTCTTCTTCTTCTTCTTCTTCTTCTTCTTCTTCTTCTTCTTCTTTACTTCTTCTTTACTTCTTCTTTCTCTTCTTCACGAGTCTTCCTTCTTCTTCTTCTTCTTCACCAGTCTTTCCTTCTTCTTCTTCTTCTTCTTCTTCTTCTTCTTCTTCTTCTCACGAGTCTTTCCTTCTTCTTCTTCTTCTTCTTCTTCTTCTTCTTCTTCTTCTTCTTCTTCTTCACGAGTTCTCTCCTTCTTCTTCTTCTCTTCTTCTTCTTCACGAGTCTCTCCTTTCTTCTTCTTCTTCTTCTTCTTCTTCTTCTTCTTCTTCTTCTTCTTCACGAGTCTCTCCTTTTCTTCTTCTTCTTCTTCTTCTTCACGAGTCTTCCTTTTCTTCTTCTTCTTCTTCTTCTTCTTCTTCTTCTTCTTCTTCTCACGAGTCTCTCCTTTTCTTCTTCTTCTTCTTCTTCTTCTTCTTCTTCTTCTTCTTCTTCTTCTTCTTCTTCTTCTTCTTCTTCTTCTTCACGAGTCTCTCCTTTTCTTCTTCTTCTTCTTCTTCACGAATCTTTCTTTCTTCTTTCTTCTTCTTCTTCTTCACGAGTCTTTCCTTCTTCTTCTTCTTCTTTCTTCTTCTTCTTCTTCTTCTTCTTCTTCACGAGTCTCTCCTTTTCTTCTTCTTCTTCTTCTTCTTCTTCTTCTTCTTCACGAGTCTTTCCTTCTTCTTCTTCTTCTTCTTCTCGTCCTCCTTTTTCTCTTCTCTTTCTTCTTCTTCTTCTTCTTCTTCTTCTTCTTCTTCTTCTCCTTCTTCTTCTTCTTTACTTCTTCTTTACTTTCTTCTTCTTCTTCACGAGTCTTTCCTTCTTCTTCTTCTTCTTCTTCTTCTTCTTCTTCTTCTTCTTCTTCTTCTTCTTCTTCTTCTCGTCCTCCTTTTTCTCTCTTTGTGTTTCTTCTTCTTCTTCTTCTTCTTCTTCTTCTTCTTCTTCTTCTTCTTCTTCTCTTCTCTTCTTCTTCTTCTTCTTCTCGTCCTCTTTCTCTTCTCTTGTGTTTCTTCTTCTTCTTCTTCTTCTTCTTCTTCTTCTTCTTCTTCTTCTCGTCCTCCTTTTCTCTTTCTCTGTTTCTTCTTCTTCTTCTTCTTCTTCTTTACTTCTTCTTTACTTCTTCTTCTTCTTCTTCACGAGTCTTTCCTTCTTCTTCTTCTTCACCAGTTCTTTCCTTCTTCTTCTTCTTCTTCTTTCTTCTTCTTCTTCTTCTTCTTCTTCTTCTTCTTCTCTCTTTCCTTCTTCTTCTTCTTTTCTTCTTCTTCTTCTTCTTCTTCTTCTCTTCTTCCAGCCTTTCTTCTTCTTCTTCTTCTTTAGCCTTTCTTCTTCATATGAAGACTTCTTCTTCTTCAGCCTTTTCTTCTTCTTCTTTATTATTACTATTATCTTTCTCTTTTAAATGTTCTTAACGTTTTCCTTTCTTTTTTCTTTCTTTTTTCCTTTCTCTCTGTCGTCTTTCTTTATTTCTTTCTCTCTTTCCTTCTTTCTTTTAAATCTTATTCCTTTAAACCTGTAAACCTTTCTATTCATTTTTCTTTCCATCAGATTTCTTTCTTTGGGACTATTTTATGTATTTGTTCTTTCTAAATATCTTTATTTCGTTCTTTCTTCGTTTTTTCTTTCTTTCTTTCTTTCTTTCTTTATTCATTTATTTATTTCCTTCAACTGTTAAGATTTCTTTCTTTCTTTCTTTCTGTCCTTCAACACTTTTGGTTTCTTTCTTTCTTTCTTTCTTTCTTTCTTTCCTTTAAATCCTATTCCCTTCTGTAAACCTTTCTATTCTTTTTTTCTGTCTATCGGATTTCTTTCTTTATAACTATCTATTTATTTGGAGTTTTCTACTTTTCATTCTCTCTTTCTTTTTTCCTTTCTTTCATTCTTTCATCTCTTTCTTTCTTTCTTTCTTTCTTTCTTTCTTTCTCCACCAGTTTCTTTCTATTCTTTCTTTCTTTTTTCTTTCTTTTGAGTTATCTCTTTTCCCTTCTTTCTTTCTTTCTTTCTTTCACCACTTTTAATTTCTTTCTTTCTTTCTTTCTTTATTTCTTTCTTTCTTTCACTTTTTAATTTCTTTCTTCTTTCTTTCTTTCTTTCTTTCCTTCTTTCTTTCTTTCTTTCTTTCTTTCTTTCTTTCTTTCTTTCTTTCTTTCTTTCTTTCCTTTCACCACTTTTTAATTTCTTTCTTTCTTTCTTTCTTTCTTTCTTTCTTTCTTTCACCACTTTTAATTTCTTTCTTTCTTTCTTTCTTTCTTTCACCACTTGTAATTTCTTTCTTTCTTTCTTCCATAAACTTTATTCACGCCTTCTCTTTTTCCCACGTTGCTCCAATTTATCTACTCTTTCCATCTTACGAATTGGTCCAACCTTTTTCCTTATTTTGCAATTCATCCCGTCATCCTCCCACATCCTTTTACTCACCCACCATGATAAGATTTCAGTGTAAATTCTTTCACTCTACTCGCATGACCCTGTTTGTTTAGTTTTATCATAGTTCTTGTCAAGCCTGGTGCACGTCGGGTATGGTCACCCCCATGGTCACCACTCCTCAAAACCATGACCTAGTTTTCAATTTTTGTATATTTACTTATGAACCGATGCTGATACATGCAGTAACATATGGCTGTTGTACCGCTCGTTTTCCCTATGTTTATTCATTTTCATTTTCATATTTTCATATGTTGTTTTTTTATAGGTCGTCATAAGAATTTGATGTATCTATTTACCCAACCCCTCAGTCACAGTAGGGTGTGACATAAGGCTAATTTTTCAACGACATAAAGCTGTTTTCAATTCGGATATTTCATTCTGTTATATACCCTTCTAACATACTCGGGTTTATAACGGAGGAGAGAGAGAGAGAGAGAGAGAGAGAGAGAAGAGAGAGAGAGAGAGAGAGAGGCCACTGCGATGACTTTACTTACTTTATACGTCTTCAATTAACTAATGAAAATTATAATAGGTACTAGAAGCTATGAATTTTTACATTAGCTTCTAGTGACTATTAACAAATAATTTTCTGGTATGGCAGTAGAGGTTGAACCTTTCCACCAATATTTCCTGATTTTTGCCTTGTTGCAGAAAGCACCCGTATGATAACCAGGCGATATGGCGTCTCGCTTGAGTCTACTAACGAAGCAGGGGTGCGCCGTTGACTTCTTCCATGCGAAAAAATACACCTATTAACATTCATTGACGTTAACTAATTTTGAGGCCAAGTGGGTGTGAACACAGTTAGGTGACAGGTAATACGTTTAAGCAGTAGCGAGAGTAACAAGCTACTTTCTTGGGAGCCCTTCCTTGA
>CM042148.1:10284672-10287172 GCA_023376005.1 Doryteuthis pealeii
GTAATGGTTAGAGTGTCCGCCTGTCAGCTTTTCAACCCTGCACTCCAAAGCATGGGAGAGTACCTTCGTTCTCAAAAATGACCGAAGATGGGCGAAAATACCTGTATTTAGACTTCACAAACATACACTTTATACAGTATTTAAACAATTTTGTCATATCTCGTTCGTCTAAAAGCTGTAGTTTTTAATAAAAACTGTAAAGAAAATATATAACTGTAAATAGTATAATTCGTTGCAGAGGCGTGTTAGCGTAATGGTTATCCTTGCTGGAAAGGAATACGGTGATCCAAGTTCAAATCCTGGATGAAGCAGTTTGCGTTTCACTTTGGCGCTAATGACTTTGTGAAAGGCATGGACCTTTCCTTGTAATCTTAGCTATAGTAAATGATAGAATATACTTAGCCTTTAGCCTTAGAACAGCAACCTGCCTTGGAGAAGGAAAGTTCTGTATTTAAACGGCTTAAAAATTGACCCTGTATCGCATGTAGTGAGGGTATAGGTGAAATTATACAAATTATTATTGTAGAATGATACCCCAAGAAAAGAAGTAATACGTAAAAAATAGCATTAGCTGCTTAATGATCGGTTTCCGATCAATAGGCTGGTCACGCCAGGCCCTAGCACCTATATGATTGCCCCAACCCTTTTTATCCTCAATATGCTAGAAGGCAGTGGCTGAGCGTCTTAGTTTCCTAGGTATGACGCTAAACGGCATCTAATGGGGAAGTTCCAATTTTGGAGCTTTGGGAAGTGTGTAGTACCCTTCATCACCATTACTCTCAGGTCCACTCTGAATTGGAGTGGTAGTACCTGTTAGGGTCTGATCTATTGTTTAAATAGGAAAAAATATTTTTTAAAATGTGTTAAAATGAGTCTTAAAAAGAATTTGAATACCTATTTAGCATAAACAAAAAAAAATTGGATCCAGTCTCCAATAGGCACCCCAAATCATCAACATAATGAAATGTTCACATTTTAACTCGTCACCGGTAACTTGAGCTTCCAAATTTTTGTAAACAAACGATTTTAATAAAAAAACGTCTGATCATTTATTTTCAAATATTTGAAAGCGGAAGTGACTGGTGATGAGTTAAAATAAGAAATTTTCATTAACTTGATGATTGGAAATTTGGCGGAAGTTTGTTTTTTTTTTACTAAAAAATAACCCAACGTAAAACCCAACAGACCAAATCAAGCCATACAAACAGCATCTTTAAACACCACACAGAAATCAGACTGTTTAGTCCACAGGACTGTTGGAGGCTGCGAAAATTCTGAGGAAGGTGTTGGTCATAGGAAGAGACTTGATGTCACTGAATCTCTAGTTATATCAAGCAAACTTAGGAAGGGCAAAGGTTGGTCGTAATATTCAATAGGGAGGATTATTTAATGAGGAAACCGAATATCGGGAAATGGAGATAATAGATTTATTTATTGTAGTATTTTAATCTTTTTTTATTGAAATCGGACATTAAATCTCGGAGAGGGTCCTTGTAGAGTAGTGGTTAACGTGCTTGACTGTGACATCCTAGTAAGCGAGTTCGAACTCAACTCATGCTTTTACGTTCACTTTCGGACTAATATCCTTGGGAAATGTATGAACACCCTCATAACCCAGCTACGGGTTAGATAGTACCACAACGATGAGTTGAATGCATAGTTTTACTTCTTCTGGACCTAAAGAGCCGAGTCTGGCCAACTATTTATCCAAGGATGGGGAAGGATTAGGGGATTTATGCCTTTTCTAAGCTCATTAGCGAAAAGTGAAACGCAAAGCAACAGTTGCGACATCTTCGCCAAAAAGAAAAGCTGAATAAAAAGGTAAATAATAAATAGCAAATCAATGACTGGCATTATCAATAAAATATACCTACAAGAGAATCAGCTGCCTAAAATTACACCATATATATATATATATATATATATATATTATATATTCTTATTATAATGGAGATTGTGTGTTTGTCTGTCTGTAACCGAAACTATATCACTACTCATGTCACAATTCCCTTAGTTATTTACGTCGAATTCTCCATGATTTTATTTTTATTTAAACCTCACATGATTTTATTTTTATTTAAACCTCAATTATTGATAAAATTGTTTTACATCATTAAGACTGTTGACCATATTTACATACACAGAACATGCAATTGTATTTATATATACTACAAAATAGCGGATTATAGTGTGAGTGGGAAGGCTGATTTGCATATTGATCTTAAAAATTTGATTTTAATAAATATATGCTTAGTATTATTGATTTCTAATTGTTTGGTTTTATCTTTTTGAATATGAGCAAAAATCTCGGGGATAAATCTTAAAAGAAATCCATTAACAAGAAGATATAACTAATATTATTCTTTACTTCCTATTTTAACTAAATAGTTAAATTAGGAAAATTTACCAATGAAAGAGGGGAGTAATGGAAAATGATGGAAGAGTTACTTTCAAAGTTGTCAATTTTTTATCTGCATTCTTATTCAGTTTCATTAGCCTT
>CM042148.1:10292172-10328543 GCA_023376005.1 Doryteuthis pealeii
TTGTATAGCATCTTACAACTTACATTTCAAATAGTAACACTGCTGGTTTTCTGCAAGGATGACTTTGGCATTGAATAATCCACAAAGATTGATATGCCATTAAACAGAGAAAGCAAACCAAACCATGAACATACATATACACTACCCGACCCCAGACAGATATGCATACCTCACATGCATATACATGCATGAATACTATGAAAATAAAATTAAAGATTATAGATTGTCACTTATATTGTTCTTTAAGAACAGTGCCTAGACTTACATATTTTTTCTACGAATTTCTTAATCATAACAATGAAAGAAACACTTTAAAAAGAGCACATGTTTAAGAGAGTAAACAACCTCGACAAAACTGCACCATTTTGCCAGATTTTCATTTATGAAATCATCCCATTTTGAAGACTATAAAACAAATAATTTTCATATAATTTTGATTTTTCGGACTGTTGTACTCATCTTTATTGAGGTATAAAAAGACACAACGTTTCGGTCACTGTATCCTACGGCATCCTTAAATGTTCTTGTCTATAGACAACAGTAAAAAAACAAAAATATGCATATCAAGCCTCATGTAAAACATTCAGAGAAATGAATGATTTTCACAGTTGATTTAAAAAAATCATTGGTCCTTATAAAACAGCAAAAATTATAAGTTTCATTCATTTTTTCCGAGTTTTGTTGCATTTTAATTCATGGGGTGAGGGTGGTGTAAAATCCCTGAAATTTTGGCATAACATTTGTAGAAGCAATATCATAGTGGGTTTAGAATTACCGTCAAATTGGCAGACAATGCGGCAAACAAGCTGTAACTCATTGACGTCAGCATAATACAAAATGGTGGATATTTATCAAGTACAATAACAACAGCCAATCAGGACTCTAGGAACGGGATCACCCAGATGCAAGCATAGAATATTCCTGAGTACTATAGATAACAGCTGCTTAAAATTCAGTTATACTTAGTTGTTGTTGTCCAATTCATCAGCGCACTAAATAATGCAATTCAACAATATCTACATACAGATAGTTTTATTCCTACATGCATATTCATTAGTGCACCTAATTATATACATCCAGTAGCAAAAGAGCTTATAGCAGGGATTCCCGATCAGGGGCGCGAGAAGCGTCCGTTCAAATTTAGATTATTTTTTTCTTTTGTAATTAATATTATTAATATTTTCGTTTCTTTATTTCAGATTATTATTAAATATTAATATTAAATTATTATCGGTGAAATATATATGATCTTTTGATAAAACTGTTGTATGGATACACATTCTATATTTTTGAACAAAAGTATAAATTCTAGAGGTGCGAGGTCAGAGCAAAACTCTTTTAATGGGTGCAGGAATAGAAAAAAGTTGTTTGTTTGTTTGTTTTGTTTTACGGCATATCAACCTCAGTGGGTCATTTAATGCCGATAAAGTTTTGAAATAAATCAATTCTTAATGGATAATACAATTTTTTTATAAATACATTTTTCTATTTAACCCATAGATGGGACCCTAACAGGTACTACCACTCCGGGTCAGAGTGGACCATGATGAAGGGGTGCTCCACATTCCCCAAACTCCAAAAAAAATCAGATAGAGTTTAACGTCATTCCCAGGACATGTAGACCCGCAGCCACCGCCTTCTAGCACCCATATGATAAAAAGGGGTTGGGGCTTGCCCTAAGGGCAATAGGGTTGGGAAAATCATATAGTGCTAGGGCCTCTCCGACCGCCCGTCTAGCCCAAGATAGGGCCAAAGTGGAGTATTGTATGTCATGAACTGCTCAACCACCTGGGTTATATCCTTAAGCATCACGGGTTGCCTCCCACGGCCAACAGGTGGCCCCATTGGGGGAGTCTTACCCCTCTGCAGAGGTGCAGTCGATGCATTCTAACGCCCCAGCCGACTAGGCGGAGAAAAAGGTTGGGAACCACTGAAACCTTATATTGTCACAACTGTAACGTCTCCATTCTGATTGGCTCACACAGAGAGAAACTAACAGGAAAGAATACAGAAAGGACAGATAATATTTCCCTGCCCATCAATTCTCAGTCACGATTTATAAATGAATCTTATTCGATTTCTTGCGAAGGATAAAATGTTTCTTACAATGATAACAACTTCAACTCATAAAAATGAATACAAATTCTTCCCAATGTGTTTCAGTGAAGAGTAAAAGGAATTTTATTGAAACGAAATTTCACCCGAATTTGGTTAGACGCGTTATTTTACATTTATGGCAAGAAGAGGGGAAATAAATTTCATTCACTCTTTAAAATGGAATCGATAATTCTATCTATTTGGCTAGCGAGCTATTTCGAGTGCTAGAATTATCTATTTATCTCGCTATCGGATTAATCTGTCTACCTATATATTACACACTATTCATATCTATATGTGTATCTATTTATCTATCTATCACATTCACTCCTCACGCACACACATCTATCTATCTATCTATCTATCTATCTTTCTATTTTAATTTACTTAACTATCTATTTAAACCAGTTCTGATCACTCACTCACTCACTCACTCTCTCTCTCTCTCTCTCTCTATATATATATATATATATATATATATATATATATATATTAAAAAAATGGGTACAAGAGATAAACTACTCGAGTTTCACCATAAGGATCTTCAGGGTTAAATCCACTGAATTAATCGAGATACCGATTAATCGCAGTAGGTTATCTCTTTTTTAAAATAAATTTGCTCTACTTACGTATTGAGCACTTTGTATTTGTTATATCGCTGGATTACTCCCCTGAATTCTGCACCACCTAACCATCGTAAAAATATTCACCGGTAAGTCACCTTTTCCATTATATATATATATATGAAATTATTTGGTATATGTATCCGTTTGTTGGAGCTATATATATCAGGTTTGGGCATTTGTATGAAGCATTCAAGAAATAAATATTCAAGAAATAAATATCAGAAACTTGGTTGTTTTTTAGTAGAGTTTCGTTTATTTAGTAATGGTAAATTTTCAGGATTATAATGTCTCTCTTCTTCAGACTGTGTAAAGACAGTAGTGTTCCTGGCTGCTGGTTTATTCTATATATATATATATATATATATATATATATATATATAATGTGTATCTATCTGTATATCTATCTATCTCTGATCAATTCTATCTCACGTTACGCAGATCTATCTATCTATCTATCTATCTATCTATTACTTTCATCTCCTTTCACACACATACAATATATATAAGTATATATATATATATATATATATATGTGTGTGTGTGTGTGTGTGTGTGTGTGTGTATGTGTGTGTGTGTGTGTGTGTGTGTGTGTGTGTGATATAGAAAAAGGTGTTCTAAAAAGATGTATTTATTATAGATGGTGAAGTCGACGTTAAAATATTTCGGTTTTTACACCTTCATTAGGACATTAGGATAAAAATGTGTTGTCTAAAGAGTGACGGAAATCTTTCTAAAATGAAACTAGGGAAAATGCTGGAAAACCTAGATGACTATACGGGATTTTTTAACTTTGATTTCACCATCGAGATTGAGATAGATATATTGATACATATGGATTGACAATGATGGATAGATAGATAGATTGATAGATAGGAACAGACAGTGTTATATATATAAAGAGAGAGAGAGAGAGAGAGAGAGAGAGAGAGAGAGAGAGAGAGAGAGAGAGAGAGAGAGAGAGAGAGAGAGATGAACAGACTGGGATAGATATATAGATACATATGAATTGACAGAGATGGATAGATAGATTGATAGATCTGAACACCCAGGATTATATATATATATATATATATATGATAGAGGTTCTTCACAGAACGAATGAACATGCTACTATCAAACACACTCGCCTACCCGAGTTTTAACAGCATGTTAAACCCACTATAACACTTGAACATTTATAACTCTTCTATAATGCTCCCTTTCTAATAATGTATCAACAATTTCTTCAAATAATAAATTTTCTCCTGAAGATGACCGAAGGTCGAAACTAGTTGAGATTAAACAAAATACAAGAAATATTCCTGATTGTCTTAATAATAATTTTTGTTCACACTATATATATATATATATATATATATATATATAGAGAGAGAGAGAGAGAGAGAGAGAGAAAGAGAGAGAGAGAGAGAGGAGAGAGAGAGAGAGATAGATAGATAAATAGATATATTAACCAGCTCGCAAAATACATAGATATGAACAGATTGTGATAGATATCTGGATAGATAGATAGATGTGAGTAGAAACTACGATTCACGCGAATATTAAACCTATTTAATGCCCCTTCTCGCATATCTCTGGAGGCCGAAGGACACATGAAATTGCTTCATCGGTTTGTTTTTTTAACGGTCGCCTTTTAATATAGACGAGACTTGAAATTTTAAACTAATAATAGAGAGACAAAAATATGAGCCACCTACAAAATGGGATCTTGCGGGTAATTTCTCCTGTTGACATTTGCTATGTTGATATGTTGGATGTGGTTAGTAGACAGTTAGAAGAAGAAAAAAGAGAGGCATAATGTCACCTGGCGTAAGGACCAAAGAACAAAGACTATTTAAGTTGGTGACGAGTTTTTTTCCGTCGTGGATTTCTAGAGCTGGGCCGGGAAAGTGGTCCGAATAATCAGAGGTGAAAGGAATTTCAGAGCAGAGAGAGAGAGAGAGAGAGAGAGAGAGAGAGAGAGAGAGAGAGAGAGAGAGAGAGAGAGGCGCAATGAGATTGATTGGTAAATGTAATATAATCTAACATAATATCCATCTATCTATTCTACACGCGCACATACACACACTCTCTACCCTCCCTCTCTCTCTCTCTCTCTCTCTCTCTCTCTCTCTCTCTCTCTCTCTTTCACTGAAACAATTCAGAAATTTAAAATTAAAAAAAAACGGTAAGCCCATGTCTTTATTAATATTTTAATTAAAACGTTCATTGTAATTCAAAATAAATTCATTTTGACATCTGATAATTTTAATATAAAAACATAGCCCTAGCATGAGTGTTATTATCCCAAAAATGTGGGCGGCACAAGTAACCTGAAAGAAATCTGTAATTTAAAAAAAATAAAATAACTGATGCATCATGAAATTCATTGATTCATAAGTCAATCTTTTGTTATGTTTGGTTTTGTTATTTCAGTTATTGCCTTCCATAGTTTTAAAAATATATCGCTAAACTTTTCTTCTTTAGACCAAAGGAAAATTTTGTCCACCGAAAACATTATTTCTAAGTGTTTTCAATGAAAAGCTGGACATTACTTGGCTAAAAAATTAAAAACTTGTGAGTAATTATCTGTCCCTCGTATTTAATGTTTTTTGTTATCTATTTCTCGAAAGAAACTTATATAAATTTTCTAAAAAATGTAATAAAATGTTTTTAAGTACGTAATTTATCATCGGATTTTTTCTCTCTATATATAGTGAAGTGCGTTTATTGAGTTAATTTTAGCTGAAAAGAAATAAAGTTGATATACAAATTTTATATATACAGGGCATATGGTATGGTTACTTTGCATTTTATGTTTCTTAAAGATAAAATATTTATTTGAATCAAATAAAATCTAAACTTTCATATTAGAGTTGAACTCTAATATGAAAGTCTAAGGGTTCAGTTAAAGTTCATAAAATGGGGGGGGGAGGGTCTTTTAAAATATTTCCAATTATTTCCTAACAAAATAATAAATAATCATAAATAAATATTCTTTAATAATTAATCATTAGTATAAAAAAATTTTAAATACAAAATACTCGTTTTTTTTTTAATCAGATTTTTCTCGAATAATCTTTTTTTACGAATGAGACAGTCATCAGTTTAATATTGTAGTACCGTAATTTAATTATTTTTTTACAAGTTAGGACGTTTTTATCAATATTTTTAAAAGAAATGTATGGAGGTTTGTTTGAGTAAAACCGGGTTTAATAAATAATCACTTTGAGTTATGATCACTAATACCATTGTTTTACTCTTCAACTTATTTTACCAAGTAAAGCCCTGGTAGTTATGCAACTGGAGTTTTTGACTACTGACGGGCATGTGGTAGCTAAAATTAGTACTATCCACAATTACGGAAATAAATGGGCCTTGTTAGTGATATCCAATAATTAGCACCTATGTCTATTACTAGCAATCAATTGTGATTATGTCTTATCCAATAATTGGTAACTATTATTTGCAATCAATTCTGATTATTTCTTTAAAATAATAATACCCAGTAATGTCCTGATTGATTAGTATTTCATTTGAAATAATAAAACACTACAAGAAAATGAACTGAATACTAAATGACCGCAATATATATATATATATATATATATATATATATATATATATATTTATGTGTGTGTGTATGTGTGCGTGTGTATCTATTTGTGATCATTATTTGTTTATTTCTAAACTTCGACAGTATAAAAAAACTCCCGGGTCTATAATTTGTAATTACACAATACAAAATTTCGCCTGGAGAAAAAAATAATTAATAAAAAAAAGAAATGGTTGGCGAGAGATTATTATGAATGTGCAGCCTACGAACACGGCATATATATATATATATATATATATATATATATATATATATATATATATATATATGTGTGTGTGTGTGTGTGTGTGTGTGTGTGTGTGTGTGTGTGTGTGTGTGTGTGTGTGAGTATGACTTAGCGGGAGAGACAAATAATCGAGTTTCACTTTTGACGGTCGAGAAAAAAAAGTAACTGAATAACTTGAAATTCTGAATTAATATATAAAGTGTTTTATACATTTGTAGAGCTGCTTTTGAAAAGCGATAAAAGCAGGATATATCTATCTAGGTTTTACAAGTAGGATCCCCAGGATAATTCTGATTGACATTATTTAAAACAAGCGAATGTAAACAAAAAAAAGTTGAGAATGGATTCGGCATACAGACAGAATGCAGCACGTGTTTTAATTTTTAACCGCCGATGCGCCATCTTCATTTATGCCTGTACCCGTTCAAAATTTCGGATCTTCCATAGGCAATTTATACCATGCATCGGCAGCTCTGAGCGTGAAAAAATGTTTCATAAAGTCATGTGAGCTATGCTGTTTTCTGACTTTGTAGGCATTTCTACGTGTGTTAGAAACATGGAGATCAAAAAGGTGCTCAATGTGTCTTGCTTTCATTCAGACATGGAACGGATATCTTTAATTGTAAATTAGTTAACATGACCTATTTCTCATAATATGTGAAATGTAATGTTATTTTCATCTCTTGAATGTAACTCACAATTTCACTTCAAAAATTAAACCCAACTGAAATTATGTCCAGAATTGTTCCCTGGTGTTATTTATGACTATGAATTGTTCTTGACCAGTATGATATAAAATTCAGTCTCATGATCCCAGGGAGCCTTCCCCCGGGAAACACCTGCCTCCTCGTCAAAAAAGGACTGGATCGGATTTATTGCCCTGTAATATTGTAAGCGAAAGAGGCACCCTCGTGTAATGGTTATCGTCATAATCGGCGAGACGCACCAAAATATTGCAAAACATTTTTACAAAACATTGTAGTAGCATTCTACTAGAGCCATTTGCTAACTACTGCTCCATGGTAATGCTTATTGTTTTTAATGTAATTTGATATTTTTACGACTTTTCTTCGCGCTTTAATCCAAATAAATTGAATGATTAAAAGAGAAATTAATGGCTTGGACGTCTGAAGTTAATCCTTTTATGCAGTTTATGCAATTTATTTAAGGGGGTTCATTAAATTACATTGGGCACACCACAAGGCGAATTCTAAAGGGATCACACACTTTTTGCGCTGGCTACTCCAAGAGCTTTGGTTTGTGCGTGGCTCCCCGCATTAAAAAATGTCCTTGTCTCAATTCGACCTGGTGAGCAGTCAGGAAAATACTTACTAATAATTTATACTATTAAAGCAACATTTCTTATTTGATAAGACTCATTTGTTTGCACGTAGTTATATGGTTTCCAGTATTCCTATTTAATAACAGAACAGAGTGGACCTGGGAGTAATGGCATTCCCCTAAGCTCCAGGGCTGGACCTCACCACCATATGCAATTTAGTAGCATACCCAGGACAACCATGATTCCATAAATCACCTAGTTAATAGCGTTGATTCTTGTGGGACATCCCCCAGGCAACACCTGCCCCCTCGAGGGTGGGTTTATTGAGAGAGAATGCCGACGAGATCAAAGCAATTTTTCACCCGCCACCCATGAGCTTCGGTTTGTGGGTGGTCCCACATTATTATGGTCTTGTGTCTAACTCGTTCACGTGGGATACGAGATAAATACCATGATTCCATAAACCGCCGTTATAAATTGATGGGAATGAATTATTACGTATGACTTTTTATAGATATAAATTGTTGTCTATAAACTAACCAGATCCTTTCTGGGTTCGTTTTGCTTTCGTATTTGGTTTATAGCCTCATATATGCGTATCTATTGAGAAAGGGATCAATGTATCTGTATCTTGCGAGACGATTTTCCTAAACACAGAACTCAAGCGAATGATTCACCCTGATTGTCTTGTATTTTCAATAACGTTACAACGTGATAAAACGTGGCCACGTTTCCCGTCATGGATGGTTGGGCACGCCTCTATTTATTCAAAGCACTTGATAGCACGTTAATCGCTTTTTGCTCAAGTAAATATAAAAATCTACGTTCCTTTCGTGCGTTTGCTTACATGTGAATTTCGATTTACGATCAATTGCAAGAGAAGAAAGAATGGGCTTTCCTTATTAACGTACGCCAGGTTTCTTCTTTTTTTTTACCGGGAGAAAATTACAAATAAAAATAATCAATTCCTTAACAAATGGTTTTTCTTTTTTGGTTTTTCTTCTTTAAATCTCTGGGCGTTTTGTTGTGTACCTCAAGTTTTAAAGATAGAAGTTTTGGATCACATTTCCCATAATTCCTCCTTTCCCGTTTTATTGATTCATTTCCTTTCTCCTTATTTTAATTCATTCTTATTTATTTATTTATTTATTTATTTATGTATTTATTTATTTTTTGCTGCGAAGGTTTTAATCGCACGATACTTACTTGGGCACGAGATTTAACGAGATTTTAAAATCGTGACTGATTGTCACGTGACGAGGTGTCATGTGGCTCAGTGACAAAGCTTGTAATTTTAATGGGTGGGAAAATTACTGCGTTCGTTTGGTACCAGGTTCGTGTTTGACAAACAGATTTGGAGGAAAATAACCAGAAAATTAATGAAAGTATTAGAAAAAGTAATGTCTGTAAGGAAGAAGGGAAGGAAGGAAGGAAGGATTAAGGAAAGAAAACAAGAAAAAATAAATATGCAAATAGATACATAAATGAAGATAATGAAAATAAACAGAAAGAAAGAAATAAGTAGATAAAAAGGAATCAAAGAGATGTAAGCAAAAAAGTAAATATATAAATTGACAGATAGATAGATAGATAGATAGAGAGAGAGAGAAAGAAAGAAAGAAAGAAAGGAAGGCATGAGGGAATGAAAGAAAAAATAAATCTAAGAAAACAAAACAAAACAAAACTGAAAAGGAAGAAAGAAAAGAAAACTAATATAAAGGAAAAATGAATATGTAAATAGATAGATAAAAAAGAAAGAAAGAAAGAAAGAAAGAAAGAAAGAAGTTAAGAAAAATAAACAAAATGAAAGAAGAAAAAAAAATTAAGGTTTGGTTTGGATTCTTTGATTAATGGCATATCAACCTTCGTTGATTTAATGTCAAAATCATCCATGTAGAAGATCGGTAGTTGTACTATTTAGTCCATAGATAGGAGATTGAGGGATGTCATACCTTTCCCAAGGGTAGTAGTCTGAAAGTATAGGTAATTACAGGGCTCGAGTTCGAACTCCCTTACAAAGGTACAAGTATCTAACCGCCCCCCCCACTGCGCGAGCAGGATGTGACACAAGGTCAATTTTTAAGCAGAGTTAAACAGGTTTGAATTCAGAGTTTTCCTTATCAAAGATCGGTTTCTATACCAAGTTTAAAGAGTTCAGTTTCCTATTATTTACCCATGGACGGGTAATAGTTAGATTCATACTTTTCCCAAGGGTATTAGCGCTATATGAAAAGTAACCATCCTCGTTCAGTATTTGAACTCGTCTCGCCGGTAATGACGATAACTATTACACGAGGGCGCCTCTTTCGCTTACTATGATGTCGCAGTCTATCACGTTAGCCGCTACACCATGAGGACTCCCCTGGTTACTCGTTTGAGTACTGGCCAAGCTTATTACTGCTTAACTTGTTATTTCTAAGCTTTTCTTAGTTTGACACACAGGTCTTAGTTTGGTGACATAGCCTGCTGGTCACTCATCTAAGTACTGAACTTTATAAAATACTTTATGGTGAACTCGCGGATGGCACGCGGAGGACAGGAGGCCCCCAAAAGGGGTTCAAAGACTATATTAATACGACACTGAAGAAATACACCATCACACCTTCAAGCCTGGAAGATCTGGCCTCCAACAGACAGGGTTGGAGAAACGTGTGCCGCAGAGGAGCTAAGCGGCTCAATATCGAGATTAACAGGGCTGAAGAGCGACGACGTCTTTGTTGTGATAAACCACCAAATGCAGATTGGAATTTCCCTTGCAATGCGTGTGACCGCATCCAGAAATGGACTAACAAGTCACCAGAGGGTCCACAACTGTTGAAGACATGACGTGACGTCATCGTCGTCTGCGACGAACATCTAAAAGCAAGGACTGAACAAGCTCAGCATTGCTTAACTTGATATTTACCAAGTTTTGCCCATTCAGGTATTTGCCTCTAACCCCACTTATGAGGGCGTGACACAAAGACATTTTTATGTGGGCTCACCCACAAGCCGAGGCTCATGGGTGGTAGGTGGTAAAAATTGTGTCGATCCCGTCGGGGCGCCTCATGCGCTGGGCAATAAAGCCCTGTCCCTTTAAATCAAGGGGGCAGGTATAGCCCCCTGGGATCGACGCTATTAACTTGTAAAGATCCAGGGCCGAAGCCACTGGACCCCCTCCCCGAGGGGTGGGTTCCCATACAGTCTGGCATACAGACTACAGGTTACTTCCAGTTCCTGCGGTCACTTAGTGATCCATCACTTATGTACTGAACAGACTCATAGATGCTTAGTGTCAAGAACTGTTTCTCTGAGAACTTATTTGTTAGCACGTAGTTATATGGTTTCCAGTATTGCTATTTAATAACAGAACAGAGTGGACCTGGGAGTAGTGGCACTCCCCTAAGCTCCAGAACCGGACCTCACCACCAGATGCAATTTAGTAGCATACGCAGGATAACCATGATTCCATAAATCATCTAGTTAATAGCGTTTAAAGGGGCAGGGCTGGGTTTATTGCCCAGCGCCTGAGGCGCCCCGTTGAGAGAGAATGCCGACGGGATCAACGCAATTTTTCCCCCTTCACCCATGAGCTTCGGTAGTCGTCAAGGCAAACTCGTGATCTATTGCTTGGTGATCATAGTTATTTATTGGGCTAGGGTGAATATTCGTATTTACCCAAAACCTACTCACAGGCAAGAGTTTAACAGGTTTTAATTTCTCCTCGACTGGTTGCACATTCTGGCCTATTATTTATGGTGAGTATACTTTCAAGTTTGACTGATTGATTTATTTTAACTGCATATCAGCCCATCCGGGGTTATTTTAGGTACATATATATTCATACCTTTGGCTTACTGTTCGAAAGTTATTGTTTGGTGAGTGTTCTTGCAGAAGTTTATAAGATAGCGGGTATTCCTATCTAATACAAATAAGTTTCAAACAAATCTATTTGATCAATCGATCAACAGGTACTACCATTCCGGGTCTGAGCGGACCTTGGAGTAATGGCAATGAAGGTGTACCGCAGAGAACTTCAGAACTGGAGCCTCACCACCAGATGAAGTTTAATATCATACCAATGACACCTCTTTTTGTGGGTGGGTGGGTCTTATTTCTGTGCAGGGAATATAGTCACTATATTATAAGCCCTTTCGACAGGTCAGTACATGTTTGAAATCAGAGTTTTCCTTCTCCTCTACCGGTTGCCATATTAAGACCCAGTCTGGCCTACTATTTAGGATGAGTATACTTTCAAGTTTGATTGATTGATTTTAAAGGCATGTCAGCCCATCCGGGGTTATTTTATGTACATATATATTCATATGTTGTGTTGTACTTTCTAAAGCAATTGAAGAGAAAGTTAAAAACATTATAATATTTTGTTGAGTCAAAAATTTGTCGATATTTTGGTAACGCGAGGCTCAATTCGGAAGCCCGAATGATTTTGTTGGGATTGTGAAGATGATTAACCACACTGGACTGTGAGATGCCGAGCTGGCTTGATACTATCTGAGTGCTACTTGCTGGATTTACCTCCATGGCTTGGAGCACGGCCTCTGAATCCACGGTTCTAGGCCTACTTGACTTTGGATGATTTTTTCGAAGTTCTGACAGGTTTAGTGAATTTCTAGAATCATGTGGTTACAGTATTGTGATCAACTGTACTTTCGCTCAACAAATGTTTTTGCTTGTGCAGGGGTTGGTCGTTTATATGACAGCTCGGTGCCTAAAAGCGACCCCACACACAGAATAAATGAGATACAGTAATGAAGACACTTAGCAGGACCTGTGGATATACCACAGTATGATAATTTAATTATTACAACATTTGATATATTTACTTAAGAGATATTTGCTAAATTGTCCAATATGTAAAAAGTATAATAATCATTTTTCTTTCTTTCCTTCTTTTCATCATCGATTGAAACAGATTAGCGTTATTGTTTCCGCGTTATTGTTTTCAATGTTCTCACCCCCGCTCTGTATCATTCTCCTACTCGTTTTCTTATTATATTTCTTTCTGTGTAGCATGTCCTTTCTTTATAATAAAAACGGAATAGTCAATTATTTAGCTGAGATGACCAAACTCATACGAAATAAGAATTCGGTAGATAAACGTCACCAGATAATCCCTATTTATATTTTTGCATTTCATCTTGGACGATTTGGACGGTCTCATTTTTAACCAAAATTCAAGTGAACTTGATTAAATAAGTTTACATTGCCATCAATTTCAGCACACTGACTGGTTTTGCGTTCTCTCATGTGGTTTAAATCTGTAATTAAATCTGTGTTTAAATCTGAGTAAACTTTCTCGTTCAACATACCCCAGGGTGTCAAAGGTTAAATTCTTCCGCAATTTTGCGATAAGACCATCGCTCTCGTCCACTAACTCGATTATTTCTTCTTGAGACAGAGCCATTATTCGATCTGGGTAGAAAAAAATAACATAAATAAATTTAGAAAAGTTAAGTATTTTTTATTTAATTTAAACAAAAGTAAAAAAGAAAATTATAATTTCTTATATTTAATTGTTTATGTTATGATTTTACTTACTGCTAAATTACTATATCTGCCTTCTCGGAAAAATAACATAAATAAATACAATAGTGTACCCAGACTTTGTGGACACCCTGTATAGATAGGAAAATCACATATACAAATTGCCATGTTTATCACATGTCACAAATCTAACAATTCAACGGTGTACGAAGTCGGAATTTACATTCAACTGGAAGACCCTCTTATCATTAAGCTCCTGAATAGATTAGACTTGATGTCTAACTCAAAGGAGATTATGATATGCTGGATCCCAAGCCATATGAGTGAGGGGGAATGAAAGAGCTGACTCTGCAGCTAAACCGGCTCTAGATTTGATCCCCGACAAGTTCAAGATACCATATACTGACTAAAATGAATAGATTACTTCATACAAAATGGCAACAACACTGGAATAACAACATCCACAATAAACTCTTCCTAATCAAACTCACTTTGGGAGGCTGGAGGAAGTCTAGAAAGGAACAAGTCATTGTGTCCCAATTATGCATTGGTCATACAAAACTAACGCACTCCTATATACTCAAACAAGAACAACAATCACAATGTGAAACATGTCAAACACCTTTAACAGTTAAACACTTATTCATGGAATGCAGGTTTTTTGCTCACATCAGAAACCGTTATTCTAAAGCATACAATATGAAAATCTATTTGAAAATGTCAACATGGAGGATATTCTCTCTTTTTTCAGGGAAATAAAATTCTACCATAGAATATAGACATGAAACAAATCAATACCATACAACATAATCCCCAATAATGCTAACACATTGTTAAAACCAATTACTAAAAAGTATAAATATAAATACACGATATGTATTACTTCCTAACCCTTAGGCATGACATAACCCCAGACGGGTTGATATGCTGTTAAAATCAATAAGCCAATTTACATTCAAGAAGTCTTGAGAGGCTCGAAGTTGTTCACTGTCCGGTCGATTCGCCCAAAGTAGCCGAATTTCTCAGCCCGCTAAAAGTTAATTCCTAACTTCCCGTGTCCCTTAACTCAGGAGAATTCCTATTTAAAGGTCCTTATAGTTGCTTCTGTGGCGTTATGATCCAGTTTGAACTCGTAAGGCATAAGTTCCCGAATTAACCTAAGTCGCATGTTCATCTGTGTGGCTTTCAAATCACACACGAGTGGAAAGCAATGCAAAACGTGTCAGCGCACTAACTACCACCATACTACCAACCACGACTTGAACTGATTTGTTACGTGACACACGTGCCATAACTTGACTCACCAGCCTTAACTAAAACGAGTGACCGGGAGAGTCCCCGTGACGTAGAGGCTAACGTGATAGACTGTGACATCATTGTAAGCGAAGGAGGCACCCTCGTGTAATGGTTATCGTCATAATCGGCTAGGCGTACCAAAATATTGCAAAACATTTGACTCGCCCTTGTAGTAGCATTCTACTAGAGCCATTTGCTAACTACTGCTCCATGGCAATGCTTATTGTTTTTAATGTAATTTAATATTTTTACGACATCATTTTTAGCAAAGGAGGCACCCTCGTGTAATGGTTATCGTCATAGTCGGCTAAGCGTACCAAAATATTGCAAAACATTTGACTCACCCTTGTAGTAGCATTCTACTAGAGCCATTTGCTAACTACTGCTCCATGGCAATGCTTATTGTTTTTAATGTAATTTGATTTTTTTATGACTTTTCTTCGCGCTTTAATCCAAATAAATTGAATGATTAGAAGAGAAATAAATGGCTTGGCCGTCTGAAGTTAATCCTTTTATGCAGTTTAGGCAATTTGTTTAAGGGAGTTCATTAAATTACATTCAACGTAGAAAGAGCGAAAAAGACACTGTAGCTGTGGGATGGAATCCAATGTCTTTGAAGTTTATCAGAAATTAAGTCATTGGTACTTTCTCTTGGCTATGCAGCAGTGATTCGGCCTCTGCAGGTGTATTTAACAGAAGCGCTAAATTATCTGCGTAGGCTGCATCTATGATAGTCTCTGCGCGATACCGCTGGCTTCTTGCCCTTTTTTGTAGGAAACTTTTGTTTGTTTTATGAGCTGTATTGATGTTTGAAGTATGTAATCTAGTCATGTATAAATATAAATGGTTCTAATGTATCTCCTTGTAGGACTCCAGTTACAATGCTAAAGAAATCTGAATGACATCAGGTGAAAGAACCATTGCTTTTGTGTCTTTGTAGAACATCATTATAGCGGTCACAGTTTCTTTTGTGGAGATATGCTTGTAGTATTTGCTCTGTATTTCCTCTGTCTATGGAGCCTAACGCCTAATCTACAAACAGCACTGTTGTCCCGAGATTTTTGCGCGAACCCCTTTGTACGATTCGACTAGTACCTGATTATATATATATATATATATATATATATATATATATATAATATACCAAACTTATTGGTAAATCTTTGCGGTGAGAAAAAAACCAGCAAATAGTTTGATTGTAAAAATATACTACCAAACATCAACTGGGGAGAAAAAAATTTTTGAAAAAAGAAAAGACCAAGATAATCGTGCCAACAAAAAAATAATCTATTGGTACAATATTTTGGCCAAAAGAAAAACAATTTATATGCATATATATATATATATATATATATATATATATATATAATATATATATTCATATAAAACTGCCAGGAAACTAAAGCTAATAATTAAAAAGTGCTCAATATCTAAGTAGAGCAAATAATAAAGATAAATCTAATGAGTCAGACGAACCTACTATAAGTTTCGCTTAATGCTCTTCAGGGCTGAGTCAGATCTCAGTCCTGAAGAGCATTAAGCGAAACTTATAGTAGGTTCGTCTTACTCATTAGATTTATCTTTATATATATATATATATATATATATATATATATATGAATATATATAGAGATATATATACATATATATATATGAATATATATCAAGCGTTTCTGTGATAGGAGTCAACAAAAATTGAGAACGCATAGGTACGTATAAAGCCTTTGGGTATATACACATGAATATCAGTATATATGCAGACTTTTACATTTACGGATAATAGTATAATTCATAGTATAAATGAACACATGAAAACCTTAGTTTATCAAGAATAAATTTATTTCGGGTACTTTCGCCTCTTCAAATCTGATTTCAAGTCCATTGTGAAATCAGATTTGAAGAATCGAAAGTAGCCGAAATAGATTTATTTCTAGTAAATCAAGGTTTACACACACACTCACACACACACACAAAACACATACACGCACCCCCCCCCCCACATATATATATATATATATATATATATATATATTTATATTTATATATATATATATATATATTATATATATATATATATATATATATATATAAATTAATATATCGTAGACCAGAGTCAACAGTGTTTTGATGGCATTCAATTTCTTGCTCATGTGATCATCAGAGCAAGAAGTCCCAAAATAATATGCGTATTTTCTTTTTTTTTTCATTTTATTTGTCTGAAATTTTTTGTTAGATGAGGCCTGATAATTTGTATCATTTAGATTTTTATACACTTGTCTTCATCTTTATTGTTATATAAACAACGTTTTGGTTGATGTGCCCTCCGGCATAAGCGTTTCCGTTATTGGATTATACTATGTCTGCATCTTCTTCTTCTTCTTCTTCTTCTTCTTCTTCTTCTTCTTCTTCTTCTTGTGTTGTTTTCTCATTTTGAGTTTTGAAACTAAACGATTGAAAGGACATCAAAGTGTTTGTATCGGCAGTCACTTCTTTCTGGAGATTGTAGCCAAAATTAATTAAAATCAAATGATCGTCGTCGTCGTCGTCGCCGCCGCCTCTGAATTCCGAGGCAGGGAAGAAACAATCAACAATATATGACAAATAAAGATGTACAGAGAAATTTGATGTTTGCAAATGTTTAAGTCAAAATTGAAATAAACCGATTGGGTAAGGGAAAATACTTTTCGATCAAAATGAGCAGGTTCGAGTACCAAACTGGTCGCCGTTTACTTGGACGATAAAATAGTTTTTTTTTCTGGTACTGCCTCGACATAAAGCGTAAATGTTGCAGAGTGGCTTGCCCAAGTGGTCAACCAGTTTCTTCGCCCCTCTCTCTCTCTCTCTCTCTCTCTCTCTCTCTCTCTCTCTCTCTATCTATCTATCTGTCTGTCTGTCTGTCTGTCTATCTCTCACACACCCACACACACCTCCAAATGATAGATTCTCTACCCTCCATACTGTTATCCATTTCAAGATTATTATTTTATAGTATATCAACACTTCCTTGGTCATTTAACACCAAATCAAGTCAATTTTTGATAAACAAATGACTCAAATTGCTTACAGTGTGTCTTCTTGTTCATTACACTTCCCCCTGATCTCATGATCACACACATGGCAAGTGAGGGGGCGACCGCCTTCGACGAGTACTTCTTCGGAGAGGAGGGGGCTCCTCATGTGGCAACATTTCCGCGTCGATATCGTGCGGATCAGAGTCATTCCCGGTGTCATCAACGCTGTCGTCTGGGTCTGTCCCTGCATCTTCTGATACAGGAAGCGAGTCTTCTGACCGCCTCACGTACAGCATCGGTGTCTCCGATTCACTGCTAGAGGATATCTCTTGATGGCTTTCTCCCGAAGCAGTAAATTCTCGCCGTGGGCGAAGATCCCTCACATGGCGTGGCACGCCATTGACCTGGACGGTGTGGGAGCTGATCATTCCGTTAACTCGTCCTCTACCAAATCTGGTGGTGCATCGTACGTTTGGGGGTTTGACCCAGACGAGATCATACAGTACCTGCTTTTGCGTGAGTGGTCACCCACTTAAGTATTTAACAGGCTTAATGCTACTTAACTTGGGTGATTTAGCAGGAACTGTTGCTTTCATTGTGACTTAACCGTAATTGTTTGTAATGATTAAAAATATTCAAAATGTAATATTTTCTATTTGAAGATAGATCCACGGGTGGCGAGATGAAGGTGCACGTATCGTCGTAAGAAAATGGAAACGGTGCCCCGAGTTTAAATCCTGGACGATGCTGTTTGCCTTTCACTTTGTGCTATGCTTATGAGAAAGGCATGAATCTATCTCTTCTCCTTCCAGCTATGGGTAGATAGTAGGAGAGACTGCATTAGTGAATCAATCAAGAATAAGGACCCTTCCCCTCATATCATCCTTCTACGTGCTCAGCGTAACGGTTCTCATTGCAGGAAATGGAATCGGTGATCTGAATTCAAATCTCGAACTCGGGAACATTCTTGTCGAACTCGGAAGCATTCACGAAATTTCGAATCGAACCCTTTATTTAATCCATTGGTGCAGATTGTTCTCATTCCGTTAAAATATCATAGAATACTTAACATAGCTTAACTCATTCGACTACAGAACTAAGCTACGTTAGGTGTTCTATGATATTTTCTCTTTTAGTCAGGATTGAACCTGAAACCTACAGATAATTATTTGTTAAAACTCTATTAAAACCTATATCCATTACGCCATGGGTTCTTTTGGATAATTCGGAGTGAATTCTTGGAGCCTATAAACCTAATATTTACCTAGAATGTATACTTATTCTTATTATGAAAGATTTTTACCTTATCGGGGAGTATATCAGCCGGAACGTTGTGTATATAACAATAAAAATGAGGGCATCAGTCCGACAAATAAGACTAATCTCGAATACAGTAGTCACATTTTAAAATATGTATAACCCCTTTCTCCTCCTTCCAGACCCCATACCCCTTAATATAATTTTTACTAGTTCCCCTCCTACCTATTCTCACTACTACTAACTTGAACAAAAACTGGAACACAAACACATCACCCCTGAAGATGGCACTTGGAAGTGCTGAAAGAACTTGAGACAAAAACTTTGGTTGATTAATCCACGAATTCTGTCCAAATGTAAAAAAGGTGTCTAGAAAGCTTGAAAAGATCGTTAATAAACTCGTTAAACAGGAGACATATGTTTTGCTTAATTCTATATGTATAAATGAAAGAATGCCCCCCCCTATATATATATATATATATATATATGTGTGTGTGTGTGTGTGTGTGTGTGTGTTTTGAAGAGAGGATGCCTTAACTGAGAAGACAAAATAATTGAGCGAGAAAAAGAAGTAACCAAATAAGTCAGAATAATGAATTAAAAAAAGTGTTCAATATATTATTATTAAAAAAGTGATAATAGCAGAATAGATATTTCTAGGTTTCACTGGGAAGGATCTTCAGGATAGCTCTGATTGAAATTGATTGGAACAAGCGGATGTAAACAAGAAATCATTAGAGAAGGAACCTACCTGGGCTAGGGTTAGGGTTAGGGTCAGTTGAGACGCCATTTACGTTTGTGCCTACACGCGTTTAAAATTATGGATATTTGATGTAATAATTCTTTAGAATTAGTATGAGATGCGATAGCTAGTTTTTCCTCCATACAGAGAAGGCAGAATTCAAGATCCAATTTTATAATTACGGGTCTATGCCATATTTATTTTAATATGGCATACAAATACTATGCATATATTCACACACACACAGACACACACACGCGTTATATTTACTGAATGGCTTTCATACACACACACAAACACACACACACACACACATATATATATATGTGTGTGTGTGTGTTTGTGTGTGTGTATGAAAGCCATTCAGTAAATATAGCGTATTTATAAAAAAAGGCAAATAACTTTTTGCCAGAATTTTCCCCCTAAATATAAACTCTGCGTTCTTTGGCATTATTTATAGAAAACATTATTTTAATCTCACAAATATTTTTTTTGCGGCAATTTAAAAAGGCGACAAATCAAACAGAGTGCTCAAAGCTTGAACAGAAGTATGTCCTCAAATTTCTGGTGACTGAAAAGTGCAAACCATGTGAAATTTACAGAAGAGTGTGTGATATGTTCGTAGAAGCATTCCTTTACTCAAATAAATGTTTACAAATGGACTAAATTGTTTAAAAAAGGTGGAAGTCGTATTCGAGATTAGTGGGCGTGGTTACTCCTATGAAGAGGTGCAGTCGGTCTATTCTACAGCCCCAACCGGCAGGGCGGAATACTTTTTGATCATACCCCGTTATTATGTATTATGAAAGGTTTATCTTAACAAACATTTGTCTCGGCTGATAAAAACAATTCACCATTTGATTCCTTCCTTTTGACAGCGAGCTTTTGAAATACAGAAATACAATAGATATCCGTTCTCAACTGCGAAGAGTATTGTCTTCAATTGAACTAAGATTATATAAGATGACAAAGAAGATGCCGGATCATCTTTTGCATTAGAAATATGACTATACTTATTATTTCTAATATACTTTTCTTATAATCATTTGTGATTTTATTTCTTGCTCACTTAAAAGGTCGCCTTGAACGTCCATTAAGTTCGGTGTCGAATCACATTCTGTTTATTTAGAAAAGCGCGGTGGTGTACTGGTTAGAGTCGTTGGAAATGGACTCGTCGACCTGAGTTCAAATCCTGGACGAAGTCACTGTTCACATAACGCTAATACTCTTGGGAAAAATATGAATCCAACTATTCTCCATCCAGCTATGGGTAAATAGTAGGGCAGACTGGGATCGTTAACCTTGGTTAGGCAACCGGCCCAGGAGAAGGAAAACTCTGAATTCAAACCTCTTAAATCTCCGCTTGGGGTGGTCACTACTAGAATAGGCTTAGGTCTACTTAGTAATCTGTTTCAATTTTTTTTTAAATATTTTATTGAATTTATGAATAAATATTTCTGTCCTGTCGGCAGGATGTACCACAAGGTCAAATTCTTAAGCGGACTTTAATGGGTTTGAATTCGGACTTTTTCTTTTCCGCGACTGGTTGCCTTACCATGTTTTAAAGAACCTAGTCTGCCCTACTATTTACCCATAGCTGGAGACAGAGAGAGTTGGTTGATGCATACCTTTCCCAAGACTATTAGCACTATCTGAAATGCAAACAGTCTCGTCCAGGATTTGAAGTCGGATCGACGAGTCCATTTTTTACGACTCTAACCATTACACCACGCACCTCCACATTGTCAAAATATATGAGGGGTGGCGTAGTGGCTAACGTACAGGGCAGCAACATCGCAGTAAGTGTGTTCGAACTCCAGTCACACTATTACGCTCAGTTTCAGACTAATACCCCTGGTAAAGGAGTGAAACTATGGGTTAAATATTACCACTACGTTTCTTCTACAAGAATGGCTTTGGCATTAAATAACCAATAAAGGTTGATATGCCATTAAACAAATAAACTATGGGGTGGCATGAGGTATTGTGTTTTAAGGTTTAAAGGTGGAAGTGGTTTTTCTCGCTGCGTGTTCTTAGGGTTTTGCTTTTAACCCAATCTCACGTGGTGGTCGTGCTGAAAAAGAAAAGAATTAAAGGAACGAAAAGAAAGACACAAATTCAAAAGGTGGTTTCCTGACTTAAGCTTTATTCACCGGTTATAGCCGCCCGTGGTAAGGGAATACCTTCCTGGCCAGTAGTGGCAACTAGACACGGTTATGGTCTCAACTAGAATGGTCGAGCGATTATCTTGGGGTCGGAAGTGGGTCCTTTTTTTCGCACATGCGTGAAGGGTTCTTCCGGTGAAGGCTCATGGGAGTTTGTTAATCTAAAAAAAAAAAATTAATCTTAATCCCCGCGAAACCAAACCAAATCAAAATAAATGTTTGTAGTATAACAGTAAAACCAAACTTTTCCGTCAATAACCAATTTTTATTTTCCTTCTTACAGATTCAGGCTGAGCAACAATCTGACAAAATGGCGTCTGGCATCAACTCTTTGTCGACCAATTTTCCGCGACGGCTGTAACAATTTTTCTTGGTATTTTTTACCTGTATACATTGTAAATAATGTTAATGTATACTCACTTCTGGGTATATATCATGACAGGGGCACCCGTCTGGACGCTCGTGGTTGTGTCCTCATATTTAATTTTCTGAAAACTTTAATCTTATTTGTGTTGTGAGTCTATAGTTAATCTCTACTTGGCTGGTATTTCTTCTTACCGTTTATTGAGTAGCTCTTATCTTTCTTGTGGTCAGTACTTTCTTTCCTAGTTGTGAGTAGCTATCTTAATTACTTGGTCTTTTCCTTCCGGGTTCTTAGCTGGTGTTTTAACATCTTGGCTGTCGTTATTTTTAAGGACAAACTCAAGACATATATTTTTGTTAATCATAACCACCGGTATATGAGCCATCCTGTATGATTGGATATTTGAAAGTTTACTATCTATTCACAGACAAAACAAAAGATGGCAGGGGTATTCAGGCAGCGATTTTTCTGTGTAAACAAGTGACACGCACGAGAGCCGCTGCCAGCAGTCTAGGATCACAGTGGTGAGAAAGCCTCTATGAACGGCTTAAAGTAGGTAAAGAGTTAAAGCGTCCTATTTCTATTAGAAATTTTCATCAGATTTCTTTACATTGCATTATTTTAAAGATTTTAAAAGAATGTATTGAAAACTTCTGGTGTTGTTGATAAAAGCCATAGTCTTTTGAGAATATAAAAGCAAGTTGTTCCTTTAGAAAGGATGCCGTTACATCGAGACTTTACTGTGTGATGCGCAGTTCTTCGCTGTTGCAGAAATAACAACCCCTGTAGGTTGTGCTGGAAAGCGATTGGACATTGAGATGAATAGTAACACTACAACACAGAAACATGTATTATACATCAAAATAAAGCTGGTCCTCTGTGGATCACATCCTTACTTCACATAGTCACCGTTTCTCGCAATAGCAACATTCCACATTCAAATGAAAGCATGTATCCCTGCCCCGTAAAATTCTGTTGAGCCACTTCACTACAAATTTTTGTTGAGCCACTTCTTTACTACAAATTTCTGTTGATCCACTTCTTTACTACAAATTTCTGTTGAGCAACTTCTTTACTACAAATTTCTGTTGAGCAACTTCTTTACTACAAATTTCTGTTGAGCAACTTCTTTACTACAAATTTTTGTTGAGCCACTTCTTACTACAAATTTCTGTTGATCCACTTCTTTACTACACATTTCTGTTGAGCAACTTCTTTACTACAAATTTCTGTTGAGCAACTTCTTTACTACAAATTTCTGTTGAGCAACTTCTTTACTACAAATTTCTGTTGAGCAACTTCTTTACTACAAATTTTTGTTGAGCCACTTCTTTACTACAAACTTCTTTACTACAAATTTCTGTTGAGCAACTTCTTTACTACAAATTTCTGTTGAGCAACTTCTTTACAACACATTTTTGTTGAGCCACTTCTCCACTACAAATTTCTGTTGAGCCACTTATTTACTACAAATTTCTGTTGAGCCACTTCTTTACAACACATTCTTGTTGACCCACTTCTCCACTACAAATTTCTGTTGATCCACTTCTTTACTACACATTTCTGTTGAGCAACTTCTTTACAACACATTTTTGTTGAACCACTTCTCCACTACAAATTTCTGTTGAGCCACTTCTTCACTACAAATTTCTGTTGAGCCACTTCTTTACAACACATTCTTGTTGACCCACTTCTCCACTACAAATTTCTGTTGAGCCACTTCTTTACTACACATTTCTGTTGAGCAACTTCTTTACAACACATTTTTGTTGAGCCACTTCTCACTACAAATTTCTGTTGAGCCACTTCTTTACTACACATTTCTGTTGAGCAACTTCTTTACAACACATTTTTGTTGACCCACTTCTCCACTACAAATTTCTGTTGAGCCACTTCTTTACTACAAATTTCTGTTGAGCAACTTCTTTACAACACATTTTTGTTGAGCCACTTCTCCACTACAAATTTCTGTTGAGCCACTTCTTTACTACAATTTCTGTTGAGCAACTTCTTTACAACACATTTTTGTTGACCCACTTCTCCACTACAAATTTCTGTTGAGCCACTTATTTACTACAAATTTCTGTTGAGTCACTTCTTCACTACAAATTTCACTTTCTTGTTACTGGAATAATGTTTGCCTCTCAAACCCTCTTTCATGGGGCCGAAGAGATGATAGGCTGAAGGCAAACATTATTCCGGTGACGAGGAAATGAAATTTGTAGTGACGAAGTGGCTCAAAGTACAGTCAACAAAATCAGATGCAGCTCTGTCGGCAGGTGCTTTAGAATACATCGACTGCATCTCTGCAGAGGGGTAAGACCCCCACCCATCACTGTTGGCCGTGGGTGGTGACCCGTGATGCTCAAGGACGGAATCCTGGTGGATGAGGAGTCCATGACCTGCAAACACTCCACTTTGACCCTTACTAAGGTTAGATGGGCGGTTGAAGAGGCCCCCTCTGATCAATTGGCTGGTCACGTCAATCCCTAGCATGATTGTTCCGGGTGTATTGTCATTATGGCAATCTCCAACCCCTTTTCTCATACGAGTGCTAGAACGTTGTGGCTGAGGGTCTTCGTGTCCTGGGTATGACGTTAATCTGACTGATTGTGAGGTTCCAGTTCTGGAAGTCTGGGCATGTGGAGCACCCCTTTATTACCATTGCTCCCGGGTTCACTCTGCCTCGGAGTGGTAGTACCTGTTAGGGTCCTATCTATGGGTTAAATAGAAATTCTTTTTACAAAAAAACAAATGAATTAGATGAACAAAAATAACCAACATCATAAACAAACACATTAAACCCACTTAACAACTATAACAACTAAAACTCATATATATATATATATATATATATATATATATATATATATGTGTGTGTGTGTGTGTGTGTGTGTGTGTGTAGTATTAATATGTGTTACTATTACTGTTATACTAAATCTGGTCTACTAACGTATTGAACAATTAATATTTTTTATAACACTGACTTATCCGATTAATACGTGTATCAACCAAATAATTAGATTAACCCAATATTTGTTTTACCGACATCACGTAAACAGATAAACACGTAAACACGCAACATGAGAATACAGTTAAAAAACGCACACATTTAACCATTTATACCATTTCTTTCATTTTTTAAAAGCTATTTCGTTTACCTGACGAATGCACTAGCATGAAACCGCTTGGTCGTAAAGATTGTTCATATGTTAATAAATGAAAGCTAATCCTTTTTTTGTTCATTTATATATATATATATATATATATATATATATATATATATATATATATATATATATATATTAGAGAGAGGGGGAGAATGACAGACAGACAGACACACTTATAGGTAACTATACAAATGAAATGTTGATTTTTACTAAGAAGAGCAACACTAAAACAATATCAGATCGATGTGATCTTGTAGATTTCTTGTAAATTTATTCGATTCGAACCCTTATGATGTACATCAAAATAGACCGACAAGCCAGTGAAGCAATGCCGCGGTCCGATTAAATAAAGTAGGCACCTGAACTGATCGGATTTTGATTAGAGAAGTGCAATTAAATTGACTCGACTGAAATGTCTCATTGCAAACTGCTTTCGGCAAATGAAATCCGGATTTTCGTGGACAACTAATGAGGGTATTTAATTTGTTTTGCGCATGCGTCTTCCAATTTATTTCGCAGATTGTAGCAACCATTTCAGCTGATTAATATAACAGATGAAAGTCTTGGATTCCTCGTTCATTTCTTCGTTATTATTATTATTATTATTATTATTATTATAAAGGAAGAGCATCAGCTGTACGGTACTAGTTGTGGCAATGAGTGTCTTCGACTCGCCACTTATTATTATGATGTTTTGAAGTCTCTTCAGGTTTCCAGGATTCTTCTGAGTATTCTAGTCGATTTTAACAATTGCTAGTTTGGTTGGTCTCAATTCTCGCTTTGATTTCCAATTCATCCAAATTATTTTCCAGTACTTTGGGGACCGTTCCAAGGGCACCAATTACACATATGTACGACCTTTACCTTCATGTTCCACAGTTTCCCCAGTTCTCAGGCAAGGTCCGAATATTTGTCTATCTTTTCGCTTTCTTTCATTTTCACTCGGTGGTCGGCCGGGGCGGCAAAATTCACGAGATAACAGGTTCACTTCCTCTTGTCAATCAATACTAGGTCCGGTCACCTGGTGGGGTTTTAATAAAGTCCCATTATTATTATTATTATTATTATTATTATTATTATTATTATTATTATTATTATTATTATTATTATTATTATTAGTTTTTCCACATCAGCTTTAGCTGATTATCTTTCCACTGGCTTTTGAGTGACAACAAGTCTTCTCAGGTCTCCAGGACTGATTTCAACAATGGTATTGTCTGGATCGTCTCAATTCTTCCTCTGATTTCGATTTCCTCTAGTCTCTTTTTTAAGCTTTTGGGGACCGTCCCAAGTGACCCAACTACTATCGGTGTCACTTTCACCCTTATATTCCACAGTTTTTTCAACTCTCTAGCAAGATCTATGTATTTGTCTATCGTTTCGTTTTCTTTCATCTTCATCCTGTGCTCTACTGGAATTGCAAAATCAACCAGTTAACAAGTTCTCTTTTTTTCTTTTTGTTAATCAATACTAGGTCTAGTCTTCTGGCTGGGATAAGTCTTCTTATCTGTCTTTATATAAAAATCCCAGAGAATTTTATAAGATTCATTCTCAAGAACAGATTCTGGTTTATGCATATACCATTTTGTTTCATGATCAAAATTTAGTTGTTTTTTTTTTACTCCTTGTGCGTTTTACACAGCATCTGATCATCTTTTACTTGAGTTTGAGTGACCTCAAGTCTCCCCAATTCTCTGCAAGTCTTCAGGGCTCTTCTGTGTATCTAAACCGATCTTAGCAATGCCGCTCCTCCTGTCTCCTTGTCACATCCTTGGGGACCGTTCCAAGAGCAACAACTACAATTGGTATCACCTTTGTCCTCATGATCAACATTTATTTCAGTTACCTGACGAGGTATATGTTTATCTTTTCGTTTTCTTTCATTTTCACTCTGTGGTTCACTGGAACGATAAAGTCCACTAGATGACAAGTTTCTTCTTCTTCTTCTTCTTCTTCTTCTTCTTCTTCTTCTTCTTCTTCTTCTTCTTCTTATTCTTATTCTTATTATTATTATTATTATTATTATTATTACTTCTGGGGTTTTCACACCAGTCTTAACTAGTGGCTTTTCATCGGAGTCTGAGTGAAATAAAGTCTCCAGAATACTTCTGAGTCTTGTAGTTGATCTTAACAGTGCTGTGGTCTGGATGATCCTGATCCATCCCGTGATATCCAAGTCCCACATTCTCTTAAGGCAGGCTCGTTTCAATCAATCCACGATTCAAATAATAGGCATTATTTTCGGAACATCATCATCAGCATCATCACTATTATTATTATTATTATTATTATTATTATTATTATTATTGGCTGGCTTCATTCACCATTTCAATCCTTAACTTGAAAATGTTGCTGGTGAAGTGCTACGTGAAATTATAGCGAAACAACATCCGATCGAATTAATAAAGACAAAATTAAATAAATAAATAAACAAAATAATTAAATATTTCATTCGAGATGAAATTGATTACCTAAAATCATCCAAATAAATAAAATTAAATTAAAACCAAAATCAATACGTAAAATAAACGTTGGCAATCCGCTCACGAGAAGTCGACCTTTGATTAAACAATTTTTACAGCGATCAGGACTTTCCTTTTATTGCCTTTTAAGTGGATCCGGACGTATTATTTTTCTATAAATTGTAAGTTTTATATGATCCTCCTGCAAGTAAGCAATTAAATGTTGAACTCTCTTATAGAAGAGTAGAAAATCGAAGATATATAAGTTCCGTCATGGACACGATGTATATCAAAAGTATTTTCTTTTAATCACTTGAGTGTTCATGCGAGACTATTCGATCTTTAAGTTGAGGTTGGTTGATTTAACGGCATCACAAGCCTTATTGGATTATTTAATGCCAAAGTCAGTCTTTTCGGTAGAGCACTGGACTAGAAATCGCAAAATTCTAGGTTCTATAACGGCTCTCGCCAACTCATCGTATGAGTAGTACAGGGATCTGTGCGGTAAAGTGAGGAGCTGATGGTAGGTGTGGCGCTTCCCATCAGACGGAAAAAAACAATCTTTCTTGGTTTAGCGCTAGTGAAAAGGGGATAGACTCCCTCGCTGTCTGGCGGATACCGACTTTATGCCACCCCGACTACTTTACTTTACTTATATGTGTAATAAATAGTGCTCAATATCGTGGATAGAGCATTTATATCTAAGTTAGGGTAGCGATTTCATGTAGTCAAGCGTGCTTGGTTACTAACACTTTCTGGCCAATGCGATTTTCAAACCAAGTTTGGTTTGAAAATCGTATAGGCAAGAAACTGTCTGTAACCAAGCGCCGTTGATATACATACAAGGTGTATCAAAAAAGTATCAAGATTTTTTGGCACACCTTGTATTCTAAAAAGATAACAACTTTCCATTAATTCTTCATTTCTATCTAGGTAAATACAGCTTTAAACTTGGTACTTTTTGATACACCTTGTATTCTGAAAAAAAATTAATGAATAGAAAATTATTTCTTCAGAATACAAGTTGTGTCAAAAAGTACAAAAAATCTCGATACTTTTTTGACACACCTCCCTCGCTATTTGGTTGATACCGAATGTAGGCTACCCCGACGACTGTACTTACTTACTTATATGGTTTATAGTAAATCATTATTAAACAATTATATATATTTAGCAAAATCTCTGTACGAGTAGTGATATATGGTCCATTTCACAAGGTTTGAATTTAGAGTTTTCCTTCTTCAGGATTGGTTGTCGAACCAAGATTAAAGAGACCCGTCCAGCCTACTATTCATCTATAACAGGAGGGAGAATATTTGAATACGTTCTTTTCCCAATGTGTATTTGTTATATTTTTAATGTACAGATGGAATTATATAGAATAGGAATGATAAATGCAAGGCAAGGTTATTGGAAAATTGACAAAGGGTTTATTAAAACACAGAGTAGAAAAACGCTTCTACTCGCAGACGACATTAACCAGTAACTGAGAACGTTTAGCGTCACAAACATTTGAATGTAAACAAAACGAAGGGAAGCAACTCTATTTTAGTTTAAGTCTATTTAGGTGTACTTAACAGCAATGGCTAGGATTTGAACTCAGGTCACTGCGTCCATTTTCCACGATGATAACCATTACGCCACGCGCCTCCCTTTTCAAACAATTATAGCATCAATTAACGTCGCTTTATTACAAAATTGCTAGTAATTTATACACAGTTATATACTATGAGTCATTCATCATTGCCACACACACACACACACACACACACATGTGTGTGTATGCGCGCGCGTGTATTTGAAGCGTGCGAGTTGTATTCGTTTTCGGTGTGAAAGGCGGACTCGACGGGCCGAGTTCAAATCCTAGAGGCGTTTGCTTGTATTTCAATTTGCACTAATGTCCTTGTAAAAAGTGTGAAGCCATCTATTCTTCCTCAATAGCCATGGGTAAATAGTAGGTCAGACAGGACTTTAAACAGGTTAAAGGAATCGGTCTATTATTCTGTTATCAGCTCATCTAAAAATTATGTCTGCTATGCGCAATCCTCAGCCGCTCTAAACAAATCACCCGCGTAGGAAGTTTAACGGTATACCTACCCTGTCAGTTGGAGGCACATGGTGCAATGGTTAGAATCGTAGGAAAAGAACTCCTCGGCCCGAGTTCAAATCCTGGACGAAGCTATAGTTCACAAAGCGTTAATACACTAGAGAAAGGTATGAATCCAACTACTCTCCCTCCAGCTATGGGTAAATAGTAGAGCAGACTGGGCTCCTTAACTTTGATTAGGCAACCAGTCTAAAAGAAGGAAAACACTGAATTCAAACCTCCGCTTGGGGTGGTCACTACTAGAATAGGCTCAGTCCTAATTAGTGATCTATTTCACTCATTTAAAATTTTTGTCAACGGGTTTAGAATGCGTTGAGTATATCCTCTGCACAAGGGTAATGACCGCACCAAAAGGGATGTTTTGTGAATGACACTAAACTGCATTTGATGCTGAGGTTCCAGTGTTGAATATCTAGGTATTGTGTAGTACCTCTTCATTGATATTACATCTAGGTTCACTCTGACTCTGCATTTTATGAACACATCTATGGTTCAAATAGATGTATTACAATCATTCGTATTCGATAGGAATACTTCATGCCATATAGCTATACATTATGTGTATAAGAATAGTTACTTGAAGATATAGTTGTTTAGGTTAAATCCTGCTTAATGGACATAAATTCCACTATCGTATGTCAACCCGCCGAAAGAAAAAAATATAAAAATCAAGGAATTAACCGAATTTAATGAAATTTTCAGCGTTGATATATTAGTGAATAAACAATATAATACACCAGTTATTTTATTTAAAAACTCTTACATTTTTTCAGGTCAGTTAACTTTGAACCACGTATCTTTGAGACATAACACAGATTCACAAACATAAGTGGTTCAAAGTTAATTGATCTGAAAAAATGTAAGAGTTTTCAAATAAAATAATTGGTGTATTATATCTTTTATTCATTAATGTATCAACACTGAAAATTTCATTAAATTCGGTTAATTCCTTGATTTTTAGTATTTCTTTTTCTTTCGGCGGGGTGACATACAATATGTTCGTTAAATAGGATTTAACCGTTGTTTACTGAGGATTGTTATTAGTTATTTGTAACCATATAACTGTTTACCAACAAATTATTATTATTAAATAGAAATAATTACTTGAAGCTATATAATTATTTTCATTAGATAGGAATTCTTTAAATCATAAAGATATGTGCTGATAATTAGAATAAAGGTTTACTAGATGTATCACGGTGGGCAAAAAACCCCATAAAAACTCATGATAAACAGGGGGAGTGTACGTGGCCTCAGTGGGTAACAGGACTGTGATATCGTAGTAAGTGTGTTCGAACACAGGTCGTTACGTTCACATTTGGACTAATACTCTTGGGAAAGGTATTAACCTCCTAATTCACCAGCTATGTGTTAAATATTACCACTACTATTTTTTCCATAAGTGCAGCTTTGAAATTAAATAACCCACAAAGGTGGGTATGCCATTAAACAAAAAAAAAATCAAATCAAACAATCATAAAAATCAACTACACAAAAATAAATATGAACATTCAATGAATGCAATTCCCTAACCTCTAGGAATCAAATTACCCTAGACGTATTGTCATGCCGTTAGAATCAATCAATTAATCAGTCTAGCCGTTCACATCAGAGCTATTGGGAACTCATACTTCGCAAGTGACTATTTATATACATAGTCTAAAAGTGTATTTATTCTTATTCTCAGAATGAATACCGAGACACCTTAGTTCAGAAGTAGAGAGTCCCAAGAGTACACAGATACTTAGTACACACATAGGTGGTGATTCAACCGATCTGCGAGGGAAGGGAAAGTAGAGGAGACCCTGAAGCGGTCTGGCTAGACCTACCTATTTCTTATGGATCGATATCACACAAGCCTGTCGAAAAAGCACCAACAAGAGAGAAACCGGAATCTTATTCTGTATTATTACAATAACTTCAGGTTAACAGTCTCCTCAGGTCCACTAACATCTGACTGGAATTGGCTGGAGGAGGATTTAATAACTAACTGTAATGATCTCTGTGTCACTCTTCTGGTTGGCTACGAATACAATTGTCAGATCAGCGGACGTAGAGTTCAGAGGTCTGCTGTCTAAACTTGGTGCTCGGCAATCCCTTGTAAGAACATTTATAGATATTCTAATGGTTACGACTTCATTTGGTCTAGGCTGCAGATTTATTTGTTTATTTGTTTGTTTTGTCTCCTTGGGCATCTCCCCGTTTTCTACCTTCTCATATCAGCATTTAAAAAAATGAATAAAAAAAGGGCGAAAAAAGGGAAAAAAGAGAAAAATATTCTTTGTACAGAACATATAAAGTTATATAGCTGTAGCGATTGTCTGCCCCTGCTGTGGTGGACTTGTGTCCAAAAGGGTTATCTTCCCTTGTCGTCAGGGTTTTCAACACTAGCAGATACTTCTAGATGGGTATTTAAACCTAGCTCGGGAAGCTAGCTCTCTCTCTCTCTCTCTCTCTCTCTCTCTCTCTCTCTCTCTCTCTCTCTCTTGGTTTAGTATCCACAAAAGATGGACTAGACGCGTGGTGTCTCTGTGCATTATGTGGGGGGCTTTGACTCCCCAACTATCAGCAAGTGATTCTCATATTCCTTAAGAACTCTTTCTCACTTCCAAAGGACTTTTGTTCTATCTGTTTTGTATCTTGTAATATATGTCATGCCCACGTGCTCAGATAATAAAGTCTGTATTTTTGTTATGTTGTACTTCTTTGTTTGGAGTTATTTATGTATATATTGACCTACGTTGGAAAGTTACTCTGAGCCTTCTAACGTATCATAAGAACCCATTCAAATCTTATATAGCCATTCCTTCTTCATAGTACTTAGCTTCTATCTTATTATGTTTCTCCTCTGTTGGCCGGACATATATGCTATCTCTTATATGTTGGTTGGGTTGTCTATCACCTATGTGTGTAGCCGGACTGGTTGTTCTTCAGATCTTCTCCCTTGGGACTTCTTTGGACTTCTCCATCTGTGTTCGCTGTTGTTTTTAGTAATGAACACAAAGATTTGTATATTTTTCAGACGTCTTTATCTAGCCAAAGTTAACCATCACGCGCGAAGAAATAGCCATATTTGAAAGACATAGCCGCCCCTTCCAAAACCTGATAGAACTCACAGAATTTCAAGTTCACTTCCCGCTTCCACGAACCAAACTGACCAACCAGGTCACCAAGGTCAGCGAAAGGTCAATCACTAAATTTAGAATTACCGTTATTTTTAATTTCTATTTTACCGTAATGTAACAATACACTGTTAATATAATAGTATTTTAGTTTTAAGGTAATAGAATATTATATTAAATCAGAAAGACTAAAACTAAATAAGAATGCAGATACAAAAAAGTGAAACAGATGGGGGGGGGGTAAAATCGAAAAATAGAACAACTGAAACTTATTTAATTGTTTAGTTAAAATAGGAAGTAAAGAATATAATTTCAATTATTTCCTTTTGTTAATGGATTTCTTTTGAGATTTATCTCTGAGATTTTTGCTCATATCAATTGAAAATAAAACCAAACAATTAGAAATTGATAATAACACGTACATATTTATTAATATCAAATTTTTAAGACCAATATGCAAATTAACCTTCCCGTTCATACTGTAAACTGCTATATTTGTGTATATATATAATTCAAAAATTACATATTATTAGTACATAGATAAGGCCAACGTATTAATAATATAAAACATTTTATTGATAATTGAGGTTAAATAAAAAGATGAAATCATGGAGTATGTGACGTCAATAACTAAGGGAATCGTGACTTGAGAGTGATATAGTTTCGGTTACTTCAGAACAATAAATTCAGCACACACACTCTCAACATATACATAGCGATAAATATCTATGTACAGATCCAAAATTAGTGTACTTCATCACGTACAGTTCCCTGTAAATGAGATGATTACTCCTCACAGAGAGCTTAAATACGGCCACCTTTCGACGGACAAGGAGGTGAAATTATAAAGCCTTATCAGTTCAATACGCTCTGCCCTAAGAAGAAGTTTGGCCCCGATTAGATGGAATGGATATGTTGGTCCTAAATCGGTATCAAAGAAATCCGAGTCGAGGAAGTTATTCAACACATTCTTGAGTGAGACTCACAAGATATATTGAACAATGTTGTCCCATCACGGCTTATAAGAAAGTAATTACCGAAGTTACTGTAGCTAGTTTAGTTTACTAAATCATTTTAATCTTAGTATGTGACCAACTTGATGCACCTAGAAGTATTTTGGACACAGTTGAGAATTCAAAGTCACTAACAATGGTCTCTGATAATCTAGCTCTCAAACCAAAGGCCTTATACCACGTGGTGGTTTCCCTAGTTGTAGTACTATTAACCTAGCTCAAGCGGATGAAGAGGTTATCATACCTTTCACAAAAAGTATTGTCTAAAGAGAACGTCATAGTTCGGAAACTCGTTACTCCGATTTCGCAGTTAGCACGTTAGGCCACTACCGACCACTAGCTATGTTTTTATAAGTAGAGTAAAAGATGTATTTGGAATTCAGAGTTTTTCCTTCCTCAGTCGGGATAGGACGGTTCGGCTAAAACCACAAGGTTCCTAGTTCGGATACCGCGTTCCTCGCCACCCAGGTATGAGATAGCCCAGGAATAGTGTAGGTAAAGTAAGAAGCTGCATGGTAGGTGTGGCGCTCTACCTCAGATGTAATATAATCTCCTTTTGGTCCTAGCGCAATTGAAAAGGGCGCATAGACTACCCCGTATGATTGGCTAGATATACCGACTTTAGGCCGCCCCGCACGACTTTTATAGAGCTTGTCTGAAAACTAAGGTAATTCGAACCTTGTGTATCCGAACTATAATCCCCCAAATGTATGTCAGGAGAAAAACTGTAATTCATAGGTTTTTCCACAAAAGGGGCTCTCAGCAGGAATGTGAAAATCTCACATTTAACTCGTTCAAAATATCTCGAACTCCTAATCTCGGAGTTTCCATTTAAACGATAACCATTACACTAAACACAGCCACAATTCAATATAAACGTCTTCCAATCCCACCCAACATGCATACTTGTAGAAGACCTCTTAATTGGGCATCGCTGCAGGGGTATCTTCAATTACACACCAGAAACACTGTTGAAGGTGACTTAAAGGAGGGCACACGATACCACTAGCATGCTGAATCAAGTCCATGGGATGGCAGTTCTTTGATGTACGCAGGCGAGAAATGTTATAGAATAGTTCAATGTATGGAATCAAAAGGCCACCGAACTATTCTCCACATTCAAAGAGTGATGTACCTAAGAAAATATCTTCTCAACCGAAACGCGGTAGTAAAACTACTATGAGAATATTCTCTCTGGCAACATCATAATGATGCACAAAAGAACATCGGATACAGTGCTAACACCCTCGCAATCCACACTATAAGTCTAATGAATATTGCTTGGAATTCTCATTACTTACCGTTTAGGAATGAGTAAGTAAGACAGAAATCAGCGCAACACAAGGTATAAGAGAATATTGCAAAAAAAAAAAAAAATTTCTTGTAACAAAAGCGTCACGAGAGCAAAAGAGATGAATACTTATAACTTGATGGATTGTTAGGAGCAACTGATCGAGTCCAATGTGAAGTAGCTTGAGCTTGAATCTGGTGTGTCCGCTGATTATCTATTACGCGGCAACTAGAATTCCCTGCGCGTGAGAGGCGTTAAAGAATATAGTTGCTAGCAAACAATATTTGATACATTCCGGTTGGGCACCCAGGAGATATGTTTGTGATCATCCTGACCTAGGGTGTTATAAGACGTGTGGTCAGTGGAACGAATCGTTAATTGAAAATTATTATCTTCATATGAAAATTCCACTCCAAGGGCTTTTTATATATATATATATATATATATATATAATTATTATTTGTATATGGTATTAGTATAACTTACCGGGTGGGGTATAGAACGATCGTTGGAAGCGCACAATTATCCAGAGGGTTAAGGTTGGAGAAAAAAACAAATACAAACGTGCTCAAATACAATGTAGAGCATAAATTTATTTAAGAAGGAAAGGCAGTAATCTTTAATCAAACGGGATGTTTATTAAACACCTAAGATTATCGTAAACTCGATTAATTTAAAGTAACCCTGAAAGAATCAATCGATGGAAACTCGAGTAGGTTACTCCTGTCCATTCTTTAATATATATATATATATATATATATATAATATATTATAAAAGTTAATCCTAATGGACTCCAAATATTTCCTATAGTTTCACTTAGTAGGGCTCATCAGGGGCAAGATCTGGGACTAGGAATAAAAAAAGGGATGATTGGGAGAAAGCGCGTAACTTTTTATTACAAAAACTAGTCCACCGGGTCCAAAATTTAAATTTAGCATGAAAAAAAAAAACCCAAAAACTTTTTTTTTTTACCCCCCCCCCCCCAATTTTTTATTTTTGTAATTTTATTTTTTTCTATTTCTTATTCTATTGTCCTAGATCCCACCAATTTCATTTATCT
>CM042148.1:10328643-10390266 GCA_023376005.1 Doryteuthis pealeii
GGAAGGAAGGTAATAATTTTGTTGCACTCAGAAATATAATACCATATATACTATATACTATAGTATTATATATATATATATTAAGGAGCAGGAAAGAGAGAGAGAGAGAGAGGAGAGAGAGAAGGATAGATAGATTAGATGACAATTCATTCACACCCGAACATCCGTCAGAACAGTTGAAAATAGAGTATGAAACAGATGTGATAGATCATATGGATTAAGATTAAGAGGTCAGATGGAGTAGTAAATGAGCAATCTCAATCCGACTTTCATGCCCGATATAAGTTGAAACATATTTAATGCCCCGTTTCTCTCGCCTATACTAATCTGGAAGCGCCGAAGGAACACAATGAAATTGCTTCATCGGGTTTGTTTTTTTTAACGTCGCCTTTTAATATAGACGAGACTTGAAAATTTTAAACTAATGATAGAGAGACAAAATATGAGCACTACAAAATGGAATCTTGCGGGTAAATTTCTCACTGTTGAACATTTGCATGTTTGAATGTTGGATGTGGTTAGTAGAACAAGTTCGAGAAAAAAAGAGAGACCATAAGTCTACCAGTGGCATGAGAGACCAAAGATACAAATGCTTATTTAAGATGGCTAGAGACACATATTGTTTTTTCGGCCGTCCGGGGATTTCCTCCGAGCTGGGCGGGAAAACAGGTCGACATAACTCAGAGTGAAAGGAGAAATTCAGGAAGAGAGAGAGAGAGAAAGAGCAGAGAGAGAGAGAGAGAGAAGAGAGAGAGGAGGAGAGAGAGAGAGAAGAGGCGCAATGGATTTGATTGTAAATGAGTATAAATCTAACATATCCATCTATCTATCTACACGCCGCACATACACACACTCTCTTCCCCCCTTCTCTCTCTCTCTCTCTCTCTCTCTCTCTCTCTTCACTGAAACAATCGGAAATTTATGAATTAAAAAAAAAACCGGTAAGCCCATGTCTTTATTAATATTTTAATTAAAACGTTCATTGTAATTCCAAAATAAATTCATTTTGACATCTGATAATTTTGATATAAAAAACATAGCCCTAGGCATGAGGTTATCATCCCAAAAAGTGGGCAGCACAAGTAAACCTGAAAGAAATCTGTAATTTAAAAAAAATAAATAACTGATGCATTATGAAATCATTGATATCATAGTCAACAGTGAAAATCTTATCAAAATCAGATAATTCCCTGATCTTTTGTTATATTTGGTTGTTATTTCAGTTATTGCCTTCCATAGTTTTAAAAATATATCGCAAACTTTTTTTCTTTAGACCAAAAAGCAAAATTTGTCCACCGAAAACATTATTTCTAAGTGTTTTCAATGAAAAGCTGGACATTATCTTGGCTAAAAAATTACAAACTTGTGATTAATTTCTGTCCGTCGTATTTAATGTTTTTGTTATCTATTTCTCGAAAGAACTTATATAAGTTTCTAAAAAATTTAATAAAATGTTTTTAAGTACGTAATTTATCATCGATTTTTTCTCTCTATATAGTGAAGTGCGTTATTGAGTTCATTTTTAGCTGAAAGAATAAAGTTGATATACAAATTTTATATATACAGGGCATATGGTATGGTTACTTTGCATTTTAATGTTTCTTAAAGATAAAATATTTATTTGAATCAAATAAAACCTAGACACTTCATATTAGAGTTGAACTCTAATATGAAAGTCTAAGGGTTTTTTAAATTCATAAAATGGGGGGGGAGGGTCTTTTAAAATATTTCAATTATTTCCTTAACAAAATAATAAATAAATCATAAATAAATTATTCTTTAATAATTAATCATTAGTATAAAAAAAAAATTTAAATCAAAATACTCTTTTTTTTTTAAATCAGATTTTTCTCGAATAATCTTTTTTTTACGAATGAGACAGTCCATGACAGTTTAAATATTTGTAGTACCGTAAATTTAAATTATCTTTTTACAAGTTAGGAACGTTTATCAATATTTTTAAAAGAAATGTATGGAGGTTCTTGTTTGTATGTAAAACCGGGTTTATAAATAATCACTTTGAGTTATGGATCACTAATACCATTGTTTTACTCTCCAGCTTATTTTACCAAGTACCCTGGATAGTTATGCAACTGAAAGTTTTTGACTGCTTGGTGGGCATGTGGTAGCTAAAATTATAACTATCCACAATTACGGAAATAAAATGGGTTGTTTAGCGATACAATATCCAATAATACATACCTATGTCTATTACTAGCAATCAATTGTGATTATGGCTCTATTCAAATTAATTGGTAACTATTAAACTTTACAAATCGATTCTGATATATCTTTAAAATAATAATACCCTAGTCAGGAATGTCCTGATTGTTTATTATCTTCATTTGAAATAACCAAAACACTACAAGGAAAATGAACTGAATACTAAATGGACCGCAATACTATATATATAATATATATATATAATATATATTATATGTATATATTTATATATATTATTCATTTTATTTGCTGTGGTTATCTATTTGGATTATTATTGTGTTATTCTAAATACTTCGACAGTATAAAAAACTCCCGGTCTATAATTTTAATACACAATACAAAATTTCGCCTGGAGAAAACAAATAATAATAAAAAAAAGAAATGTTGACGAGAGATTATTATGAATTGCAGACCTACGAACAGCAAATATATCATGTATACTATATATATTATAATATATATATATATATATATATATGTGTGTGGTGTGTGTGGTGGTTGTGTGGTGTGTGGAGTATGGACTTAGCGGGAGAGGACAAATAATCGAGTTTTCACTTTTGACGGCGTCGAGAAAAAAAGTAACCGAATAACTTGAAATTCTGAATTAATATATAAAGGTGTTTTTACATTTGTAGAGCTGCTTTGTGAAAAGCAATAAAAAGCAGGATATATCTATCTAGGTTTCACATGTAGGATCCCCAGGTATAATTCTGATTGACTTATTTAAAACAAGCGAATAAAACAAAAAAAAGTTGAAGAATGGATTCGGCATACAGACAGAAAGCAGCACGTGTTTTAATTTTTAACCAACCGATGCGCCATCTTCATTTAGCCTTGTACCCGTTCAAAATTTCGATCTTCCATAGGCAATTTATACCATCATCGGCAGCTCTGAAGCGTGAAAAATGTTCATAAGTCATGTTGAGCTATGCTGTTTTCTTCTGACTTTAGGCATTTCTACGTGGTGTTAGAAAACATGGAGATCAAAAAGGGCTCAAACTATGTGTCTTGCTTTCATTCAGACATGGAACGGATATCTTTAATTGTAAATTAGTTAACATGACCTTTTTTCTCATAATATATGAAAAAATAATGTTAATTTTCAATCTCTGATGTGTAACTCACAATTTCACTTCAAAAATCAAACCCAACTGAAATTATGTCACAGAAATTGTCCCTGGTGTTATTATATGACTATGAATTGTTCTTGACCAGTATGATATAAAATTCAGTCTTCATGATCCCAGGGAGCCTTCCCCCGGGAAACACCTCCCTCCTCGTTCAAAAAAGGACTGGACCGGATTTATTGCCTGTAATATTGTAAGCGAAAGAGGCACCCTCGTGTAATGTTTCGTCATAATCGCGAGACGCACCAAAAATTGCAAAACATTTTTTCACAAAACATTGTAGTAGCATTCTACTAGAAGCCATTGCTAAACTACTGTCCATGGCAATGCTTATTGTTTTAATGCTAATTTGATATTTTTACGACTTTTCTTTCGCGCTTAATCCAAATAAATTGAATGAATAAAAGAGAAATTAATGGCTTGGACGTCTGAAGTTAATCCTTTTATGCAGTTTAGCTTTATTTAAGGGGTTCATTAAATTACATTGGCGCACCACAAGGCGAATTCTGAAGGGATCACACACTTTTTGCGCTGGCTACTTCCAAGGGCTTTGGTTTGTTCGTGGCTCCCCGCATTAAAAAATGTCCTTGTCTCAATTCGACCTGGTGAGCAATCAGAAAATACTTACTAATATTTATACTATTAAAGCAACATTCTATTTAATAACACTCATTTGTTTGCACGTAGTTATATGGTTTCCAGTATTCCTATTTAATAACAGAACAGAGTGGACCCTGGGAGTAATGGCATTCCCCTAAGCTCCAGGGCTGGACCTCACCACACATATGCAAATTTAGTAAGCATACCCAGGACAACCATGATTCCTAAATCACCTAGTTAATAGCGTTGATTCTAGTGGGACATCCCCCAGGCAACCCCTGCCCCCTCGAGGGTCAGGTTTTGAGAGAGAATGCGACGAGAGTCAATGAGCAATTTGCACCCACCGCCACCCATGAGCTTCACGTTTGTGGGGGTCCCCACATTATTATGGTCTTGTGTCTAAACTCGTTCACGTGGGATACGAAGATAAATCCCATGATTCCATAAGCCGCCGTTATAAATTGATGGGAAGAATTATTACGTATGACTTATTAGACAGATAGTCAATAAAAATTGATTGTCTAGAAAAATAATCAGATCCTTTCTGGGTTTCGTTTTGATTCGGTTTTGGTTATAGCCTCATATGCGTATCTATTGAGAAAGGGGATCAATGTATCTGTATCTTGCGAGACGATTTTCCTAAACACAGAACTCAAGCGAATGATTCACCCTGATTGTCTTGTATTTCCAATAACGTACAACGTGATAAAACTGGCAACGTTTTCCCGTCATGATGTTGGGGCACCCTCTATTTATTCAAAGCACTTGATAGCACGTTAATCGCTTTTTGCTCAGTAAATATAAAATCTACGTTCCTTTCGTGCGTTTGCTTACATGTGAATTCGATTTACGATCAATTGCGCAGAGAAGAAGAATGGGCTTTCCTTATTAACGTACGCCAGGTTTCTTCTTTTTTTTTTACCGGGAGAAAATTACTCAAATAAATAATCAATCTTAACACCATGGTTTTTTTCTTTTTTTGTTTTTTTCTTCTTTAAATCTCTGGGCGTTTTTGTGTGTACCTCAATTTTTAAAGATGGAGTTTTTGGACTCACATTTCCCATAATTCCTCTTTCCCGTTTTATTGCTTCATTTCCTTTCCTCCTTATTTTTAATTCATTCTATTTATTTATTTATGTATTTTTATTTTTGCTGTGAAGGTTTAATCGCACGATACTTACTTGGCACGAGATTAACGAGATTTTGAATCGTACTGATTGTCACGTGACGAGTGTATGTGGCTCAGTGACAAAGCTTGTAATTTTAATGGGTGGGAAAAGACTGCGTTCGTTTGTACCAGGTTCGTGTTGACAAACAGGATTTGGAGGAAAATAACCAGAAAATTAATGAAAGTATTAGAAAAAGTATGTCTGTAAGGAAGAAGGAAGGAAGGAAGGAAGGATTAAGGAAAGAAAACAAGAAAAAATAAATATATGCAAATAGATAAAATAATGAAAGATATGAAAAAACACAGAAAGAAAGAATAAGTAAGATTAAAAAGAATCAAAGAAAAAAAGCCAAAAAAGTAAATATATTAAATTGACAGATAGATGATATAGAGAGACGAGTAGAATAAATAAAGAAAGAAAGAAAGAAGGCATGAGGGAAAAAGAAAAATAAATCTAAGAAAAAAACAACAAAACAAAACTGAAAAGGAAGAAAGAGAAAGAAAATAATAATAAAGGAAAAATGAATATGTAAGAGATAGATAAAAAAGAGAAGAAGAAGAAAGAGAAAAAGATTAAGAAAAATAAACAAATGAAAGAAAGAAAAAAAATTCAGGTTGGTTGGATTCGTTTGATTAATGGCATATCAACCTTCGTTGATTTAATTGTCAAAATCACCCGAAGAAGATCGGTAGTTGTACTATTTAGTCCATAGATAAGGAGATTGAGGATTATGTCATTACCTTTCCCAAGTAGTAGTCTGAAAGTATAGGGTAATACGGCTCGAGTTCGAACTCGCTTACAATACAAGTATCTAACCGCCCACCACCACTGCGCGAGCAGGATGAGACCTCAAGGTCAACATTTTTAAGCAGAATTAAACAGGTTTTGAATCAGATTTCCCTTATCAAGATCGATCTTCTATACCAAGTTAAAGAGAAAGTTCAGTTCCTATTATTTTACCATGGACGGGTAATAGTTAGATACATACTTTTCCCTAAGGTGTATTAGCGCTATATGTGAAAAGAACAAATCCTCGTTCAGTATTTGAACTCGTCTCCGCGGTAATGACGATAACTATTACACGAGGGCGCCTCTTTCGCTTACTATGATGTCGCAGTCTACCAACGTTAGCCGCTACACCATGAGGACTCCCTGGTTACTCGTTTGATACTGACCAAGCGTATTACTGCTTAACTTGTTATTTACTAAACTTTCCTAGTTTTGACACGCAGGTCTTAGTTTGGTGACATAGCCTGCTGGTCACTCATCTAAGTACTGAACTTTATAAAATACTTTATGGTGCCACGCGATGGCACGCGGAGGACAGGAGGCCCCCAAAAGGGGTTCAAAACTATATTAAGACGACAACTGAAGAAACACCCATCACACCTTTAAGCCTGGAAGATCTGGCCTCCAACAACAGGGTTGCGGCGTGTGCCGCAGAGGAGCTAAGCGCTCAATATCGAGATTAACAGGGCTGAGAGCGACACGTCTTTGTTTCATAAACACACAAATGCAGATTGGAATTTTCCCTTGCAATGCATGTGACCGCATCCAGAAATGACTAACAATGTCACCAGAGGGTCCACAATGTTGAAGACATGAAGTGACGTCATCGTCGTCTGCGACGAACATCTAAAAGCAAGGACTGAACAAGCCAGCATTGCTAACTTGATATTTACCAAGTTTCCCATTCAGGTATTTGCCTCTAACCCCACTTATGAGGCGTGAACAAAGACATTTTTATGTGGCTCAACCCACAAGCCGAGCTCATGGTGGTAGTGGAAAAAATTGTGTCGATCCCGTCGGGCGCCTCATGCGCCTGGGCAATAAACCAGCCCTGTCCCTTTAAATCAAGGGGGCATATAGCCCCTGGGATCGACGCTATTAACTTTAAGATCCAGGGCCGAAGCCACTGGACCCCCTCTCCAACGGGTTGGTTCACATACCAGTCTGGCATACGCAGACAACAGGTACTTCCAGTTCCTGTTGATTACTTAATGGTACACCACTTATGTACTGAACAGACTCACAGATGCTTAAAATCGGTGATCTAGTGTCAGGAACTGTTTCCCTGAGACAACTTATTTGTTTGCACGTAGTTATATGGTTTCCAGTATTCCTATTTAATACCAGAACAGTGTGGACCTGGGAGTAATGGCACTCCCCTAAGCTCCAGAACTGGATCTCACCACCAGATGCAATTTAGTAGCATACCCAGGACAACCATGATTCCATAAATCACCTAGTTAATAGCATTGATTCTAGGGGGCTGTCCCCCCAGGCAACACCTGCCCCTTCGATTTAAAGGGGCATGGCTGGGTTTATTACCCAGTGCCTGAGGCGCCCCATTGAGAGAGAATGCCGACGGGATCAACGCAATTTTTTACCCTCCACCCATGAGCTTCGGTTTAAGGGTGGTCCCACATTAATATGGCCTTGTGCCTAACCCGTACACGTGGGATACGAGATAAATACCATGATTCCATAAACCACCGTTATAAATTGTTGGGGATGAATTATTACGTATGACTTTTTATAGATATAAAATGTTGTCTATAATTATATCACTTATGTACTGAACAGACTCACAGATGCTTAAAATCGGTGATCTAGTGTCAGGAACTGTTTCTCTGAGACAATTTATTTACTAAGCTCAGTTTATCCGGATACAAAATAAAAATTGAAAGGCACGCGGTGAGGATCGAAATCAGTAGTCGTCAAGGCAAACTCGTGATCTATCGCTTGGTGATCATAGTTATTTATTGGGCTAAGGCGAATATTCCTATTTACCCAAAAACCCCGCACAAGCAAGAGTTTAATAGGTTTGAATTTAGAGTTTTTCTTCTCCTCGACGGGTTGCACATTCTGGCCTAATTATTTAGGGTGAGTATATTTTTAAGTTTGGACTGATTGAATTGATTTTAATGCATATCAGCCGCATCCGGGTTTTTTAGGTACATATATATTCATACATTTGGTGTACTTTCTAAAGTATTTTTGCAGAAGTTTATATAGATAGCGGGTATTCCTATTAATACAATAATTTTTCAAACAATCTATTTGATCAATCGATCAACAGGTACTACCATTCCGGGTCTGAGCGGACCTTGGATAATGGCAATGAAGGTGTACCGCAAAGAACTTCAGAACTGGAGCCTCACCACCAGATGAATTTTAATATCATACCAATGACACCTCTTTTTGTGGGTGGTGGTCTTTTATTTCTGTGCAGGAATATAGTCCACTATATTATAAGCCCTTTCGACAGGTCAGTACATGTTTGAAACAGAGTTTCCTTCTCCTCTACCGGTTGCCATATTTTAAGACCCAGTCTGGCCTACTATTTAGGGTAGATATCTTTCAAGTTTGTTTGATTGTTTAACGGTATGTCAGCCCACCGGGTATCAGGTCATGTTATTCATACGTTTGGTGTACTTTCTAAAGCAATTTGAAGAGAAAATTAAAAACATTATAATATTTTGTTGAGTCAAAAATTGATCGATATTGGTAACGCGAGCTCAATTCGGAAGGCCGAATTGATTTTGTGGATGTGAAATGATTAACCACACTGGACTGTGAATGCCGTGCTTGATTACTATCTGACTGCTTACTTGCTGGATTACCTCCATGGCTTGGAGCACGGCCTCTGATCCACGGTTCTAGCCTACTTGACTTTGGATGATTTTCGAAGTTCTGACAGGTTTAGTGAATTTCTAGAATCATGTGGTTACAGTATTGTGATCAACTGTACTTCGCTCAACAAATGTTTTTGCTTGTGCAGGGGTTGGTCGTTATATGACAGCTCGGTGCCTAAAAGCGACCCGCCACACATAGAATAAATGAGATAGGTAATGAAGACACCTAGCAGGACCTGTGGATATACCACAGTATTTAATTTAATTATTACAACGTTTGATATATCTAATTAAGAGATATTGCTAAATTGTCCAATATGTAAAAAGTATAATAATCATTTTTCTTTCTTTTCATCATCGATTGAAACAGATTAGCGTTATTGTTTCCGCGTTATTGTTTTCAATGTTCTCACCCCCGCTCTGTATCATTCTCCTACTCGCTTTCTTATTATATTTCTTTCTGCGTGACGTGTCCTTTCTTTATAATAAAAATGGAATAGTCAATTATTTAGCTGAGATGACCAAACTCATACGAAATAAGAATTCGGTAGATAAACGTAACCAGATAATCCCTATTTATATTTTTGCATTTCATCTTGGACGATTTGGACAGTCTCATTTTTAACCAAAATTCAAGTGAACTTGATTAAATAAGTTTACATTGCCATCAATTTCAGCACACTGACTGGTTATGCGTTCTCTCATGTGGTTTAAATCTGTAATTAAATCTGTGTTTAAATCTGAGTAAACTTTCTCGTTCAACATACCCCAGGGTGTCGAAGGTTAAATTCTTCCGCAATTTTGCGATAAGACCACCCCTCTCGTCCACTAACCCGATTCTTTCTTCTTTAGACAGAGCCATCATTCGATCTGGGTAGAAAAAATAACATAAATAAATTTAGAAAAGTAAAGTATTTTTTATTTAATTTAAACAAAAGTAAAAAAGAAAATTATAATTTCTTATATTTAATTGTTTATGTTATGATATTACTTACTGTTAAGTTACTATATCTGCCTTCCCGGAAAAATAACATAAATAAATACAATAGTGTACCCAGACTTTGTGGACACCCTGTATAAATAGGAAAATCACATATACAAATTGCCATGTTTATCACATGTCACAAATCTAACAATTCAACGGTGTACGAAGTCGGAATTTACATTCAACTGGAAGACCCTCTTATCATTAAGCTCCTGAATAGATTAGACTTGATGTCTAACTCGAAGGAGATTATGATATGCTGGATCCCAAGCCATATGAGTGAGGGGGAATGAAAGAGCTGACTCTGCAGCTAAACCGGCTCTAGATTTGATCCCCGACAAGTTCAAGATACCATATATTGACTAAAATCAATAGATTCCTTCATACAAAATGACAACAACACTGGAATAACAACATCCACAATAAACTCTTCCTAATCAAACTCACTTTGGGAGGCTGAAAAGTCTAGAAAGGAACAAGTCATTGTGTCCCAATTGTGCATGGTCATACAAAACTAACGCACTCCTATATACTCAAACAAGAACAACAAATGTGAACATGTCAAACACCTTTTAACAGTTAAACACTTATTCATAGAATGCAGTTTTTTGCTCACATCAGAAACCGTTATTTCTAAGCAAACATATGAAAGATCTGTTTGAAAATGTCAACATGGAGACTCTCTTTTTTGAGGGAATAAAATTATACCATAGAATATAGACATGAAACAAATCAATACCATACAACATAATCCCCAATAATGCTAACACATTGTTAAAACCAATTACTAAAAAGTATAAATATAAATACACGATATGTATTACTTCTTAAGCCTTAGGCATGACATAACCCCAGACGGGTTGATATGCCGTTAAAATCAATCTTGAGAAGTCTTGAGAGGCTCGAAGTTGTTCACCCAAAGTAGCCGAATTTCCCAGCCCGCTAAAAGTTAATTCCTAACTCCCTGTGTCCCCTAACTCAGGTGAGTTCCTATTTAAAGGTCCCTATAGTTGCTTCTGTGGCGTTATGACCCAGTTCGAACTCGTAAGGCATAAGTTCCCGAATTAACCTAAGTCACATGTTCATCTGTGTGGCTTTCAAATTACACACGAGGGGAAAGCAATGCACAACGTGTCAGCGCACTAACTACCACGATACTACCAACCACATTGGGTACCTACCACGGCTTGAACTGATTTGTCAAGTGACACACGTGCCATAACTTGACTCACCAGCCTTAACTAAAACGAGTGACCGGGAGAGTCCCCGTGACGTAGCGACTAACGTGATAGACTATGGCATCATTGTAAGCGAAGGAGGCATCCTCGTGTAATGGTTATCGTCATAGTCGGCTAAGCGTACCAAAATATTGCAAAACATTTGACTCACCCTTGTAGTAGCATTCTACTAGAGCCATTTGCTAACTACTGCTCCATGGCAATGCTTATTGTTTTTAATGTAATTTGATATTTTTTACGACTTTTCTTCGCGCTTTAATCCAAATAAATTGAATGATTAGAAGAGAAATAAATGGCTTGGCCGTCTGAAGTTAATCCTTTTATGCAGTTTAGGAAATTTGTTTAAGGGAGTTCATTAAATTACATTCAACGTAGAAAGAGCGAAAAAGACACTGTAGCTCTGGGATGGAATCCAATGTCTTTGAAGTTATCAGAAATTAAGTCATTGGTACTTTCTCTTGGCTATGCAGCAGTGATTCGGCCTGCAGGTTGTATTTGACAGAAGCGCTAAATTATCTGCGTAGTCTGCATCTATGATAGTCTCTGCGCGATACCGCTGGCTTCTTGCCCTTTTTTGTAGGAAACTTTTGTTTGTTTTATGAGCTGTATTGATGTTTGAAGTATGTAATCTAGTCATGTATAAATATAAATGGTGCTAATGTATCTCCTTGTAGGACTCCAGTTACAATGCTAAAGAAATCTGAATGACATCAGGTGAAAGAGCCATTGCTTTTGTGTCTTTGTAAAACATCATTATAGCGATCACAGTCTCTTTTGTGGAGATATGCTAGTAGTATTTGCTCTGTATTTCCTCTGTCTATGGAGCCTAACGCCTAATCTACAAAAAGCACTGTTGTCCCGAGATTTTTGCGCGAACTCCTTTGTACGATTCGACTAATACTGATTATATATATATATATAATATATATATATATATATATATATATATATATAAATATTATATATATATATATAATATATATTCCTCTCACTCTCTCTCTCTCTCTCTCTGTGTGTATATATATATATATATATATATATAAATAAAGCGCGTGGTGTAATGGTTAAAGTTATGGGAAATGGACTCGTTGCCCCGAGTTCATATCCTGTGGTAATTGCATTTCACTTAGCGCTAATACCCTTGGGAAAGGTATGAATCCAACTATCCCACCAGCTATGGATAAATAGTAGGGCAGACTGGGCTCTTTAACCTTGGTTAAGCAACCGGTCTAGGAGAAGGAAAAGTCTGAATTCAAACCTGTTGAACTCCGCTTAAGAAATTGACCTTGTGTCACATGCTGCTATTGCGGAGGGGTTGGGTATATATATATATATATATATATATATATATATATATATATATATATCAAGCGTTTCTGTGATAGGAGTCAACAAAAGTTGAGAACGCATAGGTACGTATAAAGCCTTTGCGTATATACACATGAATATCAGTATATATGCAGACTTTTACATTTACGGATAATAGTATAATTCATAGTATAAATGAACACATGAAAACCTTAGTTTATCAAGAATAAATTTATTTCGGGTACTTTCGCCTCTTCAAATCTGATTTCAAGTCCATTGTGAAATCAGATTTGAAGAATCGAAAGTAGCCGAAATAGATTTATTTCTAATAAATCAAGGTTTACACACACACTCACACACACACACAAACACATACACGCACCCCCCCCACATATATATATATATATATTTATATTTATATATATATATATATTTATATATATATATATATATATAAATTAATATATCGTAGACCCAGAGTCAACAGTGTTTGATGGCATTCAATTTCTTGCTCATGTGATCATCAGAGCAAGAAGTCCCAAAATAATATGCGTATTTTCCTTTTTTTTTCATTTTATTTGTCTGAAATTTTTTGTTAGATGAGGCCTGATAATTTGTATCATTTAGATTTTTATACACTTGTCTTCATCTTTATTGTTATATAAACAACGTTTTGGTTGATGTGCCCTCCGGCATAAGCGTTTCCGTTATTGGATTATACTATGTCTGCATCTTCTTCTTCTTCTTCTTCTTGTGTTGTTTTCTCATTTTGAGTTTTGAAACTAAACGATTGAAAGGACATCAAAGTGTTTGTATCGGCAGTCACTTCTTTCTGGAGATTGTAGCCAAAATTAATTAAAATCAAATGATCGTCGTCGTCGTCGTCGTCGCCGCCGCCTCTGAACTCCGAGGCAGAGAAGAAACAATCAACAATATATGACAAATAAAGATGTACAGAGAAATTTGATGTTTGCAAATGTTTAAGTCAAAATTGAAATAAACCGATTGGGTAAGGGAAAATACTTTTCGATCAAAATGAGCAGGTTCGAGTACCAAACTGGTCACTGTTGACTTGGATGATAACATTTTTTTTTAAAGTTTTTTTTTTTGTACTGCCTCGACATAAAACGTAAATGTTGGAGAGTGCTTGCCCAAGTGGTCAACCAGTTTCTTCGTCCTCTCTCTCTCTCCACCTCTCTCTCTCTCTATCTATCTATGTATCTGTCTATCTCTGACACAACACACACACACACACACACACACACACACACACACACACACACACACACACACACTCACACTCACTCCTCAAATGATAGATTCACTACCCTCCATACTGTTATCCATTTCAAGATATTATTTTACAGTATATCAACACTTTTTTGGTCATTTAACACCAAATCAAGTCAGTTTTTAATAAACAAAGGACTCAAGTTGCTTACAGTGCCTGATGGTCCATAAGTGGTCACCCAATTAAGTATTGAACAGGCTTATTGCTGCTTAACTTCGGTGATCTAGCAGGAACTGGTGCTTTCATTGTGACTTAACCGTAATTGTTTGTAATGACCAGCCGATTAAAAATATTCAAAATGTAATATGTTCTATTTGAAGATAAAGCCACGGGTGGCGTGATGAAGGTGCACGTATCGTCGTAATAAAATGGAAACGGCGCCCCGAGTTTAAATCCTGGACGATGCTGTTTGCCTTTCACTTTGTGCTATGCTTATGAGAAAGGCATGAATCTATCTCTTCTCCTTCCAGCTATGGGTAGATAGTAGGAGAGACTGCATTAGTGAATCAATCAAGAATAAGGACCCTTCCCCTCATATCATCCTTCTACGTGCTCAGCGTAACGGTTCTCATTGGAGGAAATGGAATCGGTGATCTGAATTCAAATCTCGAACTCGGGAACATTCTTGTCGAAATCGGAAGCATTCACGAAATTTCGAATCGAACCCTTTATTTAATCCAATGGAGTAGATTATCCCCATTCCGTTAAAATATCATAGAATAGAATAGCTTAACTCATTCGACTACAGAGCTAAGCTACGTTAGGTGTTCTATGATATTTTCTCCTGTAGTCAGGATTGAACCTGAAACCTACAGATAATTATTTGTTAAAACTATATTAAAACCTATATCCATTACGCCATGAGTCCTTCTGGATAATTCGGAGTGAATTCTTGGAGCCTATAAACCTAATATTTACCTAGAATGTATACTTATTCTTATTATGAAAGATTTTTACCTTATCGGGGAGTATATCAGCCGGAACGTTGTGTATATAATAATAAAAATGAGGGCATCAGTCCGACAAATAAGACTAATTTCGAATACAGTAGTCACATTTTAAAATGCGTATAACCCTTTTCCTGCCAATTCTCCTTCTTCCAGACCCCTTACCCCTTAATATAATTTTTATTAGTTCCCCTCCTACCTATTCTCACTACTACTAACTTGAACAAAAACTGGAACACAAACACACCATTCCTGAAGATGGCACTTCGAAGTGCCGAAAGTAATTGGGACAAAAACTTTGGTTGACTAATTCACGAATTCCGTCCAAATATTAAAAAAAGGTGTCCAGAAAGCTTGAAAAGATCGTTAATAAAATCGTTAAATAGGAGACATATGTTTTGCTTAATTCTATATGTATAAATGAAAGAATGCCCCCCCCATATATATATATATATATATATATATATATATAATATATATATATATATATATATATATATATATATATATGTGTGTGTGTGTGTGTGTGTATGTTTGTTTTGAAGAGAGGATGCCTTAACTGAGAAGACAAAATCATTGAGCGAGAAAAAAAAGTAACCAAATAAGTCAGAATAATGAATAAAAAAAAGTCTTCAATATATTATTATTAAAAAAGCGATAATAGCAGAATAGATATTTCTAGGTTTCACTGGGAATGATCTTCAGTATAGCTCTGATTGGAATTGATTGGAACAAGCGGATGTAAACAAGAAATCATTAGAGAAGGAAACTACCTGGGCTAGGGTTAGAGTTAGGGTCAGTTGAGACGCCATTTACGTTTGTGCTTACACGCGTTTAAAATTATGGATATTTGATGTAATAATTCTTCAGAATTAGTATGAGATGCGATAGCTAGTTTTTCCTCCATACAGAGAAGGCAGAATTCACCATCCAATTTTATAATTACGGGTCTATGCCACATTTATTTTAATATGGCATACAAATACTATGCATATATTCACACACACACGCGCACACACAGACACGCGTTATATTTACTGAATGGCTTTCATACACACACACAAACACACACACACACATATATATATATATGTGTGTGTGTGTGTGTTTGTGTGTGTGTATGAAAGCCATTCAGTAAATATAGCGTATTTACAAAAAAAGGCAAATAACTTTTTGCCAGAATTTTTACCCTAAATATAAACTCTGCGTTCTTTGGCATTATTTATAGAAAACATTATTTTAATCTCACAAAAATATTTTTTGTGGCTATTTAAAAAGGTGACAAATCAAACAGAGTGCTCAAGGCTTGAACAGAAGTATGTCCTCAAATTTCTGGTGACTGAAAAGTACAAACCATGTGATATTTACAGAAGAGTGTGTGATATGTACGTCGAAGCATTCCTTTACTCAAATAAATGTTTACAAATAGACTAAATTGTTTACAAAAGGTCGAAGTCGTATTCGAGATTAGTGGGCGTGGTTACTCCTATGAAGAGGTGCAGTCGGTCTATTCTACAGCCCCAACCGACAGGGCGGAATACTTTTTGATCATACCCCGTACATTTATTTATTATGTATTATGAAAGGTTTATCTCAACAAACATTTGTCTCGGCTGATAAAAACAATTCACCATTTGATTCCTTCCTTTTGACAGCGAGCTTTTGAAATACAGAAATACAATAGATATCCGTTCTCAACTGCGAAGAGTATTGTCTTCAATTGAACTAAGATTATATAAGATGACAAAGAAGATGCCGGATCATCTTTTGCATTAGAAATATGACTATACTTATTATTTCTAATATACTTTTCTTATAATCATTTGTGATTTTATTTCTTGCACACTTAAAAGGTCGCCTTGAACGTCCATTAAGTTCGGTGTCGAATCACATTCTGTTTATTTTGGAGAGCGCGGTGGTGTACTGGTTAGAGTCGTTGGAAATGGACTCGTCGACCTGAGTTCAAATCCTGGACGAAGTCACAGTTCACATAACGCTAATACTCTTGGGAAAAGTATGAATCCAACTATTCTCCATCCAGCTATGGGTAAATAGTAGGGCAGACTGGGATAGTTAACCTTGGTTAGGCAACCGGTCCAGGAGAAGGAAAACTTTGAATTCAAACCTCTTAAATCTCCGCTTGGGGTGGTCACTACTAGAATATGCTTAGGCCTACTTAGTAATCTGTTTCAATTAAAAAAAAAAATTATAGAATTTATGAATAAATATTTCTGCCCTGTCGGCAGGATGCACCACAAGGTCAAATTCTTAAGCGGAGTTTAATAGGTTTGAATTCGGACTTTTTCTTCTCCGCAACTGGTTGCCTTACCAAGTTTTAAAGAGCCTAGTCTGCCTTACTATTTACCCATAGCTGGAGACAGAGAGATTTGGTTGATGCATACCTTTCCCAAGACTATTAGCACTATCTGAAATGCAAACAGCCTCGTCCAGGATTTGAAGTCGGGTCGACGAGTCCATTTTTACGACTCTAACCATTACACCACGCACCTCCACATTGTCAAAATATATGGGGGTGGCGTAGTGGCTAATGTACAGGGCAGCAACATTGCAGTAAGTGTGTTCGAACTCCAGTCAAACTATTACGCTCAGTTTCAGACTAATACCCCTGATAAAGGAATGAAACAATGGGTTAAATTACGTTTCTTCTACAAGAATGGCTTTGGCATTAAATAATCAATGAAGGTTGATATGCCATTAAACATATCTATCGGAGTTTGTTAATTTAAAAAAAAATGTAATTCTATTTCAATCCCCACGAAACCAAACCAAATCAAAATAGATGTTTGTAGTGTAACAGTAAAAGCTAAACTTTTCCGTCAATAACCAATTTTTATTTTCCTTCTTACAGAAAACGGCTGAGCAACAGTCTGACAAAATGGCATCCGGCATCAACTCTTTGCCTACCAATTTTCCGCGACGGCTGTACCAATTTGTCTTGGTATTTCTTACCTGTATGATGGGATATTTGAAAGTTTACTATCTATTCACAGACAAAATAAAAGATGACAGGGAGTATTCACACAGTGATTCTTCAGTGTAAACAAGTGACACGCGCGAGAGCCGCTGCCAGCAGTCTATGGTAGGATCACAGTGGTGAGAAAGCCTCTATGAACGGCTTAAAGTAGGCAAAGAGTTAAAGCATCATATTTCTATTAGAAATTTGTCATCAGATTTCTTTAGATTGCATTATTTTAAAGATTTTAAAAGAATGTATTGAAAACTTCTGGTGTTGTTGATAAAAGCCATAGTTTTTTGAGAATATAAAAGCAAGTTGTTCCTTTAGAAAGGATGCCGTTACATCGAGACTTTACTGTGTGGTGCGTAGTTCTTCGCTGTTGCAGAAATAACAACCCCTGTAGGTTGTGCTGATAAGCGATTGGACATTGAGATGAATAGTAACACTACAACACAGAAACATGTATCATACATCAAAATAAAGCTGGTCCTCTGTGGATCACATCCTTACTTCACAGTCACCGTTTCTCGCAATAGCAACATTCCACATTCAAATGAAAGCATGTATCCCTGCCCCGTAAAATTCTGTTGAGCCACTTCTCCACTACAAATTTCTGTTGAGCCACTTCTTTACTACAAATCTCTGTTGAGCCACTTCTTCACTACAAATATCTGTTGAGCCACTTCTTTACTACAAATTTCTGTTGAACCACTTCTTTACTACAAATTTATGTTGATCCACTTTTTCACTACAAAATTCACTTCCTTGTCACTGGAATAATGTTTGCCTCTCAAACCCTCTTTCATGAGGCCGAAGAGATGATAGGCTGAAGGCAAACATTATTCCATTAATGAGGAAATGAAATTTGTAGTGACGAAGTGGCTCAAAGTACAGTCAACAAAATTAGATGCAACTCTGTCGTTTGAGGCTTTAGAATACACCGACTGCATCTCTGCAGAAGGGTAAGACCCCCACCCATCACATGGCTTGACTTGTTGGCCGTGGATAGTGACCCGTGATGCTCAAGGACGGAATCCTGGTGGATGAGCAGTCCATGACCTGCAACTCCACTTTGGCCCTTACTAAGGTTAGATGGGCGGTTGAAGAGGCCCCTCTGATCAATTGGCTGGTCACGTCAATCCCTAGCATCTATATGATTGTTATGGTGTATTGTCCTTATGGCAATCTCCAACCCCTTTTCTCATACGAGTGCTAGAACGTTGTGGCTGAGGGTCTTCATGTCCTGGGTATGACGTTAATCTGACTGATTGTGAGGTTCCAGTTCTGGAGGTCTGGGAAATGTAGAGCACCCCTTTATTACCATTGCTCCTGGGTTCACTCTGCCTCGGAGTGGTAGTACCTGTTAGGGTCCTATCTATGGGTTAAATAGAAATTTTTTTTACAAAAAACAAATGAATTAGATGAACAAAAATAACTAACATCATAAACAAACACATTAAACCCACTTAACAACTAAAACAACTAAACTCATATATATATATATATATATATATATATATATATATATATATGTGTGTGTGTGTGTGTGTGTGTTTGTGTGTGTGTGTGTGTGTGTGTGTAGTATTAATATGTGTTACTATTACTGTTATACTAAATCTGGTCTACTAACGTATTGAACAATTAATATTTTTTATAACACTGACTTATCCGATTAATACGTGTATCAACCAAATAATTAGATTAACCCAATATTTATTTTACCGACATCACGTAAACAGATAAACACGTAAACACGCAACATGAGAATACAGTTAAAAAACGCACACATTTAACCATTTATACCATTTCTTTCATTTTTTAAAAGCTATTTCGTTTACCTGACGAATGCACTAGCATGAAACCGCTCGGTCGTAAAGATTGTTCATATGTTAATAAATGAAAGCTAATCCTTTTATTTGTTCATTTATATATATATATATATATATATATATATATATATATATACTATATATATATATATATATATATATATATATATATTATTAGAGAGAGGGGGAAGAATGACAGACAGACAGACACACTTATAGGTAACTATACAAATGAAATGTTGATTTTTACTAAGAAGAGCAACACTAAAACAATATCAGATCGATGTGATCTTGTAGATTTCTTGTAAATTTATTCGATTCGAACCCTTATGATGCACATCAAAATAGACCGACAAGCCAGTGAAGCAATGCCGCGGTCCGATTAAATAAAGTAGGCACCTGAACTGATCGGATTTTGATTAGAGAAGTGCAATTAAATTGACTCGACTGAAATGTCTCATTGCAAACTGCTTTCGGCAAATGAAATCCGGATTTTCGTGGACAACTAATGAGGGTATTTAATTTGTTTTGCGCATGCGTCTTCCAATTTATTTCGCAGATTGTAGCAACCATTTCAGCTGATTAATATAACAGATGAAAGTCTTGGATTCCTCGTTCATTTCTTCGTTATTATTATTATTATTATTATTATTATTATTATTATTATTATTATTATAAAGGAAGAGCATCAGCTGTACGGTACTAGTTGTGGCAATGAGGGTCTTCGACTCGCCACTTATTATTATGATGTTTTGAAGTCTCTTCAGGTTTCCAGGACTCTTCTGAGTATTCTAGTCGATTTTAACAATTGCTAGTTTGGTTGGTCTCAATTCTCGCTTTGATTTCCAATTCATTCAAATTATTTTCCAGTGCTTTGGGGACCGTTCCAAGGGCACCAATTACAATTGGTACGACCTTTACCTTCATGTTCCACAGTTTCCCCAGTTCTCAGGCAAGGTCCGAATATTTGTCTATCTTTTCGCTTTCTTTCATTTTCACTCGGTGGTCGGCTTGGGCGGCAAAATTCACGAGATAACAGGTTCACTTCTTCTTGTCAATCAATACTAGGTCCGGTCACCTGGTGGGGTTTTAATAAAGTCCCCTTATTATTATTATTATTATTATTATTATTATTATTATTATTATTATTAGTTTTTCCACACCAGCTTTAGCTGATTGTCTTTCTGCTGGCTTTTGAGCGACAACAAGTCTTCTCAGGTCTCCAGGACTGATTTCAACAATGGTATTGTCTGGATCGTCTCAATTCTTCCTCTGATTTCGATTTCCTCTAGTCTCTTTTTTAAGCTTTTGGGGGCCGTTCCAAGTGACCCAACTACTATCGGTGTCACTTTCACCCTTATATTCCCACAGTTTTTTCAACTCTCTAGCAAGATCTATGTATTTGTCTATCGTTTCGTTTTCTTTCATCTTCATCCTGCTGCTCTACTGGAACTGCAAATCTACCAAGTTAAAAGTTCTCTTTTTTTCTTTTTAATCAATACTAGGTCTAGTCTTCTGGCTGGATAAGTCTTCTTATCTGTCTTTATATAAAAATCCCAGAGAATTTTATACGATTCATTCTCAAAAACAGATTCTGGTTTATGCATATACCATTTTGTTTCATGGTCAAAATTTAGTTGTTTTTTTTACTCCTTTTGCGTTTTTCACAGCATCTGATGATCTTTTACTTGAGTTTACTTGAATGACATCAAGTCTTCCCAATTCTCTGCAACTCTTCAGGACTCTTCTGTGTATCTAAACTGATCTTAGCAATGCCGTTCCTCCTGTTTCTTTGTCACATCCTTGGGGACCGTTCCAAGAGCAACAACTACAATTGGTATCACCTCTGTCCTCATGATCAACATTTATTTCAGTTACCTGACAAGGTATATGTTTATCTTTTCGTTTTCTTTCATTTTCACTCTGTGGTTCACTGGAACGATAAAGTCCACTAGATGATAAGTTTCTTCTTCTTCTTCTTCTTCTTCTTCTTCTTCTTCTTCTTATTATTATTATTATTATTATTATTATTATTATTATTATTACTTGTGGGGTTTTCACACCAGTCTTAACTAGTGGCTTTTCATCGGAGTCTGAGTGAAATAAAGTCTCCAGAATACTTCTGAGTCTTGTAGTTGATCTTAACAGTGCTGTGGTCTGGATGATACTGATCCATCCCGTGATATCCAAGTCCCACATTCTCTTAAGGCAGGCTCGTTTCAATCCATCCACGATTCAAATAAGAGGCATTATTTTCGGAACATCATCATCGCATCATCACTATTATTATTATTATTATTATTATTATTATTATTATTATTGGCTGGCTTCATTCACCATTCAATCCTTAAACTTGAAAAATGTTGCTGGTGAAGTGCTACGTGAAAATTATAGCGAAACAACATCCGATCGAATTAATAAAGACAAAATTAAATAAATAAATAAACAAAATAATTAAATATTTCATTCGAGATGAAATTGATTACCTAAAATCATCCAAATAAATAAAATTAAATTAAAACCAAAATCAATACGTAAAATAAACGTTGGCAATCCGCTCACGAGAAGTCGACCTTTGATTAAACAATTTTTACAGCGATCAGGACTTTCCTTTTATTGCCTTTTAAGTGGATCCGGACGTATTATTTTTCTATAAATTGTAAGTTTTATATGATCCTCCTGCAAGTAAGCAATTAAATGTTGAACTCTTTGATAGAAGAGTAGAAAATCGAAGATATATAAGTTCCGTCATGGACACGATGTATATCAAAAGTATTTTCTTTTAATCAATTGAGTGTTCATGCGAGACTATTCGATCTTTAAGTTGAGGTTGGTTGATTTAACGGCATCACAAGCCTTATTGGATTATTTAATGCCAAAGTCAGTCTTTTCGGTAGAGCACTGGACTAGAAATTGCAAGATTCTTGGTTCTATACCGGCTCTCGCCAACTCATCGTATGAGTAGTACAGGAATCTGTGCGGTAAAATGAGGAGCTGATGGTAGGTGTGGCGCTTCCCATCAGACGGAAAAAAACAATATTTCTTGGTTTAGCGCTAGTGAAAAGGGGATAGACTCCCTCGCTGTCTGGCGGATACCGACTTTATGCCACCCCGACTACTTTACTTTACTTATATGTGTATAAATAGTGCTCAATATCGTGGATAGAGCATTTATATCTAAGTTAGGGTAGCGATTTCATGTAGTCAAGCGTGCTTGGTTACTAACACTTTCTGGCCAATGCGATTTCAAACCAAGTTTGGTTTGAAAATCGTATAGGCAAGAAACTGTCTGTAACCAAGCGCCGTTGATATACATACAAGTTGTGTCAAAAAAGTATCAAGATTTTTTGGCACACTTGTATTCTAAAAAGATAACAACTTTCCATTAATTCTTTCATTTCTATCTTGGTAAATACAGCTTTAAACTTGGTACTTTTTGATACACTTTGTATTCTGAAAAAAAATTAATGAATAGAAAATTATTTCTTCAGAATACAAGTTGTGTCAAAAAAGTACAAAAAATCTCGATACTTTTTTGACACACCTCCCTCGCTATGTGGCTGATACCGAATGTAGGCCACCCCGACGACTGTACTTACTTACTTATATGGTTTATAGTAAATCATTATTAAACAATTATATATTTAGCAAAATCTCTGTACAAGTAGTGATATATGGTCCATTTCACAAGGTTTGAATTTAGAGTTTTCCTTCTTCAGGATTGGTTGTCGAACAAGATTAAAGAGACCCATCCAGCCTACTATTCATCTATAACAGGAGGGAGAATATTTGGATACGTTCTTTTCCCAATGTGTATTTGTTATATTTTTAATGTACAGATGGAATTATATAGAATAGGAATGATAAATGCAAGGCAAGGTTATTGGAAAATTGACAAAGGGTTTATTAAAACACAGAGTAGAAAAACGCTTCTACTCGCAGACGACATTAACCAGTAACTGTGAGAACGTTTACCATCACAAACATTTGAATGTAAACAAAACGAAGGGAAGCAACTCTATTTTAGTTTAAGTCTATTTAGGTGTACCTAATAGTGATGAAAATAGCCTTGGCTAGGATTTGAACTCAGGTCACCGCGTCCATTTCCCACGATGATAACCATTACGCCACGCGCCTCCCATTTCAAACAATTATAGCATCAATTAACGTCGCTTTATTACAAAATTGCTAGTAATTTATACACAGTTATATACTATGAGTCATTCATCATTGCCACACACAAACACACACACAAACACATGTATATGTGTGTGCGCGCGCGTGTATTTGAAGCGTGCGAGCTGTATTCGTTTTCGGTGTGAAAGGCGAACTCGACGGGCCGAGTTCAAATCCTAGAGGCGTTTGTTTGCATTTCAATTTGCACTAATGTCCTTGTAAAAGATATGAAGCCATCTATTCTTCCCCAATAGCCATGGGTAAATAGTAGGTCAGACAGGGCTCTTTAAACAGGTTAAAGTAATCGGTCTATTATTCTGTTATCAGCTCATCCAAAAATTATGTCTGCTTTGCGCAAGCCTCAGCCACTCTAAACAAATCATCTGCGTAGGAAGTTTAATGGTATACCTACCCTGTGAATTGGAGGCGCGTGGTGTAATGGATAGAGTCGTAGGAAAAGAACTCCTCGGCCCGAGTTCAAATCCTGGACGAAGCTACAGTTCACAAAGCATTAATACTCTAGAGAAAGGTATGAATCCAACTACTCACCCTCCAGCTAGGGTAAATAGTAGGGCATTCTGGGCTTTTTAACCTTGGCTAGGTAACCAGTCTAGCAGAAGGAAAACTCTGAATTCAAACCTCCACTTGGGGTGGTCACTACTAGAATAGGCTCAGTTCTAATTAGTGATCTATTTCACTAATTTTAATTTTTTGTCAACGGGTTTAGAATGCGTTGACTGTATCCTCTGCACAAGGGTAAGACCCACACCCAAAAGGGATGTTTTGTGTATTTCACTAAACTGCATTTGATGCTGAGGTTCCAGTGTTGAATATCTAGGTATTGTGTAGTACCTCTTCATTGATCTAGGTCCACTCTGACTCTGCATTTTATGAACACATCTATGGTTCAAATAGATGTATTAAAATCATTCGTATTCGATAGGAATACTTCATGTCATATAGCTGTACATTATGTGTATAAGAATAGTTACTTGAAGATATAGTTGTTTAGGTTAAATCCTACTTAATGGACATAAATTCCACTATCGTATGTCAACCCGCCGAAAGAAAAAAAATATAAAAATCAAGGAATTAACCGAATTTAATGAAATTTTCAGCGTTGATATATTAGTGAATAAACAATATAATACACCAGTTATTTTATTTAAAAACTCTTACATTTTTTCAGGTCAGTTAACTTTGAACCACGTATCTTTGAGACGTAACACAGATTCACAAACATAAGTGGTTCAAAGTTAATTGATCTGGAAAAAATGTAAGAGTTTTCAAATAAAATATTGGTTTATTATATCTTTTATTCATTAATGTATCAACACTGAAAATTTCATTAAATTCGGTTAATTCCTTGATTTTTAGTATTTCTTTTTCTTTCGGCGGGGTGACATACAATATGTTGGTTAAATAGGATTTAACCGTTGTTTACTGAGGATTGTTATTAGTTATTTGTAACCATATAACTGTTTACCAACAAATTATTATTATTAAATAGAAATAATTACTTGAAGCCATATAATTATTTTCATTAGATAGGAATTCTTTAAATCATAAAGATATGTGCTGATAATTAGAATAAAGGTTTACTAGATGTATCACTATGGGCAAAAAACCCATAAAAACTCATGATAAACAGGGGGAGTGTACGTGGCCTCAGTGGGTAACAGGACTGTGATATCGTAGTAAGTGTGTTCGAACACAGGTCGTTACGTTCACATTTGGACTAATACTCTTGGGAAAGGTATTAACCTCCTAATTCACCAGCTATGTGTTAAATATTACCACTACTATTTTTTCCATAAGTGCAGCTTTGAAATTAAATAACCCACGAAGGTGGGTATGCCATTAAACAAAAAAAAAATCAAATCAAACTATCATAAAAATCAACTACACAAAAATAAATATGAACATTCAATGAATGCAATTCCCTAACCTCTCGGAATCAAATTACCCTAGACGTATTGTCATGCCGTTACAATCAATCAATTAATCAGTCTAGCCGTTCACATCAGAGCTATTGGGAACTCATACTTCGCAAGTGACTATTTATATACATAGTCTAAAACTGTATTTATTCTTATTCTCAGAATGAATACCGAGACACCTTAGTTCAGAAGTAGAGAGTCCCAAGAGTACACAGATACTTAGCACACACATAGGTGGTGATTCAACCGATCTGCGAGGGAAGGGAAAATAGAGGAGACCCTGAAGCGGTCTGGCTAGACCTACCTATTTCTTATGGATCGATATCACACAAGCCTGTCGAAAAAGCACCAACAAGAGAGAAACCGGAATCTTATTCTGTATTATTACAATAACTTCAGGTTAACAGTCTCCTCAGGTCCACTAACATCTGACTGGAATTGGCTGGAGGAGGATTTAATAACTAACTGTAATGATCTCTGTGTCACTCTTCTGGTTGGCTACGAATACAATTGTCAGATCAGCGGACGTAGAGTTCAGAGGTCTGCTGTCTAAACTTGGTACTCGGCAATCCCTTGTAAGAACATTTATAGATATTCTAATGGTTACGACTTCATTTGGTCTAGGCTGCAGATTTATTTGTTTATTTGTTTGTTTTGTCTCCTTGGGCATCTCACGGTTTTTCTACCTTCTCATATCAGCATTTAACAAAAAAAGGGGGGAAAAAAGGAAAAAAAAAAGGATAAAAAAGATTATTTGTACAGAACATATAATGTTATATAGCCGTAGTGATTGTCTGCCCCCTGCCGTGGTGTCCAAAAGGATTATCTTCCCTTGCCACCAGGGTTTTCACCACTAGCGATACTTCTAGATAGGTATTTAAACGTAGCCCAGGAAGCTAGCCCCTCCCCCCCTCTCCTCTCTCTCTCTCTCTCTCTCTCTCTCTCTCTCTCTCTCTCTCTCTCTCTTCTCTGGTTTAGCATCCACAAAAGATGGACTAGACGCGTGGTGTCTCTGTGCATTATGTTGCCTCCCCAACTATCAGCAAGTGACTCTCATATTCCTTAAGAACTCTTTCTTACTTACAAAGGACTTTTGTCCTATCTGTTTTGTATCTTGTAATATATGTCATGCCCACGTGCTCAGATAATAAAGTCTGTATTTTTGTTATGTTGTACTTCTTTGTTTGGAGTTATTTATGTATATATTGACCTACGTTGGAAAGTTACTCTGAGCCTTCTAACGTATCAAAAGAACCCATTCAAATCTTATATAGCCATTCCTTCTTCATAGTACTTAGCTTCTATCTTATTATGTTTCTCCTCTGTTGGCCGGACATATATGCTATCTCTTATATGTTGGTTGGGTTGTCTATCACCTATGTGTGTAGCCGGACTGGTTCTCTTTTTGTTCTTCAGGTCTTCTCCCTTGGGACTTCTTTGGACTTCTCCATCTGTGTTCGTTGTTGTTTTTAGTAATGAACACAAAGATTTGTATATTTTTCAGACGTCTTTATCTAGCCAAAGTTAACCATCACGCGCGAAGAAATAGCCATATTTGAAAGACATAGCCGCCTCTTCCAAATCCTGATAGAAACTCACAGAATTTTCAAGTTCACTTCCACTTCCACGAACCAAACTGACCAACCAGGTCACCAAGGTCAGCGAAAGGTCAATCACTAAATTTAGAATTACCGTTATTTTTAATTTCTATTTTACCGTAATGTAACAATACACTGTTAATATAATAGTATTTTAGTTTTAAGGTAATAGAATATTATATTAAATTAGAAAGACTAAAACTAAATAAGAATGCAGATAAAAAAGTGAAACAGGTGGGGGTGGAGGTAAAATCGAAAAATAGAACAACTGAAACTTATTTAATTGTTTAGTTAAAATAGGAAGTAAAGAATATAATTTCAATTATTTCCTTTTGTTAATGGATTTCTTTTGAGATTTATCTCTGAGATTTTTGCTCATATCAATTGAAATAAAACCAAACAATTAGAAATTGATAATAACACGTACATATTTATTAATATCAAATTTTTAAGACCAATATGCAAATTAACCTTCCCGTTCATACTGTAAACTGCTATTTTGTTGTATATATAAATTCAAAAAATTACATATTATTAGTACATAGATAAGGCCAACGGTATTGATAATGTAAAACAATTTTATTGATAATTGAGGTTTAAATAAAAAAAGATGAAATCATGGAGTATGTGACGTCAATAACTAAGGGAATTGTGACTTGAGGAGTGATATAGTTTCGGTTACAGACAAACAGACACAAAATCTCCATATAATAAGATATCTAATGTACAGATCAAATTTTAAGTAATTCATCTCGTAGTTTCCGAAAAAAGATGATACTCTCTAAGAGGTTAAAACGGCTCCTCTCAACGGACAAGGGTGAATTTAAGCTTATCAGTTTCAATGCTCTGGCCCTAAAGAAGTTTGGCCGATTTAGACTGGAATGATTTGTATCCTAATGGTATCAAAGAAACCGGTCAGAAAGTTATTCAACAATTCTTTGAGAGACTCAGATATATTGACAATGAACCCATCACGGCTTATAGGAAAACATTGCCGAAGTTACTGTAGCTAGTTTTTTATTAATCTTAATTTAGTTGTGACACGATACCAGAAGTATGGGACACCCAGTGAGAATCAAAGTCACTAAAAATGGTCTGATAATCTAGCTCTCAAACTAATATACCACGTGTGGCTCCCTAGTTGTAGTACTATTTAACCCTAGCTCAGCGGATGAAGAGGTTCTTACCTTTCACAAAAATATTAGTCTAAAAGAGAACGTAATAGCGCGACTGGAGTTCGAACTCGTTTACTCCGATTTCGCAGTTTAGCACGTTTAGCCCACTACGCCACTAGCTATGTTTTTATAAGTAGATTGGTTTGGTTTGTTTTGTTTTATGGCATATCAACCTCAGTGGGTCATTTTATGCCGATAAGTTTTGAAATAAATCAATTCTTAATGGATAATACAATTTTTTTATAAATACATTTTTCTATTTAACCCATAGATGGGACCCTAACAGGTACTACACCCGGTCAGAGTGGACCAGGGAGCAATGTGATGAAGGGGGTACTCTACATTCCCCAAACCTCCAAAACTGGAACCTCACCATCAGATAGAGTTTAACTCATTACCAGGAATGTAGACCCGCAGCCACCGCCTTCTAGCACCCATAATAAAAGGGGTGGGGCTTGCCATAAGGGTTTATAAGTAGAGTAAAGCTGATTTGATTCAGAGTTTTCTTCTTCCAATAGAGCTTGCCTAAACAAGGCTAACAAACCTAGTGTATCAACTATATCCCCAATTATGGCAGGAGAAAAATGATTCATGTTTTTCCCAAAGGGCTTTCAGCGCGAAGTGAATCGCAAACTAACTCGTTCAGAATTTGAACTCGGCTAATCGATTCCATTTAACGATAACCGTTACACAAAACACAGCCACAATCAATATAAAACGTTCTTCCAATCCCCAACATGCATATTGTAGAAGACAATTGGGGCATCCTGCAGGGTATCTTCAATTACCACCAGAAATCATTTGGGAAAGGACGATACCACTAGCATGCTGATCAAGTCCTATGGTCTTTGATGTACGCAGGGAAGATAGAAATTCAGTATGAATCAAAAAGGCACCGAAAAATCTCCACATTCAAAAGGATGTCTATAAATACTCTCGAAACCGGTAGTAGCCTGAGAATATCGGAAGCACCAAGAACGACGCAGATACAGTGCTAACACCCGAATCGTCAAAGCAAATAATATAGCTGGAAACTTACTATCCTTTAGGATGATAGAAACAAAAGGCAACCAGTAATAAGAGAAGGAAAAATCTGTAACAAAAGGTCACCGAGAGCAAAGAGATGAATACTTATAACTTGTATGGGATTGTTGGGAGCAACTGATCGAGGTCCCAATGTGATGTAGTTGAGGTTGAATGCTGGTGTCCGCTGATTATCTATTACAGCGGCAACTAGAATTCCCTGCGTGAGAGGCGTTAAGAATATAGGATGCTGCATAACATATATACATTCCGGTTGGCATCCCAGGGATACTGTTTGATGATCATCCCTGACCTAGGGTTTACTAAGACGTGTTTCAGTGGCAACGAATGGTTAATTGAAATTATTATCTCATATGCAGGCACTCCAGTAATATATATATATATATATATATATATATATATATATATATATATATATATTGTATATGTATAAGTATTAACTTACCGTGGGTATAAGAACGATCGTTGGAAGCGACAATATCCAGAGGTTAAGGTTGAGAAACAAATACAAGTGCTCAATACAAGTAGCATAAATTTATTTTAAGAATGGAAAGGAGTAATCTTTAAATTCCAACGGGCTTGTTTATAAAACCTAAGATTAATCGTAAACTCGATTAATTTAAAATAACCCTGAAGAAATCAATCGATGAAACTCGAGTAGGTTACTCCTTTCCATTCTTAAATATATATATATATATATATATATATATATATATATTAAAGTTAATCCTAATGACTCAAATATACCTAATAGTTTCACTTAGTAGCTCAGGGCAAGAATCTGGCTAGAAAGACTTGGAGCAAGCGTACTTTTATTACAAAAACTAGTCCACCATGGTCCAAACAAATTAGCATAAAAACTTTTCTACACATTTTTATTCATTCTTTTTCTTTCTATTGTTTTCTATTCTATTTCCTAGATCCCCCACCAAATTTCATTTCTCACCATCTTCTATCCGCCATCCCTCACTAAATAGGATATATATATATATATAAATATATATTATATATATATATCCCCTTTCACGCTAGACCAAGGATAATTTAGCATCTGAATGGAGACCATACCTACATCAGCTCCCCACTTTAACCACGGTAATCCCTGTGCAACTCATACACTGAGTTGCGGGCCGGTATAGAACCAGGAATCTGTGATTCCTAGTCGAACACCTCTCTCTCCTCTCTCTCCTCCTCTCCTCTCTCTCTCATCTCTTCTCTATATTATATATAAATATATATATATATATATATATCTGCCACTGTCGATAACAACAGAGACAAAGAAAACCGTTAAACAGTAATAACATTTGACAAAGGGATCTAAAACCTGAAAATTTATGACAAAAAAAATAATTAAAAAAATAAGTGAATCCAATACTCCATAGTATCGAGTTCATTCATTTATACATTTTTAATGCTTCATAATAACCCCAATTAAAAAAAAACATTTTTTAAATATAATATATATATAATATATATATATATATATATATATTATATATAATTAGGCTGAGATTTCTCTTGGTGTATTTTATTGAAATGAACAGCAAGATCTAGTGTTTAGCTTTTTATAATTTTTCTTTTTTGGCGAAGGAGATGTCACAACTGTAATAGTATACAAGATAAAAAACTGGTCCAAATCTCTGTCAGAATAGTCTTAAAAGGCTATCTACGTTAGGGTAGCGAAGACTAAAGACAACCGGCAGTTTCCCGCCAATAACGATTTCAAACAAAGTGCTTGGTTTGAAAATGCATTGCTTATTTTAAAAGTCTTCGCTACCTAATTAGATATATAAGTTTGGTTGGTTGTTTTGTTTAAACGGCATATCAACCTTAGTGGTCATTTAATGCCGATAAATTAAATAACAATTCTTAATGGATAATACAATTTTTTTATAAAATACATTTTTCTATTTAACCCATAGATGGACCCTAACAGGTCTTACCACTCCGGTCAGATGACGCAGGGAGGCAATGGTGATGAAGGGGTGCTCCCATTCCCAAACCTCAGAACTGAACCTCACCATCAGATAGAGTTTAACGTTCATTCCAGGACATGTATACCCTCATCACCATTGCTCCTGGTTCACTCTGACCCGGAGTGGTAGTACCTGTTAGGGTCCCATCTATGGGTTAATAGAAATGTATTTAAAAAAATTGTATATCCCATTAAGAATGATTTATTTTAAAACTTTATCGGCATTAAATGACCACTAAGGTTGATATGCCCGTAAAACAAAACAAACAAACCAAACTTATAATATCTAAAGTTAGGGTAGCGAAAGAACTTAAAATAAAGCAATGCGATTTTCAACCAAGCACTTTGTTTTGAAATCGGTTTGGCGGGAAACTGCGGTGTCTTTATGTCTTCGCTAAACCAACGTAGATAGCTTTAAGACATTCTGACAGGATTTTGGACAGTTTTTATCTGTATACTAATTTACAGTTGTTGAACTCCTTCGCCAAAAAGAAAAAATGATGAAAAAGCTAAACATAATTCCTTGTCTTCATTTTCACATAAAAATCCAAAGAGGAATCTTACAGCCTATATATATATATATATATATATATATTATATATATATATATATATATATATATATTTAAAAAAATGTTTTTTTTTTAATTGGGCGTTATTATGAAGCATTAAAAATGTATAAATGAATGAACTCGAACTATGGAGTATTGGATTCACTTATTTTTTAATTTTTTTTGTCATAAATTTTCAGGTTCGTTAGATACCCTTTGTCAAATGTATTACTGTTTAACGGTTTCTTTGTCTCTGTTGTTATCGACAGTGGCAGATATAATATATATATATATATACTATATATATATATATATAGAGAGAGAGAGAGAGAGAAGAGAGAGAGGGAGGAGAGAGAGAGAGGGGTGTCCGACTAGGAATCACAGATTCCTGGTTCTATACCGGCCCTCGCCAACTCAGTGTATGAGTTTGCACAGGGATTACGTGGTAGTGGGAGCTGATGGTAGGTATGGTCTCCACTTCGATGCTAAATAATATCCTTGGTCTAGCGTGAAAGGGGATATATATATATATATATATTATATATTATATATATATATATCCTATTAGTGAGGGTGGCGGAAGAAGATGGTGAGAAATGAAATTGGTGGGGGATCTAGGAAATAGAACAATAGAAATAGAAAAATGAATGAATAAAATGTGTAGAAAAGTTTTTTATGCTAATTTGTTTGGACCTGGTGGGACTAGTTTTTTGTAATAAAGTACGCTTGCTCCAAGTCTTTCTAGCCAGATTCTTGCCCTGATGAGCTACTAAGTGAAACTATTAGGTAATTTTGAGTCATAGGATTACTTATATATATATATATATAATATATAATATATATAATATTAAGAATGGAAAGGAGTACCTACTCGAGTTTCATCGATTGATTCTTCAGGGTTACTTTAAATTAATCGAGTTTACGATTATTCTAGGTGTATAAACAAGCCCGTTGGAATTTAAAGATTTACTCCTTTCCATTCTTAAAATAAATTTATGCTCTACATTGTATTGAGCACTTTGTATTTGTTTTTTCTCAACCTTAACCTTGGATATTGTGCGCTTCCAACGATCGTTCTTATACCCACCGTAAGTTAATACTTATACATATACAAATATATATATATTATATATATATATATATATATATATATATATAATACTGGAGTGCCTTTGCATATGAAGATAATAATTTTCAAATTAACCATTCGTTGCCACTGAAACACGTCTTAGTAACACCCTAGGTCAGGATGATCATCAAACAGTATCTTGGGATGCCCAACCGGAATGTATTATGTTATGCAGCATCCTATATTCTTAACGCCTCTCACGCCAGGGAATTCTAGTTGCCGCTGTAATAGATAATCAGGGAACACCAGCATTCAACTCAACTACTTCACATTGGGACCTCGATCAGTTGCTCCAACAATCCCATACAAGTTATAAGTATTCATCTCTTTTGCTCTCGGTGACCTTTTGTTACAGATTTTTCCTTCTCTTATACTGGTTGCCTTTTGTTTCTACCATCCTAAAGGATAGTAAGTTCCAGCAATATATTTGCTTTGACGATTCGGGTGTTAGCACTGTATCTGCGTCGTTCTTGGTGCTTCCGATATTCTCAGGTTACTACCGGTTTCGAGAGTATTTATAGACATCCTTTTGAATGTGGAGATAGTTTCGGTGCCTTTTGATTCATACTGAATTTCTATCTTCCCTGCGTACATCAAAGACCATAGGACTTGATCAGCATGCTAGTGGTATCGTCCTTTCCCAAATGATTTCTGGTGGTAATTGAAGATACCCTGCAGGATGCCCCAATTGTCTTCTACAATATGCATGTTGGGTGGGATTGGAAGAACGTTTTATATTGATTGTGGCTGTGTTTGTGTAATGGTTATCGTTAAATGGAATCGATTAGCCGAGTTCAAATTCTGAACGAGTTAGTTTGCAATTCACTTCCTGCTAAAGCCCTTTGGGAAAAACATGAATTCATTTTTCTCCTGACATAATTGGGGATATAGTTGGATACACTGGGTTCGTTAGCCTTGTTTAGACAAGCTCTATAAAAGTCGTCGGGGCGGCCTTTATCAAATAAACGGGAGCCTATCCCCTTTTCAATTGCGCTAGATCCTGGTAAGACGTTAACTCATCTGATTGAGGTTCAGTTCCCCTATCATCCCTGGTCCACCTACTCTGGTAGTACCGTAGTAGGAACCTTGTGGTTTCTGCCGAACGCTCTAACCGACTGAGGAAGGAAAACTCTGAATTCAAACCAAACAATCTACTTATAAAAACATAGCTAGTGGCGTAGTGGCTAACGTGCTAAACTGCGAAATCGGAGTAAACGAGTTCGAACTATGACGTTCTCTTTTAGACTAATATTTTTGTGAAAGGTATGAACCTCTTCATCCGCTGAGCTAGGGTTAAATAGTACTACAACTAGGGAACCACACGTGGTATATTGGTTTGAGAGCTAGATTATCAGACCATTGTTAGTGACTTTGATTCTCACTGGGTGTCCCATACTTCTGGCATCGTGTCACAACTAAGTTATGATTAGTAAATAACTAGCTACAGTAACTTCGGTAATTCTTTCTTATAAGCCGTGATGGGACAATTGTCAATATATCTGAGTCTCTCAAAGAATTGTTGAATAACTTTCTCGACCGGTTTCTTTGATACCGTTAGGACACAAATCCATTCCAGTCTAAATCGGCCAAACTTCTTTAGGGCAAGAGCGTTGAAACTGATAAGCTTTAAATTCACCCTTGTCCGTGAAAGGGGCCGTTTTAGCCTCTTAGAGAGTCATCTCTTTTCGGGAACTACGTGATGAATTACATAAAATTTGATCTGTACATAGATATCTTATTATAATGGAGATTTTGTGTCTGTTTGTCTGTAACCGAAACTATATCACTCCTCAAGTCACGATTCCCTTAGTTATTGACGTCACATACTCCATGATTTCATCTTTTTTATTTAAACCTCAATTATCAATAAAATTGTTTTATATTATTAATACCGTTGGCCTTATCTATGTACTAATAATATGTAATTTTTTGAATTTATATATACAACAAAATAGCAGTTTACAGTATGAACGGGAAGGTTAATTTGCATATTGGTCTTAAAAATTTGATATTAATAAATATGTACGTGTTATTATCAATTTCTAATTGTTTGGTTTTATTTCAATTGATATGAGCAAAAATCTCAGAGATAATCTCAAAAGAAATCCATTAACAAAAGGAAATAATTGAAATTATATTCTTTACTTCCTATTTTAACTAAACAATTTAAATAAGTTTCAGTTGTTCTATTTTTCGATTTTACCCCCCCCACCTGTTTCACTTTTTTATCTGCATTCTTATTTAGTTTTAGTCTTTCTAATTAATATAATATTCTATTACCTTAAAACTAAAATACTATTATATTAACAGTGTATTGTTACATTACGGTAAATAGAAATTAAAAATAACGGTAATTCTAAATTTAGTGATTGACCTTTCGCTGACCTTGGTGACCTGGTTGGTCAGTTTGGTTCGTGGAAGCGGGAAGTGAACTTGAAATTCTGTGAGTTCTATCAGGATTTGGAAGGGGCGGCTATGTCTTTCAAAATATGGCTATTTCTTCGCGCGTGATGGTTAACTTTTGGCTAGATAAAGACGTCTGAAAAATATACAAATCTTTGTGTTCATTACTAAAAACAACAACGAACACAGATGGAGAAGTCAAAGAAGTCCCAGGGAGAAGACCTGAAGAACAAAAAGAGAACCAGTCCGGCTACACACATAGGTGATAGACAACCCAACCAACATATAAGAGATAGCATATATGTCCGGCAACAGAGGAGAAACATAATAATAGAAGCTAAGTACTATGAAGAAGGAATGGCTATATAGATTTGAATGGGTTCTTTTGATACGTTAGAAGGCTCAGAGTAACTTTCCAACGTAGGTCAATATATACATAAATAACTCCAAACAAAGAAGTAACAACATAACAAAATACAGACTTTATTATCTGAGACGTGGGCATGACATATATTACAAGATACAAAACAGATAGGACAAAGTCCTTTGTAGTAAGAAAGAGTTCTTAAGGAATATGAGAGTCACTTGCTGATAGTTGGGGAGGCCAACATAATGCACAGAGACACCACGCGTCTAGTCCATCTTTTGTGGTGCTAACCAAGAGAGAGAGAGAGAGAGAGAGAGAGAGAGAGAGAGAGAGAGAGAGAGAGAGGGGGGGGGGAGGGGCAGCTTCTGGGCTACGTTTAAATACCTATCTAGAAAGTATCCGCTAGTGTGAAAACCTGGTGTCAAGGGAAGATAATCCTTTTGGACACAGGCAGGGGCAGACAATCACTACGGCTATATAACATTATATGTTCTGTACAAATAATCTTTTTATTCTTTTTTTTTCCTTTTTCCCCCCTTTTTTTGTTAATGCTGATATGAGAAGGTAGAAAAACGGAGATGCCCAAGGAGACAAACAAACAAATAAACAAATAAATCTGCAGCCTAGACCAAATGAAGTCGTAACCATTAGAATATCTATAAATGTTCTTAACAAGGGATTGCCGAGTACCAAGTTTAGACAGCAGACCTCTGAACTCTACGTCCGCTGATCTGACAATTGTATTCGTAGCCAACCAGAAGAGTGACACAGAGATCATTACAGTTAGTTATTAAATCCTCCTCAGCCAATTCCAGTCAGATGTTAGTGGACCTGAGGAGACTGTTAACCTGAAGTTATTGTAATAATACAGAATAAGATTCCGGTTTCTCTCTTGTTGGTGCTTTTTCGACAGGCTTGTGTTGATATCGATCATAAGAAATAGTAGGTCTAGCCAGACCGCTTCAGGGTCTCCTCTATTTTCCCTTCCCCTCGCAGATCGGTTTGAAATCACCACCTATGTGTGTGCTAAGTATTGTGTAACTCTTGGGACTCTCTACTTCTGAACTAAGGTGTCTCGGTATTCATTCTGAGAATAAGAATAAATACAGTTTTAGACTATGTATATAAATAGTCACTTGCGAAGTATGAGTTCCCAATAGCTCTGATGTGAACGGCTAGACTGATTAATTGATTGATTGTAACGGCATGACAATACTCTGGGTAATTTGATTCCGAGAGTTGGGAATTTGCATCATTTGAAATGTTTTCATATTTATTTTGTTGTAAGTTGATTTTTTATGATAGTTTGATTTGATTTTTTTTTTGTTTAATGGCATACCCACCTTCGTGGTTATTTAATTTCAAAGCTGCACTTATGGAAAAAATAGTAGTGGTAATATTTAACCATAGCTGGTGAATTAGGAGGTTATACCTTTCCAAGAGTATTAGTCCAAATGTGAACGTAACGAACCTGTGTTCGACACACTTACTACGATATCACAGTCCTGTTACCCACTGAGGCCACGTACACTCCCCCTGTTTCATGAGTTTTATGGGTTTTTTGCCCATAAGTGATACATCTAGTAACCTTTATTCTAATTATCAGCACATATCTTATGATTTAAAAGATTCCTATCTAATGAAATAATTATAGGCTTCAAGTAATTAATTCTATTTAATAATAATAATTTGTTGTAAACAGTTATATGGTTACAAATAACTAAATAACAATCCTCCAGTAAACAACGGTTAGATACTATTGAACAACATATTGTATGTCACCCGCCGAAAGAAAAGAAATAAACAATCAAGGAATTAACGAATTAATGAAATTTTCAGTGTTGATACATTAATGAATAAAGATATAATAAACCAATCTTATTTTAATTTGAAACTCTTACAATTTTTCAAGATCAATTTAACTTTGAACCACTTATGTTTGTGATCTGTGTTACGTCTAAAAGAACGTGGTTCAAAAGTAACTGCCTGAAAAAATGTAGAGTTTTTAAATAAATAACTGGTTGGTATTATATTGTTTATTTCACTAAAATATCAACGCTGAAAATTTCCATAAAAATTCGGTTAATTCCTTGATTTTATATTTTTTTTCTTTCGGCGGGTTGACATACGATAGTGGAATTTATGTCCCAATTAAGTAGGATTAACCTAAACAACTATATCTCAGTAACTATTCTTATACACATAAGTACAGCTATATGACATGAAGTATTCCTATCGAATACGAATGATTTTTCTTATTTGAAACATAGATGTGTTCTTGCGTGGTGGTGATCAATGAAGAGGTACTACACAACTAGATATTCAACACTGGAACCTCAGCTTATGGTTTTATATGAATACACAAACATCCTTTTGGTGTGGGTCTTACCTGTGCCAGAGGATCAGTCAACGCATTCTAAAACCCGTTGGACAAATTTGTAGATCACTAATTAGAACTGAGCCATTCTAGTGAGCCACGTGGGTAGAATCGGTTTCCTTCTGCATGGTCTGGGTTAAAAAGCCGAAGCCTCTTTTCCTAGCTGAGGTGAGTAGTTGGATTCCATACCTTTTCTCTAGAGTATTAATGCTTTGTGTTAGTGTCCAAGGATTTGAAACGTCGGGCCGAGAGTTTCTTTACCTACGGACTCCTACCATTAACCACGCGCTCCAATTCACAGGGTAGGTTCCATTACTTCCTACGCAGATGAATTTGTTTAGAGTGGCTGAGGCTTGCGCAAGCAGAACAATAATTTTTGGATGGGCTGATAACGAAATAATAGACCGATTAACTTTAACTGTTTAAAAGAGCCCCTGTCTGACCTACTTATTTACCCAATGCTATTGGGAGAAAGTGTTATTTTTTGGCATAGTGGCAAATGAAATGCAAACAAACGCCTCTAGGATTTGAACCGGCCCGTCGAGTTCGCCTTTACACCGAAAACGAATACAGCTCGCACGCTTCCAAATACAACGCGCGCGCACCACACATATACAATGTGTTGTGTGTGTTGTGTTGTTGTGATGACTCATAGTAATACTGTGTATATTACTAGCAATTTTTGTAATAAAGCGACCGCATTTTGTTAATTGTTGAAATGGGAAGGCGCGTGGCGTAAATGTTATAGTGGTGAGGGTGTGTTTTGTTATTTCGATCTAGGTACACTGCATTTAGAGTTGCTTCCCTTCGTTTTGTTTACATTCAAATGTTTGTGATGTAAACGTCTCACATTACTGTTAATGTCGTCGCGAGTAAGAAGCGTTTTTCTACTCTGTGTTATTAATAAACCCTTTGTAATTTCCAATAACTTGCCTTGCAATTTATCATTCTATCTATATAATATCATCTGTACATTAAAATAACAAAACATTGGGAAAAGAACGTTCCAATATTCTCCCTCCGTGTGTGTGGCTGTGGATCTCTTTAAATTTGTTCGACACCAATCCTGAAGAGGAAACTCTAAATTCCAAACCTTTGAAATGGACAATATATCACTACTTGTAACAGAGATTGCTTATTATAATTGTTTAATTGATTTTACCATATATAAGTAAGTAACTTCGGTGGCCTCTTAGGTTAGCTGCAGGGGTGAGTCAAAGTTCGAGATTTTTTGTACTTTGACACAACTGTATTCTGAAGAAAATAATTTTCTAATATCATTAATTTTTTTCAGAAATACAAGGGTACAAAAAGTACCAAGTTTTAAAGCTGTATTACCAAGATAGAAATGAAGAATTAATGAGAAGTTGTTATCTTTTTAGATACAAGGTGTGCCAAAAAATCTTGATACTTTTTTGACACAACTTGTATGTATATCAAACGGCGCTGGTTACGAAGATTTCTTGCCTACGATTTTTCAAACCAAAACTTGGTTTGAAAATCGGCATTGGCCAGAAGTGTTAGCGGTGCTTGATCGCTACTTTGTTCTAATCCAGATATTGAGCACTTTTTTACACATATACATAAGTAAAGTAAGTCGGGGTGGCATAAAGTCCGGTATCGCCAGACAGCGAGGGAGTCCTACCCTTTTCACTAGCGCTAAAGCCAAGAAATATTGTTTTTTTCCGTCTGATGGGAAGCGCCACACCTACCATCAGCTCCTCATTTTACCGCACAGATTCCTGTACTACTCATACGATGAGTTGCGAGAGCCGGTATAGAACCAAGATCTTGCAATTTAAATAGTCCATGCCTCTACCCGAAAAGACGAACTTTGCATAAATAATCCATAAGGCTTGTGATGCCGTTAAATCAACCAACCTCAACTAAAGATCGAATAGTCTCGATGAACATCAATTGATTAAAAGAAATACTTTTGAATATTACATCGTGTCCATGACGGAACTTATATATCTTCGATTTCTACTCTTCTAAATCAAAGAGTCAACATTTAAATTGCTTACTTGCGGAGGATCATATAAACTTACAATTTATAGAAAAATAATACGTCCGGATCCACTTAAAGGCATAAAGGAAAGTCCTGATCGCTGTAAAAATTGTTTAATCAAAGGTCGAACTTCTCGTGAGCGATTGCAACGTTTTATTTTACCGTATTGATTTTGGTTTTAATTTAAATTTTATTTATTTGGATGATTTAGGTAATCAATCATCTCGAATGAAATATTTTTAATTATTTTGTTTAATTTATTTATTTAATTTTGGTCTTTATTAATTCGGATCGGATGTTGTTTCGCTATAATTTCACGTAGCATTCACCAGCAACATTCAGTTAAGGATTGAAAAATAGGTGAATAAGCCAGCCATAATAATAATATAATAATAATAATAATAATAATAATAATAATGTGATGATGCTGATGATGTGTTCCAAATAATGCCTCTTATTTGAACGTGGAATGGATTGAAACGAGCCTGCCTTAGAGAACTGTGGGACTTGGATATTCACGGGAGGATCAGTATCATCCAGAACAGCACTGTAAGATAACTACAAAGACCAGAAGTATTCTGGAGCTTTATTTCACTCAGACTCCGATGAAAAGCCGACTAGTTAAGACTGGTGTGAAACCCCACAAGTAATAATAATAATAATAATAATAATTAATAAAATAATAAAAAGAAGAAAAGAAGAAGAAGAAGAAGAAGAAGAAGAAGAAAACTTATCATCTAGTGGACTTTATCGTTCCAGTGAACCACAGAGTGAAATGAAAGAAAACGAAAAGATAAACATCATACCTTTGTCAGTAAGCGTGAAATAAATTGTTGATCATAGAGGACAGAGGTGATACCAATGTAGTTGTTGCTCTTGACGGTCCCAAGGATTGACAAAGAAACAGGAGGAACGGCATTGCTAAAGATCAGTTTTAGATACACAGAAGAGTCCTGAAGAGTTTGCAGAGAATTGGAAAGACTTGATGTCATTCAAGTAACTCAAGTAATAAGACATCAGATGCTGTGAAAAACGAAGAGTAAACAAAAACTTTGAAATTTTGACCTGAAACAAATGTATTGCATAAACCAGAATCTGTTTTGGAGATGAATCGTATAAATTCTCTGGGATTCTTTATATAAAGACAGTAAGAAGACTTATCCCAGCCAGAAGACAGACCTAGTACTTGATTAACAAAAAAGAAAAAAAGGAACTTGTTAACTGGTAGATTTGCAGTTCAGTACGAGCACAGGATGAAGATGAAAGAAAACGAAACGATAGACAACATAGTCTTTGCTAGTACGAGTTGAAGAAAAACTGTGGAATGAAGGGCTGAAGGTGACACCGGATAGTAGTTGGGTCACTTGGAACGGCCCCAAAAGCTTAAAAGAGACTAGAGGAAATCGAAATCAGAGGAAGAATTGAGACGATCCAGCTACCATTGTTGAAAATCAGTCCTGGAAGACTGAGAAGACTTGTTGTCGCGCAAAAGCCAGCAGAAAGACATCAGCTAAAGCTGGTTGGAAAAACAAATAATAATAAAATAATATAAATAATAAATAATAATAATAATTAATAAGGGGACTTTATAAAACCCACCAGGTGACGGACCTAGTATTTGATTGACAAGAAGAAGTGAACCTGTTAATCTTCGTGAATTTTTGCCGCCCAAGCCGAACACCGAGTAAAATGATAAAGAAAAGCGAAAGTAGCATATCGACCTTGCTGAAGAATGAGGGAACTGTGGGAACATGAAGGTAAAGGTCGTCCCAATTGTAATTGGTGCCTTGGAACGGTCCAAAGCACTGGAAAATAATTTGAATGAATTGGAAATCAAAGAGCGAGAATGAGACAACCAAATGAGCAAATTGTTTAAAATCGACTAGAATACTCAGATGAGTCCTGAAACCTGAAGAGACTCAAAACATCATAATAAATAGTGGCGAGTCGAAGACTCGATTGCCACAACTATGCGTACAGCTGATGCTCCTTCCTTTATAAATAATAATATAATAATAATAATAATAATAAATAATAATATAAACGAGAATGAACGAGAATCCAAGACTTTCAATCTGTTATATTATCAGCTGAATGGTTGCTACAATCTGCGAATAATTGGAAGACGCATGCGGGCCAAAACAAATTAATAACCCTCATTAAGTTGTCCCGAAAATCCCGGATTTCATTTTGCCGAAAGCAGTTTGCAATTGAGACATTTCAGTCGAGTCAATTTTAAATTGCACTCTCTAATCAAAATCCGATCAGTTCAGGTGCCTAACTTTATTTAATTCGGACCGCGCCATTGCTTTCACTGGCTTTGTCGGTCTATTTTGATGGTGCATCATAAGGGATTCGAATCGAATAAAATTTACAAGAATCTACAAGATCAACATCGATCTGATAATTGTTTTAGTGTTGCTCTTCTTAGTAAGAATCAAACATTTCCATTTGTGTTTACCTATAAGTGTGCTGTCTGTCTGTCATTCTTCCCCTCTCTCTATATATATATAGTATCATATATATTAATATATAATGTATATATATATATATTAATATATATATATATAAATGATAAATGAACAAATAAAAGCATTAGCTTTCATGTTATTAAGCCAATATGAACATCTTTACGGACCGAGCGGTTTTCATGCTAGTGCATTCGTCAGGTACGAATAGCTTTAAAAAAATGAAAGAAATTGGGTATAGAATGGTTATGATGTGCTTTTTTACTGTATTACTCAGTGTTGCGTGTTTTTACGTTTTAACTTGTTTAACAGTGATGTCGGTAAAATGAATATATGGGTTAACTAATTATTGGTTGAATACACGTATTAATCGGATAAGTCCAGTGTTTACAAAATATTGAATTGTCAATACTTAGTAGACCAGATTTAGTAATAACAGTAAATAGTAAGCACATATTTAATCTACAACACCACACAACACACACAACAAACACAACACACACAACACACACACACATAATATATATATATAATTATATATACTATCTATATATAATATATGGAGTTTTAGTTTTTTAAGTTTGTTAAGTGGGTTTAGTGTGTTTGTTTACTGATGTTAGTTTTTAAAAATCGCCATTTATCAGTTGCTGGTGACCCTAAAGTTCGTTGCGATTCACAGAAAATGGGTCAGGGGGGACTAATGGAATCGGAGCCCATATACAAAACCTACCTCTGCTGGTCAAAGATGCAATACGATAAGAATTTGTATAAGACACTAACGTGTCCATTTCTTTCTTGTGTTTCCATTTCTTTTGAAATGTATTTGTTGTTATCTTTTTATTGAATGTTGTCTATTTCTTCGTTTGCAAGTTTCCGGTGTTTATTAAATAAACTTATAACATCAGTATGAGGTGTGCGAGTGTTTTTTTCCACACTGAGGCCAGTTAATACAAACCCTTTTAGTTTGCTGCTGAAACCTTAAATTTACTGCGACTGACAGGAAATGGGTAAGAAACTAATGAAATCGGAGCCCATATACAAAACCTACTTATTTTACTCTGCTGGTCAAAGATGCAATACGGTAAGAATTTGTATAAGACACTACGTGTGCATTTTCTTTCTTGTTGTTCCATTTCTTTGAAATGTATTTGTTGTTATCTTTTATGTTACTTTTTATGGAATGTTATCTCTTTTTCTCCTTGCAAATTTTTCACGGTGTTTATTAGATAAACCTGATGTATCAGTATTAAGCAGCAAGCATTTTCTTCCAAGAAGGTAGCGACAGTTTTAAAAAATTAGTGAAATAGATTCACTAATTCGGACTGAGCCTATTCTAGTAGTGTCCACCCCAAGCAGAGTTTAACAGGTTTGAATTCAGAGTTTTTCTTCTCCTAGAGTGGTTGCCTAACCAAGGTTAAAGTTCCCAGTCTCCCTACTATTTACCCATAGCTGGAGGGAGGGTAGTTGGATTCATACCTTTCCCAAAGGTATTAGCGCTATGTGAACTGTAGCTTCGTCCAGGATTTGAACTCGGGTCGACGACTATTTTCCTACGACACTAACTTAGACCACACGCCTCCAACTGTTACAAGGGTTGTCAGTATTACAAGCAAACCCTTTTGCCCCCTCCCCAGGAAAGTGAACCTAATTCTTTATACACTTTTCTTATAAATTCCTAAAAAGTCTATGACAAAAAAAAATTAGATGAAAAATGCCAAATAGACCACTGCCTCTATACTAAATATCAATTCAGCTAATTACTTGAAATGCACATAAGAGAAGGAAAATCTCTTAAGCAACCACTAAAATATAATACTTATAAAATCTGCAATACCTACTGTCAATGCAAAACAGATTATTTCTTAACTGAGTAATTTACTGTTAATAAATTGCATAGCAATTGTATGACTTGGACCAACCAATAGCCAGCCTGTGGTTAAAATTATAGGTATATGGGCTTCACATTTTCAAGTGTAAAATCAGTCAACCTTAATCACTTTTTACGTATGGAATGCATGAGGTTTATAGTGAAAGAAGGCACAGGCATATTATTTATTGGCATGAATCTATCGCGAGTGAAACTAGAAAGTTCGAAACAAGAAAGCGGCATGACAAGTTTTGTCCCCTGTCCCCCCTCCCCCTCAATAAAACTTCGGGCCTTATGCCCAGGTTCGCGCGGTTGCATTGCTGTATCCAATCTTTTTTTTTTTTTTTTTTTTGTAAATCTAAATGCCATTGGCAGGTTTTATGAGGTTTTGATTGCAGTGGTGCAACTAACAAACCAAATACAATCAATGGGAAAGATGTGAATCATAGGGACTACATAATTTTAACCAAAGATTAGAAGCGCATGAACCTGTGGCGAAACCGAAGTTCTTACTTCGACAGAAAGAGATCGAATGACAAAAATGATTGTTTTGCGCACAGGATTGCGCATGTTAGAAAAAAAGAGAATAAAAAAAATAAAATTCGTAAAATTCAACCAATCAGAGGCGTTCCCGCCTGAAAAGAAAAAATATCAAATAGAGCCTTGCGGGGCCTACCTAATTCTATTTAAACCCAAACTTTTCATTTTTCAACCAGAAAGATTTGCCTGCCTAAGAGAATCCTTGTCAACATGTTTTTGAAGAACATTTTACATGCAGAAGGTACGAACTATCTTCTCTCTCTCTCTCTCTAAATAATTATCGCTTCAGAGACCAACTAATATCCCAGTTCAATATTGCCTGACTACGATTTGTTGTGACTTAAAAACTTATATTTTCTTTCTTCACTTTGTGGAATTGTGAAATATCAGCTTACATTTACATTGACTTTAAAAAGAAAGAACTTTTGGCTGAACCTCGCCCAGATATTCAATGCCTGCCTTGTATACATTCTGTAATACAATTTTGTTTGTATTAATCAAGAGTTTTGTCTCTATGCCCATGTGTCTGATTTAAATGTTTTGAACACTTAGTTATTAATTTTGACATCAAAACAGCCCATACTTAACACCATAAACCTAAACACTTACCTGATATCCATGATTAATGCCGACTAATTGACTTTCGTATAACATCCACTTGTTGATTATTAACCTCATCATCGCTTTGTGAACGCAACCAATCTTATATCCCTATTTTAAAAAAACGAAAAACAAAAAATCAAATTGGTTTCAGAATAGTTCATAATTTATAAGATACATACAAGTGTGTCAAAAAAGTATTGAAATCATTTTTTACTTTTTGACCACCTTGTATTCTGAAAAAAAATTCATTCATTTCGATTTCTATCTTGGTAAATACAGTTTAGAAATTGGTACTTTTTATTTACACAATTGTATTCTGAAAAAAATTCAATGAATGAACGTCATTCTTTTTTCAGATACCAAGTGTGTCAAAAGTACAAAAATCTCGATACTTTTTTTGACACACCTCACCCCTGTATGCCACACACTCACAATTCAGCACTGATTTTCTATTTTATTTTGTTTATTTATTTTTTCCACATACTAGGGTATTCATTTTTGTAAATAATATCAATCAACCCCCCCTCATATTGTAGTATGGATTAAGCGATTTAAACTATAGGATCTCATTTAGCTGACTCGATACGTTTGGGTCTGTAGTTTGATGATTCCTGAATGAGTTTGATATGTGGTGAATGATTTATAAGATCTTAATATTTGTCAATTTGTATTAAATTTACATAACGAGCAACTACGTCATTGCATCTACCAGTAAGTCACCTGAGCACGACCGACCCGAGGACAGAAAAGGGTAAAAGGTAGTCGAATAAAAAAAAAAAATAAAAAAATAGATAAATAAAAATGAATTATAACAATCTTGGCGAACAAAATTTAAACGAGAATTAATAAAGAGCCCCAGTCTGTCCTACTATTATCCATAGCGGGGTGCGGTGGGGTAGTATGGAAATTCAATACCTTCCCAGAGCTATATAACTAGCTTTGACCCGGGATTTGAACTCAGGTCGATGAGTCCATTTCCCACGCCTCTAACCATTACACCCAGGCTTCCAAACTACATACGATTTTGAAAGAAGGAAAAACATGATTAATCGAATATATAGAAAATGTAATAACCCACGCAAATCACCACATGCGTTTAGGAAAACTACCGGAGAACGAAAAAGGAGTTGACCACAGAACAGACTTTTCATCTGACATTTTATGAAAGGTATTTTTTCATTGAATCAGCTTTTAGTAACGAGTAAAGAATATGCAAAACCTCCGGCGTAAGTATTTAAGTTCTAATGTAAATATACTTTAGATTAGAACAGACTGTGATATTAAATAAGGAACATCATATATAAGGATTACATTCTATTTTAATTATATTTTAATTGGTTCCATATATAAAATTCATTCATAGATTGATTCTAATATGCTGAGAAAATAAAAAAAATAGAATTAGGAGATCCATAACATCAAGTAATATCTAGAAACCCGGTTTTGTTAAAACCAGATAGCAAATAACCACATCATATATTCATCGTTAAACACATTATTACATTTTATTTAATATACATGCAGGATTTTATAAAATAATCTTTAAAAAGAGACTTTGCTTAAAAAAAATTAAAACAGCAATATTTTTGCATAGAAAATATCGACAAAGGAGAAAAAAAAATCCGGACCATATGACCTTAGGCACCCTTTGCGATCTCGATTCGTGGGACACTTTCTCATATACACCGTCACAAATCCGGTTAGGTAGGTAGGGGTTCGGTTAGGGTTATATCTAATATTCCAATTGAATATAAAGTTTATTTTATCAAAAATATTTTAAATTTTAACTAGTTATCTGTTCTCAGGAATTATATTAATTTTATAATTAAAAAAAAACTCTAAAATCGTTTGTTATCAATTAACCAGATTTGACGGGTGTAAATGGAAAAGAATGTTCCACACGAACCGAGATCGTAAAGGGTGCCGAAAGGCATATGCGTCCGACAAATCTTATAAATCTGAATACTACTTCTGGTCAAATAAACTGCATCTATTCAAACTTAAAAGTTCTTGATTCTATGGTAGTGTGGGTTATTGAAATATACAAATAGGTAAAAACAGGGAAATAAATAAATTACAAAAATAAACAATGTTACAGGAGAACCATCTGGGCATGCACAGAAACCGCGGAAATTTGACGAAAACGGTTATGGGTGTAACTGTTTTGATCCACTAGGCAACTACTGTTAACTACATTAAGCCCGAAACATTCTAGTAGGGTTGTTACATCCGCCAGCTCATTCTGAACGGCCCTAAGACTATCAAAAAGGTGCTGTAATTCACGTGAATAAATAATTCTACATAAAACAGACTATATCATCGTGCAGAGTACACTTATTGCACTGGGACCACTTTTCCTGTGAAATGTCTGGATATTTGTAAGAATCCTTTTGCAGTCATTTAATATTTATTAAACCGCTATTTCCCCGTTACTATCTGCTACTGGCTCAACTCAAGTGAAACGCTGTTCATTCAAACACCAGTTGAATCTTGTGTTTTAATATTCCTACCAGAAGCAGCACAAGGAGCGCTACAATTATTTATTTGTGTTGTTCATTATTCGTGCTGAGTTATGTACAATACACCGTTGAAATTTCACGATTCCAGGCGTTGTTGGATGTATTTCCTTTACAGAGATGCTAAGAGAGAGAATATCACAAATGAAAAAGAATTCAAAACATGAAAAATAATGGTGGGACTTCACACTTAAGTTTTTGGGTCAATTCTTACAATAGTCGAATTCATAAAAACAAACAACAAAAACAAGTTTGTAAATACGCTAACATGCAATAAAAACTAACTAAACAACATGTTTAGGGGATAAAAAATGATTAGAAAAAAACCATGTTATTAGACATAAATGATAAGATTCACTTTCTACAAGTAAACACCCCCACCCCACCAAAAAAAAACCCCAGCTTTGGTCCCCGTCAGCTCAGCAACACGAGATTGTGGTAATCTGATCTGTGAGGAAAATAGGTTGTGGTGTCAAACTCAGCAAAAAACAATCTCCCGGATCTTAGCGATTTAGCGAAAAGCGAGTATAGGACTTCCTCGCTGACCGGCTGATACAGCAACTTACTTATCACAGATCATTCTCAATTATAATTTTGTTATTTACAAATAACTGTGTTTGTACTTTAGATAAAAACTTACCTGATCACCCATCTTTTACTTCATGGTAGTGACACCTCAAGCTGTCAGAAATTAACTTAGGTACATAAGGAAATATTAAAAAATGAAGGAATTGACAATTTTGAATTAAAAAACAAGGGGAAAAAATTTATATACAAAAACTCTTTCGGGTTTTCAAACAATAAAATGCTTGATTCATCATCAGTATTTTTTTTTTCATAATAACACTAATTTTATAATTATTACAGGTTTATGAAGGGAAGTCTGCGTGTCCTTTTGGTAGAGATCCGGAGCAAATGCATCCCTTATAAATTTGACCCGCCATAATCAATTCTGTGTTGGTTGATTTTCTGAAAATAATAGGAACTAGCAGTACCGTGTGATATATCCCGATATAATGATTAAATTATTACATTGATTATAATTCTTTGCCAAAATATTCAATATATAAAAAAGAATTAATCTTGATTAACTCTCTTCACTTATTTCCTTCCTTCATTTTCATTATGTTCTTTTATGCACAGTTAAGCACTTAATTCGCTTCCGCTTTACATTTTTTGCTCTGTGTAGCAACATCTATATCTTTCTTCCCTTTCTTTCTTTTCACGTCATAAAAATATAAATGCGTGCCATTATTATAGCTGCCGTGACCGGTCTCATTTTAACCCAGAAGTGTTGAATGAATGATAACGATCGTATTTATGTGGAAGAATTAAGCCAGTATTATTTATAGAAATTTGAATTTCTGGATAAGGAAAATGCCGAGGATAATTAAAATTGATAGTTTAGAAAAGACATACTTAATACAAAAATTAAGAATAGGAAAAAGATAAACAAAGTTAAAATATCCCAAAACTTTCTAGCTTCTATCCGAAGTCATGATAGTGATATTTATCTCCCCCTGCCACTGAGAGGGCTAATCGCCAACAGGAGGTGGCCAATCCAAACACGTCACTATCACGGTCAGTTATCCCGGAGCACCTATCAAATATAGATCAAGCTTTATTGCTTAGAGAACATAGTGTGGTACAGATATTATGATATTTATAAGCTACTGAAAAAAAAGAGTTTCAATTCAGAGAGTAACTCTCTACATACGTAGATTCAAACTTGCTTATTTAAATTATATTTTAACTTTGAATTACAAAAAAAAAAAAAAGAAAAAAAAAGACAATTAAAAGTTATACCACGAAACGTACCAATCCGTACAATTATTATTCCAAACAACAGGGAAACGAGTGAACCAGCTAATCACAGCAACGACCCTCTGCTGTGGCAACCCACAATGGTGCTGTTTGGGAGAAAACAACGGCATCGATTTCAAGACTGCAGTCAAGCCCTAGCAAGTATATGAAGTGTATCAACCCTACTGCTCTTATAGCAAACCCACCTTTTTATACAAATTTGTACTAGAGCGTGGCTGAGGGTCTTATTGTCCAATGGGTCATGACGTATAAACATATGATGGTGAAGTCCAATTCTGAGCTCTGAGGAATGTGGAGAATACCCCCTTGATCGACCAATTACTCCCAGGTCCCCTCTGGTCCCAGAAGTGGTAGTACCTGTAGGTCCTCAAACTATGGGTTAAATAAAAAAATGAGTTTAAAAGATTTGAGTAGATCCAGTCAAGAATGAATGAAACCAAAACGTCTTTTGCATAAAATGACCCAATGGGTTGGTTGCTGTAACCCCCACCCAACCAACAACTGCTACCACATAATCGCTGGTGCACACAAAACTTCTTCTAGTCTTTTATAATGCAAGCAGCCAAAAATGGCACAGAGAAACGGAGACTACGGCCAACAACAAAGATCTTACACTTTATCCCATTTTAATTCTATCAGCCAATATGAAGTGTGTTAGTTATATCGGAAAATTATAAGTTGAATTAATCTGCCCCTGACACCCAGTAGAAGGGGGGGGGGGAGGGGGGGGGGGGGGGGGGGAGGGGGAGGGGGGGGGGGGGGGGGGTGGGGGGGGGGGGGGTAGCGAATCGCCAATATCGATATTGGCGCCTAAATTAAACCCCTTGACGAAAGTCACTTATCGTATGGGTATTCAACCAGCGAATCGCTTTATTCAAGCGCTCCATCACCCTCAGCACATTAGTGAATAATATTCCAGCTGTACGCCCACCTTTTACCTTAGCGTTGGGCCCTTCAACCAACGAGAGCGATTTCAGCGCCCCATTACCTGTCGAACCAAGCGAGTGGTTTCTCGACCAGGCAACTTTACCTTTATCTCACCCTCAGCAAGATAAGTCTGCTCTAGCAAGTGCCACAAATTTACAACCATTTTTGTACCTTTTGATACCTGTCCTATGTTTCTTTAACTCATAAATTGTTTGTTCTCGTCTACTCTTTCATCCGAATTCATTGCCTTAGCCGGGAAATTTTCAAGAGTCCGTCTGAAACCTATCTCTTCTGTGCTACTCTAGTGTAAGCCTAAAGAGTAATCTTAGTTAGTCCTTAAGACGGAATACAAGAATGATATAAGAGAACGATTCATTAAACCTGCTAGTTACACATAATAATTATTGTCTCATAGACGGACGAATTAGCTGTAATGCACATCTTCGGACGCTTAAGGAAATCATGCGTGTGACCGCTCTCTCAATATGTTGTGTGGGGCGATATACCTTGCTTCTAACTGACATGATGATGATGAATGATTGATGATGAAAGATGCATTTGTACGGAAAATTAATCCGGAGACGAAATTAAAGATAATCTCTAATAAGGTGTATGTTGGTAATTCCGGTATCTCGACCACGACTACTAAGATATTGTCAAAACGGATGATAATCCCCACAATAGATTATGCCTCTAAATACGTTGAAAAGTCTTTGCAAGAATTCCTTATCCAATTGGCATTCAGCTAACTTCGTCGTCGTCTAGACCAAAATTATGTAGTTAACAGCAAGGTTTTATGAAATGTTCTCTTATAAAATATTTTGTATTCGTCTTAAGGATAACTACAGATTAAACTCTTTAGGCTTAACTAATAAACTAAGAGATGTTTCGGGACTCTTAAAATTTCCCGGTGCTAAGCAAGTGATTTCGGATGAAAAGGAAACGAGAACAACAATTAGAGTTAAAGAAACTATATTCAAAAGGTACAAAAATGGTTGTAAATTTGTGGCACTTGCTAGCCAGACTTATCTTGCTGAGGGTGAGATAAAAGTAAAAGTTGCGCTGGATCAAACCACTCGCTGTGGAACAAGGTAATGGGGGCGCTTGAAAATCGCATCTCGTTGGTTGAAGGGCCCAACGATAAGGTAAAGGTGGGCGCTGGAATATTATTCCACTAATGTGCTGAGGTGAGGGAGCGCTGAATAAAGCGATTCGCTGGTTGATACCCATACGATAAGTGACTTTTCGTCAAGGGGTTTAATTAGGGCGCCAATATCTATATTGGCGATTCGCTCTCTGGTGTCAGGGGCAGATAATTCAACTATAAATTTTTTCGACTATAACAACACACTCATATTGGCTGATAGATTAAATGGGATTAAAGTGTAACGATCTGTTGTTCCGTAAGTCTCCGTTTCTCTGTGCCATTTTGGCTGCTTGCATCTATAAAAGACTAGAAGGAAGTTTGTGTGCACCGATTTATGTGGTAGCAGGTTGTTTGGTGGGTGGGGGTTACAGCACACCAACCCATTGGGTCATTTTTATGCCCAAAGACGTTTTGTTTCATTCATTCTTGATGGATACTCAAATTTTTTAAACTCATTTTTTTATTTAACCCATAGTTGAGACCCTAACAGGTACTACCACTCTGGGACAAGGGGACCTGGGAGTAAATGGTGATAAAGGGGTACTCCACATTCCCGAGCTCCAGAATTGGAACTTCACCATCAGTATAGTTTAACGTCATACCAGGACAATAAGACCCTCAGCCACCCCTTCTAGTACATTTGATAAAAAGGGTTGGGTTTGCTATAAGAGCAGTAGGGTTGATACACTTCAATACTTGCTAGGGCTTGACTGCAGTTCTTGAAATCGTGCCCGTTGTTTCTACCCAAACAGCACCATTGTGGGTTGCCACAGCAGAGGGCGTTGCTGTGATTAGCTGTTCACTCGTTTCCCTGTTGTTTTGAATAATAATTGTACGATTGGTACCGTTTCGTGTATTACTTTTAATTGTCTTTCTTTTTTTCTTTTTTTTTTTTTGTAATTCAAAGTAAATATAAATTAAAAAGACAAGTGTTGAATCTACGTCGAGAGTTATCTCTCTTTGAATTGGAACTCTTTTTTATAAAACACTATAAATATCATATATTCTGTACCACACTATTCTAAGCCAAATAAAAGCTTTCCTAAGTTTTATTTTCGCGTCTCTCCGGGATAACTGCTCCGTGATAAAGTGACGTGGTTTGGATTTGGCGCCCAACCTCCTGTTGGCGATTAGCCCTCTAGTGGCAGGGGGGAGATAATTCACTATCAGATTTCCGATAGAAGCGGAATTTGGGATATTTTAATTTGTTTTATTCTATTTTCCTATTTAATTTTTTTTAAAGTTTTTTTTCTAAACTTATCAATTTAATTATCCTCGGCCATTTTCCTATCCAAATTTCAAATTTCCATAAAATATGCGATTTCTACAAAATACGATCGTTATCATCATTCAACACCTTCTGGTTAAAAATGAGACCGTCACTGCCAGCTAAATAATGGACCATTATATTTTTATGATAAAGAAAGAAAGGGGAAGAAAGAAGATTTGCTACACAGAAAAAATACAAGCGGAAGCGATAATGCTAAACTGTTTCAATCGAACATAATGAAAGAAGGAAAGGAAAAAAAGTGAGGAGAGTTAAATCAAGATTATTCTTTTTATTATATTGAAATTTTGCAAAGTAAATATATCAAATGTAATAATTTAATCATTATATTGGATATATAACACAGGTACTGCTAAGTTCCTATTATTCCAGAAATCAACCAACACAGAATTGATTATAGGCAGGGTCAGATTTATAAGGGGGGCATTTGCTCCGGACTCTCTTACCAAAAAGAACACGCAGACTTCCTTCATAAAACCTGTAATAATTATTAAAATTAGTTTTATTATTGAAAAAAAAACTGATGATGAAATCAAGCATTTTATTTTGAACCGAATTTATATATTTTTCTTTTAATAATTCAATTCACTTCATTTTTTAATATTCTTATGTACCTAAGTTAATTTCTAGACAACTTGAGGTGTCCCTAACCAGAAGTAAAAGATGTGATCAGGTAATTTTTTATCTAAAGACAAACACAGTTAATTGTTAAAAACAAAATTATAAATGAGAATACTGTGATAAGTAAGTTGGCTGTATCAGCCGGTCAGCGAGGAAGTCTATACCCTTTTTCGCTAACGCTAGATCCGGGAGATTGTTTTGCTGAGTTGGAGCGCCACACCTATTTTACCTCACAGATCAGATTACACAATCTCGTGTGCTGAGCTGACGGGGACCAAGCTGGGTTTTTTTTTGGTGGGGGGAGTGTGGTTACTTAGAAAGTGATCTTTATCATTTATGTCTATAACATTGTTTTTTTAATCATTTTTTTATCCCCCCCCTAAACATATGTTTAGTTATTTTTATTGCATGTTACGTATTTACAACTTGTTTTGTTGTTGTTTTTATGACTTCGACTATTGTAGAATTGACCCAAATACTTAAGTGTGAAGTCAACCATTATTGTTCATGATTTGAATTCTTTTTTCATTTTGTGATAGCATCTCTTAAAAATAATTCCAACAAGCTGGGAATGTGGAAATTTCACGGTGTATTTACATAACTGCACGAATATAACAAACACAAATAAAATTGTAGCAGCTCCTTGATGCTTTCTTCTGGTAGGAAATTAAAACACAAGAATTCAACTGGTGTTTGAATGAACAGCGATTTATTGCACTCTGAACGCCATGAAATACGGGGAAAAGCGCGTTTAAATAATAATTAATGACTTGCAATAAGGATTCTTTACAAATTCCAGACATTTCACAGGAAAGTGTGTCCCCAGTGAAATAAGTGTACTCGCACAAGATATACGTTTTATGTAGATTTATTTATTCACGTGAATTACGAGCAACCTTTGATAGTCTTAGGGCCGTTATCAGAATGAGGCTGGCGGATGTAAACAACCCCTACTAGAATGTTTCGGGCTTAATGTAGTTAACAGTTAGCTAGTGATCAAAACCAGTTACACCAGTAACCGTTTTCGTCAAAATTTCCGCGGTTTCTGTGCATGCCCAGATGGTTCTTCCTGTAACATTGTTATTTTTGTATTTATTTTATTTTCTGTTTTATCTATTTATTTTCAATCCCCACACTACCATAGATCAAGAGACTTTTTAAGTTGAATTTAGATGCAGTTACATTGTGACCAAAAGTAGTATTCCAGATTTTATAAGATTTGTCGGACCATATGACCTTTCGACCCTTTTACGATCTCCGGTTCGTGTGGACATTTTTCCATTTACACCGTCAAAATCTTGGTTAATTGATAACAAACGATTTTTAGAGTTTTTTTTTTAAATTATAAAACTAACCCTAACCCCAACCCCTAACCCTAACCCCTAAACCGGATTTTTGACGTTGTATATGATGAGAAAAGTGTCCCACGAATCGAGATCGCAAAAGGGGTTGCCTAAAGGTCATATGGTCCGGTTTTTTTTCTCCTTTGTCGATATTGCTAGCAAAAATATTTGCTGTTTTAATTTTTTTAAGCAAAGTCTCTTTTTTAAAGATTATTTTTAAAAATCCTGCAATGTATATATAATAAAATGTAAATAAATGTTTACATAATATATCTGATGTGCGTTAATTTGCATATTGGTTTTAACAAAACCGGGTTTAAATAGATAATTACTTGATGTTATGGATCTCTAATTCTATTTTTTATTCTCCAGCAATTATCTGAATCTAATCCTATGAATGATTTTATATAGGAACCAATTAAAATATAATTAAAATAAATGTAATCCTTATATATATGTGTTCTTATTATAATCACTAGTCTTCTAATCTAATATATGTCATACATTAGAACCTTAAATACTTACGCCCGGAGGTTGCATATTCTTACTCGTTTACATAAAAAGCGAATTCAATGAAAAAACCTTCCCAATAAAAATGTCAGATGAAAGTCGTATCTGTGGTCAACTACCTTTTCGTTTCCGGTAGTTTTCTAAACGCATTGTGTGTGATTTGCGTGGGTTTTATTACATTCTATATATTCGATTAATCATGTTTGTTTCCTTCTTTCAAAGATCGTCATGCGTAGTTGGAAGCCGTGGTGTAATGGTTAGAGGCGTGGGAATATGGACTCATCGACCTGAGTTCAAATCCCGGGCAAAGCTTACAGTTATATAGCTCTTGGGAAAGGTATGAATCCAACTACCCCACCCCACCCGCTATGGATAAATAGTAGGACAGACTGGGCTCATTTATAATCTCGTTTAAATTTTGTTCGCCAAGAATTTGTTTATAATTCATTTTTATTTATCTATTTTTTATTTTTTTTATTCGACCTACCTTTTCCTTGTTTCTGTCCCCTCGGGTCGTCGTTCTTCAGGCTGCACTTACTGTAGAGGACAATGACGTTAGTGGACTCAGTTATGAAATTCAATACAAATTTTATAGTGAAGAACATTATAAATCCATTCACAAACAATATCAAACATTCAGAATCATTTCAAACTACAGACACCCCCAAACTGTATCAGTCACTAAATGAGATCGCTTAAGTTAAATCCTTAAATTCCATATCTACACATTATGAGGGGGGGGGTTGATTGATATTAATTGACAAAAATGAAATAATCCCTAGTATGTGAAAAGGAATTAAATTAAAAAAAATAAATAGAAAAAATTAGTGCTGAATTGTGAGTGTGTGCATACAAGGTGAGTGTCAAAAAAAGTATCGAGATTTTTCGTACCTTTTGCACACACTTTGTATTCTGAAAAAAAGAATGCACGTTCCCATTACATTGAATTTTTTCAGCAATACAAGTGGTGTAAAAAACTAGTACACATTCTAAAACTGTATACCAAATAGAATCGAAAATGAATGGAACTTTTTTTTACGTAATACAAGGGTGTGTCAAAAGATAAAAATTTTCAATACATTTTTTGACACACCCTTGTATGCTATCTTATAAATTTTATGAAATACTATTCTGCGAAACCCAAATCTGATCTCTTGTTTTTCGTTTTTTTTTAAATTAGGGATATGAAATCTGGTTGCGTCACAAAACGCTGACTTGATTGACGGTAAATCTACACAACTGTCGCCATGTTATACGGAACATGCATCAATTAGTCGGCCATGTAAATCATGGATATTCAAGGCTAGAAGTGTTTAGAGTTATGGTGGTTAGAGTCATGGCTGTTATGATCGTCAATATTTAATATAAAAGTGTTCAAACATTATAAAAATCAAGCATCATGGGCATAGAAGACAAAAACATCTTGTCTAAACAAACAACAATTGTTATTAACAGAATGATATACTCCAAAAGGCAGCATTGATTACTGGGCACGAAGGTTTCAGCCAAAAAGATTCATATTTTTTAAAGTTCATGTAAAAATGTAAGCTGATTTTCCACAATCACAAAGTGAGAAAGAAAATTATAAAGTGTTAAGTTCACAACAATCAGTAGTCGGCAATTAGTTAAACTGATATATAGTTTGTCTCTTGAAAGCGATAATTAATTTAGCACGAGAGAGAGAGAGAGCCTCTAGCTTCCGTCCCCTCTCTAATTAAAAGTTCTTAAAAACATGTGACAAGATTCATACTCAGGCAGGCAAAATCGTTTCTTGGTTGAAACAATGAAAAAAGTTTGGGTTAAATAGAAATTTAGCGTAGGGCCCCGCAAGGCTCTAATTTCATATTTTTTCTTTTTCAGGCTGGGTAACGGCCTCTGATGTGGTTCGAAATTTTATACGAATTTTATTTTTTTTATTCTCTTTTCTAACATGCGCAATCCTGTGCGCTGCGCAAAACAACTCATTTTTGTCATTCGATCTCTTTCTGTCGAAGTATGAACTTCCGGTTCGCCACAGGTTCATGCCTTCTAATCTTCTTGGTTAAATTATTGTAGTCCCCTATGATCTTCACATCTTTCCCATTGATTGTATTTGGTTGTTAGTAATTGCACCACTGCAATCAAACCCCTCATAAAACCTGCCAATGGCATTTTATTTACAAAAAAAAAAAAAAAAAAAAACGACATGGACACAGCAATCAACCGCGCGAACCTGGGCATAAGGCCGCAAGTTTTAAATGAGAGGGGGAGGGGACAGGGGACAAAACTTGTCATGCCGCCTTTCTTGTTTCGAACTTACTAGTTTCACTCGCCGATAGATCATGCCAATAAATATATATTGCCTGTGCCTTCTTTTTCACTATAATACCTCATGCATTCCAACGTAAAAAGTGATAAGGTTGACTGATTTTACACTTGAAAATGTGAAGAGCCAGATATACCTATAGATTTTAACCACAGTGCTATGGTTGTCAAGTCACTACAATTGCTATGCAAATTTATTAACAATAAATACTCAGTTAAGAAATAATCTGTTTGCATTGACAGTAGGTATTGCAGATTTTATAAGTATTATATTTTAGTTGGTTGCTTAAGAGATTTTCTTCTCTTATGTGGCATTTCAAGTAATTAGTCGGGTTGATATTTAGTATAGAGGCAGGTGGTCTATTTGGCATTTTTCATCTAATTTTTTTTTGTCTAGACTTTGTTAGGAATTATTAAGAATAATGTATAAAGATTAGGTTCACTTTCCTGGGGGAGGGGCAAAAGGGTTTGCTTGTAATACTGACAACCTTGTAACAGTGAGGGCGTGTATGTGGTCTAATGGTTAGTGTCGTAGGAAATAGTCGTCGACCCGAGTTCAAATCCTGGACGAAGCTTACAGTTCACATAGCGCTAATACTTTGGAAAGGTATGAATCCAACTACACCTCCCTCCAGCTATGGGTAAATAGTAGGGGAGACTGGGAACTTTAACCTTGGTTAGGCAACCACTTCTAGGAGGAGAAACTCTGAATTCAAACCTGTTAAATCTGCTTGGGTGGACACTACTAGAATAGGCTCAGTCCGAATTAGTGATCTGATCTCTCGTTTTTTAAAAACTGTCGCTAGCCTTTCTTGGAAGAAAATGCGCGTGTGCTTAATACTGATACCATCAGGTTTATCTAATAAACACCGTGGAAACTTTGCAAAGGAAGAAAGAGTAACATTCCATAAAAGATAACATAAAAGATAACAACAAATTACATTCAAAAGAAATGGAAACACCAGAAAAAATGCACACCGTTAGCTGTCTTATCACAAATTTACCGATATGCATCTTTGGACCAGCAGAGGTTTAAAACTAATAGGTTTTTGTACTATGGGCCTCCGATTTCATTAGTTCCTTACCCATCCATGATCAGTTCGCGAGTATATTTAAGGTTTCAAAGCAGAACTAAAAAAGGGTTTGTATTACTGGCCTCAGTGTGGAAAAATTTTACACTCAGGACACGCGTCATACTGATGTTATCAAGTTTATTTAATAAAACCCGTGAAACTTTTGCAAACGAAAGGAAATAGACAAACATTCAATAAAGATACAACAAATTACCATTTCAAAAGAAATGGAAAACACAAGAAAGAACATGGACACTGTAGTGTTCTTATACAACTTCTTAATCGTAATATGCATCTTTGACCAGCAGGGTAGGTTTGTCATAATGGGCTCCGTTCATTAGTCCCCTGACCCATTTCTGTGAATGTCGCAACGAACTTAAGAGGTTCACCGCAAACTGATAAAATGGGATTTCTTAAATCAACTAAATTATTCTTAACAGATATTGTGGTAGGTAGTTGAATGGTAAACCAAAAATCTATATGATAATTAAAGTGTCGATAACAGGACAATTGATTGACGTTTACAACCTGTTATACGATGGGGAATTTCCCACTCATGGAGAGGAATTGCTGCACTTTCTGTCCTTTATAGGGCTAACACGTACGTATCACTGTATGCTTCTTGGCATCAGTTATGAAGGTCCGTTTCCACTGGTGTGAAACAAAGGACAAGTGGTCCCAGCGAGCAACGTTGATCCCGTTTGTTCCCCTACCATGATGACCCACTGATTAATTGATTTACTTTAGTGTTCAAAATGTGGAAACACCACCTCTTCTTTCTTTTTCATCTTGTTTCTTTTCTTTCTTTTCTCTTTTCTTTCTTTCTTTTTCTTCATTTCTTTCTCTCATACTCTTTTTTCTTCTTTCTTTCGTGTTCTTTCTTTCTTACCCTTCATTTCAATCATCTTTTCTTCATCCATTCTCGCCTGTTCAGTCTGTCTTTCTTTCATTTTATATGTTTCTTTCTTTTCTTTCTTTTTCTTTCATTCTTTCTCTCACCTCTTTTTTCTTTCTTTCTTTCGGTTCATTTCTTTCTTTCTCACCTCTTCATTAATATTTTTCTTTCTTTCATAACCATTCTCGCCCTGTTCATTCTCTTTTTCATTTATCTAGTTTCTTTCTTTTTCTTCATTCTTTTCTCTCTACCTCTTTTTTTTCTTTCTTTCTTTCGTGTCCATTTCTTTCTTCCTCACCTCTCATTCAATATTTTCTCTATCTCTTTCAGCCATTTCTCGCCGTTCATTTCTTTCTTTCTTTCATTCTTTTTTATCTGTTTCTTTTCTTTTCTTTCTTTTCTCCTTTCTTTTTCTTTTTTCTTTCATTCTTTCTCTCATACCTCTTGTTCCTTTCTTTTCTTTCGTGTTCATTTCTTTCTTTCTCACCATCTTCATTTCAATATTTTCTTTCTTCATCCATTTCTCGCCTGTTCATCTTTCCCTTTCCTTGCTTTTCATTCTTTTTATCTGTTTCTTTTTTCTTTCTCCTTCCTGTTATTTCTTTTGTTTCCCTCCTTTATTTCTTTCTCCACTGGTCATTTCTTTCTTTCTTTATTCTTTCTCACTTGGTCATTTCTTTCTTTTCTTTCTTCTTCTTTCTTTCTCACCTGTCATTCTTTTTTCTTTCTTTTTATTACCTGTTATTTTCAATTATTTTTAATCTGTTTATTTCAACACTTTCTGAAAGGATTTAAGTCGACCGCATGCTCCTGTATTTTCAATCATCCTAACATACACTTATTGTCATTATTTAAACAACCATCCACAAAAACACCAAATGCTGATCTTACTTTTAATAATCTAAATTTAATTTCATGGTGGAAACTCTGCCTAAATTCAAAATGCTTCATGCCTATATAAAAAACATATTCTTTTTTCTCTTTAAGAGTTGCACATGTCCTGTTGCAAGCTAATTCTAGTTCTCTTGGATATTGGTAATGTTCTTCCCATGATCCTGAAGGATTGCTATATAACCAAGCCAATTTAGATGGAGAAACAAATTTAAAAGGTGAGGTTGAAAACAAAAATATGACGTTTTGATTTCTTTTTCTTAAACAATTTTAAGGAAAACTAATTTCAAAATAGATAGAAAGACGATGGAAACTTTGTCTGTTAGGCATACGCTAAGCACGACGCTGATGTGCTCTGTTTGCATCACGGCTAAGACGACTGTGAATGTGGTTCTGTTTTGCATTACGGTAGGTACGATGTGAATGTGTCTGGTTGCATTCGGTTCAAGGTCGAGTGCATTGTGTCTGTTTTGCATACGGCTAAGGACGAGTGAATGTTGCTCTTTGCATCGGCTCAAGACGAGTTGAATGTCGTCTTCTGTTGATACGGCTAAGGACGACTGTGAATGTGTCTGTTGGCATTCGCTGTTAAGACGGGGCATGTGTTCTGTTGCATTCGCTAACGGACGACAGTGAACTGTGTCTGTTGCCATACGGCTAGGACGATGAATGTGTCTGTTGCTTACTACGGCTATAAGGACGATGTTGAATGTGTTCATCTCTCTCTTT
>CM042148.1:10390366-10417866 GCA_023376005.1 Doryteuthis pealeii
CAGAGAGAGATATTGAAAACATGTCCTTCTGAATCGAGATCAAAAAGGGGGCCTAAAGGTCATATGGTAAAATGATTAATTTATCGCTTCCTAGAGCAAAAGACGTTTGTTGTTGTGTTGCATGTTTGTCGTTGATGTGTGTATGTGTCGTCTTATGTGTGTGTGCTGTATGTGTTATGGGCATATCTCGGCTTGGTACAGTCGGCTTCTCGCCTAGCCTTTTCAAAACCACGCACTTATGTTTGTAAAATAAAGTGAGAAACACTGCTTCACCTAATACCTCATTGATTTATGTATTTAATATCAACAATTTAGAGATATACATAATGGTCTTAATCAATGATATTGAGCACTCTTTACTATAGGTACCAATAATTTAGGCTTCAACTGGTAGAGCCGTCCTGGCAGAAGCCAAATTCCGGGTTCGATAGCCGGTCCCACCAACTCGCACATGAGTAGCACAGCATGGACTTTACTTCTTCCTTAGTATTAGTATATATATATTATTATAATATATATTATATAATGGCCGGTTTCGCTGGTAGATTGTCCGGTCTGGGACACTCAATTTCTGGTTCGATATCCGGCCCCACGGATGCCAACTTCAGTGTATCTGTGCGGTCAAGTGAGAAGCTGACGATAGGTTGGAGTCGTTAGACGCTGAAGAACAATCTCCTGATTCTGCATTTGTGAAAAGGGGATTAGACCTCATCGCTTTCTTGGCTGATACCGACTTTAGGCACCCCGCGAAGATTTACTGTATTTTTTAACTTTTATCTATTATATATATATATATATATATAATGATATATATATGGCACTCTCTCAGCTCGAATCCCTAAAATTGTGAGTTTTTATTCAAGTGAGGCCATGAATTCTAGGATAAGAGATTAATTCCGCCAAAAATTGGCATATTGCTAATCCCCATCGTCCTGTCAATTCAGAGATTTCTAAATCGACTGATATATGCTGAAGAAGAAGATTTAAAATGCAAAAGATGCTCGACTTGCCGGCGTAAATTTCATGATAGATAAGTTCGGTGTCACTAACACATATGGTTCGTCTAGTATGACTAGTATCCTATATGTTAATTGACTTATACAATATATATAAGTAAGTAATCGAGAAACCCCTTGGTAATTCTGGAAAAAAAAAAATTTCCTTCATTTCATTTCTATCTCGTAAATCATGCTTTTAACTTAAACTTATAACGAAAGTACTTTTTTGCTACACCTGTGTTTCTGAAAAACAAATATTGTAATGGAAGCTATTTCTTCAGATACTAAGGTTCGTCTAAAAAGTCCAAAAGACTCGATACTTTTTTGGATAGCACTCTTATATAATTAGAGAGAGAGAGAGAATTTGGAAGACAGATGAGTACAGAACAAATGAAACAGCCACTAGCAAAAACTCAGTTCTAGTAATTCTTCTTAGAAGGGATTTTTTATCCGCGAAATATTAAGAATTGAGAAGTAAATCTACTAGGTTAAACAAACAAACACCTACGTTTACTCTTTCTTTTTTTTTTCTTTACACTTGCATTGTGATAGCCTTTTAAACCAACCAACAAACAATAATAACACAATGCCTTCAAGCAAATTACAAAACCCTATATATATTATATATAATGTATATTATTATATATATATAATATATATACGTCCATTTATTAATTTTTTTCTATAATACAAGTGTAATCAAAAAGTCCTAAGTTTAAAGGTGTATTTACCACCAGAGAGAAATGAAGAATTAATGTGAAAGTTTTTTTATGCAGATACAAGGTGTGGTCAAAAATCTCAATACCTTTTTGACACACCTTGTATTATATACAAACGGCGCTTGGTTAGAGACCAGTTTCTTGTCTAGAACGATTTTCAACCAAACTTGTTTGAAGATCGCAATGCCTAGAGACTGTTAGTAACCAAATCCCTCTTGAACTATAGTGACTGCTATGCCTATACTTCAGTATATAAACTCTAGCCTCCACGGATCTTGAAGCCATGTGCTAGTACACATATAGCACTATATTATCAAATATTCTTATAATATATATATATATAATATATATTATATATATATATATATATAAATATTATAGAGAGAGAGAGATGAGAGAGAGAGAGAGAGAGAAAGAGAGAGAGAAGAGTTTTTTATATTCATAATATCATTTCATAGAGCGTCCTATAATATTCCTAGTTCATGACATCTGCAAGTAACTCCACTTTGGCCGCTATGCTTGGGCCTACACGGCGGTCGGAGATGGCCCGCACTTCCGAATCAAGTCGCTGGTCATGTCAAGCCCCTAGCACCTATGATGATTTTCCAACCATTATTGCCGCTTATGGAAGCCCAACCCCTTTTTATCATAATGGGTGCTAGAAGGCGGTGACTGAGGTATTACATGTTCCTGGGAAGAACGTTTAAATCTCTATCTGATGGTGAGGTTCCAGTTCTGGAGGTTTGTGGAATGTGGAAGCACGCCCTTCTGCACACATGCTGCCCTGGTTCATCTGACCGGAGTGGGTAGTTACTGTAGGGTCACACTATGGTTAAATAGAAAATATGTATTAATAAAAAAATTGTATTATCCATTAAGAAATTGATTATTTTAAAATCCACTTTATCGGCATTAAATGACCACTAAGGTTTGAAATGCCGTAAGAACAAAACAAACCAATACCAAACTTATGATATCTAAGTAAGGGTAGCGAGATCTTAAAGATTAAGCAATGTCGAATTTTCAAACAATGCCTTTTGTTTCAAAATCGTATTGGCGGGGAAAGCGGTTGTCTTTATGTCTTTCGCTACCCTAACGTAGACTAGCCTTTTAGACTACTTCTGACAGAGATTTTGGAGCAGTTTTTAATCTGTATACTACTTTACAAGTTGTGACAGATCTCCTTCGCCAAAAAGAAAAATTGAATTAAAAAGCTAAACACTAAGATCCTTGTCTGTCATTTTTCAATAAATCCCACAAGAGAATCTATCACGCCTATAATATATTAATATAGTAGATAAGTATATTATATATTATATTATATATATATATATATTTAAAAAATGTTTTTTTTTATTGGCGTTATTTATGAAGCATTAAAAAGTATAAATGATGAACTTCGAACCTAGCGATATTGATTCATTATTTTTAATTATTTTTTTGTCATAAAATTTTCAGGTTCGTTAGATAACCCTTTTCAAATGGTTATTACGTTTTAACGTTTCTTTGTCTCTGTTGTTATCGACAGTGCAGATATATATATATATATATACTAATAATAATATATATATAGAGAGGAGAGAAGTAGAGAGAAGAGAGAGGGAGAGAGAAAGAGAGAGAGGGGGTTGTCCGACTAGGAATCACAAGATTCGCTGGTCTATAGATCCGTGCCCTTCGCCAACTCAGCTTGTATGAGTTGCACAGGGATTACCGTGGTAAATGTGGGGAGCTGATGTAGGTATGGTGCCTTCAGAATCCTAATAAGTATCTGTCTATGCCGTGAAAAGGGGATATATATATATATAATATATATATATATATTATAGAAGGTCGCTCTATTAGCTGAGGGGATGGCATAGATAGATGGTGAGAAAATGAAATTGGGGGGATCTGGAAAATAGAATAGAAAACAGATAGAATTAAAAATTAGAATGAATAAAAGTGTAGAAAAAGTTTTTTATGCTAATTGTTTGGACGCATGTGGGATAGTTTTGTAATAAAAGTACCTTTGCTCGCAAGTCTTTCTAGCCAGATATTCTTTGCGCCTGATGATGCTACTAAAGTGAAACTATTAGGTTATATTGAGTCATTATGATTAACTTTATATATTATATTATATATATTATATATATAATATATATTAAAGTAATGGATAAGGAGTAACGCTACTCGAGTTTCAGTCGATTGATTCTTCAGGTTACTTTAAAATTAATCGAGTTACGATAATCTAGTGTTATAAACAAGCCCGTTGAATTTAAAGATTACTCTTTCCATTCTAAATAAATTATGCTCTACATTGTAATTGAGCACTTTGTATTTGTTTTTTCTGCCAACCTTAACACTCTGATATTGTGCGCCTTCCAACGATCGTTCTATACCCACCGGTAGTTAAATACTTATGACATATACAAATATAATATATATTAATATATTTATATATATATATAATTAATAAATTATTATTATACCGTGGATGCCTTGCATATGAAGATAATGATTTTCATTAATCCATTCGTTGCCACTGAAACTACGTCTTAGTAATCACCGCTAGGTCAGGATGATCATCAAATCAGGTATCTCCTGGCGATGCCCATCCGGAATGTATATAGTTATTGCAGCATCCTAATATCTTAACAACAGGCCTCTCTAGCGCAGGGAATTCTAGTTGCCTGCTGTACTAGATATATCAGCGGAACACCAAGCATTCAACCTCAAGCTACATCACAATGGGACCGTCGATCAGTTTGCCTCAACAATCCCATACAAGTTATACAGTATTCATCTGCTTTGCTCTCGTTGACCTTTGTTGTACAGATTTTTCTTCCTTTATACTGGTCTGCTCTTTTGTTTCCTATCATCCTAAGGATAGTAAGTTTCCACTATATTATTTGCTTGACGAATCGGTGTTAGCACTGTATCTGCGTCGTTCTGTGGCTTCCGATATTCTCTAGGCTATCTACCGTTTCGGAGAGGTATTTAATAAGACATCCTTTTGAATGTGACGATAGTTTCGGTGCCTTTTGATTCATACTGGAATTCATCTTCCTGCGTACACAAATAGACCATAGGACTTGATCAGCTATGCTAGTGGTATGCGTCTCCCCAAATGATTTCTGGTGGTATTTGAAGATACCTGCAGATGCCCCAATTGTCTTCTAACAATATGGCATGTTGGGTGGATTGGAAGACGTTTTTATATTGATTGTGGCCTGTGTTTGTGGATAGGGTTTATTCGTTAAATGGAATTCGATTGCCCGAGTTCAAATTCTGAAACGAGTTAGTTTGCGATCACTTCGCGCTGAAGTGCCTTGGGAAAAAACTGAAATCCATTTTTCTCCTGCCATAATTGGTGGATATAGTTACATACACTAGGTTGTTAGCCTGTTTAGGCAAGCTCTATTGGAAGAAGAAAAACTCTGAATTCAACATCAGCTTTACTCGACTTATAAACCCTTATGGCAAGCCGCCAACCCTTTTTATCATATTGGTGGCTAGAAGGCGGTGGCTGCGGTCTACATGTCCTGGTAAATGACGTAAAAAACTCTATCTGATGGTGAGGTTCCAGTTTTGGAGGTTTGGGGAATGTAGTAGTACCCCTTCATCACGACATTGCTCCCTGGTCCACTCTGACCCGGAAGTGGTAGTACCGTTGTTAGGGTCCCATCTAAATGGGTTAAAATAGAAAATGTATTATAAAAATGTATCTTCCATTAAGATTGATTTTTCAAAAACTTTATCGCAATTAAATGACCCACTGAGGTTGATATGCCATAAAAACAAAAACAACCAAACCAATCTTACTTATAAAAACAGTAGCTAGTGGCGTAGTGGCTAACGTCTAAACTGCGAATCGGAAGTAAAGAGTTCGAACTCCAGTAAGCGTATTAGTTCTCTTTAGACTAAATAATTTTTGTGAAAGTAAGAACCCTCTTCATCCGCTGAGCTAGGGTTAAATAGTAACTACAGACTAGGGAGCCACACGTGGTATATTAGTTTGAGAGCAGATTATCAGACCATTTTTAGTGGACTTTGATTCTCACGGTGTCCCATACTTCTGGTATCTGTGTTCACAAACTAATTAAGAATTAATAAAAATAGCTACAGTAACTGTCGGCAAGTTTTCCTATATAGCCGTGATGGGTCCATTGTCAATATACTGAGTCTCTCAAAAGAATTGTGAATAACTTTCTCGATCGGTTTCTTCTTTGACTACCATTAGGATACAAATCCATTCCGTCTAAATCGGTCCAAACTTCTTTGGGCCAGAGATGCATACTGATAAGCTTTAAATTCATCAACCCTTGTCCGTGAGAGGAAGCCGTTTTGAACCTCTTAGAGAGTCATCTCTTTCGGAAACTACGAGTGAAATTACATAAAATTTGATGCTGTATCCTAGAGTATCTTATTATAATGGAGATTTTTGTGTCTGTTTGCTGTACCGAAATATTCACTCCTCAAGTCACAATTCCCTTAGTTATTGATCGTCAGCATACTCCATTGCTTTTCATCTTTTTTATTAAACCTCATTATCAATAAAATTGTTTTACATTATCAATAGACCGTTGGCCTTATTCTATTACTAATAATGTATTTTTGAATTTATATATATACAACAAAAATAGCAAGTTTTTACAGTATGAAGGGAAGTATTTTGCCATATTGGGTCTAAAAATTTGATATTAATAAATATGTACGTGTTATTATCAATTTCTAATTTGTGTTGTTTTTATTTCAATTGATATGAGCAAAAATTCAAGAGATATAATCTAAAAGAAATCCGATTAACAAAAGGAAATAATTGAAATTAGATTCTTTACTCCTATTTAACCTAAACATATTAGAATAAGTTTAGTTGTTCTATTTTCGATTTACTCCACCCACACTGTTTCACTTTTTAATCTGCATCCTTATTTAGTTTTAGTCTTTCTAATTAATATAAGATTCTATTTACTTCAAACTATAATACTTATTTATAATCAGTGTATTGTTACTTAACGGTAAAATAGATAATTAAAAATAACGGTAATCTAATATTTAGTGATTGACCTTTCGCTGACCTTGGTGACCTTGTTGGTCAGTTTGGTTCGTGGAGTGGGAGAAGTGAACTTGAAATTCTGTGAGTTCTATCAGGAATTTGGAGAAGGCGCTTATGTCTTTCAAAATATGGTATTTCTTCGCGCGTGATGGTTAACTTTGCTAGATAAAGACGTCTGAAAAATATACAAACTTTGTGTTCATTACTAAAAAACAACACGAACACAGATGGAGAAGTCCAACAAGAAGTCCCAAGGGAGAAGACCTAAGAACAAAAAGAGAACCATGTCCGCTACACACATAGGTGATAGACAACCAACCAACATATAAGAAGATATGCATATATGTCCGGCCAACAGAAAGGAGAAACATAATAAGATAGAATGCTAAGTACTTAATGAAGAAGGAAATGCTATATAAGATTTGAATGGTTCTTTTTGATTACGTTAGAAGGCTCAGAGTAACTTTCCAACGTAGGTCAATATATACATAAATAAATAACTCAAACAAAGAAGTACAACATAACAAAAATACGACTTTATTATCCTGAGCACGTGGGCAATGACATATATTTACAAGATACAAAAAGATAGGACAAAAGTCCTTTGTTAAGTAAGGAAAAGAGTTCTTAAAGGAATATGAGAGTCACTTGCTGATAGTTGGGAGGAACATAAAGCAGCAGGACATCCACGCCGTCTAGTCCATCTTTTGTGGACATGCTAAAAACCAAAGAGAGAGAGAGAGAGGAGAGAAGAGAGAGAGAGAGAGAGAGAGAGAGAGAGAGAGAGGGGGGGGAGGGGTAGCTTCCCTGGGCTATAGTTTAAATACCTATCAAGAAGTACCGCTAGTGGTGAATACACTCCTGGTGGCAAGGGAAGATAATCCTTTGGAACACCACGGCAGGGGCAAGACAATCAATACGGCTATATAACATTATATGTTCTGTAAAATATCTTTTTTTATCCTTTTTTTTTTTTTCCTTTCCCCCCTTTTTTTGTTAAATGCTGATATGAGACAGGTAGAAAAACCGTGAGACCCAAGAGACAAAACAAACCAATAAACAAATATCGCACACCTCAAATGAAGTCGTAACATTAGAATATTCTATAAATGTTTCTTTACAGGATTGCCGAGTACAAGTTTAGAACCAGCAGAGCCTCTGAACTCTACGTCCGCTGATCTGATCAATTGTAATTCGTAGCCAACGCAGACAGTGGACACAGATGATCATTACAGTTAGTTATTAAATCCTCCTCCAGCCAATTCCAGTCAGATGTTTAGTGGACTGAGGAGCTGTTAACTCTGAAGTTATTGTAATAATACAGAATAAGAGATTCCGGTTTTCTCTCTTGTTGGTGCTTTTTTCCGACAGGCTTGTGTGATATCGATCCATAAGAAATAGGTAGGTCTATGCCAACCGCTTCAGGGGTCGCCTCTATTTTCCCTTCCCTCGCTAGATCGGTTGAATCACACCTATGTGTGTGCTAAGTAGATCTGTGTACTCTTGTGGACTCTCTACTTCTGAACTAAGGTGTCTCGGGTATTTCATTCTGAGCCATCAAGAATAAGATACAGTTTATGACTAGTATATAAATAGTCACTTGCGAAGTATGAGTTTCGCCAAATAGGCTCTGATGGTGAAACGCTAGACTGATTAATTGATTGATTGTAACGATGACAAACGTCTAGGGTAATTTGATTTCCGAAGTTTGGAATTGCATTCATTGAAGTTCATATTTATTTTGTGTAGTTGATTTTTATGAATAGTTTTGATTGATTTTTTTTTGTTTAATGGCATACCCACTCGTGGGTTATTTAATTTCAAAGCTGCACTTATGGAAAAAATAGTAGTGGTTAATATTTAACACATAGCTGGTGAATTAGGAGGTATATAACCTTTCCCAAAGAGATTAGTCCGAAATGTGAAAGTAACGACCTGGTGTTCGATACACAACTTACTACGTATATCACAGTCCTGTTACCCAACTGAGGCCAACGTAACACTCCCCCTGTTTATCCATGAGTTTTTATGGGTTTGTTTTTGCCCCATAGTGAATACATCTAGTAAACCTTAAATTCTAATATTCACACATATCTTTAAGATTTAAAGAATTCCTACTGTAATGAAAATAATATATTTGGCTTCAGTAATTAATTTCTATTTAATAATAACTAATTTGTTGTAAACAGTTATAGGTTTATCAACTACAATACATATCCTCAGTAAAAACGGTTAAATCCTATTAACCAACATATTGTATGTCACCCCGCCGAAAGAAAGAAAATACTAAAAATCAAGGATTAAACCGAATTTATTGAAATTTTCAGTGTTGAAGCATTAATGAATAAAGATATAATAAAACCAATTATTTTATTTGAAAACTCTTAAATTTTTTTCCAGATCAATTCTTTGAACACTTATGTTGGAAATCTGTGTTACGTCTCAAAGATACGTGGTTCAAAGTTAACTGACTGAAAAAATGTAAGAGTTTTTAATAAAATAACTGGTGTATTATAATTGTTTATTCACTAATATTATCAACGCTGAAAATTTCATTAAATTCGGTTATTCCTTGATTTTATATTTTTTTTCTTTCGCGGGTTGACATACGATAGTGGAATATGTCCATTAAGTAGAGATTAATAACTAAACAACTATATCTTCCAGTAAGTCTATTCTTATACATCATAATGTACAGTGCTATATGACATGAAGCTATTCCTATCGATATACGATGATTTTAATACATCTATTTGAACCGATAGATGTGTTCAGTAAAATGCAGGTCAGGTGGACCTAGATCCATTGAAGAGGTACTACACAATACCGTAGATATCAACAACTGGAACCTCCAGCATCAAAATGCCAGTTTAGTAAATATACAAAAACATCCCTTTTGGGTGTGGGTCTTACCCTTTGTGCAGAGATACAGTCAACGCATTCTAACCGTGACAAAATTAAAATTAGTGAATAGATCACTAACTTAGAATGGCCTATTCTAGTAGTGACCACCCCAAGTGGAGGTTTGAATTCAGATGTTTTCCTTCTGCTAGACTGGTTACCTAGGCCAAGGTTAAAAAGCCCAGAATGCCTACTATTTACCCTAGCTGAGGGTGAGTGTTGGATTCATAACTTTCTCTAGAGTATTATATGCTTGTGAACTGTAGCTTCGTCCAGGATTGAACTCTGGCGAGAGTTCTTTTCCTACGACCCTCCTATCCATATACACCACGCGCCTCAAGTTCACAGGGTAGGTATATCCCATTAAACTTCCTACGCAATGAATTTGTTTTAGAGTGGCTGAGGCTGGCAAAGCAGACATAGATTTTTGGATGAGCTGAATAACAGAATAATAGAACCGATTACTTTAACCTGTTTAAAAGAGCTGTCTTGACCTACTATTTTACCCATGGCTATTGGGGAAGATAGATGGGCTCACATATCTTTGACAAGGAATTAGTGCAAAATTGAAATGCAAACAAACGCTCTAGGATTTGAACTCGGCCCGTCGATTTCGCCTTTCTATCACGGAAAAATCGAATACAGCTCGCACGCTTCAAAAATACACGCGCGTGCGCTCACCCATATAAAATGTGTTTGTGTGTGTGTTTGTGTGTGGAATGAGAATGACTCATAGTATATAAGTGTTATAAATTATAGCAATTTTGTAATAACGACGTTAATTGATGCTATAATTATTGAAATGGGAAGTGCGCGTGGCTGTAATGGTTTATTCCATCGTGGGGAAAGGGACGCGGTGACTTGAGTTCAATCCTAGCCAAGGCTATTTTTCATCACTATTAGGTACACCTAAATAGAACTTAAAAACTAAAATAAGAGGTTGCTTCCCTTCGTTTTGTTTACATTTCAAATGTTTGTGATGGTAATACTCCACAGTTACTGTTAATGCTCTGCGATTTTTGAGTACGAAGCGTTTTTCTACCTGGTGTTTATAAACCCTTTGTCAATTTCCGAATAACCTTGGCTTGCATTTATCATTCCTATTCTATATAATCCATCTTGTAACATTAAAAATATCACAAAAGTACACCATTGGAAAAGACGTATCCAAATATTCCTCCCTCCTGTTATAGATGAATAGGGTAGGCGATGGTCTCTTTAATCTGTTCGACAACCATCTGAAGAAGGAAAACTCTAAATTCAAACCTTTGAAAATGGACATAATATCACTACTGTACAGAGATTTTGTAAAATATATATAATCTGTTAATAATGATTAACATAAACCATATACAGAATAAGTACACAGTCGTCGGGGTGCCTACATTGGTATCAGCCATCATAGCGAGGAGGTGTGTCAGAAAAAGTATCGAGATTTTGTACTTTTTGACACCCAAATCTTGTATTCTGAAGAACATAATTTTCATTGCATTAATTTTTTTTCAAGAATACAAGGTGTATCAAAAAGTACAAAGTTTAAAATGCTGTATTTACCAAGAAGAAATGAGAATTTAAATGGAAAGTTGTTCTTTTTAGAATACAAGGTGTGCCAAAAATCTTGATACTTTTTTGACACAACTTGTTAATGTTATTAACGGCGCTTGGTTACAGACAGTCTTGCTATACGATTTCAACCAAACTGTTTGAAAATCGCAAATTGCCAGAAAGTGTAGTAACCAAGCACGCTTGACTACATTGAAATTCGCACCCAACTTAGATATAAATGCTTCTATCCAGATATTGAGCACTATTTAATTACAACTATAATAAAGTAAAGTAGTCGGGTGGCATAAAGTCGATGTATCCGCCCACAGCACGGGAGTCCTATCCCCTTTTTCACTAGCGCTAAACCAAGAAATATTGTTTTTTCCGTCTGATGGGAAGCGCACACTACCATCAGCTCCTATTTACCGCACAGATTCCTGTAACTACTCATACGATGATGGCGAGCAGCCGGTAATAGAAACCAAGAACTTGCAATTTCTAGTCCAGTGCTCACCGAAAAGACTGACTTTGGCATTAAATAATCCAATAAGGCTTGTGATTGCCGTTAAATCAACCAACCCCACCACTTAAAAGATCGAATGTCTCGCATGAACACTCATTGATTAAAAGAAAATACTTTTGATATACATCGTGTCCATGACGGAACTTTATTACTTCGATTTCTATCTCTTCAGTCAAAGGTTCAACATTTAATTGCTTACTTGCAGGTAGGACGATATAAAACTTGACAATTTATAGAAAAATAATACGTCCGATCCACTTAAAAAGCAATAAAAGGAAAGTCTGAATCGCTGTAAAATTGTTTAATCAAAGGGGGTCGACTTCTGTGAGCGGATTGGCCAACGTTTCTTTTACGTATTGATTGGTTTAATTTTAATTTTATTTATTTGGATGATTTAGGTTCAAATTTCATCCGAATGAAATATTTAATTATTTTTTATTTATTTTATTTAATTTGTCTTTATTAAATTCGATCGGATGTTGTTCGCTATAAGTTCACGTAGCACTTCACCAGCAACATTTCAAGTTAAGGATTGAAATGGTGAAGAAGCCAGCAATAATAATCAATAATAATAATAATAATAATAAATAATAATATAGTGAGATGCTGATCGATATGTTCGCGAAAATAATGCCTGCTTATTTGAATCGTGGACTGGATTGAACGAGCCTGCCTTAGAGAAATGTGGGACTGGATATCACGGATGGATCAAGTATCATCCAGACACAGCAACTGTTAAGGATTCAACTAAACCGAAGACTCAGAATATTCTGAGACTTATTCACGTCAGAACTCCGTGAAAAGCACTAGTTTAGACTGGTGGTGAGAAACCACAAGTAATAATTAAATATAATATATATAAAATAATAATAAGAAAAGAAGAAGAAGAAGTAAGAAGAAGAGAAGAAGAAGAAACTGTATCATCTAGTGGACTTTATCGTTTCCACGTGAACCACAGAGTGAAAATGAAAGAAAACGAAAAGATAAAATATACCATTGTCAGGTACTGAAATAACTGTTGATCCTGACGGACAGAGTGATAACCACCAATGTAAGTGTTTTGCTCTTGGAACGGTCCCCCAAGGAATGTGCAAGAACGAGGAACGGCATTGCTAAGATCCAGTCACTTAGATACCAGAAGAGTCCGAGAGCGCAGATGGGCGATTGTTCATTCAATAAACTCAAGTAAAAGAATCATCAATGCTGTTTGAAAAACGCAAAAGGAGTAAAAAAACCAACTAATTTTGACCAGAACAATGGTATATGCATAAACCACGAATCTGTTCTTGAGAATGAATCGTATAAAATTCTCTGGATTTTTATATAAAGACAGATAGAAGACTTATCCCCACCAGAAGACTAGACTATTCGATTAACAGAAAAAAGAACTTGTAACTGGTAGATTGCAGATTCCGCCGGATGAGATGAGCAAACGAAACGATAGACAAATACATAGATCTTGCAGAGAGTGAAAAAAAATGTGGAATAGGGGAAAGTGACACCCGCCATGTTCGGGTCCTGGAACGCCCCCAAACTTAAAAGAGCGGAAATCGAAATCGGAGTTAGAGGACCTCCATTGTTGAAATCAGTCCCGAGCCCTGAGAAGACTTGTTGTCGCTCAGCCCAGGACTGCTAAAGCTGGTGTGGAAAAACTAAATCTACATAATAATAATAATAAATAATATTAATAATATAAGGGACCTTTAAGTTAAAACCGCCACCAGGTGACGGACCCTAGTATTGGATTGACAAGAAGAAGTGAACCTGTTATCTCGTGAATTTGCCGCCCAAGCCGACACCGAGTGAAATGAAAGCGGTCAGCCTTGGACCTTGCCTAGCATGGGGAAACTGTGGAATCATGAAGGTAAGGTCGTACAATGTAATTGTGCCCTTCGGAACGGTCCCCAAGCAACTGGAAAATAATTTGATGAATTGAATCAAAGCGAGAATTGAGACAACCAAACTAGCAATGTTAAAATCGACTTCAGAATACTCAGAAGATCCCTGAAACCTGAAGAGACTCAAAACCTCATAATATAAGTGGCGAGTCCAGCTCTCTGCCCACAACTAGTACCGTACAGCTGTGCTTTCTTTATAATATAATATAATAATAATAATAATAATATATCTCTACTACGATGCACGAGGAATCCAAGACTTTCATCTGTTAGATTAATCAGCTGAAAATGCGTTGCTCACCACACTCGCCGATAAACTTGGAAGACGCAATCGCGCAAAAAAATTAAATACCTCATAGTCTGTCCACGATCGATTTCATTTGCCGAATAGCAGTTTGCCAATGAGACATTTCAGTCGAGTCAATTTAATTGCATCTCCTAATCAAATCCCGATCAGTTCCGGTCTACTTTATTCTAATCGGACGAGCGCATTGGTTCACTTGGCCTTGTCGGAACCCTCTATTTTGAATGTGCATTCATAGAGGGTTCGAACGAATAAATTTACAAGAAATCTATCAAGATCCATTCGTCTGATATTGTTTTCAATGCTGCCCTCTGTACAAACATTTCTTTTGTATAGTTACCTATAAGTTGTGTCCTGTCTGTCTGTCATTCTTCCCTCTCTCTATATATAATTTTACTTTATATATACTTAGTAATTATAATATATATATATATATATTATATATTTATGATAAAACGTGATTAGCTTTCATTACTTAACTCTGACCTTTACGACCGAGCGGTTTCAATGCTAGTGCATTCGTCAGTTAAACGCAATAGCTTTTAAAAAATGAAACGAAATGGTATAAATGTTAAATGTGTGCGTTTTTAACTGTATTCTCATGTTGCGCTGTTTACGTGTTTACTGTTTATCGTGATGTCGGTAAAATAAAATATTGGTTAATCTAATTATTTGGTTGATACACCGTATAATCGATAAGTCAAGTGTATAAAAAATATTATTTGTTCAATACGTAGTAAGAACCAGATTAGTATAACAGAATAGTAACAACATATTGATACTACAAACACAAAACACACACACACAACAAACACACACACACCACCACAACACATATAATATAATAAATATATAATATATTTATATATTATATGAGTTTTAGTTGTTTTAGTTGTTAAGGTGGGTTTAAGTGTTTTTTATGAATGTTAGTTATTTTGTTCATCTAATTCATTTGTTTTTTGTAAAAAAAATTTTAATTTATACCCATAGATAGACCTCTAACAGGTAACTACCACTCCCGGGCAGAGTGAACCCAGGAGCAATGGTAATAAACGGGGTGCTCTACATTTCCCAGAACCTCCAAACTGGAACTCACAATCAAGCTCAGATAACGTCATACCAGGACATGAAGACCCTCAGCCACATACGTCTAGCACCGTAATAGAAAAAGGGGTTGGAGATTGCCATAGAGGACAAATAACACCATAACATCATATAGATGCTAGGGATTGATCGTGACCTACCAATTTGATCAGAGGGCCTCTTTCAAACCGCCATCTAAACTTAGTAAAGGGCCAAAGTGGAGGTTGCAGTGTCATGGACTGCTCATCCACCAGGATCCGTCCTGAGCATCACGGGTACTATCGACGCCAACAGTCAATGCTGTGATGGGTGGGGTCTTACCCTTCTGCATAGATGCAGTCGGTGTATTCTAAAGCCTTCAAACGACAGAGTTGCATCAATTTGTTGACTGTACTTTGAGCCACTTCGGTCACACAAATTTCATTTCCTCATTAATGGAATAATGTTGCCTTCAGTCCTATGCATCTCTTCGGCTCCTGAAAGAGGGTTTGAGAGGCAAACATTTATTCCAAGTGACAAGGAAGTGAATTTGTAGTGAAAAAGTGGATCAAATAAATTTGTAGTACAGAGTGGTTCAGCAGAAATTTGTAGTAAAGAAGTGCTCAAACAGATATTTGTAGTGGAAGAAGTGCTCAACAGAGAATTTGTAGTAAAGAAGTGGCTCAACAGAAATTTGTAGTGGAGAAGTGGCTCAACAGAATTTTACGGGCAGGATACATCTTTCATTTGAATGTGGAATGTTGCTATTGCGAAAAACGGTGACTGTGAAGTAAGGATGTGATCCAGCAGAGGACCAGCTTTATTTTGACATGTATGATACATGTTTCTGTGTTGGTAAGTGTTACTATTCATCTCATGTCCAATCCTTACTCTCTCACCGTTTTCCGCAATTACAACATTCCACATGTCAAATGAAAGCATGTATCCGCCCGTAAAATTCTGTTGAGATCACTTCTCCACTACAAATTCTGTTGAGCCTTCTTTACTAACAAACTCTGTTTGAGCCACTTCTTCACTACAAATATCTGTTGAGCACTCTTTACTACAAATTCTGTGAACCACTTCTTTACTACAAAATTTATGTTGATCCACTTTTTCACTACAAAATACTTCCTGTCACTGGAATAGAGTTGCCTCTCATAACCCCTCTTTCAATGAGGCCGAAGAGATGAAAGGCTGAAGGCAAACATTATCCATTAATGAGGAAATGAAATTTGTAGTGACGAAGTGGCTCAAAGACAGTCAACAAAATTAGATGCAACCTCTGTCGTTTGAGGCCTTAGGAATACACCGACTTGCAATTCTCTGCAGAAAGGGTAAACCCACCCATCACAATGGCTTGACTTGTTGCCGTGCGATAGTGAACCGTGTGCTCAACGGACGAATCCTGGGTGGATGAGCAGTCCCCTGAACCTGCAACTCCACTTTGGCCCTTACTAGGTTAGATGGCGGTTGAAAGAGGCCCCTCTGATCAATTGGCTGGCACCGTCAAACCCTAGCATCCTATAATATTGTTATTGGTGTATTGGTCCTTATGGCCAATCTCCAACCCCTTTTCTCATACGAGTGCTAGAACGTTGTTGGCTGAGGGTTCTCATGTCTGGTATGACGTTAATCTGACTGATTGTGAGGTTCCAGTTCTGGAGGTCTGGAATGTAGAGCACCCCTTTATTACCATTGCTCCTGGGTTTCACTCTGCCCGGAGTGTAGTACCTGTTAGGGTCCTATCTATGGGTTAAATAGAAATTTTTTTTTACAAAAAACTAAATGAATTAGATGAACAAAAATAACTAACATCATAACAAACACATTAAACCCACTTAACAACTAAAACAACTAAAACTCATTATATTATTATATATATATATATATATATAATATATATATATGGTGTGTGTGTGTGTGTGTGTGTGTTTGGTGTGTTGTGTGGTGTGGTAGTATTATATTTACTAATTACTGTATACTAATATGGTCTCTAACGTATGAACAATTAATATTTTTTATAACATGACTTATCCGATTAATACGTGTATCAACCAAATAATTAGATTAACCCAATATTTATTTTACGACATCACGTAAAACAGATAAACACGTAAACACGCAACATGAGAATACAGTAAAACGCACACATTTAACAAATTTATACCATTTCTTTCATTTTTTAAACAGCCTATTCGTTTACCTGAACGAATGCACTAGCATGAAACGCTCGGTCGAAAGATTGTTATATGTTAATAAATGAAAAGCTCATCCTTTTATTTCGTTCATTTATATATAATATGATATTATAAATATATATATATATTACATATATATATAATATAATTATATATATATTATATTAGTAGAGAGGGGGAGAATGACAGACAGACAGAACACACTTATAGACACTATACAAATGTAAATTTGATTTTTAACTAAGAAGAGCTACAACAAAACAATAATCAGTATCGATGTGATCTTGTAGATTTCTTGTAAATTATTCGATTCGAACCCTTATTTCACATCAAAAGACCGACAAGCCAGTGAAGCAATGCGCGGTCCGATTAAATCAAGTAGGCACCTGACTGATCGGATTTTGATTAGAGAAGTTGCAATTAAATCTGACTCCGACTGAAATGTCTCATCAAACTGCTTTCGGCAATGAAATCCGGATTTTCGTGGACAACTAATGAGGGTATAATTTGTTTGCGCATCGTCTTCCAAATTTATTTCGTCAGATTGTAGCAACCCATTTCAGCTGATTAATATACAGATGAAAGTCCTTGGATTCCTCGTTCATTCTTTCGTTATTATTATTATATATTATTATTATTATTATTATTATTATTTATAAAGGAAAGCATCAAGCGTGTACGGTACTAGTTGGGCAATGAGGGTCTTCGACTCGCCACTTATATATGATGTTTTGAAGTCTCTTCAGGTTTCCGGCCTTCTGAGTATTCTAGTCGATTTTAACAATTGCTATTTTGGTGGTCTCAATTCTCGTTTGATTTCCAATTCAATTCAAATTATTTTCCAGTGCTATTGGACCGTTCCAAGGGCACAATTACAATTGTACCCTTTACCTTCATGTTCCACAGTTTCCCCAGTTCTCAGGCAAGGTCCGAATATTGTCTATCTTTTCGCTTTCTGTCCATTCACTCGGTGGTCGCTTGGGCGGCAAAATCACGAGATAACAGGTTCACTTCTCTGTCATCAATACAGTCCGGTCACCTGGGGGGTTTTATAAGTCCCTTATTATATTATTATTATTATTATTATTATTATTTTATTATTTATTAGTTTTCCACACCAAGCTTTAGCTGATGTCTTCTGCTGGCTTTGAGCGACAACAAGTCTTCTCAGGTCCCAGGACCATTTCAACAAATGGTATCGTCTGGATCGTCTCAATCTTCCTCTGATTTCGATTTCCTCTAGTTCTTTTTAAGCTTGGGGCCGTTCCAAATGACCCAACTACTATCGGTTCACTTTCACCCTTATATTCGCACAGTTTTTTCACTCTCTAGCAAGATCTATGTATTTGTCTATCGTTTCGTTTCTTTCATCTTCATCCTTTTGCTCATCTGGCTGCAAAATCACCATTAACAATGTTCTCTTTTTTTCTTTTTGTTAATCAATCTAGGTCTAGTCTTCTGGCTGATAAGTCTTCTTATCTGTCTTATATAAAAAATCCCAGAGAATTTTATACGATCATTCTTCAAACAGATTCTGGTTTTATGCATAATACCATTTGTTTCATGGTCAAAATTTAGTTGTTTTTTATCCTTTTGCGTTTTCACAGCATCTGATGATCTTTACTTGAGTTTACTTGAAATGACATCAAGTCTTCCCATATCTCTGCAACTATTCAGGACTCTCTTGTATCTAAACTGATCTAGCTGCGTTACCCTGTTATCTTTGGTCACATCTTGGACCGTTCCAAGAGCACACTACAATGGTATACCTCTGTCCTCATGATCAACATTTAATTTCAGTTACCGAAAGGTATATGTTTCTTTCGTCTTTCCTTTTCATTTTCACTGCTGTGGTTCACTGTAACGATAAGTCACTAGATGATAAGTTTCTTCATTCTTCTTCCTTCTTCTTCTCTTCTTTCTTCTTATTAATATATATTTTATTAATTATTATTATTACTTGGTTGTTTCACACCAGTCTTAACTAGGCTTTTCATCGGAGTCTGATGAAATAATAGTCTCAGAATACTTCTGAGTCTTGTAGTTGAATCTTAACAGTGCTGTGGTTCTGGATGATACTGATCCATCCGTGATATCCAATCCACATTCTCTTAAGGCAGGCTCGTTTCAATCCACCCACGATTCAAATAAGAAGGCAATTATTTGCGGAACATCATCATCAAGCATATCAAACAATTATATATATTATTATTATTATTATTATTGATTAATTATATTATTGGCTTGGCTTCAATTTCACCATTTCATCCTTAACTGAAAATGTTGCCTGGTGAGTGCACGTGAAATTATCAGCGGAAACATACATCCGATCGAATTATAAATGACAGAATTAAACTAGAATAAATAAACAAAAATAATAAATATTTCATTCGAGATGAAAATTGATTACCTAAAAATCATCCAAATAAATATAAATAATAACCAAAATCAATACGTAATAAACGTTGGCATCCGCTCACGAGAAGTCGACCTTTGATTAAACAATTTTACAGCGATCAGGACTTTCCTTTTATTGCCTTTTAAGTGGACGGACGATATTTTTGCTATAAATTTAAGTTTTATACTGATCCTCCTGCAAGTAGCATTAAATTCTGAACTCTTTGATAGAAGAGTAGAAAATCGAAGATATTATAAGCTTCCGTCATGACACAGATGTATATCAAAAGTATTTTCTTTATCATTGAGTGTTCATGCGAGACTATCGATCTTTAGTTGAGGTTGGTTGATTTAACGGCATCACAAACCTTTATTGGATTATTTAATGCCAAAACGTCAGTCCTTTGGTAGAGCCTGACTAGAAATTTGCAAATTCTTGTTCTATACCGCTCTCGCAACTCAATCCGTGAGTAGTACAGGAATCTGTGCGGTAAACTGAGGAGCTGAAATGTAGTGTGGCGCTTACGCATCAGACGGAAAAAAACAATATTTCTTGTTTAAGCGCTAGTGAAGAAGGGATAGACTCCTCGCTGTCCTGGCGGATACCGAACTATGCCAACCCCGACTACTTTACTTTACTTATATGTTAATAAATAGTGCTCAATATCGTGGAATAGAGCATTTATATCTAAGTTAGGGTAGCGATTCTCATGTAGCAACGTGCTGGTTACTACACTTTCGGCCAGATGCGATTTTTCAAAACCACCAGTTTGGTTTGAAAATCGTAAATAGGCAAGAAACTGTCTGTAACCAAGCGCGTTGATATACATACAATTGTGTCAAAAAATATCCAGATTTTTGCACACCTTTGTATTCTAAAGATAACAACTTTTCCATTAATTCTTCATTTCTATCTTGGTAAATACAGCTTTAAACTTGGTAATTTTTGATACACCTTGTATTCTGAAAAAAATTAATGAATAGAAAATTATTTCTTCAGAATACAAGTTGTGTCAAAAAGTACAAAAAATCTCGATACTTTTTTGACACACCTCCCTCGCTAAATGTGCTGATAACGCGAATGTAGGCACCCCGACGACTGTAACTTACTTACTTATATGGTTTATAGTAAATCATTATTAAACAATTATATATATTTTAGCAAAATCTCTTACAAGTAGTGATATAATGGTCCATTTCACAAGGTTTGAATTTAGAGTTTCCTTCTTCGGATTGGTTGTCGAACCAAGATTAAAGAGACCCATCCGCCTACTATTCATCTATAACAGGAGGGAGATATTGGATACGCTCTTTTCCCAATGTGTATTTGTATATTTTAATGTACAGATGGAATTAATAGAATAGGAAAGATAAATGAAGGCAAGGTTATTGAAATTGACAAAGGGTTTATTAAAACACAGAGTAGAAAAACGCTTCTACTCGCAGACGACAATTACCAGTAACTGTGAGAACGTTTACCATCACAAACATTGAATGTAAACAAAACGAAGGGAAGCAACTCTATTTAGTTAAGTCTATTTAGGTGTACTAATAGTGATGAAAATAGCCTGGCTAGGATTGAACTCAGGTACCGCGTCCATTTTCCACGATGAACCATTACGCCACGCGCCTTCCCATTTCAAACAATTATAGCATCAATTAACGTCGCTTTATTACAAAATGCTAGTAATTTATACACAGTTATATACTATGAGTCATTCACATTGCCACAAACAACACACACACATAACACAGTATATGTGTGTGCGCGCGCGTGTATTTGAAAGCGTGCGAGCTGTATTCGTTTTGGTGTGAAAGGCGAACTCGACGGGCCGAGTTCAAATCCTAGAGGCGTTTGTTGCATTTCAATTTGCACTATGTCCTTGTAAAAGATATGAAAGCCATCTATTCTTCCCCAATAGCCATGGGTAAATAGTAGGTCAGACAGGGCTCTTTAAACAGTTAAAGTAATCGGTCTATTATTCTGTTATCAGCTCATCTCAAAAATTAATGTCTGCTTTGCGCAAGCCTCAGCCACTCTAAAACAAATCATCTGCGTAGGAAGTTTAATGGTAATCTACCCTGTGGAATTGAGGCCGCGTGGTGTAATGGATAGAGTCGTAGGAAAAGAACTCCTCGGCCGAGTTCAAATCTGGACGAAGCTACAGTTCACAAAGCATTTAATACTCTAGAGAAGGTATGAATCCAACTACTCACCCTCCAGCTAGGGTAAATAGTAGGGCATTCTGGCTTTTAACTGGCTAGGTAACCAGTCAGCAGAAGGAAACTCTGAATTCAAACCTCCACTTGGGGTGTCACTACAGAATAGGCCAGTTCTAATTAGTGATCTATTTCACTATTTTAAATTTTTGTCAACGGGTTTAGAATGCGTTGACTGTATCCTCTGCACAAGGGTAAGACCCACACCCAAGGGAGTTTTGTGTATTTCACTAAACTGCATTTGATGCTGAGGTTCCAGTGTTGAATATCTAGGTATTGTGTAGTACCTCTTCATTGATCTAGGTCCACTCTGACCGCATTTTATGAACACATCTATGGTTCAAATAGATGTATTAATCATCGTATTCGATAGGAATACTTCATGTCATATAGCTGTACATATGTGTATAAGAATAGTTATTGAAGATATAGTTTGTTTAGGTTAAATCCTACCTTTAATGGACATAAATTCACTATCGTAGTCAACCCGCCGAAAGAAAAAAATATAAAAATCAAGGAATTAACCGAATTTAATGAAATTTTCAGCGTTGATATATTAGTGAATAAACAATATAATACACATTATTTTATTTAAAACTCTTACATTTTTCAGGTCATTAACTTTGAACCACGTATCTTTGAGACTAACACAGATTCACAAACATAAGTGGGTTCAAAGTTAATTGATCTGGAAAAAAATGTTAAGAGTTTTCAAATAAAATAATTGGTTTATTATATCTTTTATCAATTAATGTATCAACACTGAAATTCATTAATTCGGTTATTCCTTGATTTTTAGTATTTCTTTTTCTTTCGGCGGGGTGACAATACAATATGTTGGTTAAAATGGATTTAACCGTTGTTACTGAGGATTGTTTATTAGTTATTTGTAACCATATAACTGTTTACCAACAAAATTATTATTATAAATAGAAATAATTACTTGAAGCCATATAATATTTCAAATTAGAAGAATTCTTTAAATCATAAAGATTATGTGCTGATAATTAGAAATAAAGGTTTACTAGATGTAATCACTATGGGCAAAAACCCATAAAAACTCATGATAAACAGGGGGAGTGTACGTGGCCCTCAGTGGGTAACAGGACTGTGATATCGTAGTAAGTGTGTTCGAACACAGGTCGTTACGTTCACATTTGGACTAATACTCTTGGGAAAGGTATTAACCTCCTAATTCACCAGCTATGTGTAAATATTACACTACTATTTTTTCCAAATAAGTGCAGCTTTGAAATTAAAATAACCACGAAGGTGGGTATGCCATTAAACAAAAAAAAATCAATCAAACTATCATAAAAATCAATACACAAAAATAAATATGAACATTCAATGAATGCAATTCCTAACCTCTCGGAATCAATTACCCTAGACGTATTGTCATGCCGTTACAATCAATCAATATCAGTCTAGCCGTTCACATCAGAGCTATTGGGAACTCATACTTCGCAAGTGACTATTTATATACATAGTCTAAAACTGTATTTATTCTTATTCTCAGAATGAATACCGAGACACCTTAGTTCAGATAGAGAGTCCAAGAGTACACAGATACTTAGCACACACATAGGTGGTGATTCAACCGATCTGCGAGGGAGGGAAAATAAGGGAGCCCTGAAGCGGTCTGGCTAGACCTAACCTATTTCTTATGGATCGATATCACACAAGCCTGTCGAAAAAGCACCAAAAAGAGAGAACCGGAATCTTATTCTGTATTATTACAATAACTTCAGGTTAACAGTCCTCCTCAGGTCCACTAACATCTGCTGGAATTGGCTGGAGGAGGATTTAAAACTAACTGTAATGATCTCTGTGTCACTCTTCTGGTTGGCTAGAATACAATTGTCAGATCAGCGGACGTAGAGTTCAGAGGTCTGCTGTCTAAACTTGGTACTCGGCAATCCTTGTAAGAACATTTATAGATATTCTAATGGTTACGACTTCATTGGTCTAGGCTGCAGATTATTTGTTTATTTGTTTGTTTGTCTCCTCTGGCATCTCACGGTTTTTTCTACCTTCTCATATCAGCATTAACAAAAAAAGGGAAAAAAGGAAAAAAGAAGGATAAAAAAGATTATTTGTACAGAACATATAATGTATAGTAGCCGTAGTGATTGTCTGCCCCTGCCGGGTGTCCAAAGGATTTATTCCCTTGCCACCAGGGTTTTCACCACTAGCGATACTTCTAGATAGGTATTTAAACTTAGCCCAGGAAGCTAGCCCCTCCCCCCCCCCTCTTCTCTTCTCTCTCTCTTCTCTCTCTCTCTCTCTCTCTCTTCTTCTCTCTTGGTTTAGCATCCACAAAAGATGGACTAGACGCGTGGTGTCTCTGTGCATTATGTTGCCTCCCCAACTATCAGCAAGTGACTCTCATATTCCTTAAGAACTCTTTCTTACTTACAAAGGACTTTTGTCCTACTTTTTGTATCTTGTAATATATGTCATCCACGTGCTCAGAAATAAAGTCTGTATTTTTGTTATGTGTACTTCTTGTTTGGAGTTATTTATGTATATATTGACCTACGTTGGAAAGTTACTCTGAGCCTTCTAACGTATCAAAAGAACCCATTCAAATCTTTATATAGCCATTCCTTTTCATAGTACTTAGCTTCTATCTTATTATGTTTCTCCTCTGTTGGCCGGACATATATGCTATCTCTTTATGTGGTTGGGTTGTCTATCACCTATGTGTGTAGCCGGACTGGTTCTCTTTTGTTCTTCAGGTCTTCTCCCTTGGGACTTCTTTGGACTTCTCCATCTGTGTTCGTTGTTGTTTTTAGTAATGAACACAAAGATTGTATATTTTTCAGACGTCTTTATCTAGCCAAAGTTAACCATCACGCGCGAAGAAATAGCCATATTTGAAAGACATAGCCGCCCTTCCAAATCCTGATAGAACTCACAGAATTTCAAGTTCACTTCCCACTTCCACGAACCAAACTGACCAACCAGGTCACCAAGGTCAGCGAAAGGTCAATCACTAAATTTAGAATTACCGTTATTTTTAATTTCTATTTTAACCGTAATGTAACAATACACTGTTAATATAATAGTATTTTAGTTTTAAGGTAATAGAATATTATATTAAATTAGAAAGACTAAAACTAAATAAGAATGCAGATAAAAAAGTGAAAAGGTGGGGGTGAGGTAAATCGAAAATAGAACAACTGAAACTTATTTAATTGTTTAGTTAAAATAGGAAGTAAGAATATAATTTCAATTATTCCTTTTGTTAATGGATTTCTTTGAGATTTATCTCTGAGATTTTTGCTCATATCAATTGAAATAAAACCAAACAATTAGAAATTGATAATAACACGTACATATTTATTAATATCAAATTTTTAAGACCAATATGCAAATTAACCTTCCCGTTCATACTGTAAACTGCTATTTTGTTGTATATATAAATTCAAAAAATTACATATTATTAGTACATAGATAAGGCCAACGGTATTGATAATGTAAAACAATTTTATTGATAATTGAGGTTTAAATAAAAAAGATGAAATCATGGAGTATGTGACGTCAATAACTAAGGGAATTGTGACTTGAGGAGTGATATAGTTTCGGTTACAGACAAACAGACACAAAATCTCCATTATAATAAGATATCTATGTACAGATCAAATTTTAAGTAATTCATCTCGTAGTTTCCGAAAAGAGATGACTCTCTAAGAGGTTAAAACGGCTCCTCTCACGGACAAGGGTGAATTTAAAGCTTATCAGTTTCAATGCTCTGGCCCTAAAGAAGTTTGGCCGATTTAGACTGGAATGGATTTGTATCCTAATGGTATCAAAGAAACCGGTCGAGAAAGTTATTCAACAATTCTTTGAGAGACTCAGATATATTGACAATGGACCCATCACGGCTTATAGGAAAACATTGCCGAAGTTATGTAGCTAGTTTTTTATTAATCTTATTTAGTTGTGACACGATACCAGAAGTATGGGACACCCAGTGAGAATCAAAGTCACTAAAATGGTCTGATAATCTAGCTCTCACAATATACCACGTGTGGCTCCCTAGTTGTAGTACTATTTAACCCTAGCTCAGCGGATGAAGAGGTTCTTACCTTTCACAAAATATTGTCTAAAAGAGAACGTATAGCGCGACTGGAGTTCGAACTCGTTTACTCCGATTTCGCAGTTTAGCACGTTAGCCACTACGCCACTAGCTAGTTTTTATAAGTAGATTGGTTTGGTTTGTTTTTGTTTTATGGCATATCAACCTCAGTGGGTCATAATGCCGATAAAGTTTTGAAAATAAAATCAATTCTTAATGGATAATACAATTTTTTTATAAATACTTTTTCTATTTAACCCATAGATGGGACCCTAACAGGTACTACCACTCCGGGTCAGAGTGGACCAGGGAGCAATGGTGAATGAAGGGGTACTCTACATTCCCCAAACCTCCAAAACTGGAACCTCACCATCAGATAGAGTTTAACGTCATTACCAGGACATGTAGACCCGCAGCCACCGCCTTCTAGCACCCATATGATAAAAAGGGGTTGGGGCTTGCCATAAGGGTTTATAAGTAGAGTAAAGCTGATTTGAATTCAGAGTTTTCTTCTTCCAATAGAGCTTGCCTAAACAAGGCTAACAAACCTAGTGTATTCAACTATATCCCCAATTATGGCAGGAGAAAAATGGATTCATGTTTTTCCCAAAGGGCTTCAGCGCGAAGTGAATCGCAAACTAACTCGTTCAGAATTTGAACTCGGCTAATCGATTCCATTTAACGATAACCGTTACACAAACACAGCCACAATCAATATAAAACGTTCTTCCAATCCCACCCAACATGCATATTGTAGAAGACAATTGGGCATCCTGCAGGGTATCTTCAATTACCCACCAGAAATCATTTGGGAAAGGACGATACCACTAGCATGCTGATCAAGTCCTATGGTCTTTGATGTACGCAGGAAGATAGAAATTCAGTATGAATCAAAAGGCACCGAAACTATCTCCACATTCAAAAAGGATGTCTATAAATACTCTCGAAACCGGTAGTAAGCCTGAGAATATCGGAAGCACCAGAACGACGCAGATACAGTGCTAACACCCGAATCGTCAAAGCAATAATATGCTGGAACTTACTATCCTTTAGGATGATAGAAACAAAAGGCAACCAGTATAAGAGAAGGAAAAATCTGTAACAAAAGGTCACCGAGAGCAAAAGAGATGAATACTTATAACTTGTATGGGATTGTTGGAGCAACTGATCGAGGTCCCAATGTGATGTAGTTGAGGTTGAATGCTGGTGTTCCGCTGATTATCTATTACAGCGGCAACTAGAATTCCCTGGCGTGAGAGGCGTTAAGAATATAGGATGCTGCATAACATATATACATTCCGGTTGGGCATCCCAGGAGATACTGTTTGATGATCATCCTGACCTAGGGTGTTACTAAGACGTGTTTCAGTGGCAACGAATGGTTAATTGAAAATTATTATCTTCATATGCAAAGGCACTCCAGGTATATATATATATATATATATATATATATATATTTGTATATGTATAAGTATTAACTTACCGGTGGGTATAAGAACGATCGTTGGAAGCGCACAATATCCAGAGGTTAAGGTTGAGAAAAAACAAATACAAAGTGCTCAATACAATGTAGAGCATAAATTTATTTTAAGAATGGAAAGGAGTAATCTTTA
>CM042148.1:10420366-10465873 GCA_023376005.1 Doryteuthis pealeii
CAAGTCTTCCAAATTCTCTCTCTCTCTATATATATAAGGTGTATCAAAAAAGTATCGAGTCTTTTTGGACTTTTTGACACACCTTGTATTCTGAAGAAATAGCGTTCAATTCATTTTTTTTTCAGAATACAAGGTGTAGCAAAAAAGTACCTTCGTTTAATTTAAGTTTAAAGCTGTATTTACCGAGATAGAAATGAAGAATGAAATGATTTTTTTTTTTTTAGAATACAAGGTGTTTCTCGATACTTATATATATATATTAAAGTCAATTACATTAGGATACTAGTATACTAGACGAACCATTGTGTTAAGGTAGACACCGAACTTATCTATCCATGAATTTACGCCGGCAAAGTCGACATTTTTGCATTTTAAATCTTCTTCTTCAGATTATATCAGTCGATTTAGATCTTCTGAATTTGACAGGACGATGGGATTAGCAATGCCATTTTTGGCGGATTATCTACTTATCCGTAGAATATGAGCCTCACTTTGAATAAACAATCACAATTTTAGGGGTCGACTGAGAGAGGTGCCTATATATATATATATATATATATATATATATATATATAAAAGTAAAAAAGTAAGTAAAATCATCGGGGTGGCCTAAAGTCGGTATCAGCCAGAAAGCGAGGAGGTCTATCCCCTTTTCACTAATGCAAGATCAAGGAGATTGTTCTTCAGCGTCTGAGACGACTCCACACCTATCGTCAGCTTCTCACTTTACCGCACAGATACACTGAGTTGGCGTGGGCCGGTATCGAACCAGGAAACTTGAGGTTCCCAGCCGGACAATCTACCAAGCTAAACCGGCTATATATATATATATATATATATATATATATATATATATATATATTAAGGAAGAAGTAAAGTCCATGCTGTGCTACTCATGTGCTGAGTTGGTGGGGACCGGTATCGAACCCGGAATTTGTGGTTCCTAGCCGGACGGTCTACCAGTTGAGCCTTAAAATTATTGGTAATATAGTAAAGAGTGCTCAATATCATTGATAGACCATATGTATATCTCTAAATTAGACTAATAAATACATAAATCAAAGGTATTAGGTAATTGTCAGTTTCTCACTTATTTCAAACTAAGTGCGTGGTTTGAAAATAGCATAGGCGAGAAGCCGACTGTTACCAAGAGTCGTTGATGTTATATCTTCCCTATTTTAACTCACACACACACACACACACACACACACACACACACACACACACACAAACACTCACAACACACAACTAAACAAACGTCTTTTCTTTGCTCTAGGAAGCGATAAAATTAATGTTATTTTACCATATGACCTTTAGGCACCCCTTTTTGATCTTGATTCAGAAGGACATGTTTTTTCATTTACACCGTCAATATCCGGTTGTTTGTTAGGGGTTGGAGTTAGGGGTTAGTTTCATAATTTTAAAAAATCTCTAAAAATCGTCTGTTAACAAACAACCGGATATTGACGATGTAAATGAAAAACATGTCCTTCTGAATCGAGATCAAAAAGGGGTGCCTAAATGTCATATGGTCTGTTTTTTTTTAAAGAAAATAAGGTAAGTGATGACTTTTCTTTTTTAATCTGTCTATTTATTCATTATTTGAATTATATTCTTTATTAACTTGCAAATATTCATATTCAAACTACATTCATCTGATTATGTAAAAATCTATGTTTCTGTTTGTTTACTATTTACGAAATGTAAGTTAAGTTTCTTCATATAAGTTATAAAATTCAACTACCTCATATTTTTAACTCATGTCTAGATTTTTTGTAAAAGGCTAAGATTTTTTTTTAATTCTGTTATTATCTAATCATTTATTTATTAATTGTTAACACACATACATACGTACACAGACGCACACACATACGCACACACGAATACACACACATACATATATATGCGTGTGTTTGTGTATATGTTTTTATAAAAAAGAATTGAGACTGAATCTGTTTCATCAAGAGAGAAATGAACAATGAACGAAATTTTAATTTTCTCCACTCCAGCGAGTTTTACTTTGGTCGAGGCATCCATGGAACTTATCTTTACCATTGCGGAATTTGCGCTGTCACATATTTACTGGTTCTAGTATGTGTTTTCTTTTATTATTAAGTGAACTAACAGACCGTTGGTAGTGAGTTCTATACTCAGTAAGTGACCCATACTGCTCGTCTTATTCCAAGCTCAGCCTAGTACCTTTCTCATATCTCCAGACACCTTTTATTTCTCAGGTAAACGTGCTGTCACACCAAGCGCAGGTAAGGGTGTTTTGATAGACAGGAAGGTTAAAAAAATCTAATGAGACGGTATACATTACTGGTTCTCCCATCAGACCAGATTAACATAAAATCTTTTTATCGTGGGGCTTACCCAATACTTTCGCTATGGGTAGTATGTGACACACGGTCGCACGGATAGGATGTGACACAAAGTCGAGGATCGAACTCGCTGAAGCAGAATGGGATCTGCGAAGCTAGTGCGAAATCCATTACACCACGATGGGACAGTCTAAGTGATAAAAGACGGTATCTGGTGGTGCAAGGCTGGATACATACAACAAGTAAATAAATAAAGATAAACGAGAAGTAATAAGCTAATTCGTTTAACCTGTGGATGCGCTCATTGTGTAATGGTTACTCTCAGAGAAAATGTACATGGCAAGGCGAGTTTAAATCCTGGACGAGGCTGTTTGCAGTTCACACAGTGTTAATACCCTTGTGAAAGACATTCATCCAACTATTCTCCCTCTAGCTATGGGCATCCTGGGCTGGTCTTCAGACTAGAAAAAGGGAAAGCTCTAAATTAAAACCTCTTAAACTTCGCTTAAGAATTGACCTAGTGCCACATCCTGCTCGTGCAGAGGGTTGGTAAATAGGAATAAGATTCATTAAAGGTCGCTCTGATTTATTAAGATAATAAACGCGGAAAAGAAAACTGAAAAAGGGGTGTTTGTCCATTTTTACAGCATAGGAGATCACGTGAGAGCATCCTCGAGTTTTCGTAGTAGCTTTTCTTACTCTTTTTCGAGTTTCAGGAATCGACAACGCATCACGTGATTGTACAACGTATTGAATGCTTTGTCTTGGTCAGTCTTTTTTTATTTAATTCTCCATTTTACTGTCAGAAATTGTGGAACACCTGAAACAGATCAACTCTTGGACTGTCTTACGTTCTGTCTGATTCCTAGAAAAGAAAGGTTGGGGTGGTGGTGATACTTCTGCTGGGTGGGGTGGTGGTGGTGGGGGGGTGCAGTACATTATGGACTTCTTTTAGTCTGACTTTAGGACGGACGATTTCTGTAGCATTTACAAAGGTGGATATTAAGCACTTGCTGGTATGACTCGGTGTGAGTGACTAGGGTCGCGTCCGTCAAGGTATTATGCAACTGACTTTCTGGTTTTCGTAATTGCATGTGTTTTTGACGTGATCTCCAACGAAGATTGGCAGGTGGCCACTTATGCGTAAATACACAAAGAAAGAAAGAAAGAAATAAAGATCTAAAGGAAAGGAAAGAAGGAATGAAAGAAAGAAAGAAAGATATGAAGAAAAGAAAAAAAGTAAATAAAGATGTAAAAGAAAGAAAAGAAAGGAAGAAAGTAAGCAGGTAAAGAAAGAAAGGAAAAACAGGGGAAAAGATTAGAAAAGAAGGAAAGAAAGAATGATTTAAAGGAAAGAAAGAACAAAGGAAAGAATGATTTAAAGGAAAGAAGGAAATGAGGCAAAACGAAAAGGAAAATGTAAGAAAGAAATATCTAATACAGAGAAAGAAGAAAGGAAAGTAATTTATAAAGTAAAGAAAAGTGGGGGATAAAATATATAAGAGAAAGAAAAAAAGGAAAGAAAGAAAGAAAGAAAGAAAGAAAGGAAAGAAAGAAAAGAAAAAGGTTTTAAGGAAATGAAAGAAGGAAGGAAATAATAGGAGGAAGAAAAGACTGATTTAAAGGAAAGACAGAGGAAAAGAAAGAAGAATGTAATAAAAAGAAGGAAAGAAAGAAGGAAAGAAAGAAAGATCTAAAGGAACGAAAAGACGAATGAAAGAAAGAATGAAAGAAAGAAAACAGGAAAAAAGAAGAGAAAGAAGAGAAGTAGTAAAGAAGTTATGGAAGAAAGATCTAAAAGAAGAAAGAGAAGAAGGAAAGAAAGGATGAAAGAAAGAAAAAATACAGATGTAACGGAAAGAAAGAAAGAAAGATCTAAAGGAACAAAAGAAAGAAAGAAAGAAAGATCTAAAGGAAAGAAAAAAGAAAAGAAAAGAAAGATCTAAAGGAAGATCTAAAGAAAAAAGAAGGAACGAAAGGTCTAAGGGAAAGAAAGAAAGAAGAAAATAAAGATCTAAAGGAAACGAAAGTAAGAAAGAAGGAAGAAAAGAAAGAAGGAAATAAAGAAGGATGCAAAGAATGAAGAAAGGATGGTATGATAATTATTAGCATGGAAAAAGGAAACAGCAAACCATTTCCAAATTAACTTTCACTCTCTCTCTCTCTCTCTCTCTCTCTCTCTCGCTCGCTCGCTCGCTCTCAATGTATATATATATATATATATATATATATATATATATATATATATATATATTTCCCCCATAACTAGTTAACTATTTGCATATTTTTACTTTGTTTCCTAAAGTAATAAGTTCAAGGTAAGCACTTAGGGTAACGAATTCAAATTATGTAATACATCTATAATAATAAGTATCTATCTTTATATATAATTGATTCTTAAAATGTCATACCCTCTTAAAATTACGGTCAGTCTAAAATTATTGATAACAGGAAAAATAACACTTTACCTCTTATAGTTTAGATATTTTTATAATCTATTTCATATATATATATATATATATATATATATATATATATATATATATATATATATATATATGGATATTTACACGTACTGAAAAGTTCTTGGCCGAACCCATCTGCTTCATAGCCCTGAAACCTATCTGTTATTTATTGTGTTCATCTCCTAATTCAACAAAGTAAATCGTTGAGGTGTTTTAACACGACGAGAAATTTGCAGCACCTTCTCAGGGATATTTCTACACTATTTGCATATTATTAATTATTAATATACATGTTTGTATAAGTTTATGTAAAGAATAAGTTCATGTAAGTGTTGGTCTGGTAGGAGGTCAGGAAAATTATTTATTTCTTTTGTATATGTTACATAATTTATGAGCAGTTATAAATTATGGTACTTTAGTTAGAATTTTGAATTAAATGTAGAATGACGGAGTCCGTGGAAAATTACCCGACAGTTATGGACTAATAACCTTTTGATTTAACCCCTTGAAAACGCGCCATTACAGACGCGTGATAATAAGTTTTAGTTTAGTTAGATCTGATCCGATTTCGAAGGAGTGCGGACACGATTGTCAGCTCTGATGAATCGCCCCCCCCCGCGGCGTAATCAAATGGGCAGCTTGAAAATAAAGCTTTATTATTAACAAGGAACCAAATCTTGTTGTGTTAATTAAATGTTAAAACAACCAATATCCAGCCCAGCCCCAAAAAAGAATCAAAAAAAGAATCAATCCTTAACAGAGGCCCAACCAGAGAGCATGGCGTCCAGACGAGTAGACGAAGTAAGCAGAATATAAAATAAGACTATCTACCATTATCATCTATAATCTATCTGTCTCACTCTCTATTATATACCCGATATCGTATAAGGACTATATAACATATATCCACTGTTCCCGCTAGTAAATTAATAAGTACACTTTACCCAAACTAAACTTTATTTTTCTTTCTTTGGACACATAACTCCATTTTGATTGTTAAATAATATAATCCTTGTATCTTTAGTTTAAAAGAAAACTAAATATTTATTGATCAAAAAGAAAAGAAATCGATAAGGTTGTACTTATTTATGGGCAATACTGTACAGTTTCCTTTGTGCCACTGTGGTTTGTTACCGTCTACTGTATTCGGCATCATTCCAATGCCCCACTAAGCAAGATAATAATGCTTATCTTATCTTTATGGGTAGATTTTTAAAAAATGTTCCTTATTTGGTGGCTATGGTAGTCAAACTACGTAAGAATAGCTTTTGTAGATCACATTTTGTAGGCTTCTCCATGTGGGGGCCAAACAATACGGTCCTTTGATAATTAGATACGGTTATGTGTTCACTGAAGGTGCTGCTGCTGTTATCTCTAAATTCAGCATCAAGCAACGACTTATCCCTGGGCCTCTTGCATACAAAATAGTCGCTTCCAGTTTTAGTTTCCATTTGCGGTTTTCGCGCTATTTCTCTCACTGGAGAACTTGATGAACGATTTCGGCGTATGGCAAACACGCAGATTGGTGCAGCGAAGCATATTCCTTACCGTTTATATACTTTAAAGATATAGGTAAACTGTTGCAGTGTTGCAGTTGTCGGTTGGTTGGCTGGTTATTTGCTTTAATGGCACATCAACACTATGGGGTATTTAATGACAAATCTTATATATATATATATATATATATATATATATAAACAGGCTGAATGACGGATTACCACTCGCTTTTCTCATTATTCTGTGATAAATAATTTCTTATCTTATGCCCTGAAGATGATCTAATTAATAGATCGAAACACTGCAGCGTCGACCAATAAACTCACCACTTAACCCATTTAAACCTGTGTTTTTTCATTTTCCTTGATATATTACATACCGTCGGATTCACTTCCTTTCTTCACACACACACACACACACACACACACACATATATATATATATATATATATATATATATATATATATATATATATATATAAACCTTTCCGCACGAGCAAGATGTGATACAAGACCCATCTCTAAAGTGGAGTTTAACAGGTTTGAATTCAGAGTTCTCTTTTTCCTAGACCGGTTGTCTAACCGAGGTTAAATATCCCAACTATTTACCCAGAGCACGAGGGAAAATAGTAGAATGCATACCTTTCCCTAGAGTATTAGCGTTATGTTAAACGCAAACGGCCTCGTCGCGAATTTGAACTCCACTCAAAATATCCATTTCCTACGACGGTGACCATTATACCAAGCACCTATTTTTCTCATCAATGATTTGTTTAAGAAATAATTCTCATTAACTTCATGTGTATTGATAAATCGGCCAGAATAATTTTCATTAACTTCATGTGTATTGATAAATATTGGTGGTTAAGCCTAACCCACACACTTCTAGCACCTATATGATGAAAATGTTAAGAGCAATCTGAAGTCAGGATAATCATATCGGTGCTAGGGCTTGGATCGATCAGCCGATGGATCAGATGGGACCTCTCCGACCACCCATCTAGCCCAAGTAAGAACCGAAGTGGAGTGTTGCAGATCACGCGACCACTTAGTGCCCGGGTAAGACCGCTCAACCACTTCAATCCTGCCCTTAGTTATTACGGGTCGCCACTCACAGCCAACAGGTGGCCCAATTGGGGAGGGGGACTTACCCCTCTGCAGAGGTACAATCGGCGTATTGTACAGCTTCAGCCAACAGGGCCGGTGGTGTAGTGGATAACATACTAGACTGCGACATTGTATTAAACGAGTCACGCTATTACCTTTACATTCGTAATAATATCCTTGGGATTGATACGTGCCCCTCCTCCCCCAACTATGGATTAAATAATACCCCTACTATTTTTCTACGAGGGTGGCTTTGCGAATGGCTAACTTACTGGAGTGCGACATCATATTAAGCGAGTTCGAACGCCAGTCACGCTATTACATTCACTTTCGGACTAACATCCTAGGCAATGCTTCAAACACCTCATCCCCCAGCTATAGGTTAAATAGTACCCCTACTTTTCTTCTACGAGGGTGGCTTTGACATTAAACAAAGAATGCAAACGACTACACAAACCTGTGATTAAGTGGCTCGTTATGCTTATTGTCGCAGAAATTGCACGTGGCAAGCCAAGTTCATATAAAGGACAAGGCTGTTTGCCTTTCACCTTGTGCTAATACTCTTGCAAAAGCTATGCTTTTATCTCTTTTCCCTTAAGGAAATGGGTAAAATAGTAGCAAAAGTGGGTTCTCTAGCCTTGGGAGGATTACGGGTCTAGGAAAAGGAAACATGTTGAAATTGAAACCTGAGGGCAATTGTTCGGTGAAACATTGTTGCGCGATTCTTCTGTTATCAGCTCATCTAAAATAGTAGCTGATTTTACACAATGCAATATTTATAAGTAAAGGGGGGTCAATATCTACCATAAAGTATATGTAGATCTAAGTTTGAATAGCGTACACAAAAGTAAAAATGTGCATGGTGACAGTCAGTTTCTCGACTATTTGACCATCAAATAACTATATAGATTATGTGTAAGAAACTAACAGTCCGCAAAAGCCGGTGACTGGTTCAAGGCTATCCTAAATATATATATATATATATATATATATATATATATATATATATGTGTGTGTGTGTGTGTGTGTGTGTGTGTGTGTGTGTGTGCGTGCGTGCGTGCGTGTTTGTATATATTTATTTTAGCTATACTCATGGAATACAAACAAATTTAGTGTACGAATTTAAGCTGTAATGTTAAAATGAACTCTACGAGCCAAGTTCAAATTCTGGACCAGTCTGTGTTTCCCTTCACCATATATATATATATATTATATATATATATATATATATATATATATGTGTGTGTGTGTGTGTGTGTGTGTGTGTGTGTGCATATATGTATATATATATATATATAAACTAAAAAATAATTACCCAGTTTATTGTGTCAAAGGAGTATTGGCCCAATATATATATATATATGGTGATTGCCGCTTCTTGACAGAATAAGGCCATTTCTACAAGTAGTCCAGATGTGAGCAGTTGTGAGCACGCAGATGGCCCACGGATCCAGCTTTTTTTTTTTTTTTTTTTTTTTTACCCCATCACACATATGAAATCCTCGACATACAGGCGCTGCCACACAGGTCAGACTTCAATGTAGGAAATGTTTCCATGGTGTCCGTCATGTGTCGCTTCAGAATGGAGGGCTCGAGTCACCTTACCTCAAACTTCTTACAGCCTGTCTTTCCATGAGGATGTGTATCCAGACCTCCTGTCAATTGGACCTTATAGCTGGAGCTGATTTCCGCAAGAGCATCGGTGTCTGTCCCTTATCGAGATACTTCCCTGTCACGATGCAAGTATGTAGTTTGGGTTTTCCCAGTCTCAAGATCGGGAGGTGTCCAGACATTCCAGGTGGCTATTCTTAGCCTTGTCTTGTGTTGTAGTATTTTCTAGTTTTCACCCAGCTAATGTGGACAACCATCGAAATGTTGGTTTCTGACCAGCTTGATAGGTGAACCGGCATTTGTTTAGGTCACTTTTTCTAGACACTTCCCAAATGGCTGGGTGAACAGTGTTAACCAAGGGGCTGCTCATTCACCCACAACCTCGCCGAGGCACGTTGCTGTTCAATCAGCAAAGGACGTTAAGTGCGCCACGAATCACGCCGTATGTATGTAGATTCACATCTGCATGCTTCCATCCCGTCAGGCCTGCATACCATACCATTCCTACATCACTCGGGGACTTGTAGAAATATCTGCACGTTTTTTGTTTTATAAGTTGCGTGCTTGTGCGACACGCACCGCATGCTCTCCTTCCCCAAAGTCAAGTATCAGTGACAAGCCGAGGCAAGATGACTGGGAGACTTTGGGGAACGCAGGTGGATGATCTGATGAGATCTACGGGTCCACCACACCGAAAAAAATGTGTATATGTATATGTATATATGTATATGTGTATATGTATATATGTCTATGTATATGTATATATGTGTTGTGATGTTAATCCAACAGTAAAAAAGAAGTCAAGTCGAGATAGGGTAAAATAAGACAAGTGTATTTACAATAATGGTACAAGAACGACTAGCTTGCCGTTAACGGTAACAGTACAACCTCTTCACTCGATGTCTTACTATTTATAGTGAGAACCGGTGTATATTCTCCACTGTAGGAACGACCGGTACAACAATATGTATATGTATATATGTATATGTATGTATGTATATGTATGTATATATATATGTTAGTCACTAGTACCATCCCTCCCAGTCAAGCATACTGTTAGGTGTACAATATCTGGTAACTCACCTACATGATCCAGCAATTCTTCATTCTATGTTTTAGAGGCATTTATAAATGTAAACTAGTAAATTAACCCCTTGTGGACCCCTATGCTTTAATTCACCGCGCCAAAATTTTGTTCACGCCCAGAGGTTTATATGCACAACTTTGAGAAACTCTGTTTTAGAGGATTACTTACTTCATTAACAAATTATGAGATTTATAAAACCCCATCTTTGCCAGCTTCCGGATGTCACACTTTAGGTTAGATAATTGTATTACCCAAATCCAACCACATTATTATCTGAAAAGTTGACTTACATCTAAAGTTTAAATTTTGAAATGAAAAAAAATAAGATAAAGAAATTTAAGCTTCGTTATTGATACTTTTCTTATTTTTATCCCAACTTGTGTGTTGTCTTTCAGTTGCAACTGCTCTAATTACATCCTGGTCAAAGAAGGTGCCGGCTGAAAATAGGCGGGAATGATCTGCCGTACAGAGATTTCCTACTAATTATCAGAGAAGGCAGTTGAATATGACCTCACGTCTATTCTCGTTGAAAACGAGAAAGCGAAAATAACTAGTTAGAAAGTCCGAGAATATACACGGTTGTCTCTGTGTGTGAGCAGGCGTAATTTTTGGATTTATGTAAACGTGGATTTCACAAGTACACGTACGCATACACACGCACATACACCGACACGCAAATACACACGTGCACAAATAGAGATAAAATAAAAACAATTCCTTAATTTTGAACCTATCAAGCTTTCTTTAATAAAGATTTCAACATTTTCAAAGATGATATCTATCTATCTATCTATCTATCTCACTTTATTTTTCTTCTATCTTTAATATATAAAGTTAAATAGAAAAATGAGTTTTAAAAATATGTTTGAAAAAAAAATTGAAAACTCTTTTAGAATTTTAAAAAGTCTTTGGCATAAAATAACTCAACAAGCGTTGACATGCCGTAAAATCCAACGATCCATCCATTCATCCAGGTACCTTTTACCATTTTACTGTTATCTAATAACATTTCCAAATCCCTTTACCTTTTACATTTTTGCTTTTTTTAATTTATCCGTTTAGTGTAGATGAATTGATCATTAATAGAGGACAAAAATTTCCCCTGGCGATACTAATACCTAAAGATTCAAGTTATTAAGCGTAAGCCGCGGATATATACCTTTGAGAATACTTTCTCTGAGGATACAAGATATCAGAAGGCTCAAGTTTTTAATTGTAGGCCGCAGAGCTATCCCCTTGTAAATACTTCCTCAGGACATACCTGAAGGCTCAGGACTTTAAACCGTACGAGCAGGATATGATACAAGGTCAATTTATTAAGCCAGAAAAGTTTAACAGTTTGAATTCAGAGTTTTCCTTTTCCTAGACTGGTTGTCTAACCCAGGTTAAAGAGCCCAATCTATTTACCCATAGCTGGAGTGAGAGTAGGATTCATATCTTTCCAAGGGTATTAGCGCTAAGTGAAATGCAATTACCATGTCCAGTATTTGAACTCGGAGCGACGAGTCCATTTCCCATGACGTTAACCATTACACCACGCGCTTCCAGAAATCATATATATATAACAGTGATTATAATTTTCTGTATTCTGTCACTGTAGTAGTTTTGAACATCCTACAGCAACATTCATTCCTTCCTCATTTGCAGCCATTCTGTCCTTCCTTAGTCCATTGTCAGATTCTTAGGACTCCCGGTTTTGCATTTTGGAGGTCCATCCACAGCTTACCAATCACGTTTGTGCAGTGATAGCCCTTTCATATCCAATATATATTTAACCCTATTACAACTAATAGGGCCGGGTTAGCTCAGTCGGTAGAGCGTTCGGTTAGAAACCAGAAGGTTCCTAGTTCGATACCCGCCCTCGTCAACTCAGCGTATGAGTAGCACAGGGATCTGTGCGGTAATGTAAGGAGCTGATGGTAAAATAATCTCCTTGGTCTAGCGCTAGTGAAAAGGGGATAGATTCCCTCGCTGCATGGCTGATACTGACATTAGGCCGCCCCGACGATTTTACTTTTTTACTTTTACAACTAATTCCATGGATTTTTGTGCAGGTGCTTCTTTGGTCATCCGTAAAACATGACCAAACATGGATCACCGTAGTTGCGTCACCCTTGTATATAGTGGTATGTTGCTCATCTTGTACCGAGTCTTCTTGGGGCTTAAGGCCTTTTGATCATCTCAGCAAAATAACCCATCATAATCAAATTCTTATTAGAACAATACATTAAAAATAAACTAACAGAGAATACATCAATTTCCTGTCCAGATTGCAAATGAATGATAATTTTATGGTGCATTCGTTCGTGTTAAATCTGATTTTTTTCAAAAAGTTTATTCAAATTATCTAATTAAAAAGATGAATATGAAATGTTCAGTTCGAATCGTTACTCCTTCCTAGAGAGAAGCAGCAATACAATTATCGACCGCTATTATAATGAGAATTCAGTGGTAATTGTAATAAGATAATACGGAATATTCGATCAAATCTTTTGTCAAGTCATAAAAATAATCATGATAGGAAGACAAAAAGTCGATGGTGACGCAGAAAAGAATGTAAAAATAGAAAAAATGATAACGTTACCGAAATTAAGATGATAAGGAAGAAAATAAGAAAAACTGAAGAAAAATAAGCAAAAATAAATAAAAAATAAATGAAATAAAAGAAGGAAAGGAAGGAGAGCATTTAGAAGATAAAAAATTGAAAAAGTGGAGTGAGAGAGAGTGAGAGAGAAAGAGAGAGAGAGAGAGGGGGAGTAGAAGAATAAAGAACAAAAATGAGCGTATTTAGAAGAAAATGAAGAAGGAAGTTTAAGTGGAAGGGAGAAGAATAGAATAAGAAAAAGAAACATGGAATTTAAAAACAAGAGTATAAGATGATGAAGAAGAAGAATATATCGATCATGATGAAAAATCATAGGAAGCATTAGAATAAACGAAGAAAGAAGGAAAGAAATGAATAATAAAAAAAAAATAAGGAAAGAAAGAATAAAAAAATAAGGAAGAAGAAAATGATTAAGATGATAAAAAGAAAGAAGAAAATAGAAAGAAGAATAAAAGGGATAAAGGAAAGGAAAGATGAAGATAGCGATGAAGAGCAGGACAATAATAAGGAAGGAAAAATAAAAAATAAAAAAAATGTTAATGATGAATAGAAGAAGAAGAAGAAGAAGAAGAAGAAGAAGAAGAAGAAGAAGAAGAAGAAGAAGACAGGTGAGAGAAATGAAAGAAATAAGAAAGAGAAACTAAAAAAAAGAATGAAAGAAGAAAGAAAAAGATAAGAAAGGAAGAAATGAATAGAAAGAAGAAGAAGAAGAAGAAGAAGAAGAAGAAGAAGAAGAAGAAAAGAAGAAGAAGAAAGGAGGAGAAACATAAGATGATAACGAAACAAAGAATAAATTGTAGAAAGTAAAGGTGATGATAGCGAAGAAGAACTAGACAGGTAAGAAGACAGAAATACACGAGTAAAGAAAAAGAACAAGAACTTGATAGGTAAGAAGACGATGAATGAAAGAAATAAGAAAGGAAGAAAAACAAACAAATAAAGAAAGAAAGAGAGAAAGAAAAAAGAAAAATAGAAAATAAGAAAGAAAGAAGGGTCAAGTGGCCAAAAAAATTCCCATTTTCATTAAAGAATGTAAATGGAGCCTACGCTATATGTATACAGTTATTTGTGACTACAGTTTTATTTCTGCAAGTGTCCAAAGTAATCAGCGTTGATGTCGGTTTGTTGAGGCCCGGATGAACGCCTCATTTGAGACGCCATTGTCACCTCGTGAAATCTACGGCCTATTTTCTTGCCTTCCCCTTATCTTTCACTCAGTTTAAACTTGGTGTAGATTACATGCGTATTTGATCCGACCTCTCAGCAGACGTCTCACCGACACACGCACATTACCTTGGCCAATGGCGGACAAAAAATAAATGTGTATCTTGCCATATCAGTAAAAATTTTGGAAAGTTTTAGTATCTGCTGAATGATAAAACCCGCGGTAATTTCTGATTTTATAAGTATATTAGCTTAAAAGCCACCCTATTGCGTGGCAATTAAGTTAACTATTCCCAAATTTATTTTCAAGTTATAAACATTGTTATCGCAGAAAATGATTCGTAGTAAAAAAAAAATCGCCGAAAACAATCTGGGAAACCAAAATTTTAGGATTGCGTGTCCGATTTGACCTGTAATGTTTTTGATTTGTTCACAGAATCGGTCTGATTCCTAAATTGTACGATATGTTACGCTACAAGTTTCTAGGACTAAAGTTGAAAAGATGTGGTACACTAACAGGTACTACCACTCCGAGTCAGAGTGGACCAGAAAGCAAGGGCGATGAAGGAGCTTCATAACTGGAAATTCACCAGTAGATGCAGTTTAACGTCATGCTCAGGACATTCAGCCACCCTTTTCTAGCAGATAGATGATAAAAAGGGCTGAGGCTTATCATAAGGGTAATAGGGTCGGGACAATGATATAGGTGCTAGGGGTTGACATGACCAGCCGATTGATAGAAGGGAGCCTATGCGCCAGCCCGTTTAATCTAAGTAAGGGCCAAAGGGGAGTATCGCATGTCATAGACTGTTCAGCCACCAGGGTTCCATCCTAAAGCATCAAAGGTCGCCACCCATGACCAACGTGTGACCCCATTGGGGTGATTTTACCCCTCTGTAGAAGTGCAGTCAGTGTATTCTTCCACAGCTGACAGGGCGGAAGTTTGGTTGGTTTGGTTTCTTTGTTTAATGGGATATTAACCTTCGTGGGTTATTTAATACCACAACCATCATTATAGAAGAGGAATATTAGTACTATTTATCTCATAGCTTGGGGTAAGGGTTTTCATATATATATACGTAATAGCACGACTGAATTTCGAACTCGCTTACTACGATATCGCAGCCTATCATGTCTGCCACAATGTCATGAGGACGCCCTATAATCAAAGCTTAGTAAATAACGACAACGAGTACTGTAATCAACATAAGGTCTGTGTTGTCGACTAAAGAAAGCTTAGCAAAAAAAAAAAAAAAAAAAATAGACAAAAAAAAGACAAAAGAAAAAAAAAACCCAACAAAACAATCTAATACTGATATATGATATAGTCCTGGTGAGCATTTATCTAAAAGCGATTTGGTGAAATCTGACTGTTCCGTTATTTCTACCATAAACGGATTCTTTCTAATCGAAAAGCCGAACCATCGACCAGATAAACAAAAGATATTTTGAAAGGCAGAAAAATACCGTTGAAATGGTTGCTTATAGCATTCAGCTAAAACCATTCATTTTCTTAATCAGTGTGTGCGCCATTTTGAGCCAAGGGACCGCCATCTTGTTCGGCCATCTTGAATATCCGAGTAAAAATTTCCGAAGTCCAAGTAGGATAAATGTCATGATGAAAGATTGGTAAATACTGACCATAAAAGTAAAGCTTCTACTTAGAGACAGACAGCAAAAATAAGAGAAAGGAAATAAAGAGAGCCGTGGATATCTGGGTGCGGATGAACTTGTTCTATTAGACACACGCTTAAAAGCTGTTAATAACGGACATTAAGTATAAGGCCGAGTTACATACAGGACTTATAAGAACAGGATGGAGGAAAACTGTTTTTCTCTGAATCTTTTAGATGGGGCTTGGTAATTTGGATTATTTGGATCATTCGGACTATTGTCCTCATCTTTACGGTTACCTGCACAACGTTTCTTGTCGGATTCAGGAACCTTCTCGAATCTTTTCGAAAGTTTGCGAGTCCGATAAGAAATACCTGAAGAAGGCTGGAGGGCACATCGGCCAAAACGTACAATAGTCCGAATAATCCAAATAATACGAAATTGGTTTTATCAAACATTGCCTTAAAGGCCACCAAATGAGTGCATTAAGATTAATACAATGTTAAAAAGAGCTGCATATTACCCATGGAGTAACAATTGGCCTGCTTTGCTTATATATATATATATATATATATATATATATATTATATGTTGACTGGTTATTTTACGGCATGTAAACCCTTGTTGAGTTAAAGCCAAAGTCAGTATAACAATTCAACTTATACATATTTATCAGCACGAGTAGGATGTGACACAATATACATTTCTTGAGTGGAGTTTAACATGTTTGAATTCTGAGTTTTTCTTCTCCTAGACCGGTTGCCTAACCACAGTTAAAGAGCCCAGTCTGCCGAACGATTAACCTATACATGAAGCGAGAATAGTTGGATTTACACCTTTCCCATTCTCACCTTTCTGCTATGTAAAATCCTAACAGCATCGTATAGGATTTGAACTCGTCTCGCTGTGAGCATTTCCTACGACGGTAACCATTACACCACGTGCCTCCACTTTCCCAGTTATATACGATACAAAAATATTTTACAATCCTTTAAAACAGGTAAATACAGTTAAATACTTATTTGCAATCATTTCAAATAGGTAAATTCTTAATCATCACAGTTATATTTTACGCATAGATAGAATCCTAAATTAGTTTACTGAAATAGATCACTAATTAGGACTGAGCTTATTCTAGTAGAGACCACCCCAAGCGGAGTTTAACAGGTTTGAATTTCCTTCCTCTAGCCTAGTTGCCTAACCAAGGCTAAAAAGCCCAGTCTGCCCTACTATTTTACCCATAGCTGGAGGGATAGTTGCTGAATTCATACCTTTTTACAAGGGTATTAGCGCTATGCGAAGTGTAGTTTCGTCCAGGATTTGAACTCGGATCGACGAGTCCATTTCATACGACTCTAACCATTAAACCACGCGCCTCTAATAAAATCTGGTTATAATTGACCAGCAAGAATTACAGCTTTTCCAGCAGATGAATTTTGTTCATATCAGAATAGCCTTTTTGATATGGTCTTTCGAACACAAAAAGTGAGGTCTGCTAAGGATAATATTAAATACGATAACGTCCAAGAGCGCCATAATTTTTTTGCTTTTTAATTTTCATTTTGTATTCGAAATTCTCCAATAGGAGATTTTATTCCATACCTGTTCTGCTATTATAGCATTAAGCACCCTTACTATACATACACTTTTCTTATTGAAAATCCTTCATTCGCTCTCTATCTATCTCTCTCTTTCTCTATCTCTCTCTCTATATATATATATACATATATATATATATATATATATATATATATATATATTGGTGTGTGTGTGTGTGTGTGTGTGTGTGTGTGTGTGTGTGTGTTAAATGCTCCCAAAACCCGGAAGAGCTCTCTAGAGGAGAATTTAGCGTAAGGCATTACTCGTCTTTGGTTTACAAACCTGGTGATTGTAAAAACATGCATCTACGGAAGTATGTATCTGTTAAATGTTCGTCTCTTACTGACAGTTACCAACGGCCGAGACGGTAAGGAGCTCGACTGATGAAAATTTAGTCGGGTTTCGCACCCGGCTAGATGTAGCACTTAAGTCTATCTGACGAGATGTAAACGTCGAAACACTGTGTCAGTGGATGAGTATATATATATATATATATATATATATATATATATAATATATATATATATATATATATATTCCTTCTCCTAGACTGATTTCCAATCCAAGGTTAAAGAGTCCAGTCTGCCCTACTATTTTCTAATACCTGGTGGGTATAGTTAGTTGCATTTCTTTCCCAAGAGTATTAGCGCCATGTGAAATGCCAATAGCATCGTTCAGGATTTGAACTCAGGTCACCGAGTTTATTTCATACGACGATAACAATTACAGTACGCGCTTCCCTCTATGTGTGCGTGTGTGCGTGTATATTTGTGTACTAAGGAAGTTCTCCTAAGATATAATTAATTTACTTAAACAGCTTCAAGGAGAAAACTCTGGTCTCATTTCTTCCAAAGTAGTTGTTACTGGTTTTCGAGGAAAAGTGCAGTTCTACAAAATGAATATCGAATGTCGTGCATTATTACAATTTCTTGATTTGGTATCGATTAGCAATGATCTGCAAATGATTAGTTACTTTGTATTGTATGCTGAACATTTGAAAACCTTGTACAATAATATGCAAGCTAAATATACCGTGTTGAGGGACATTACCCTTTGAAGTTTATGTTGCTGATGTAGATATCTGTTTGTAGGTGAATCTCATTGAATGGCAGAGTGCAGAAATGTTGTTACAATTTATGAGAAATCATAAATTGTGAAGGTACCTGTAAGTTAGTTTTAAATAAAGGTCGTTAGATTTAAAACCGGAGGTGGGTAATTTTCCATAACCGTTGGGGGTTATGATTGACATTTAGAATTCGATGCGTAGATTACAATGCTACCGAAAAAAGGGATCAATTTTAAGAATTGGCGGAGATATGAGCTTTTAAAACGCCCCTGACCTGTAATCTTAAAAAGTAAATATTTTCGTGTAAATCTAAGGAGTCAATTTCATTGTCTTTTCTGGTAGAGTTCGATGCGTAGATTACAATTCCACTGAAGAAAATGGCCAATCCGAAGAATTGGCAGAGATATGAGGCTTTAAATCCTCACCCTTGACTTACTGCCTTAAAAAGTGCATATTTTCGTGTAAATCTAAGGAATCAATTTCTTTGTCTTTTTTGGTAGAGTTCGATGCGTAGATTACAATGCCACCAAAGAAAGGGATCAATCCAAAGAATTGGCAGAGATATGAGGCTTTAAATCTCCACCCCTGACTTAGTGCCTTAAAAGGTGCACATTTTCGTATAAATCTAAGGAATCAATTTTATTTTATTTTCTGGTAGAGTTCGATGCGTAGGTTCCAATGCCACCAAAGAAAGGGATCAATCCGAAGAATTGGCGAAGATATGAGGCTTTAAATCTCCACCCCTAACTTAGTGCCTTAAAAAGTACATCGCGTAAGTTTAAGGTGTCAATCTTATTGTCATTTCTAGTAAAGTTCAATGCGTAGATTATATATAATACCACCAAAGAGAAGGAGTTACTAAGTGTGCATCTCGTCTCTAAGAGTACAAGACATATAGAACTGGATAACATGGTTAAAGTAACAGGCAAAAAAGGTCTCAATCTGATCAAATTTTCTCTAGGAAGTTTTTCTTAAAAAAAAAACTATTACAATAACCAATTTAATAGTTTGGAGTGAAGATATTTTTTCACAAAAAGACCACCATACATAAGTTTGCCTGAAAAAAAAATCAATTTATATTTTTTTGAGTTGAAAAAGAATAACATCATTAACTGTAGTTGATGTTATTATGAGAAAAATATGAAGAGAAATGAAAGCACATAGAAATTTTTTTTGAATTGTCCGTCAGCAAAGGTCATGATTGGAACTTGGTGAATAGTGAAATAGCTTAGACACCCAACCCACCACACACCCCTATGACTTCAGATCATTAATATTCATAGATCTATTAAACAAGCGGCCATATAAGAAGAATTCCAGTCTTAGTATATTTTATTTTATATTCATTGTAAACCTCAAGCCTTGGGCAAGTTGGACGCAGCAGTCTAAGAGCTGGTTATTTTCTGTGTCAATATTTGAGCAGGTAAATATGATATACAAGGGTATGTATTGAACAACCCTTCCATACGAGCAGGATGTGACACAAGGTCATTTTTAAACAGTTTAACAGGTTTGAATTCAGAGTTTTACTTCTATTTCGGTAGCCATGCCATGGTTAAAGAGCCCAGTATTCTCTACTATTTACCCATAGCTGGAGGAAAAATAGTTGGATGTATACCTTTCCCAAGTGTATTAGCGCACTGTAAGATGCAACTAGCCTGGCCCAAGATTTGAACACGTGTCGCCGTGTCCATTTCCTACAACAAGAACAATTACACTACCAGCGCCTCTACAAATGATATATAAGGGTACAAAAATGTAGTTCTAAATTTATTAGATTATTTTTTTACCTGGAATTTTCACTGTATAATACTCGACAGGTGTGAAAAATAGATAAATGAAAAATAAATAACGTTTCCAAATAAGGAACGCAAACATAAATTATTTATCAAAAAAGGACGAATGTTACCAAAACTAAAAATTTGACGTGCAAAAAAGCCTCTGTATTAATAAAGTCAAACAGGTAATAAATTCTGCTGAAACACATGACAAATGTCCCTCCAGTCTCTCTTAATAGGCTTAATTTTGCAAGGAGATGCGGGCAGAATCGTCAACATCAGATGAAAGAGACTGGTCAGTGGTTACAGACATTTAGTTGAATCACTCTTCCATAAGGTACTAATAGTCTAACAGATAAGAAGATGAACCGGAAAAAAATTGGCCCCCTGGGGAATTTTTTTTTATTATGGTATGCAAACCAGATCTATAACTAAAAGGATCAATATGTCAAATTTTCAGTTTTGGTGATATAATTGTTTTGTTTTTTTCAAATAAATGATTGAAATAATTTTTTTTGTCTGTGTCCATTATTTGAACTAGCAAATATATGCACCCTCCGGGTGCAAGTATTTCAGTTTTAATATAATAAAATATCATATTAAATTAGAAAGGCCAATGAAATTGAATAAAAATGCAGATAACATGATTTGGAACAGAGGGGGTATGATTGAAAAATAGAACAACTTTGAAACTAACTCTTCCATCATTTTCAATTACTCCTATTCCTAATTTAACTATTTAGTTAAAATAGGAAGTAAAGAATAATATTACAGCTATTTCTTTTTGTTAAGGGATTTCTTTTAAGATTTATTGAAGAGAATTTTGCTCTTATTCAATAAGATAAAACTAAACAATTAGAAATCAAGAATATTAAGCACATATTTATTAAAATCAATTTTTTAAATATCAATATAAAAATTAGCCTTCCCATTCACACTGTAAACCGCTATTTTGTTGTATATATAAATACAACTGCATGTTAATTGTATGTAGATATGGTCAACAGTGGCTTCGGCCTCTGGACCATTGATATAATTAACGGCGTCGATCCCAGGGGGCCATCCCCCCAGGACACACCTGCCCCCTCGATTTAAAGGGGCAGGGCTGGGTTTATTGCCCAGTGCCTGAGGCGCCCCCCTTGAGGGGGAATGCCGACGGGATCGACGCAATTTTTCACCTGCCACTCCATGAGCTTCGGCTTGTGGGTGGTCCCACGTTAATAGGGACTTTGTGCCTGACCCGTACAAGTGGGGTACGCGGTAAATACTATGTAGATATGGTCAACAGTCTTAATGATGTAAAACAATTTTATTAATAATTGAGGTTTAAATAAAAAATAAAATCATGGAGAAGTGATGCAGATAACAAAGGGAATTGTGATTTGTATAGTAATATAGTTTCGGTTACAGACAGAAAAACATACAATCTCCATTATAATAAGATAGTTGTATTATTGGCGTGTTGATACACATTTAATAGGCTTATCTAAAACATTTTCACAGCAGAAATGTAAAGAAGGTTCACAAACTTTTAAGTGGCACTCTATATATAGTTATCCCCATACAATCCGGCTCATCAGTGCGACGTGCTTCATTATCAAGCTGAATCGGGCTGAGATCGAAACTCGACCGTTTTTCTTTTTTACCAGTCAGAGCTCCTAACCACGAGTCATCTTCACAACCAACTTAAGAAAAGAAATTTTTACTGATATAAATATATAAAGCTGTCAGAAATTATATATATATATATATATATATATGTGTGTGTGTGTGTGTGTGTGTGTGTGTGTCAATGCTTAAATGTATCCTCTACCTTTATATGCCAGACGGACCCGGTAGGTATGGGTGTTTAAAATGTCCACTCGAAAAGGTCCATTGTTTCGCCAATCAGAAAGTCTATCTCATCCAATAATGAATAGTAATTACGGCTTAATAAAAGCAAAGAAACGATTCGCTTCAGTCAATAACAATATGCTTACGTTTCGTGGCAGATATACACATTCACGCAGAAGCTTATCCCCAGCTCTGTTCTTTTTTTCTTCTTTTTCTTTTTTTCGTTCTTACTTACCGCTACGCCATCCGGGTTCAACGACCTGGCATCTGAGAATTTTCATCACGTGACATTACGAAGTCTCAGCAAAGAGACACATTTAACTCGCTGTAGCACACTATAGACTTGCATTAGTATCATGTTGTGGTATCTATTTAATAAGCGTTGGTCACGTTCGGTGGGTAGAACTAGAACGGTGTCAGGCAAACATTCCCGATCCAATTGGAGTTTAGGTAGGCACATGGTTACTTGCAACATCTCTAATTGAGTAAATCCATAAGATTTCACAATAAGGAAGTGCGTGGTGTAATGGATTGAGTCGCTGGTTTTGAACTCGTCGACCCGAGTTCAAATCTTGGACGAGGCTGTTTGCATTTCACATAGCGCTAATACCCTTGAGAAAGGTATGCATCCAACTACTCTCCTTCCAGCTATGGATAAAATAGTAGGGTAGACTGAGCCCTTTAATCTTGGCTAGGTAACCAGTCTAGGAGAAGGAAAACTGTGAATTCAAACCTGTTAAACTCCGCTTAAGAAATTGACCTTGTGTTGTATCCTGCCCGTGTGGAGGGGTTGGTAAATATAAGATTTCACATTGCAACCCAAAAGCTTCCACCCTGTCGACAGGGTTTAGTATATACAAACTGTATACACTGAAGAAGGATAAAAACACACTTCAAATGAGGATGTCAGCTTAACTACATTTGATAGTAAGGCTCCAATTTTCGAGATCCCCATTATTGCCATTAATCCCAGGTACACTTTGACCCGAAATGGAACTATCTGCTAGGGTCCCATCTATGGGTCAGATAGATCTGTTTAAAAATTATTCGTATTTGGTAGGAATGCTTGATGTCATATAACTGCAAATTATTTGTACTTAGAATAGTTAGTTGAAGCTGTGATTGTTTACAAAGGATTATTATTAGTTACTTGAAACTATATAACTGTGTGCAAACAAATTATGATCGATTAATTGATTGATTGGTTGGACTTTATGGCATGGCAACCTTTGTTGGGTTATTTTATGCCGAAGACATTTTGTTTTATTATGATGAGTATTTAATTATTTTCTTTTAATCTAAACTCAATTTTTTAAACAATTTTTAAAAACTTATTTTTTCTATTTAACCCATAGAGGAAACTAGAAGAGTAAGAGTGGACCTGTGATTCATGGCAATGAAGGGGTACTCCACACTCCCCAGAGCTCCAGAATTGGAACCTAACCATTAGATGCAATTTAACGTCATACCCAGTATACTAAGACCGTCAGCCACAGCCTTCTAGCACATATATGATAAAAAGAGTCGGAGAATTACTAGTCACCACTCACGACCAACAGGTGGCCCCATTGGAGGATTTTACCCCTCTGCAGAGATGCAGGGTGTATTCTATAGCCCCACAGACTGGGCAGGAATGTAATTAAGTAGAAATGTCTACTTTACACTATATGATTATTTGTATTAGATAGGAATACTTGAGACTATTCAACTGTAAGCTAATTATTTGTATTAGACAGGAATATGATATAAATGTATGTAAACAAATTCTTCAGAACCAACTACACAAAAATATATAAATCCATGGAGGCCTACAAAATACAGAAACACTTAAAACATTAATAAGTTTCTTGTTTTTGATTTAATTTTCTTAGGTATTTTACTAATAAATATCAATAACAAATTAAAATTCAACGTTCATCATAAATCAAATAATAAGAATGGCCATATACATTTCTACTAAAATCACAGCATCAAAATAAAAAAAAATTGAATTATAGGTTTTTACCTTCGAGTCCTTCGCCTTTTTACACCTAAATATTTAAACGATGACTTTGATTATATGGAAAATTATTTTCTACATCTTCTTTACCCAAAATCTTTTGTACAACCTGCTAGATATAAAGCACTCAAGATTCACATTTTAATTTTCAGATATAAGCAACCTAAGCAAAATGAACAAACCAAAATTATAATAAACTTCTTCGTTGAATAGAAAATTCTATTATTGTTTCAGTATTTCGTATAACCACCCTGTACGAACGTACAATGTACGCATTCCCTAACTCTGGACATAAAATAACCCCTATTAAATTCAATCAACAATTTCAATCAATGGAAGACGACCTGATGTAAAGTTACGTGGCATGCGTCAAATTCTAATATTCTCATTTCTTTTTCAGACTTATAGAGAGCCATGTTAATCCAACTTACGAACTGACAGGAAATTAAATGATTGGCTATGCTGGTGACTTGAAATTGTAACCATAGCGACAGCTTCCTGAAAGTGGTCAGTTCCATCGTGATCAAGGTCACCCGTGGCCAATAACAATAAAGATTCCAGACGTCATATGGACAGTAGGTCCAGAATATAATTAACTCAATGATGAAAGCACTCACCGAGCAGCATAAGGTAGCGCAGTCCATTATTAGGACATCCAGGATTTGAACTCAGGTCGCGACTTCCATTTGCCGTCACGCAAAGCACGACTAATTTAAAGTAAGATCACACCCTTTTAAATGGCTTACATTTTTGTATTTCGTTTTTCATATTAAGATTAGCAGATCTACCTGGTGTTGCCCAGGACCTAAATGTTACAAATAAATATCTCATCTCTATTCATATATAGATTAATGAACATTCTTTTTCTATATATTTGTTTTATCATCGTTTATTCTTTACATATTCTTGTTTCTAAGATGATTATTTTTATCATTTTTCTTGTTTATATTTTTTCTTTTATTTGTCTTTTATTTGATCTTTATTATTATTGATCTTTATTTAATTAGTTTTTTTTAATATATCATTGACTTACCCTTATTATCTTTTATATAGCTTTTCTTTGGGTAAATGAAGGGTAAACAGTTTTTTATTAACCCCCTCTCGGACAAAAATAAGGTTTGGATTTATATGAACTTTGGTCTTTGCAGGTCTTCAATAATTATCGGTTCTATAAGGACGTGCATTCGGTCTTTGTACAAAAAAAGGATACAGACAAACAACATACATACATAATCTTTCTTTTATATATATATATATATATATATATATATATATATATATATATATATATATATATAGTCGGTTAAGAAACTTTTTACCCCACATTTTCCATAAAAAAGCAAAATTGAAATATGATAATAGTATAAATCATATATATATATATATATATATATATATATATATATATATATATATATATATATAGACTATTTCTCTGAATGTTTGAGATGAGGTTTGATGATTAGTATTATCCGCGTTATTCGGACTATTGTCCCCATCTTCATTGTTATTTGTACAACGTTTCAGCCGATGTGCCCTCCGGCCTTCTTCAGGTATTTTTTGTCGGACTCGGGAACCTTCCCGAGTCCGACAAGAAATACTATTGATTTGTTTCATGTCTATATTCTACTGATCTAGTAGAATATAGACATGAAACAAATCAATACCATACAACATAATCCCCAATAATGCTAACACATTGTTAAAACCAATTACTAAAAAGTATAAATATAAATACACGATATGTATTACTTTCTAACCGTTAGGCATGACATAACTCCAGACGGGTTGATATGCCGTAAAAATCAATAAACAAACAAACAAACAAATACTGTTCTGCATCTAATGGTGAAGTTCTAGTTTTGGAGCTCTGGGGAGTATGGAGTACTCCTTCATCCACTCTGACCTATTAGGGTCCCATCTATGGATTAAATGGAGTGAAAAGGAGAGGAAAGAAGCCGCCAAAGAAAAGAAAGCCAGAAGGAAGGAGAGACAACATCAACTCCAGCAAGCATCACTGTTTGTTTGTACCAGAGATTGCCATTCAAAAGTTGGTCTGTTCAGCCACTCACACAGTTGCAGATAAAACATAGCCCCTCTATTCTTCTAACTTTTATTGGGTGTCTCTGTTCTTCTTACTTCGTATCGGTTCGGATGTCTCTCTCTCTCTCTCTCTCTCTCTCTCTCTCTCTCTCTCTCTCTCTCTCTCTATCTCTCTCTCCCCGTGTTACATCAAACTAACGGTTTTGTTGGAAAATACTGGTGAATCTGATTGACAAATTTTGCCCCGTGTTGAACCTTTTCTCTAATTCACCTGAGCGAACGTGAGAAAGTTAGTTTAAAGCAAGAAGTTTTTAGCAGTGTGCTGAACAGGACGGATCGTAATGGCGGTCTGTTCGTTCGAAACAAAAAAAAGTTGAGTTTACCTGGGATTTATAAATTAAATAAACGAACTCTTAAGTAAAACACGAAAGTCTTGTGTTCGTTGATCAAAAACAAACATCGGACCAAGAAACAGAAGACATCCCAAGATCAATTCAAGAAGAATCCCATACGGTTCAGAGTTAGACAAGCGAGAGATTCAGCTTAGAACAGCTACGAAGCCAGCTACAAAAACCAGATTCATATAGAAAATATAAGTACACAAGATAAGTATATGAGTGTATGTCCACGGATATACTACGATATACTACAACCTATAAGTATACATCTATACGTCAATTTAAAAAGCTATGGAACATCTATAGATTCTCCCCCCTCTCTCTCTCTCTCTCTCTGGGATCCATCTTACTCCGTTATTTTCATGGAACAACACGGAGACATTTTTTGTGTACACTTTATTCCCCCCAAAAGCTTTTTCCCCCATACATTGTTTACCCGCACGTACGTGGTGGGGAACAGACATAGAAAACACGTCTTCCGTCTAATTCTACTTTTTAGCGCTGCCTGGTTGCATGATCCCCTAAGCCAACCGAGGCCCCGTTCCACTTTTTCCCTCAAATGAGGGTATCAGCGCTATGTGAGATGCAAATAACCTCGTGCAGTACTTGAAATCGGATCGTCGTATCCATTTCTTGTGACGATTAACATTACACAACATACGTCTTCATGTTGCACACCCTTCTTCACTGGCACTAAATAATTATAATGTTGCATACCTCTTTCTTTAATTCTATTTCTTGGCCGTCTTTAGTATTCTGATCATCTTTGGTATTTCTTCATCTTGACTTGGTCTGGTCTAGCGTCTGGAGTTGACTTGGGGACCTCGGTCTGGTTTTCTGTTAGGGATTTCTCCTTATCAGAAGCCCTGTGTCATTGTTAGTTTTTAGATAATAACACACTTCGATTTACTTTTGATCTTATTTTATTGTTAAATCCCCACCAGGACATCTGCTAACTAACATAGTGCGCGTATGCAGAGTGAGTTACAGTTCGGCAGTACATCTTCACTGCCTGACGTCCAAATACAAACTGGGGACCGAACAGGTCCTACGTGACTTCACATATTTTGGCGGGCTTCTGTAATTTTCCATTGAAGCACCCGGCCATGGTATGAAAAGGGTCATCCCCTCAGAATTACAGGGATTGACAATAATCCTATGCAACCGCATAGATTATGTAACATTCATTTATATATAGTATAGCCCAGGAATAAATAGAACCCTAACATCTTTTGATAAAAACTTATTACAAACTATATTAGCGCAAATATGTGAAGTGCAAACAGATTTCGTCCCGGATTTGAATTCTGACGAATTCATTTCCTACTACTCTAACCATTACCCCTACGCACTTCCAACATTCTCGACAGTATATGTTAGCTGGTGTAGGGCCTTTTTAGAGATTCGAGAGCTTGTGGGAGGTTATCACTATCTTGATCGACTTCAGAAACTAAGAACAATCTGCCAATCATGAGAACTGATCCATGTTTGATAACGTGAATTGAACCATATTGGCTGGGGCTTTAGAATACACCAACTGCGCCTCTGTATTGAAATAGTGTAACCAACAACATGAATATGTAACAGTCCAAAAGTAAATTCTTCTTAGAAATTAAAACTATTTAGTTATCAGTATTTGATTAAAAATAAACCTATTATACCTATTTTAGACCTATTATTAATTAACAAGTAAAACAGAACTTGTCAACTAGTGGATTTTCCCGTACCGGCGGATCACAGGATAAAAATGAAAGAAAACGAAAAGATGGACAAATACCTTGACCCCGAGAATTAAAAAAAAAAACTGTGGATCATGAGGGTGAAGGTGATACCAATTGTAGTTGGAAGTTGGTGTTCTGGAGATCTGAGGAAACTTGTCACTCAGACTCCTGTGAAAAACTCGAACTATAATAATAATAATAATAATAATAATAATAATAATAATAATGTAAAATGATAATAATAATAATAATAATAATAATAATAATAATAATAATAATAATACACCAGAGACGACATAGACAGTCTATATGTCAAGAAAAGAAGGGGGAATGGGTCTCGCCAACATTGAAGATAGTGAATAGATACGACAATCCGAACACTTGACGAATGCACTAATAAAAGTAAGGAAAGACAAATTGCAACAGTCAGGAAAAACAATTACAATAGATTGACAAGGAAAAATACATTAAAAAATAAAAAAAATAAAAAAAAGGAATAGGAAGAAAAACAACTACATGGTACTTTAAGTGTCAAACTCAAGAGATATCACATCAGAAGACATGGACATGGCTAAGAAGAGGAAACCTCAAGTGGGAAACTGAATTGCTTATAATCGCAGGACAAGTCAATGCCATAAGAACAAACTTGTGAATGCAAAAATAGATAAGACACAGCAGAATAGCAAGTGCAGAATGTGTGGAGACAGAGTCGAAACGGTTAATCATATAATAAGCGAATGCATCAAACTAGCACAAAGAAAGTGCAAGACTAGACATGACTGAGTGGGAAAGGTAATCCACTAGGAATTGTGCAAGAAATTCAATTTTCTCCATACAACTAAATGATATATGCACAAGCCTTAACCAGTCCTGGAGAATGAGACGCATAAAATTCTCTGGGACTTCAAGGTACAGATGGATCACCTAATGTCCGCTAGGAGACCGGACCTAGTATTGATCGACAAGAAGAGAACCTGTCATCTCGTGGATACTCAGAAGAGTCCTGGAGACCCGAGGTGACTTGCTGTCACTCGGCCTCCAGTGAACCACCGGCTACGGCAGGTGTGAAAAACTCAATAATAATAATAATAATAATAATAATAATAATATTATTATTACTATTATTATTATTATTAAGTCTTAAAGATATCAACACAATACTGATACCACGCTCCACACCCCAGCCCGGCAATCATAAATGTCTAAAAAGAATTATCATTTTTTTTTTCTTGGTCTGATATTTTCCGTATTTCTGTGTCTGGAAGGAGATTCCAAACATTATTTTTTCGCTCATTTATAAATAAATAAATAAATAAATAAAACAAAAATAAAAATTTAAAAAAATGATAAAAGAAGAAAAGATAAAAATAAAAAAAATGAAAATAAAAGATAACAAAATAAATAAATAAATAAAATAACAAAATTAAAAAAATATGAAAATTTTTAAAACGTTGCGACGAAAAAAAAAAAGTTCGATTCTACTTTTGATCAATGTTTGAAGTAAATTTTCTTAAAATATTCAATTTTTAAAGATATTTTCGGTTTTTTTTTTTTTAAGAAAGTTTTAAGGAAACTCAGTTTCAACTAAAGATGGCGCTCATGCCGACGGCACCAAATAAAAATTAAAAAAATGAATTTTATATTTAACATTTGAGTTTTCTTTTTTTTTTTATTGCTTCTTTCCTCAAAGATTTGAACCGACTCTATAAAATCGCACAAAAGTTTTGTCACCAAAATCAAAGGCGGATATTACAGCTTCCGTTAAATTCTTTATCCAAAAGTAAAAATTTAAATAAATACGTTAAATGACCGAAAAAAACGAATGAATTATTATTATTATTATTATTATTATTATTATTATTATATACTTGTATTATATGTAGCGAAATTGAAATTAGACGAGCAGATTCCCAACCCCCACTAACAAAGCGCGTCCGGATATGTTTGGCCTGCGCGAGTAGGGGAGTGTAGCGAATGGCCACGGACATTTGAACTCGCTACCTCCTCATCACTGAAATGCTGTTGGCAGTAACCCGGATGTAAACAGTATTGACGCGTACTCAAAATGCTGGTGAATATTGAAGTTCTAAACGGGCAATGCCAGACCAGAGTAAGAAGCCCGGATGTACATATTAACTCTAGTAATTAACGATAGTAGGAGTTTTGCTGTTAAGAGAGTCGTACTTTTGTAAGAGATTGTTGCTGACTAAGGACTTTGTCAGTTGGGAGAACATATACGTCGGACTTGACTGTGCCCCACACCGAGTTTACTTTCATCATTTTATTTAATTTGTTAGATTATACAAGTTAGTTGGTTGTTTAAAGGCATATCAACCCTTTTCGGTCATTTAATGCCGAATGAAGTCATTTTGATAAACAAAGGACCCAGATTGTTTACAGTACTATTACACGAGTTATTCGTATTAATATCCCAATTCTTGTTGTTTTATCATCATATTTAGACCGATAAACGTGGAATTAGCATAACAGTTATCGTTATATGAAAATGGAATCGGCGATCCTTGTTCAAATCCTAGCTGAGGCTGTTTGTGTTTCACTTGGCAATAAGGCCCAATAGGAAAGGACTCAATCCACACACCCACATGGCTATGAGTAAATAGTAGGATAGACTGGGTTTTTTTTTTAGCCTTGCTCAGACAACCAGTCTAGAAGTAAAACCAGCTGTGCTGAAAAAGTGATCTTGTGTCATATCCTCTCCGTGGAGGGGTTGGGTAAATACATTCATGAATATTATTATGTATATTTTAAAGGCAATTACAATATAATATAAATAATAATATACTTTACTTAACAATGCTTCAAGCAAATTATCAAATACTATTATATATGAATAGGTTCTTCATTCTTCCTCACTTTCTGAAATCCATGAATAAATCCTCATTATTCTTATGTACGAACTCATAAGCGACGTCCTCCTGTGTAAGCCAACACATGGGCACGCCAGTGTGGGCTGACCAGCAAAGACGTACATTGATCAGCTCTGTGCGGATACAGGATGCTACATAGAGGACCTCCCGAGAATGATGAGCGATAGGGACGGATGGAGAGAGATTGTCATGGATATCCGTGCTGACAGTTCGACATGATGATGATGATGATGATGATTTCTTAAGTTGTTCAGATGAATGTTCTTGTTATATCCCGAGATGTAGGATATACAGAATTGATAATAAAAACAGGGAATATGTTAACAATAACAATATTTTGCTTTATTTATTCTAACTGACAGGGAATACAGTGGGATGGTTTTGGATTCAGTTCGGCTTGGTGTAGAAACGCGTGTGTCACGTACCGGGCTCGGTTCTTGTCTCTGCTGTCAGTATTTTGTCCTCGTCCTTTTTTGGAGAGTATCAGGTTCGAATCGTTAGGGGGAGATAACTCTCCCTAACAGTTCTCATCTTTGCTTTTTTAAAAATCTGTATGTTTCAAATGATATCCTTTTCTGATTTTCTCATCATCTTTAATTGTGTATTTTTTGTATATTTTCTGTCGAAAGATTATCTTTTTTTCTCTCTTTTTTAAAGGCTGATTTCAGAAAGTAGAAAAAAAGGGGGAGGGGAATGCCGAAGGAGACATAACAAACAAATAAATAAATAATAAATAAATCTGAACTGCTAAGATTTAGCTCAGTCGGTAGAGCGTCAGCCTGGGAACCACAAGGTTCCTGGTTTGATACCGGCCTTCGCCAACTCAGCTTATGAGTTGCACAGGGATATGTGCGGTAGAGTGAAGAGCTGATGGTAGGTGTGACACTCTGTCTTATACGCTAATTATTAGTATCTATTAATAATGGTGATTGGGTGTATTTTGTCTGTAACAAAAACTACATCACAGCTTACGTCACAATATTCTTGTGTTATATACACTCAAAATTTGAGTAAGCAATTTTAACAATTGTTTTTTGTTTACTCTCGCACTTTTTTTCAGTACATAGAATAAAAACAACCTTTTTTTTTTCTCTCTCACCCTTTTTTATTAACAAGACGTTAACTAAAAAGTTTACAAATGAATAAATACCTACGATTTTGTGTAAAATTTATGTGTAAAATATTCAAAATAATTATTTGATAAGTAACTAGTAAATGCATGCAACATTTTATTTGAGGGGACAAAACTAACTTTCAATTTCAAAATGTTTTATTTTTTTTACTACTTTAATAAATTTGATGATTTAGCTTACTTATACAAACCCTCTGATATTGAATTTTTAACTACTACCCCATCAGGCTATCTTTCAAAAAATAATTTTTACATCGCCCGGAGGGTGTTTATTGTTGCTAGTTTTTAAATTGATTTTATTTTGTTATTATCTCTTCTTACAGAAAGTGGACATACCTTTATGTTCAATTAGAATTTTAAGTTCAGTTTAAAACGTGTTTTTTTCTGGATAAGAAGTGTGGGGAAAGAGCTCTCAAAGTAGTTTTTTTTTACTAACGAGAAGAGGGTCCCTTTGGTTTGAATTCAGAGTCTTCCTTCTCCTACACCGGTTGCCATACCAAGATTAAATGGTCTAGTCTGACCTGTTATTTCCCCATAGCTGGAGGGTGAATAGTTGGATTCGTATCTTTCCTAAGGGTATTATCATTATGTGAAATACAAACAGCCGCGTCCAGTACTTGAACTCGTCTCACCGTGTCCATTTCCTACGACGATAACCTTTAAACAATGCGCCTTCAATTTGCTAACATATTTTATATTCACAACAAAAATCAGTTCACGTACCCAGAATGATTGGTTATTACAGATAATCTACAATTATATGATATCAAATATATATCAAATACGAATAATTTTATACCCAACCTGACCCATAGATGAAACCCTAACATGTACTTACCACTCCGGGTCGGAGTGGACCTAGGAGTAATGACAATAACACGCTTCTCAGATTTCCGGAATCAGAGTGTCATTATTAAATGGAGTTTAGTGTCATTTCCAGGACACACCCTCTGCAGGGGGATACATCCAGTGTATTCTAAGCCTCAAACGATAGAGTGCTAAACCCCCTATCAATCAGGTTTGGTTTGGTTTGGTTTGGTTTGTTTTACGGCATATCAACCTCGGTGGGTCATTTAATTCCGACAAAGTTGTGAAATAAATTCATTCTTAATGGATAATACAATTCTGTTTATAAACTCATGTTTTTCTATTTAACCCATAGATGGGACCCTAACAGGTACTACCACTCCGGGTCAGAGTGGACCAGGGAGCAATGGTGATGAAGGGGTGCTCCACATTCCCCAAACCTCCAGAACTGGAACCTCACCATCAGATAGACTTTAACGTCATTCCCAGGACATGTAGACCCTCAGCCACCGCCTTCTAGCACCCATATGATAAAAAAGTGTTGGCGCTTGCTATAAGAGTAATAGGGTTGGGGCAATTATGCAGGTGCTAGGGCTTGACGTGACCAGCCGATTGATCGGACTGGGTCTCTCCGACCACCCGTCTAGCCCAAGAAAACCCCCTATCAATCAGGTGAGAATGGAATAATTTTCAACTATAAACTATTTTTGGTTATGTTTATTTCTTTAATGGCATATTGACATACATGAGTTATTTAATGCCAAAGTCATTCTTGTAGAACAGGGATCATCAAACTACGGCCCGCGGGCCGGATCCAGCCCGTGAAAGCATTTTATCTGGCCCGCCAACGGTACTTGAATTTGTAATGTTTTTGATAATGTTTTGAAAATACATATGTTGGTTAAATTCGTTTTTGTGCCATTCATACATGAATATGACATGAACAGATAAAGTTAGTTTTACATCTTTTTCTCAGAGCTTTCGTTCTGGATAGCAAGTATTGAACACAATGATAATATGGCCCGCGCTCGTTATTTTTTTTAATTATATGATCCACCGTGAAAAAAGTTTGGTGATCCCGGTTGTAGAAGAATAGTGATGGTACTATTTAACCCATAGCTGGGGGATAACTGTATTAGTCCGAAAGTGAATAATAGCATGATTGGAGTTCGAATTCGCTTACTACGATATCGCACGTTAAAACTATTTTTGCAAAACGTCATTATATGACTCAGAGTTATGCTATCAATCACGCTACGACAACATCCCAAATGGGAAAAATGTTTAATCCAACGTATCACCACCCCACCACCCAAATAAAAAACTGTTAAATCATCGAAGCGGAAAAAACAATGACAAGACTTAAAAACCTATTCGTTCATTTAAAAAAAAATATCTTTGGCATTATTTGCCCTGAATACACACGATTAAACAAAAGAAAGTTAAATTTTCAGTTGTCATTTCCGTTTTTACAAAAAAGAGGATCCCTTATAGTTGCCTAAAAAACAACAACGTGAAAGCAAAATTCGCTTAAGGATAAAATGATTCCTAAATTGAAGCTGTAGAAAAAAAAAAGATTTAAAAAAAAAACGGGAGAATAAAAAAAAAAGAAAGAAATCATTGCTAAAAGGAGACAAGAAAATAATAAAATAGAAGCTGACATGACTGAAGTGCGATTTCAATCATACTACTGGCTTCGGAAATAATTTTCCAGCAGGGATTTGGGGGCAGAGGTTTTGATATTCTTTCATCGACGATAACAAAAATATCTGATTGATTGCATACATTTTGGGAAACACTTCAAAGCTTGAAGGATTCGCAATTTGCATCAGAGATTATGTCGCTCAGTAAACACCATAATACGAAAAAGCAAACTATTAGAATTCTTAACAAACTGTCTTCATATCTTCCTCTATAAAGCTGTTCTATCCGTCTATCTGTCAGTTTTTTTTGTTTGCTTTTGTCGGACCCTGTTTCTATATAAAATCTTGTTCAACCTCTTCTGTTGCATACTGCTTCTTAAGTTCTGACGTATTCTTCTATTATAGTTATCTATGCCCAATCTGTTGTCGTTTATGGTCAAGACAATGTTGAAAGCACCGGTTTCTGCTATATCACCGAAGTTAAACAGCGATGACACAGTTCAATAGTTAGATGGGGGACCACCAACGACATTTTTGGAAAACACTTTAAAACTTGAATAATTCGAATCACAGACTATGTCGCTCAGTAAACACCATAATACAAAAAAGAAAACCCTTAGAATTCTAAGCAAACTGTCTTCATATAATTCTATATAAGAAAGGAAGGACCAAAACGAACTCATGAAAAGAGATAAAGGGACGGTGATGGTCTGATGATTGGGTATAGTCCTCTTCCTCAACCCAACCTTAAGAAATCGCCAGACTGTTCATAAGTCCATTTATGAATCGATATACCTAGCTTACTATAATTCCTAACACCAGCATCCTTGTTTATAATATATATATATATATATATATATATATTATATATATATATTATATGTGTGTGTGTGTGTGTGTGTGTGTGTTGGAATTAAAACAAAATAGCAGGTCTCCTGTTTAAACGATTTTATTGGTGATCTTCTTATATAACACTTTTCCCATCAATTCTCCACCTTCCAGCCTCCACATCTATTAATATACTTGGAAAAAAATGGAACACATCACCTCTGATGATGGCACTTCGAAGTACCGAAAGTACTTGGGATATGAACTTCGGTGGACTAATCCACGAATTCCATCCAAATATAAAAATGTTGGTCAGAAAGTTTGAAAAGATCACCAATAAAATCGTTAAACAGGAGACCTGGCTTTTGTTGAATTCCACATGTATAAATGAAAGAATGCTGCCCAAATACACACACGCACACACACACACACACACACACACACACATATATATATATATATATATATATATATATATATATATATATAACAATTGAAAAAACATAAGTTTCATTAACGATTGATGTATAATACACATTAATCGTTAATGAAACTTTTTTTCAATTGTTCATAAAAGTACATATTTGTCGGATTTTCTTCCACTTTTTCTATACATATATATATATATATATATATATATATATATATATATATATATATATATTTGCTACTTTTGTGGTGTCTGTTAATTTAAAGTTGGTCTTGAAGAATCTGCTCAAATATAAGAATGAAAATAAATCAAAAGAAAAGAATTATAAACAAAATGAATAAAATCAGAGAAAACAGCAAAAACAAAAGAATAAGAATAGTAGTCAAAAAGAAAAAGAAGGAAATGTTTTGTTTTTGTTTACTGGCATATCATCTTTCGTTGGTTATTTAATTCCAAATCTATCCTCATAGGTGAATAGTAGTGGTACTATTTAACCGAGAAGCTGAGAAAAAATAAAATTTAAATAGTAATAAAGTCCAGAAAATAAAAAAATGAAAAATAATAAACAATATGAAAAAGAGAAAGAATGGATAAATATCAAGAACGTACAATATGGTTTGATTTCTTTGTTAATGGCATATCAATCTTTCAGGGTTATTTAATGCCAAAATCATCCTTGGAGAAAAAACAGTTGTGATAGTATTTAACCCATAGCTGGGAAGAAAAAAGAAAGAAAAATATAAAATAAAAAAATAACGTACAGAACAAAAAAACATGAAAAGGGGAAAGGAAGGAGAAATATAAAGAACGTACAATTTGGTTGGAAATGCTAAAAATGAGGGAAAAGAAAAGAAATGGGAAAAAAAATGTAAAAACAAAAAACAAAACAAACCAAAAATGGTCAAATTGAGCCAAAAACGGTTGGGGAGAAAAAATCAGTTAATAGAAAGAAAAAGAGAATGAAAGAAAAAAAAAACGTAGAAAGAGATTAAAAAAAAAAAAAATAAAAAAGAAGAAAAGAATTCAGCAAAAAATGAAGGCAAAAAAACAAGTAGAAAATACGATGACAAACAATAATGGCTGGCTGATGTGTAATTACAATGTTGATTATAATTTCTGTCCTGATTGAACATGATTGAAGTAGGCATCTGCCCATCTTGTCACAACAAGATGAACGCCACCCCACCCCCCTTTCATCCACCTCATCACATCTCGTACAAACAAGCTCTCCTTTTAAATCTCGTTGTTTACGATATTAGATTATCACTCGGTTGTTATTTCGAGACTTCAAGAAGTAGCTATGCCATTATAATAAACAAATCTCCCTAATTATGTCAGCAGTCTAATAAGAAAATACCTACCTATCGAGAGATTTACTACGGACACTTTTAATGGTTAGCAAGTTGGTCTTGAGGTTCCCTATTACTAACCGCTCTATCGCCTGGGGTAGAAGAATACACCGCTGCAAAGAGGTAATATCCCCCAATGGGTACACCTGTTGGTTGCGGGTGGCGTCCCGTGATGCTTAGGGATGGAATCGTGCTGAGCTGTCTATGACATTCAACACTCCACTTTAGTCCTTATTTAGGCTAGATGAGTGGTCGGAGAAGCCCCCTCCAATAAATCGGCCGGTTATATCATGCCCTAGCACCTATATGATTGTCTCGATCCTAATACTCTTACGACAAACACCCAACCTTTTTTATCATATACGTGCTAGAAGACGCAGACTGAGGGTCTTACTTTCATATGTATGACGGTAAAATGCATCTTATGGGGAAGTTCCAATTTTGGAGCTTTCGGGAGTGTGGAGTATCCCTTCATCGCTATTACTCCCATGCCCACTCTATGGGTTGAATAGATAAAAAATGTGTTAAAAAGAATTGAGTTTAAAAAAGATTAAATGCCCATCAAGAATGAATTATAAAAACATCTTCGGCATAAAATAACCCAACAACGGTTGACATGCCGTAAAATCCAACCAACCTTTTTCTCTGAATGTTTGAGATGAGGCTTGGAGATTAGTATTATCTGCGTTATTCGGACAAAAGAAGGTTCCCGAGTCCGAAAAGAAGGTTCCCGAGTCCGAGAAGGTTCCTGAGTCCGACAAAAAATACATGAAGAAAGCCGGCCGAAACGTTGTACAAATAACAATAAAGATGAGGACAATAGTCCGAATAACGCAGATAATACTAACCAACCAACCTTATAACTAATCCACACCCGTGACTCCAATACTATGACCTTGTTCAATACAAATCTAAGTTATATTTATTAAGTTTATTAAGTTTATATTTATTCTGGGCGCCGGGTCATGTAACAGAGCGATGACTGACGTTTGTTTAATGGTATATCAACCTTCGTTGGTTATTTAATGCCAAATCCATCCTTGTAGATGAATTAGATGGTACTATTTAACACATAACTACAGGGATGAAGTGGTTCATAGTTTTCATAAGGGCATTATTTCAAAAGTGAAAGTAATAGCGCGACAGTAGATCGAACTCGCTTATTACGACATGTTAGCCAATACGCAACGTCGACCTTCTGTATATTTTGTTGAAGACTTTGAATAAAAGTAGGGTCTGTGTTCGTTGTCATTTTGTCCAAGAATGTTAGACTAATGCATCTTACTCTTAATAATAGATGTAAAGAATATATACAACTAAACACATTTTATTGTTAGGACACAAATAATTACAAATGAGAAACGAGATGATGATGAATGAAAGATGCATGCATGTATTTACCCAACCCCTCCGCCATGTACAGAATGAGACACAAGACCGTTTTGTAAAGGAAGTAAAGCTGGTCTAATCTTTAATTTTCCTTCTCCAAGACTGGTTGCTTAACTAAGGCTAAAAAAAACTATTTCGCATAGCTGAGAAGTCGGATTCATGCCTTTCGCAAGAACACTAGAACGAAGTAAACGCAAACAGTCTCGACCAGGTTTTAAAATCGGGCCATCGATTCCATTTCCTTTGATGATAACCGTTACGCTAAGTTTGTGAAAAGTGTCTATGCTCTATAAAGGTTTGTGAGAGACTTACTTACTTGAGAAGAATTACTTTTTTTGTTGGTTTTATGAAATTGTTAAACATCCCCATATATATGAAAGTAAGCCTACGACATTGTATGCCGTGGGCTATTTTGTAATGTCATGTTCAATGCGCCCGGTTTATGTTGGGGACGAATATATCTGGCCCAGAGGGACGAGACGAAACAGATTCTTGTCTCTGGCTATTCTTTTATACTAGTCTTTCTGGCTATGACAACGTTCAATAATAAAAATTAACTAATGTTTTTCATTGGGTTTTAAAGAAAAATAAATTACATCTTAATCAAATAGTTAAAAAAATTGAGTTTTTTCATTCTCATAGACCCGTTGGCATACCTAGACAAAAGAGTTATAATAATAATAATAATAATAATAATAATAATAATAATAATAGAAGCACTCTTTTATGTTTTCACAAAAATGCTTACGAGTGATTGAGACTAAAACTAAAATTAAAATGCTCATTGAATATTTTTGTGCCATTTTGAGATAATTCTCGTAAATTGAATAAACACACACACACACACACACACACACACACACACACATATATATATATATATATATATATATATATATAGAGAGAGAGAGAGAGAGAGAGATAGATAGATAGATAGATAGGAAGAGCGTGGTTGTAATGGTTAAAGTCATGGGAAACGGACTCGTCGCCCCGAGTTCAAATCCTAAACTTAGCTGTTAACATTTCACATAGCGCTAATACCCTTAGGAAAGGTATGAATCCTACTCTCCCTCCAGCTATGGGTAAATAGTAGGACAGACTGGGCTCTTCAGCCTTGGTTAGGCAACCTGTTTAGGAGAAGGAAAACTCTGAATTCAAACCTGTCAAACTCTGCTTAACAAATTGACCTTGTGTTGCATCCTGGTTGTGCAGAGGGGTTGGTAAATATATATATATATATATATATATATTATATATATATTGTGTGTGTGTGTGTGTGTGTGTGTGTGTGTGTGTGTGTGTTGTGTGTGTGTGTACCCCTCCCCTTGACAACAAGGTAAATTTCTTAAGCGGAGTTTGACAGAATTGAATTCAGTTATCCTTCTCCTACTTTGGCTGCCGAACCTAGATTAAAGAGCCAAATCTTCCCTGCTATTTACCCATAGCTAAAGGAAGAATATATGGACGCATACATTTCCCTCCCAGGTGTACTAGTGTAATGTGAAATGCAAACAGCGTCGTTCAGGATTTGAACTTGGGTTACCGGGTTCCCTTCATGCGACGATAACCGTCCTGCGACAAGCGCCTTATGCTATTCACAGAGTGATTAATACTTCTGTGTCGGTAGTTTTATTAGAAAAACAAAACGGATAGGATTTCAAACAGTCTCGACGTATTCATCATCTCTGTCAACAAATATTTGGAATCTTCCCCAGGAGATTCGATACAATGTTATCGGTTCTATGGAAGTTATCACCGTTTTCTTTTGTTTGCAATCGACTGGAATGGCAACAAGATTGTCTCACGAACAAAAGAGAATGGATGCATGGAGGTACGTCCACGTGTCGTCAACACACATTCGAAACTTATATGCAGAACAGCAGTGAGCTGCCCACACGGTTGCATTTACAAGGAGTTTGTCGAAATTGGTTCCGTTGTTCATAATTACGAAACAGGAGGATACCCAGCAGATCACCGGCAGGTGTACAAGAAGCTTTCGCGTGCTGTCCTGGAATATCAACCTGTTGATTCAGAGGCTGTGTGGAGGAGTCCAAAGAAAGAATTGGGAATGGGTCCATATCATACCGGCTTTATATGTAAGAACTACAATCCCTAAAACAAAAGTAATGAATATATATATATATATATATATATATTATATATATATATAATATTGATACACACACACACATGCACATATATATTATATAATATATATATATTATATATATATATATATTATATAATATATATTTATATATATAATATATATTATATATATCATATATTAATATTTATATTTTTGCTTGAAGGCAATTACAATGCGCATATCGCATAAAATTCGATAATTATAGAAGATAAAATGACAAGTGAATTTCGCAAAGAATTATTCGGTGTGGAGAACATCGTACAGACTGCTTCAACTTTATTAAGTCTCATCAGCATATATATATATATATATATATATATATATATATATATATATTATATATACATAGTTACAAATTAATGGAACAAATGAATGAATAAATGAAATTAAAAAATGAATGGAATAAATGAAAATATCTTTTTCAAAGGATCACTCTCAAGGGAAATCCCTAATGGAAAAACTTTTTCATTCTTACAGGACTCTTAAGTCTATCACATTTATTTCATTCGTTATTTTATTTCATTCATTCATTCATTCATTCATTCATTCAATTTTTTTCTATTAATTTTTAACTAAATTATTTAGAAGCATGTAGACTTATATTATATTATATATACTAGCAAATTTATGCACCCTCCGGGTGCAAATTTTTAAGTTTTAATATAATAAAATATCATGTTCAATTAGAAAGGCTAATAAAACTGAATAAGAATGCAGATAAAAAGATTTGGAACAGAGGGAGTATAATCGAAAAATAGAACAACTTTGAAACTAACCCTTCGATCATTTTCCATTACTCCCGTCTTTCATTGGTAAATTTTCCTAATTTAACTATTTAGTTAAAATAGAAAGTAAAGAATAATATTACAGTTATTTCTTAATGTTAATGAATTTCTTTCAAGATATATCCCAGAGATTTTTGCTTATATTCAATAAGATAAAACCAAACAATTAGAAATCAATAATACTAAGCATATATTTATTAAAATCAAATTTTAAGATCAATATGCAAATTAGCCTTCCCATTCACACTGTAATCCGCTATTTTGTTGTATATATAAATACAATTGCGTGTTATTAGCATGTAGATATGGTCAACAGTATTAATAATGTAAAACAATTTTATTAATCATTGAGGTTTAAATAAAAATAAAATCATGGAGAATGTCATGTAAATAACAAAGGGAACTGTAACTTGTATACAAATATAGTTTCGGTTACAGACAGACAAACTCACAATCTCCATTATAATAAGATATATATATATATGTATGTATGTGTGTGTGTATGTATTTATATATATATTGTATATGTTTATATAAATATTATGTATTTATGAATATATATATGTATATATATATATATATATATATATATATATATATATATATTGGTTATTTGTTTGGTTTTTTGGTCTTTAATCGCATATGAGCCCCTGTGCCAAATCTTGTCTCTTTTATTTGCTTAACTTCCTGCCTATTATTCTTTTAATCAAGTGTTAAATGTATCTTTAGCTAAATTCTTTTTAGCTAGATTTTTTAACCAAATTCTTTTTAACCAAATCTTTAATCAAACCTTTTTATAACCAAATTCCTTTTCAACTAAAATAGATTTTTTTGAAAACCAAATTCTATTTAATCAATTTTTTTTCTTTTAACGAAATTTTCTTTTTCTTTTTAATCAAATCGTTTTAGAATTCTTTTTAACCAATTCTTTTTGATAAAATTTGATTTAAACTGAATTTATTTTAAAACTCGATTTGTTTTAATCAAAATGTTTTTTAACCAAAAATCTGTTTCATAAGTATTAATAAAGTTGTATAAATAATTTTCCTTAAGTTCATGTGTATCAATAAGTAGATAGAAAAAATGTCATTTTAGATTAAACATTAAATACAAGTGTATCAATAAATAGGTAGATATAATTTACAATAACTTGTAAATAAATATATTTTATTCATACTAGCAAATATATGCACCCTCCGGGTGCAAGTATTTAAGTTTTAATATAATAAAATATCATATTAAATTAGAAAGGCTAATGAAACTGAATAAGAATGCAGATAAAAAAATTGGAACAGAGGGGGTATGATTGAAAAATAGAACAACTTTGAAAGTAACTCTTCCATCATTTTCCATTACTCCCCTCTTTCATTGGTAAATTTTCCTAATTTAACTATTTAGTTAAAATAGGAAGTAAAGAAAAATATTAGTTATTTCTTCTTGTTAATAGATTTCTTTTAAGATTTGTCCCCGAGATTTTTGCTCATATTCAAAAAGATAAGACCAAACAATTAGAAATCAATAATACTAAGCATATATTTATTAAAATCAAATTTTTAAGATCAATATGCAAATCAGCCTTCCAATTCACACTATAATCTGCTATTTTGTTGTATATATAAATACAATTGCATGTTCTGCGTATGTAGATATGGTCAACAGTCTTAATGATGTAAAACAATTTTATCAATAATTGAGGTTTAAATAAAAATAATAATCATGGAGAATGTGATGTGAATAACGAAGGGAATTGTGATTTGTATAGTAATATAGTTTCGGTTACAGACAGACAAACACACAGTCTCCATTATAATAAGATATGGGGCCCTAAAAGGCACTACCACTCCGGGTCGGAGTAGACCTTGTAGTAATTACCAAATGCAGTTTAGCGTCATACTCAGAACACAGAAAATTCTGAATCCTGATTTTGACTTCCGTTAGCAGAACTGTAGCCTCAGCTTGATGGAATTTCTGTTTATTTGCCCTTTGACCTTTTCTTTTAATATTTTCTTGTTGACTCTCTTATGAATTGTCGATAAGGGTTTCATTTAATAAACAAATCTGCTTCCTTCATCAATAAACTAATTGCATCAAATTCGTTCCGGACAGTAACAGGCGATTTCGGTGGGAAAATCATATTTTTAACAAGAATTGAAATGTACAGATTTCCAATGGTGGGCGTTGTCTCTTGGATTAAATAAATGGTTTAATGAAGGAATTTAATCTTTTAATTGAAATTTAATCAATCGTTTATAACGTACAAAATTAATCCCCTCTTTGGTATTAAAGGAAAATCGAATTCCACAATTACAGGATGCAGTTGAAGACAATTCCATTATTTAATTGCAATTCTGTGTTTTTAAACATTTAATGAAAAGTAAAAAAATGAAGAAGGAACAGTTGGTGGTTTGGTTCAATTATTAGGGAAGCGGTTCAGGATAAGAGGTTCAGGAATTCGTCTCACTCAATGGATGCTTCTATAGTCTTCGTTCTTTATCCTTTTTAGTAAATCGATATTCTATACATATAGACAGAAAGCAAATCTATTAGGATATACATATAACATAACACATTCAGATTTAGCAGTATATATATTTACACAGAAAGATTTTTATTCAAAATCTATTTAATCGCTTAATAATAAATACACACACACACACACACATACACACACACACACACACACACATCACACACCACACACATATATATATATATATATATATATATATATATATTCTTCAAAATGTCACAGAAATTGATATTGCTGAAATTGCAAAGAAAATATTCCCATAGTTCTCAGTCACGTACGGTCCCATACGAGAGAAATCCGAGGATCTCATGTCGCATGTGTTCGACATTTTACGTAAAAGCTGGACTCTGAGCAATCTGCGCCGCTCACAACCGAACTTGTTAGAAATGGCCTTCTTCTGTGGAGAGTGGCAATCACCATATAAATATATATATATATATATATATATAAAATAAAGAAAGATGAGAGAGAGAGAAAGACGAGAGAGAGAGAAGAGAGAGAGAGAGAGAGAGAGAGGAGAGAGCGGCAGGGTAAAAAAATACACCGACTTCACCTCTGCAGAGGGATAAAAATCCCCACTGGAGCCACCTGTTGGCCGCGGGGTTGAACTGTTGCTGCTTCCTTCCACCCGTGTGCGGTATAAGAATGTATCCAAATAAATAATAGTGTGTATTTCAAATATTTTCTGGGTTTTCCTCTGATAATCATGAAAATAACAAGAACAGAAAATGGAACCCAGAACTAGAGAGACACCCGGCCTGAAAAAAGAAGAAACCTCGACCCGAAAGAAGTAAAGCCTGTTTAAAAACTGATAGGAACATTGCGAGACGAAGAACATATAAGTAGACATTAGAAGATAATCAGAAAGTGGTATATATATAGTGATATATATATATATATATATATATATATTATTATGTGTGTATAGTTAGCACTATATTACTGAGAAAAAGGCAGTAGTAATCCCATACGTACTAGTGTTATTAGAAGTTCTTTAGGCGTGCTCAATATCTGTGTAGAGCGTGATAGAATATGAATGAAGGAACAAATAAAATGTTTAGCTTTTATATATTTACACGGGAACAATATTTACAACCAATGGTTTCCTTCTAACGCATTCTTCAGGTAAACGAAATAGTTTTTTTTTTAAATTTTAACCATTTACTATCATTAAAAAAAAACTAGTTTACCTGACGAATACGTTAGCAGGAAACCATTGGTTGTAAATATTGTTCCCATGTAAATAAATAAAAGCTAAACCTTTTATTTGTTCATTATGCATATAGACGGAGAGCAATATATATATATATATATATATATATATATATATATATATATATATTAGTTTTCTGCAAAACAGCTTCACTAATTTATTAGATTTTTTTCTTTCAGTTTTAAGAAATTATAAAAGTCACACATGACAAGATTAGTGTTCTGCCCAACACAAAACCGTTCAAAAAGTTCCTGAGACCGGCTTCATATTGTTCTTTTTTTTTCTTCTTTCGTTTTTTTTTTTACATTTGCAGCAACTTCTCATAAGACGTCAAGTGAGCTTTCTAAATATCTAGACATCATCACTTTTTGAGTATATAAGTAGCCCAGCGTTTCCGACGTCTTCATTTAAAATTGAAATAAAAAAGATTCAGCCTTGGCACATTGATTCTTCTCG
>CM042148.1:10465973-10488473 GCA_023376005.1 Doryteuthis pealeii
CCAGCCCGTGGAAGGCATTTTATCTGGCCCGCCAACGTTACTTGAATGTTTGTAATGTTTTTGATAATGTTTTGAAAATACATAGTTTGGTTAAATTTCGTTTTGCTGCCCATTTCATACTTGAATATTTACATGAACAGAAATAAAGTTAGTTGTACACTTTTCTCATAGCTTTTCGTTCTGGATAGCAAGTATTGAACACAATGATTAATATTGGCCCGCGCTCGTTATTTTTAATTATCTGATTCCACGTAAAAAGTTTTGGTGATCCCTGTTGTAGAAGAATTAGTGATAGGTACTATTTAACCCATAAGCTGAGGGGTAACTGTATTAGTCCGAAAGTGAATGTAATAGCATTTGATGGAGGTTCGAATTCGCTTACTACGATATCGCAAACGTTTAAAACTATTTGCAAAACGTCATTATATGACTCAGAGTTATTCTATCAATCACGCTACGACAACATCCCAAATGGGAAAAATGTTTAATCCAACATATCACCACCCACCCACCCCAAATAAAAAACTGTTAAATCATCGAAGCGGAAAAGGAAAAAAACAAATGACAAGACTTAAAAAAACCATTTTCGTTTTCATTTAAAAAAAAATATCTTTGGCAAATATTATTTGCCCTGAATCACACGATTTAAACAAAAAAGAAAGAAAGTTAAATTTTCAGTTGTTCATTTCCGTTTTTACAAAAAAAGAGGATCCCTTATAGTTGCCTAAAAAACAACCAACGTGAAAGCAAAATTCGCTTAAGGAATTTAAAATGATCCTAAAATTGAAGCTGTAGAAAAAAAAAAGATTTAAAAAAAAAACGGGAGAATAAAAAAAAAAAAAAGAAGAAATCATTGCTAAAAGGAGACAAGAAAATAATAAAATAGACGCTGACATGACTGAAGTGCGATTTCAATCATACTACTGGCTTCGGAAATAATTTTCCAGCAGGGATTTGGGGGCAGAGGTTTTGATATTCTTTCATCGACGATAACAAAAATATCTGATTGATTGCATACATTTTGGGAAACACTTCAAAGCTTGAATGATTCGCAATTCGCATCAGAGATTATGTCGCTCAGTAAACACCATAATATGAAAAAGCAAACCATTAGAATTCTTAACAAACTGTCTTCATATCTTCCTCTATAAAGCTGTTCTATCCGGCTATCTGTCAGGTTTCTTTTTGTTTGTTTTTTTGTTTGCTTTTGTCGGGCCCTGTTTCTATATAAAATCTTGTTCAACCTCTTCTGTTGCATACTGCTTCTTAAGTTCTGACGTATTCTTCTATTATAGTTATCTATGCCCAATCTGTTGTCGTTTATGGTCAAGACAATGTTGAAAGCACCAGTTTCTGCTATATCACCGAAGTTAACCAGCGATGACACAGTTCAATAGTTAGATGGGGGACCACCAACGACATTTTGGGAAACACTTTAAAACTTGAATAATTCGTATCACAGATTATGTCGCTCAGTAAACACCATAATACAAAAAAGCAAACCCTTAGAATTCTAAGCAAACTGTCTTCATATAATTCTATATAAAGAAGGAAGGACCAAAACGAACTCATGAAAATAGATAAAGGGACGGCGACGGTCTGATGATTGGGTATAGTCCTCTTGCTTAATCCAACCTTAAGAAATCGTCAGACAGTTTATAAGTCCATTTATGAATCGATATACCCAGCTTAGAATAATGCCTAACACCAACTAACCTTGTCTCTCTCTCTCTCTCTCTCCTCTCTCTCTCTATATATATTATATTATATATATATATTATATATATATATATATATATATATATATATAACTATTGAAAAAACATAAGTTTCATTAATAGTTAATGAAACCTTTTTTCAAATGATCATAAAAGTATATATTGTCGGATTTTCTTCCACTTTTCTTCATTATATATATATATATATATATATATATATATATATATATATATATATTATATATATACATATATGACGAAGAGATATATATATATATATAGATATATATATATATAGATATAATTGTGTGTGTGTGTTGTATAGATGTGAGGTATCCAAAATTTGGTAGTAAGGATGATTCTCTATATTTTTATTATATATATATATATATATATATATATATATATATATATATATATTGCACATATATGTGTGTGTATGTATGTGTATGTGTATATGTGTGTGTATATATCTATGTATATATATATATGTATGTATATGTATGTGTTTATACATTTATTATGTAGGATATGTGTATATTTAATATAATATTGTATAAATAAATATTAAAAAATATAATATTGTATAAATATAATATTAATAATCTATTATATTTTAAGGTTTTACTATGTTTATTTGTTTAATAATAATAAGATTTTTTTTATATATCATGATATTTAATAATTTATTATTTTTTTATATATATATTTTTTATATTTTATATTTTTTGTTTTATCTTTGCTTCATACTTATTCAAACTTATTTAATTTTCATAGTTGTTAATTTGACTGACTACTATCCCCTAAAAAACTTGGCCCTGAAAAATGTTCTTTTTTCTCATTTGAAATGACTTCCTGTCACCATAGTGACAGTCTTTTAATGTATACATTTTGTAAAAATATTTTCTGAGGAGGAAGAAGATTCTACATTGAGAAAATTTTTCTGTTATGCAATTCAAATTATTGATGATTATCCATCTGATGAGACTTGATTTTGGGGAGCTTTGTTAAATCAATTTAGATTTATAAAAAGGCCCCAATTTTGGTCGAAATAAATTTATTATGGAATAACGGTGTTGAGCTTTCCCTTTTTCAAAGATATTATATATATATATATATATAATATATATATATATAATATATATATATATATAATATATATATATATATATATATATTGCTACTTTTGTGGGTGTCTGTTAATTTAAAGTTAGTCTTGAAGAATCTGCTCAAATATCAAAATGAAAATAAATCAAAAGAAAAGAATAATAAACAAAATAAATATAATCAGAGAAAACAGCAAAAACAAAAGAATAAGAATACTAGTCAAAAAGAAAAAGAAAGAAATGTCTTGGTTTTGTTTACTGGCATATCATCTTTTGTTGGTTATTTAATGCCAAATCTATCCTCATAGGGGAATAGTAGTGGTACTATTTAACCGATAGCCGAGAAAAAAGAAAATTTAAATAGTAATAATCGCCCTGTCGGCTGGGGCGTTAGAATGCACCGACTGCACTTCTGCAGAGGGGTAAGACTCCCCCAATGGGGACACCTGTTGGCCGTGGGTGGCGACCCGTGATGCTTAAGGATAGAGCCCAGGTGGATGAGCAGTTCATGACATGCAATACTCCACTTGGCCCCTCCGATCAATCGGCTGGTAACGTCAAAGCCTCGTAGCACCTATATGATTTTCCCAACCTATTGCCCTTATGGCAAGCCCCAACCCCTTTTTATCATATGGATGCTAGAAGGCGGTGGCTTGCGGGTCTACATGTCCTGGGAATGACGTTAAACTATCTGATGGTGAGGTTTCCAGTTTTGGAGGTTTTTGCGGGAATGTGGAGCACCCCTTCATCACCATTGCTCCCTGGTCCACTCTGAACCCGGAGTGGTAGTACCTGTTAGGGTCCCATCATGGGTTAAATAGAAAAATGTATTTATAAAAAAATTGTATTATCCTTTAAGAATTGATTTATTTCAAAACTTTATCGGCATTAAATGACCCCACTGAGGTGATATGCCGTAAAACAAAACAAAACAAAAATTACATAGTAATAAAGTCCAGAAAATAAAAAAAATGAAAAATAATAAACAATATAAAAAAGAGAAAGAATGGATAAAATATTAAGAACCTACAATATGGGTTTGGTTTCTTTGTTAATGGCATATCAACCTTTCAGGGTTATTTAATGCCAAAATCATCCTTGGAGAAAAACAGTTGTGATAGTATTTCCCATAGCTGGGAAGAAAAGAAAGAAAAATTATAAATAAAAATAACGTACAGAACAAAAAAAACATGAAAGGGGAAAGGAAGGAGAAATATAAAGAACGTACAATTTGGTTGAAATGCTAAAAATGAGGGAAAAGAAAGAAATGGGAAAAAAAATGTAAAACAAAAAACAAAACAAAACCAAAAATGGTCAAATTGAGCCAAAAACGGTTGGGGAGAAAAAATCAGTTAATAGAAAGAAAAAGAGAATGAAAGAAAAAAACGTAGAAAGAGATTAAAAAAAAAGAAAAAAGAAAAGAAAAGAGTCGGTAAAAAATGTCGGCAAAAAAAACAAGTAGAAAATACGATGACAAACAATAATGGCTGGCTGATGTGTAATTACAATGTTGATTATAATTTCTGTCCTGATTGAACATGATTGAAGTAGGCATTCTGCCCATCTTGTCACAACAAGATGAACGCCCCCCCCCCTTACATCCACCTCATCACATCTCGTACAAACAAGCTCTCCTTTTAAAATCTCGTTGTTTACGATATTAGATTATCACTCGGTTGTTATTTCGAGACTTCAAAGAAGTAGCTATGCCATTATAATAAACAAATCTCCCTAATTATGTCAGCAGTCTAATAAGAAAATACCTACCTATCGAGAGATTTACTACGGACACTTTTAATGGTTAGCAAGTTGGTCTTGAGGTTCCATATTACTAACCGCCCTATCGCCTGGGGTAGAAGAATACACCGCTGCAAAGAGGTAATATCCCCCAATGGGTACACCTGTTGGTTGCGGGTGGCGACCCGTGATGCTTAGGGATGGAATCGTGCTGAGGACAACTCAGCACGATTCCATCCCTATGACATTCAACACTCCACTTTAGTCCTTATTTAGGCTAGATGAGTGGTCGGAGAAGCCCCCTCCAATCAATCGGTTATATCATGCCCTAGCACCTATATGATTGTCTCGATCCTAATACTCTTACGACAAACACCCAACCTTTTTTATCATATATGTGCTAGAAGACGCAGACTGAGGGTCTTACTTTCATATGTATGACGGTAAAATGCATCTTATGGGGAAGTTCCAATTTTGGAGCTTTCAGGAGTGTGGAGTATTCCTTCATCGCTATTACTCCCATGCCCACTCTATGGGTTGAATAGATAAAAAAATGTGTTAAAAAGAATTGAGTTTAAAAAAATTTAAATGCCCAACAAGAATGAATTATAAAAACATCTTCGGCATAAAATAACCCAACAACGGTTGACGGCATGTCAACCGTTGTTGGGTTATTTTATGCCGAAGATGTTTTTATAAAACCCAACAAACCTTTTTCTCTGAATGTTTGAGATGAGGCTTGATGATTGGTATTATCTGCGTTATTCGGACAAAAGAAGGTTCCCGAGTCGGAAAAGAAGGTTCCCGAACCCGAGAAGGTTCCCAAGTCCGACAAGAAATACCTGAAGAAAGCCGGAGGGCACATCGGCCGAAACGTTGTACAAATAACAATAAAGATGAGAACAATAGTCCGAATAACGCAGATAATACTAACCAACCAACCTTATAACTAATCCACACCCGTGACTCCAATACTTGGTCAATACAAATCTAAGTTATATATTTATTCTGGGCACCAGGTCATATAACAGAGCGATGACTGACGTTTGTTTAATGATATATCAACCTCCGTAGGTTATTTAATGCCAAATCCATCCTTGTAGATGAATAGTCGTAGTACTATTTAATACATAACTAGAGGGATGAGGTGGTTCATAGTTTTCATAAGGGCATTATTTCAAAAGTGAAAGTAATAGCGCGACAGTAGATCGAACTCGCTTACTACATGTTAGCCAATACGCAACGTCGGCCTTCTGTATATTTTATTGAAGATTTTGAATAAAAGTAGGGTCTGTGTTCGGTTTCATTTTGTCAAAGAATATTAGGCTAATGCATTTTACTCATAATAATCTTATTATAATGGAGATTGTGTGTTTTTCTGTCTGTAACCGAAACTATATTACTACTCATGTCACAATTTCCTTAGTTATTAACGACACATTCTCCATGATTCTATTTCTATTTAAACCTCAATTAATAATAAAACTGTTTGACATTATTAATACTGTTGACCTTACCTAAATACTAATAATATGCAATTGTATTTATATATACAACAAAATACCAGTTTTCAGAGTAAACGTAAAGCTAATTTGCATATTGATATTAAAAAAACTGATTTTAATAAAAATGTGCTTGGTATTATTGATTTCTAATTGTTTGGTTTTATCTTAATGAATATGAGTAAAAATCTCTTCAATAAATCCTAAAAGAAATTCATTAACAAGAAGAAATAAGTGTAAATTTATTATTTACTTCCTATTTTAACTAAATAGTTAAACTAGGAAAATTTAGCATTGAAAAACGGAAGTGATGAAAGAGTAAGTTTCAGTTGTTCTATTTTCCGATTATACCCACTCCGTTTCAAATCTTTTTATCTCAATTCTTAATTAGTTTCATTAGCCTTTCTAATTTAATATGATATTTTATTACATTTAAACTTAAATACTTTTAAACTTAAATACTTTTAAACTTAAATACTTGCACCCGGAGGGTGCATATATTTGCTAGTAGATGTAAAGAATATATACAACTTAACACATTTTATTATTAGGACATAAATAATTACAAATGAGAAACGAGATGATGATGAATGAAAGATGCATGCATGTATTTACCCAACCCCTCCGCCATGTACAGAATGAGACACAAGACCGTTTTGTAAAGGAAGTAAAGCTGGTCTAATCTATAATTTTCCTTCTCCAAGACTGGTTGCCTAACCATGGCTAAAAAAAAACCCATTTCGCATAGTTGAAAAGAAAACAGTCGGATTCATGCCTTTCGCAAGAACACTAGAACGAATTGAAACGCAAACAGCCTCGACCAGGTTTTGAAATCGGGTCACCGATTCTATTTCCTTTGAGGACAACCGTTACGCTAAGTTTGTGAAAAGTTTCTATGCTCTATAAAGGTTTGTGAGAGACTTACTTACTTGAGAAGAATTACTTTTTTTGTTGGTTTTATGAAATTGTTAAACATCCCCATATATATGAAAGTAAGCCTACGACATTGTATGCCGTGGGCTATTTTGTAATGTCGTGTTCAATGCGCTCGGTGTATGTTGGGGACGAATATATCTGGCCCAGAGGGACGAGACGAAACAGATTCTTGTCTCCGGCTATTCTTTTATACTAGTCTCTCTGGCTATGACAACGTTCAATAATAAAAATTAACTAATGTTTTTCATTGGGTTTTAAAGAAAAAAAATACATCTTAATCAAATAGTTAAAAAAATTGAATTTTTTCATTCTCATAGACCCGTTGGTATACCTAGACTAAAGAGTTATAATAATAATAATAATAATAATAATAATAATAATAATAATATAGAAGCCCTCTTTTATGTTTTCACAAAAATGCTTAGAAGTGATTTAGACTAAAACTAAAATTAAAATGCTCATTGAATATTTTTGTGCCCTTTTGAGATAATTCTCGCAAATTAAATTAACACACACACACACACACACACACACACACACACGCACGCACGCACACACACAAATATATATATATATATATATATTATATATATATATATATATATATATATATATATATATATATATAGATAGATAGATAGATAGATAGATAGATAGATAGATAGGAAGAGCGTGGTGTAATGGTTAAAGTCATGGGAAATGGACTCATCGGCCCGAGTTCAAATCCTGGACTTAGCTGTCTACATTTCACATAGTGCTAATACTCTTGGGAAAGGTATGAATCCTACTCTTTCTCCAGCTATGGGTAAATAGTAGGACAGACTGGGCTCTTCAGCCTTGGTTAGGCAACCTGTTTAGGAGAAGGAAAACTCTGAATTCAAACCTGTTAAACTCTGCTTAATAAATTGACCTTGTGTCGCATCCTGCTTGTGCAGAGGGGTTGGTAAATATATATATATGTGTGTGTGTGTGTGTGTGTGTGTGTGTGTGTGTACCCCCTCCCCTTGACACAAGGTAAATTTCTTAAGTGGAGTTTCACAGAATTGAATTCAGTTATCCTTCTCCTACTTTGGCTGCCGAATCTAGATTAAAGAGCCCAATCTTCCCTGCTATTTACCCATAGCTAAAGGAAGAATATATGGACGCATACATTTCCCTCCCAGGTGTACTAGTGTAATATGAAATGCAAACAGCGTCGTTCAGGATTTGAACTTGGGTTACCGGGTTCCCTTCATGCGACGATAACCGTCCTGCGACAAGCGCCTTATGCTATTCACAGAGTGATTAATATTTCTGTGTCAGTAGTTTTATTAGAAAAACAAAACGGATAGGATTTCAAACAGTCTCGACGTATTCATCATCTCTGTCAACAAATATTTGGAATCTTCCCCAGGAGATTCGATACAATGTTATCGGTTCTATGGAAGTTATCACCGTTTTCTTTTGTTTTGCAATCGACTGGAATGGCAAAAGATTGTCTCACGAACAAAGGAGAATGGATGCATGGAGGTACGTCGTGTCCGTCAACACACATTCGAAACTTTATGCAGAACAGCAGTGAGCTGCCCACGGTTGCATTTACAAGGAGTTTGTCGAAATTGGTTCCGTTGTTCATAATTCGAAACAGGAGGATACCCAGCAGATCACCGGCAGGTGTACAAGCAGCTTTGTGTGCTGTCCTGGAATATCAACCTGTTGATTCAGAGGCTGTGTGAAGGAGCTTAAAGAAAGAATTGGGAATGGGTCCATATCATACAGGCTTTATATGTAAGAATACAATCCCTAAACAAAGTAATGAATATATATATATATATATATGTATATATTGATACACACAACACAGCAATATATATATATTATATATATATATATATATATTATATATTATAATATTATTTTTTTTGATTGAAGGCAATTACAATGCGCATATCGATAAAATATTCGATAATTATAGAAGTAATAATGACAAGTGAATTTCGCAAAGAATTAATTCGGTGTGGAGAAACATCGTACAGACTGCTTCAACTTTATTAAGTCTCATCAGCGATATATATATATTATATATTATATATATATATATATATGTTACAAATTAATGGAACAAATGAATGAATAAATGAAATTAAAAAATGAATGGAATAAATGAAAATATCTTTTTTCAAAGGATCACTCTCAAGTGAAATGAAGTGATTGAAAAAATAGAACAACTTTGAAAGTAACTCTTCCATCATTTTCCATTACTCCCCTCTTTCATTGGTAATTTTTTTCCTAATTTAACTATTTAGTTAAAATAGGAAGTAAAGAATATATTCAGTTATTTCTTCTTGTTAATTGGATTTCTTTTAAGATTTGTCCCCGAGATTTTTGCTCATATTCAAAAAGATAAGACCAAACAATTAGAAATCAATAATACTAAGCATATATTTTTCAATCAAATTTTAAAGATCAATATGCAAATCAGCCTTCAATTCACACTATAATCTGCTATTTTGTTGTGATATAAATACAATTGCATGTTCTGCGTATGTAGATATGGTCAACAGTCTTAATGATGTAAAACAATTTTTATCAATAATTGAGTTTAAATAAAAAAAATTTATGGAGAATGTGATGTGAATAACGAAAGGAATTGTGATTGTATAGTAATATAGTTTCGGTTACAGACAGACAAACACAGTCTCATTATAATAAGATTGGGGCCCTAAAGGCACTACCACTCCGGGTCGGAGTAGACCTTGTAATAATTACCAGATGCGGTTTAGCGTCATACTCAGAACACAGAAAATTCTGAATCCTGATTTGACTTCCGTTAGCAAAACTGTAGCCTCAGCTTGATGGAATTTCTGTTTATTTGCCCTCTGACCTTTGCTTTTAATATTTTTTGTTGACTCTCTTATGAATTGTCGATAAGGGTTTCATTTAATAAACAAATCTGCTTCCTTCATCAATAAACTAATTGCAATCAATTCGTTCCGGACAGTAACAGGCGATTTCGGTGGGAAAATCATATTTTTTAACAAGAATTGAAATGTACAGATTTCCCGGTGGGCGTTGTCTCTTGGATTAATAAATGGTTTAATGAAGGAATTTAATCTTTTAATTGAAATTTAATCAATGTTTATAACGTACAAATTAATCCCTCTTTGGGTATTAAAGGAAAATCGAATTCCACAATTACAGGATGCAGTTGAAGACAATTCCATTTTTAATTGCAATTCTGTGTTTTCAACATTTAATGAAAAGTAAAAAAAAGAGGGACAGTTGGTGGTTTGGTTCAATTATTAGGGAAGCGGTTCAGGATAAGAGGTTCAGGAATTCATCTCACTCAATGGCTGGTTCTATAGTCTTCGTTCTTTATCCTTTTAGGAAACCATTGGTTGTAATATTGTTCCCATGTACATAAATAAAAGTTAAACTTTTATCTATTTTATCTATCTATCTATCTATCTATCTATCTATCTATATATATATATATATATATATATATATATATATATATATATATATATATATATATATATTATATATTTATATACCAAGCGTGTTGGTAGATCCTTGCGGAGAGAAAAAAACAGCAGAAAGTTTGATTGTAAATATACTACAAACATCAACAGGAGAAAAAAAATTTTGAAAAAAAGAAAGAACCAAGATATTCGTACCAACAAAAAATAATCTATTGGTACAGTATTTGGCCAAAGAAAAAACAATTTATATGTATATATATGTATATAAGATATATATATATATATATATTCATATAACCGCTAGGAGAAAGCTAATAAGTAAAAGTGCTTGATACCTAAGTAGAGCCAATAATAAAGATAATCTAATGAGTCAGACGAACCTACTATTAGTTTCTGCAAACGGCTTCACTAATTTTTTTTTTCAGTTTAAGAAATTAAGTCACACGACAAGATTAGTGTTTCTACCCAACATAGCCGTTTCAAAAAGTTCCGAGACCGGCTTCATATTGTTCTTTCTTTTTCTTTTTTTTTTTTTTTTTTTTTTTTTTTTTTTTTTTACATTTGCAGCAACTTCTCAAGACGTAGTGAGCTTTCTAGATATCTAGACATCATCACTTTTTTTTTATATAAGTAGCCCAGCGGTGCCGACGTCTTCATTTAAAATTAAAATAAAAAAAGATTCAGCCTTGGCACATTTTTGATAACACATTGTAGATATGAACATATTGTAAGTTTCTTTGGTATCTTTGTTGTAAACCCCATGAAAAGCGAAGTCGAGAAACTTGTATGTTCTCAATGATTCATTTTTAACAATGCTTATGGTGTGGTTTCTACCGTTAGACAAAAAAAACTATGTCAACTCTGGGATGAAAGAACCAACGTGTAAATATTTTATTCACATAACCCACACAAGAAAGATGAAAGATAGACGTGATATATATATAATGACGAGAAACATAGAATATTAAACTAAACAAGTCATGCGAGTTTTAAGAGAATACACATCCATGACGAATACATTGGAGGTTTTAGTTTTCGTATATAAAAGAACAGTAGAACAAATCTCAATTGGAAAAAAATAGGAAGAAAGGACTATAGAAAACAATAATCATTTCTCGACCCGAAAGATGTTGGAAAAAAGACTAAAATGGTTGTTTTACGTGATATAAATATGTCTTAATATCGAATATTATAATATACATACATATATATATATATATATATATTATATATATATAATATATATATATATTAATTGTATTAATTATATTACTAATTGTTTTTTCAAAATGTTAAATTCATTCTGTCGGTTAATTTCCATTTATTTACACATTTGTCTCATGAAAAACAAAATATACGGATTTTTTACACCTCCGAAGATTATTCTACGAACACTACAAAAAAAAAATTTACCTACAACAAACTTTTGAACTTACATCTTCTTTCAATTGTGCTGTGACATGTAAACAACTTAATAGCTGGATTATATTTTGAACATTTTTGATAATCTCTTACACTTTTTTATATATTTACACAAACTCTTTTTGAGTTTATTTTTGGATTAAAAATGCTTCTGATTTTTTAAAAATAAAATTTATTTATTTTGAACAGTATGCGCATTTTAAAGAATTCAAGCATTCCAGCGTGTGTTTGTACCCCCTATTCTTTCCAACGGTTTTTTATCCCTTCTTTCTTTCATATATTTTGCTCGTTGATGATGACCCTTCTACTAAGGTGTCGAAACAGATTCTGTCAGCAGATAATAATTACTAATTGTTTTTTTCAAAATGTTAAATTCATATATATATATATATATATATATATATATATATAATATATATATGTGTGGTGTGTGTGTGTGTGTGTGTGTGTGTGTGTGTGTGTGTGTGTGTGAAGAAAGGGAAGTGAATCCGACGGTATGTAGTATATTAAGAAAAAATGAAAAAACACAGGTTTAAATAAGCTGAGTGGTAAGTTTATCGGTCGACGGTGCAGTGTTTCGATCTATTAATTATATCATCTTCAGGGCATTTGTTGGTATATGGAAGGTGATAAAAAAATTTTATCACAGAATAACGAGAAAGCAAGTGATAGTCCTTGTTGATCAGTTAAAATTGAAGTCTGAAGAAAAGACGCTGAAAACATATATATATATATATATATATATATATATATTATATATATATAATTTAATATACCAAGCGTGTTGGTAGATCCTTGCGGAGAGAAAAAACCGGCAGAGAGTTTGATTGTAAAAATATACTACAAACATCAACCAGGAAGAAAAAATTTTTGAAAAAAAGAAAAGACCAAGATATTCGTACCAACAAAAAATAATCTATTGGTATAGTATTTGGCCAAAAGAAAAAAAATTTATATGCATATATATGTATATAAGATATATATATATTCATATAACCGCTAGGAGAAGCTAATTTGTAAAAGTGCTCGATACCTAAGTAGAGCCAAGTAATAAGGATATCTACTGAGTCAGACGAACCTACTGTTAGTTTCGCATAAAGCTCTTCAGGGCTAAAATCTGACTGAAGAAGAAAAGGAGCAAGACAAATAAATACTTAACCACATTAATCATTTAAATTATCAAAAATACTGACCAATAAAACACAGAACGCATTAGTTTATTGTTTAATTAAAAATAATTTAATTTCTATATATACCTTTTTCCCTTTTGCTACCAAACCCCTGAGGACAAGGAGGTTAATTTCCACTGCTGCCATTACCTCCATTATATGGGAGCAATCAGAAAGGCCACACGTTTAAAAAGGTCGGGATGCATCTTAATTCAAACGGGGTTTTTTATACCAAAGGAAGCAAAAACGTATGCTTAAACAAGCAAATTACGAACAATGTTGGCAAAGTTAGGGAAATGAAAACAACTGAAGAGTGTCACCCATACTAAATCATAAAGTTAACAACTACGGAGAAGCCATGTTTTTTTATGCATACAGTTGTTTAGAACTTCAGATTTTGGTTTAAAATTTCTTTATTATTAGGGAAAGTTACTATCGCTAATTTCTCTTCCATACAAAGCTGGCAGTATCTATCGCCAGCTTTATATTTCTGCATTTTTTAACAATTTCCCATTTTAGTATAGGGTCAATACCCCTAGCTTTTACCTTCCATATATAGCTAGATAGTGCAGTATTAAATTTATATCTTTCATTAGTGAAACTACACTTATGATTATAAATCTAGCTTTAAAGTCATTCTGAGTAGAGCCTATATAAACTTTCTTATCCCTATATTTTTTAGGGTCCCTCGTAGACCTCAACTTTATAACACTATGCATTCGGTTTTACATTTACCCTAAGGGGACTAGTCCTATCGATACAATTACATTTAGATGTTTCGTTAGTTCGTTTATCACTAAGTTTTTTTATGTTCAACTTATTAATAATATTGGCTACATTGGGTGTGCAACTGTAGCTCAATTTAATTGTATTTTTATTAAAAAATTTTATAGAGTATATTAGAGGGGGGAAAAATTCTTTTTCAATAATTTAAAGAATTCCTTGCCTATATTATTTGTCACGGCCATATTATAAGGAGGCGTAAACCATAAAATTTTCTGGCTCTATTTTTTCTTTTATTATTAACTCTAGATGTTTCATTTATATCTCTATAAGGGATTTTTCTCAGTATATCCACTATTTTTTAAAGCTTGCTCGTACTCAGTTTTACTTTTTTCAAATATTTTGATATTGGAAGAATTAGTAGAAAGCTATAACCTATGCCATTTGGTATATGTTTAAAAACTGGTTTTGGGTGATTAGACCCAATATTTATATAACATGGCTTTTATTTATTTTTCTATATGGAGATATCGTGTATATATAATAAGTTAAGACTTATATCTAAATAATCGGTTATTTTAAGGTTAGTTTCGACCTCTATACTAAAACCAAATTCTTTAAAAGGAGTGTTGCTTTTTTCTTAAATATCACTTTTTGGGGGGTACTATCATCTAAAATGATCAATCCGTCATCACGATAAAGTCCGTGGTTAGCGGGATCGATCATTTTATTTAGGTTATATAGGAGCAGACACCCACATTTCAGAAGTCTCTGAGGCGTCGAATCCACCCAGGGCGTGTCAAAGCTCCCTTTTTTTGGTAATGGCAGCAGTGGAAATTAACCTCCTTGTCCTCAGGGGTTTGGTAGCAAAAGGGAAAAGGTATATATAGAAATTAAATATTTTTTAATTAAACAATAAACTAATGCGTTCTGTGTTTTTATTGGTCAGTATGTTTTGATAATTTAAATGATTAATGTGGTTAGTAGTATTTATTTGTCTTGCTCCTTTTTCTTCTTCAGTCAGATTTTAGCCCTGAAGAGCTTTATGCGAAACTAACAGTAGGTTCGTCTGACTCAGTAGATATCCTTATTATATATATATATATATATATATAGGGTTTTGCTGTTAGGGTTAGGGTTAGGGTTTAGGGTTGGGGTGTAGGGTTAGTTTAATGGGAAAATAAATAAATAATTTGGGTTCTGGTTTTTATGGGTCACCCTGTAATATCATGTTACTCAACTAGGAATTAACCTATTATCTTAAATTGTGGTCATTCAAGTTTTCTTGTAATTTTTTGGAGAATGTGATCCAGATGGTGGAGAAACTGTCCCCTATTTTCTACCCAAGCCCTTTTGATTATTTTCGCTGGTGATTGTTGGTTGTAGTAGTTGTGGTGTTTGTTTAGTTTTATTCATTCGTTGTCTATTTAATTAGGAGTATATTTTATTATTTAAGATTAGTGTGTTAGTTATTAAAAATATTTAGTATATTATTGCTTGTATTAAATGCTATTTTATTCATGTTGTTTTTTATGCAAATCGCCTCAAGTATTTGTAGACGTTTTTATTGTTATGAAGTATTCTTATATCATTCCGAATAAAATAAGAATATACCCCTAGTTTCTTTCTCCTTCAGAAAAATATATTCCATCCCTAATCAACTATTAACATATTCTATCTTATTTCAAAATTTTATAAGTTCTAGGAGAACACTATTGGGAATAATATTAGAATACATAATACTCATAGTTTAAACGTGAAGTTATTTGACAATATACACATTTTTTCAAATTTTCCCAAAGGTTTCAAACTTAATACTTATCAGATATAGTGCGACTCTCAATAGACTTGCTATAAACATTATATACTAATTCAAAGTATTTTAACACAATTTTATTTTTAATAAGCGCTACTATATTTGTTGATATTTACATTTTAACTTACACAATTGTTTTTAAAATTCTCCCAAGATTTTTTAGCTTGGCACATATATGATATTGTCGGGGTCTATGAGAATAAACTATAAACAACATTTGAAATGGAATTTTACTAGTTTGGCGTGTTTATACAAGAGATATTTTTAGATGAGCCCTAATACTTAGCGTAATCAGTTTATTGAAACATACAAAATAAAAAAACAAACATTTTCTCCATCAAAGTCTTATTTCTGATTTTGGTTTCAGTCAATTATTTAATAATCATCAATAATAAGTAGCATTTATTATTACATAATTAACGCCTAAAATTTCATGTCCACTCAAAGTTACAGCCAGTCTAGTTTACGTTTAATACTATTACTTATGATGGTAATATAAACATTACCTCTTACTTTTTACTTTATTTATTTCATTTATTTATTTTTACATGGTTAAGAATCTTTTTTATAGAATTGATAATTTTATACTATTAACTATGTTTTTCTTACTTCCATAAGTTTAGATTTAAATATATAACCCAAATTCCCGTTTAATTAACAATTAGTAAAAAATAATTATTTCATTCGTACAACTCTGAAAGTTATTAAACTTTCAGTTGATATTTTTACAAGTCTAATTTAAATATGACCTAGATCACACCTAAAACCGGAAACCCAGCTGACAAAATTAAATACATTATTTATTCAAATCATTTCTAAACAGAAATCTCAAAGAAGTAAGAAGACCGGTTAATCTTAGTTCGTTTAAATTTTAATTTAAAAAAAATACTTTTCACATATATTTATCATCTGCTTCGTATGAGCCCAGTAAAGTTTTTTTTATTAAAAATTATTTTATAAATTCTTGACTAATTTTAGAAGACTTAACTATACATTAACACACACACACACAACACACACACACACACCACATATATATATATATATATATATATATATATATATATATATATATATATATATATATATATATGTATGTGTGTGTGTGTGTGTGTGTGTTGAAATTGAGTGAAAAAGACGAAACTGAGTATTATTTATTGATATTTGGTAAAATATTCCGACAATAATTGTTTCGATTAGTAGATCCACAGTATTAACACATGTGAAATATTTATTTATTTAGTATGTGTCTCTAATCTTATTCAGGGGAAGAAATATCATATGTTGGTTTTGGTTTCTGTTCAAACGAGTGATACAAAGAAAGAAATATACATCAGCGTTTCTGTTTTAAAAGAAAATGCTTTGAAATTTGAAAATTTGCGTTCTTGTTTGTAAAAAAAAATAATTAAAGCGAGTGTTTACGTTATTAATGAACTTTTCATTAGATTACCAAAGAGGTAATTGAGTTATTTTAGTGAAATAAATGTGTGTAATGAATTTGAAAAATTAAAAGTGAATAGATGTATGTAATCAAATCCGAAAAGTATAATTTAAAAATCAATTGTGTGTTATAGTTTGATGTTTTAATACTGTAGATCCATTAATCGAAACTCGTAGTGTCGTAATATTTTACCAAAGATCAATAAATTTTCTTCAATTTTCTTATTTTTATAGGTCGTTAAAATTATCGAGTCACCTTGTATTCTGAAAAAAAAAATAACGTTCCATTCATTCTTCATTTCTATCTTGATAAATACAGCTTTAAATCTGGTACTTTTTTTGACACACCTTGTATTCTGAAAACAAAATTTAACATTCCATTTAAATATTTTTTCAGAATGCAAGGTATGTCAAAACAGTACAAAAAGTATCGATACTTTTTCACACACCTTGTTATATATATATATATATATATATATATAATATATATATATATATATATATAAAGTTGCTAGCGTGTTCTAAGAATACCTTAATTTCTTAAACGCTATCTCTGAATTTTCAGTTTAGCAAAAATGATTAAAGTATCTTTGTTGCACATGAAAATAAATGTTTATACAGGAAAATCTGAAAAATCCTTTCTCTTTGATACTGAATTCAACCTTAATTAACACTGTTAGTGATAATCGTTTGAAAAACCAAAACCATTTTTGATGCCTAGGAGCAATTTTGTTTTCATCCTGATTTGATCTGTGGACTTTCTTACTTGACTGATAATGAGAAACGCTTCTCTCAGCGGTTTTACAGATGGTTTACCTGTGAGCGTCGAGTCGTTAAGAGGCGGTGGAGGCAGGCTTTTTGAACTGGCAGCCATTTTCATGTCAAAATGACAGAAGTTCAAAGGAAAGTTTCCATTTGGAAGTCAGGCATTAAATGAAGTCTTTGGGGTTTCAAATGAAGAATTTAGTCAGCAAAATGGATAGGAAGAGAAGGAGAAGTGAGAAGGTTTGGATAGAAAAGAAAGAGAAAATAAAAGAATAAATGAATAAAACAGAAGAGGGATACAATAGTCAGAAAGAAGGAAGGAAAGAAAGAAAGAAGGAAAGAAAGAAAGAACAGGGATATAAAAGTATAAGAAAAAAATAAAATATAAGGAAAGAAAAAAGAATAAGAATTAGGAATTTAGTTTGCAAAATGAATAGAAAAGAAAGATAAAATAAATAAATAAATGAATAAATAAAAGAAAGGAAGATATGATAGTCAGAATAATATAGAAAGAAAGAAAGAAAAAGAAAGAAAGAAAGAAAGAAAGAACAGGGATATAAAATTATAAGAAAAAAGAAAAACAAAGAAAAACAAAAAGGAATTGAGAATTTAATTGGCAAATGAATAAAAAAGAAAGAGAAAATGAATCAATAAATATATTAAAAATATAGGATATGATAGTCAGTATTATACAGAAAGTGAAAAAAGAAAGAAAGAAAGAAAGAAAGAAAATTTTTAGAAAGTACAGGGATATAAAAGTGTAAGAAAAAAATATAAGGAAAGAAAAAAACAATAGGAATTAAAATTTAGTTTGCAAAATGAATAGAAAAGAAAGATAAAATAAATAGATAATAAATGAATAAATACAAATGATGGGGATATGATAGTCCGAATAATATAGAAAGTGGAATAAGAAAGAAAGAAAGAAAGAAAGAAAATGAATGAACAAGGATATCAAACCATAAGAAAAAAAAAGATATAAAGAAAAAAAAAAAGAATAGAATGAAAAATAAATGCATGTTTTATGGAAGAAAGAAAATATGAAAATAAGAAAGATTATAAGTCGGTAAAAATGTGAGGAAAGAATAATGATGAAAAAATTGAATGGTGTGGCAAAGATATTGATATAATCCATGTACATTACATGGTTTATTTTGCCTTTGATTTTGTAAATTTGTAGTCCTCTATACTAAGTATGTAATTTAGAAGCATCATTGCTATCACATATAGCAGTGGCGAGAAGGATTTTCCTTGGAAAATACCTCTTTGGATTTTACCTCTTCTCGGATTTGTCTTCATGCTGTTTAGGTTTATTCCACTCTCCAGTTTTCTTGGCTTTAGTAAATGAAGTTTATGATTTTGTCAGATATATTGAACATTTTTAGACATTCAATTATCCAATTGGCTGGCCCGTCAAGCCCTAGCACCTATATGATTGCCCCAACCCTATTGCCCTTATGGCAACCCCCAAACCTTCTTATCATATGGGTGCTAGAAAGCGGTGGCTGACTGTCACCATGTCTTGTGAATGACGTTAAAATCTATCTGATGGTGAGCTTTCCGGTTCTGGAGGTTTGTGGAATATGGAGCATCCCTTCATCACCATTGCTCCCTGGTCCACTCTGACACGGAGTGGTAGTACCTGTTGGGGTCCCATCTATGGGTTAAATAGAAAAATGTATTCATTAAAAAATTGTATTATCCATTAAAAATTGATTTATTTCAAAACTTTATCGGCTTTAAATGGCCCACTGAGGTTGATATGCCCTAAGACAAACAAAACCAAACCAAACCAAATCAATTATCCAAAATTGTGGAACCATATCAAAGTTCTTTCTTTGGTCAATTCATGACATGGCTACATTTTTCTCTACTGTTTTACCTTGAGAATAAACTGATCTATATATATATATAGTAGGTCATCAGTTCCTCATGTTCCCTTGTGGCATTTCCAGCATAAAACTGGTGATCGCCTTCTTGAATGTAAGGGTTCTTCCCATTGTTTTAATAAAAAGTGAAGATATATATTATATATATATATATATATATATATATTATAATGGCACACAGTAATAACCTACTCGAGTTTCACCATAAAGATCTTCAGGGTTAAATCCACTGAATTAATCAAAGTATTAATTAATTACAACCGGTTGTACGTGTGTATTTTTTGGCAATGCAGTGAATTTAACCCTGAAGATCCTTATGGTGAAACTCGATTGTTATTATTGTGTACCATTATAATAATAAATTAGCTCTGCTCACGTATTGAACACTTTATGTTTGTTATATCGCTGTCTTATCACTGTGAAACTTGCATCAACTAACCATTGTGACCAATTTCACCGGTAAGTCACCATTTTCATATAAATCATATATATATATATATATATATATATATATATATATATATATATATACAAGCGTGTTGGTAGATCCTTGCGGAGAGAAAAATCAGATTTTAGCCCTGAAGAGCTTTATGCGAAACTAATAGTAGGTTCGTCTGACTCATTAGATTATCTTTATATATATATATTATATATATATATATATATATAAATAAATAAATATATATATATATAATATATATATATATATATATATATATATATATATATATATATATATAGCCTCACGTTTTTCTTAAAACAATGCAAAGAATTCTTGAATTCAAGAAGGCGATATATATATATATATATATATATATATATATATATATATATGTGTGTGTGTGTGTGTGTGTGTGTGTGTGTGTTGAGTACGTGTGCAATTGTTTTCAACCCCCGGGAAAAATCAGTTCATAACATCAAATTGTGATTGGTTTTATATATTTCAATTATGCATCTTAACTAGGTGCTCCTTGTGTGTGACCTTGTGTCAGACTAAGCCTATCTACTGATGTTTGAATAGAGGATGAAATATTGCCTTTAATAGTACATTCCAGATCTACTGGCTGTAGATCTACTGACATATTTGCTCAAAACGAAAAAAAAATGGAGTCTGGGGAAATAAAAAAAAAGAAATTCTACGACTATGTTTCCTGGAAATTAGATCAGCTATTAAGTGAGATAAAATTCGAATATTTCTAGAAATCAGTTCCATCCTGAAGCTGAAATATCCAAAGTTAATTATTTTCCAGCTTATTTCTCGGATCAATTTTTTATCGACCTGTTCGAATTTGCCGATTGGAAAAACGTTATTTCGTTGTTAATCCATTTTAAATCGATGCAAGTCCATATCTCATTTCAGTTGTTGTTTTAAATATTTACTAATATTATTCCGCCAATTGGTTTTCTTCTTCTTTCTTCCTTTCTTTCTTTCTTTCTTCCTTTCTTTCTTTCTTTCTTTCTTTTTTCTTTTTCCATTTGTATTATATTTTTTTATCTTTCTTTTTTTCTTTCTCTCTTTTTCATTTTCTTTCTTTTAACCTTTTCTTTTCTCTTTCATTATCTTTTTTCTTTCTTTTTTCATTTTTTTTCTTTCTCTTTCTTTCTCTTATTTTTAATTTATTCTTTCTTTTTTCATTCCCCGTTTGTATTATATTCTTTTATCTATTTTTTTTCTTTATCTCTTTTTCATTTTCTTTGAAATGAAAGAGAAGAAAAAGTTAAAAACTTTTGCTTTTCTCTTTCATTATCTTTTTTCTTTCTTTTTTCATTTTTTTATTTCTCTTTCTTTCTCTTATTTTTAATTTATTCTTTCTTTTTTCTTTCCCCATTTGTATCATATTCTTTTATCTTTTTTTCTTTCTCTCTTTTCATTTTCTTTCTTTTAACTTTTTCTTTTCTCTTTCATTATCTTTTTTCTTTCTTTTTTCATTCTTTTCTTTCTCTTTCTTTCTCTTATTTTTAATTTATTCTTTCTTTTTTCTTTCTTACTTTACCTTTTTCCTTTTGTTTCTTTCTTCTTTCCTTATTGCTCATCTTTCTTTTATTTCTTTGGTTCTTCTTTTTTCCCCTTCTTTCTTTCTTTTTCATTGTTTCCTTCTTCTAATCATTTTACTTTTGATCAGTTCATATATTTATTCCTTTATTTATCTTATCCTTTCTTTCTTTCTTTCTTTCTTTCTTTCTTTCTTTCTTTTTTTCTTCATTTAATTTTTCTCCTTTTTACTTTCTTTGTTTTCTTTTTTCTTCTTTCCTTCTGTTTTTGTTAATTTCCTTACTTTTCCTTTTCCTTTTCCTCTTCTCTTCTTGTTACTTTCTTTTTCTTTTCTCTTTCTCTCTTTCTTTCTTTTTTTCGTTCTTTCTTTCTACATTGTCTTACCTATCTTTATCTCAACGCACAAATAAACACACACACACACATATATATATATATGATCGTCTGTTTACATACTGGATCTCTCTGGTGATCGTAAAATATATAAACAAATGTATGTATTTAATAGTTTACACCACCCCTTTACGACAGCTGTTAAATGGCCGAGAAGTTAACGAATCGGGCGGACGAAAAAACCAGTCGGATTTCGCTCCTGGTCAGAGGTAGTTATTGTATCTAGCCACACTAAAGAGGCTTCAAACGCCGAAATACGATGTCTGTGAATGACATATATAGGGTTGAGCACTCTGGGGGGGATCTTGCTGACGGCTGCCAACTCAAGCGTAAACGCAACGCTCTTCTAAGGAATGGAGCACTTTGTGACGGCCTTTACACGCAAAGCGATGTGTGTATTAAAACAGTTAAAATCCCCTTCCCATTC